>CM034415.1:8684832-9884832 GCA_019925095.2 Dendrolimus kikuchii
AGCGCTGGCAGAATGTCACGGCATGCTACACTCAATGACATTATCCGTCGGTCTCTTGTTACCGCCGGGGCACCAGCTGTTCTTGAACCAAATGGGCTGTGCCGCGACGATGGTAAGAGACCAGACGGGATGTCGTTGGTGCCATGGAAGATGGGACGCAACTTGTGTCGATACTTTGGCGGCGTCCCATCTTCCAGACACAGCCGTGACAGCCGGGGCTGCTGCTGCACACCAGGAGGCCCTGAAATGTCGCAAATATGTGTCCATTGGTAGTGGGTACGTATTTGTGGCTTTCGGGGTCGAGACCCTGGGGCCGTGGGGGCCTGGAGCTCATCACCTCTATCGAGACCTCTCAACGCGTCTAATTGAGGTCTCGCGTGACCAAAAGGCTGGCTTGCACCTAGGACAACGCATCAGCGTTGCCATCCAACGCGGAAATGCGGCCAGCATTTTGGGCACGCTCCCCGCCGACAGCGATTTGGAGTCAATTTTTTATTTATAGATTTATATTATTTTGTAGGTGTAGCTTTATTTATAGTTATTCATTCAAATTTATTTTATCACCTTCAAAGTATGCTCCTTCAGAAACAATATATTGAATAATCCAATAATCAAAACATTTTTCAAACGCTTCTTCCGGAATTGAGTTTAGTTCTTGTTTACGAATTCTCCTTTATGTCTTCTATTGAATGAAAACCGGTGCCACGAGGTGGCAATTTGAGTTTAGAAAAAAAAGAAGTCAGGTTGCGCGATGGTATTTGTTGAGTTTTGGTCAAAAATTCATTCACAGTGATGGCCTTGTGCGAAGGCGCATTATCGTGGTGCAAAATCCAAGAATTTTCTTTCCACAAATCTGACCTATTTCATCGAATTTGCACTCTTAAACGCTGCATAACGCTCAAATAATATACTTTATTTAGCGTTTCACTTTCCAGTAAGAATTCCGAGTGCACAACACCGCGATAGCCAAAGAAAACTGTCAACATGACTTTGACTATTGATCGATTTTGGCGTGGTTTTTTCGGTTTCGGTTCAGATGGAAGCCGCCATTCCGAAGGTTGTTGACTAGTTTTCATGTCAAACTCGTAAACTCACGTCTTGTCTTCAGTAACAATGCGCTTCATGAATGTTGGGTCGGAATTGACTCGTTCTAGCATGTCCTCAGCGACTCTTATGCGATTGTTTTTGGAGTAAATTCAGATCTTTTGGGACTAGTTGAGCGGCAATATGTTTCATATCCAAGTGATTATTTAAAGCAATACGGATCGACTCGTGAGACACAAATCTTCAGCGCCTATTTCTTTCAAACTTGAATGAGGATTTTTAGTTACTATTTCCTTCACTATTTATTGCGATGTTATCTTCAGTTGAAGACGTTGAGGGATTACCAGGACGAGGCAAATCTTCCAGCATATCTCGATATCCCTTTGTACCACTCATAAGCACGTGTTTTTGATAAAGACGATTCGCCGTAAGCATTCTGTCACATTTTCAGTGTCCCCGAACATGAAATTCCATTAGCGATGCAAAATTTAAGACAAACTCTTTGTTCATTGTTTTTGTCCATTATGAAATTAGCAATGCAAACTAGACATGGTCTAACTTTAATCGGTCATTTAGATAATCAGCACTGTATATCTAAATGATGCAACTCAAACTCCGCGCCAAAATGAAAAACAGTTCCGCCAATCTAACAACAAAAAAAAATGTATTTGGAACCATAAACAAATCATCCATACCCTATACTTTTTTGACAGAATGTATTTATGAAATTAGTAGGGTGTCATTTCATTAATCTTTTTAATTTGAGTCTTGAACTTAAATAAATTGCCTATAAGAGGATAGACATCATTGAAGAGATTGCTGGCAAACAAGGCTATAAAATGTGTTTTTGGTATTTAATTGGTTGTTATAAATTTCAATGGTTTCGCCCGGCCTTACATTTATTCAAAATCGAGTCATTTATACTATAATAAATCTGTAAATGGTTCGAGATTGTACGATGCGTTTAAAATTATGAATAAAATCTGAGAGGATAATTCGGCCCAGGAAATTCCGAAAATGCATTATATACAATTTTGATCTTTCTGTCTGTCTTTCTGTCTGTTAGAGCTCACGTGAAAACTACTGAACGGATTTAAATGAAACTCGACATGAACCTAGCTGATATCCCGGGGCGTAACTTAAGATACTTTTTATCCCGGTAAATGACGTGGTTCCCTTGGGATAGACGATAATAGCGAAAAAGATGGCGCTGCGATCGCATCTTTTATTGAAATGTAGTAACTAATAAACACGGAAATAACGAGAGGTGTATAGAGTTCCCCCACTGACGGACTTGTCCTCCTTGACTACACATTATTTATTCCCAAAACGTAAATTAAACATGTTACATTTTTGTATGGGTAATACACAACGTACGGGCTGTGTTATGTATGTATATACATACATACATACATACATAACTTCACGCCAGTTCCCTTGAGGGGTAGGCACGAACAATAGAACGCCATTCAGGCTTATTCTTACACACCTTACTTGCTTCTTTGACACGTATATATATAAATATTATATATTAATATATGAATATTAATTAAATATATGTAAGTATATAATATAAATATGGTATAAACATGTATAAGTAGATATATGACACATGCAACACATCCAAACAACTCCCAATAAAAAAATTTTTGCCCCGGGGATATCCGTTTGAGGACTAAGCCGCGACAAGCACAGAAGCCTGGGGGGATGTTCGCGACCTGTATGAGTGTGTGAGATTCGCCAGATCGGGGGTGGCACTAGCGTGCCCGGTCAGAACCGGTGCCATGCTGTTGCCAATCCCCAGTTAGGGATACCCACTAAAACCCCTGGGTGTTCCGTCCTGCGCCTTATGCCAGGGCTACGTGAATGCGGGATTCCCAACTCCGCGTGCCCTGGCAGGCGTGGGCCCCCCTCACCGGGCCTCTTCCTATGCCGGAGGACGTATTCCCCGGCTACTGCTAAGTCTAGTCCACGCGTGGGGCGGTCTGTAACGCGCCCCACGGGAAGAGAGATGAGCGCGCGCGGAACACTCGCGATCTCATCTCGACGGCATGTGCGGGTGAGTGAGAACCCCTATAGCCCCAGGGGCCCCACCCGCGCCGCCCGCTTATGGCGGCCGAAGGTCACTGTCTGACTTCCGGCGTCGGCGCGTCCTCCTTTGGCGGGAGCGGAGCAGGGAATTACGCTTACGCTCCCGTTCCGCCTCCTCCTTCGCGAACATGACTTGCTCGCAGAAGGAGGAGACGGCGTCCCATCCGGTGGAGCTCCCGACCATGGTGCGTACCACGGCCGGGAGCGAGGTGTCAAGTCCGGTATGGGTGACGAGCTCCCGGCGCTGCTCCGTCCAGGCTGGACATTCCTGGAGAGTGTGCAGCGCCGTGTCCTCGTCGCCCGTGTCACAATGATGGCACCCTGACGTGACCTCGCGGCCGAGGCGACACAGGTACCTTCCGAAGCAACCATGCCCCGTTAGGACCTGTGTCAGCCTGAACGTCAGGGTGCCGTGACTTCGTCTAATCCAATCATGCAGGACGGGCCTCACCGCCTCAATGGTGGCGGGGCCCGCGCTGGGGCGTCGTAGGCGATCTTCCCAGACCCCCACGGCTACCTGGCGGAGCTCCGACCGGCACGCCTCGGTCTGCCGAGGCGCGGGTCTGGTGCCCCTGGCCAGGGCCTCTTTACGCCACACATACAGTGCCGCCAGGACCCTGGCTTCCAGGTCCTATGGGGGGACCTTTACTACCTGGACCAACAAATCCTTCACAAAACCTGCAAATCCAAACATGTACATACACACTAACGCCGGTATCAACACACACACGCATTAACCTAGTAGTAAGATAGAAGTAATATTGTAATCAGACTCGGGCATATTATGTTCGCCTGAGCCAAAAAAAATACACAATGGATCGCCCTGGGGCCGATCATAGACACCCATTTGTTTATGAAATTTACCATGCCAGGAACTGAACCCAGAGCCTCTGCGTTTGTACTGAGGTTAGCCGGCTAAGGCTCAGCCCCCTCAACCAAGGGGCTGTTAATACGTAGGCACATACGATTTTCTGTCTTAATTTTTATTCGCTTTCATTTCATATGACTTATTATAAAAAAACTTCATTAGTTTATCAAATATGTGAAGCATTCTATAATATGGTCATAAGGTTATCTACCTATTAAAGCGGTTTATTCACACTAATTTGAGTACAATTAAAAGTGGTGCCACAATCTTGGCAACTGTTGTGCCAGTTCGTGCCAACCGCGTGCGTTTTGCAGTGAAAGTGTATCGTAACAATTTAAATATCTACGCCATTTTGTTATTAGGGCCTTGCATTCCTTTATGTAAGAGGGCACATCGCTTTATTGAAGTGAAACTTCTTTAGAATCGTTGTAAAACGTTGTAAGCGACACTAAAAAGAGATAAACACATAAATCTATAGGACTAAGCCTGCGAAAGAATGAGATAGATAGAGTACATTATATTTAATCATTTAAACACTATGCTCATACACATAGAGTTGGAAATGTTTTGAAGTTTTTCGTTAATACTTCGAATTTTAAAGCTTAAATATATTATAACGATATACAGCGGTCCTTGTGGTCGTGGCGAGAACGTCACTAATGACGTCATCATTTTCGATCACACAACGCTCACAACGACCCATGTCAAGAGGTGGGTCGAATAACCGTTCCACTTGGGTTTACGATTGTAACGCCGGCAAGCAAGTGGAACGGGAAAAATCGCGGTCGTGAACGTGGTCGTTGTCGAGTCTCTAATGGAACTCGCATTATGTCTACGTACTATTAGGCCATAATGTGATACATTAGTGACGTTTGCGCTACGACTACAACGAGCGCGGTCGCCTTGTGGAACGATTAACGGAGTATTTTGGGCGTTGTGAGCCACTAACGGAACGCGCTGTAGATAACATTATAAATTCAAATTTTGAAAAAACATCCTAAAAAGTTCCATTCTGTTGGAACTTTTTAGGACAGTACAGCGATCCAAGAGGTAACGTACAAAAAGTCATGTTACTCTTAAAAACTGCTTTTGAAATCGTGTCCTACAACACTACAGGATATTATAGCTACGTTCCACTAGGGACTGACAACGACCATGAACACGACCGCGATTTTTCCCGTTCCACTTACTTACCGGCATTACCATCGAATACCCAAGTGAAACGGCTATTCGACCCACCTCTTGACATGGGTCGTTGTGAGCGTTGTGTGATCGAAAATTATGATGTGAAGTGACATTGGGTGTTGTGAGCTACTTGTGGAACGCCTTGAATGTCTTTATTTGGATTGACACGGGCGAACTGATAAGCCGAGAGAGCTGTCACTTTCGAATGGCGTGACCGTCGTGTTCCATGTCTCTCTGGTGATAATTGATATTTTTAGCATTGAGCTGATAATTCGTTTTAAAAATATTGATAATTGTTGTTTACACTCGTTTATGGATAATTGTATTTGTCATCTTTCTATTATAGCTGTTTGTAATATAAATTATTATGTTCTTATTTTTATCACCGTTAAGTGCCTCTTATTGATATAATAATTATAATACTTGGTCAGTAATTATCACTGTTACTAGGGTCAGCTTTTCTATTAATGTCCGGCCCCTATACCTTTTTATTTATTCTTGCCTTACTATCGGTTGAATTTTGATATTATTTTTATGGATCGGCCTGTCATAAGAGGCGACAAAACAACCCACAGCCAGGTGGTAGGGTATTTGCCCGATTGGATGGCTACCACCCCTGGTCTAGAGTATGTCGCCATAACAACTTTGAGTTGTGTTCCGGCATTAGTGACCAGGTACCAGTCTCCCTTAAGAGAACAGCAGCGTATTTGTAGCACATTTGGCGTTGCAAATGTCCATAGGCGATGGTAACCGCTTTCTATCAAGTGGTCCGTTTGCTAATCTACTGAACTCAAGCAATAGAAAAAAATGTTACCAAATAACGGTAAAAAATATACCGGTATGGCAGTATCTTTTTCGAAAATATCGGTAATCTATACATACATATAATAAAATTATAGAGGTCAAATTATAGAGGTCTTACAATGAAAAATAATTTGCTAAAAACCGAGTCAGGAAGATGTAAGAAGTGTAATAAAACTAATTTAGATGTTTTTCTAATTTTTGTTTCTCTGTTTGTCTGTCTGCTTGTACCGGCTAATCTCCGAAACGACTGGACCGATTTAAATGAAATTTTGTATGGTGGTAGCTTATGTCCCTGGTCAACATATAGGATACTTTTGATCCCGAAAAATTAAAGAGTTCCCGTGGGATAGTTAAAAAAAAAATTACTTAAACAGCTTATTATACGACTTTTGTACCTAATTAAGTATTAATATTGTCTGTATCATCATACAATAAAACAATTTGTACATTGTAAACGCCTAGTCGACAAAACAGGACACTGGAAGGCTGGAGCTTACCTCGCTCAAAGGATTAGCCTTTGTATCCAGCGAGGTAATGCTGCCAGCCTTCTAGGTACAATGCCCAGCGACAGTGGTCTGGTGGGGCTGGACGGGCTTTAATATAGGTTTTATTTTAATTTTAGTTTTTTTACTATTGTATATATATTTTTAAGTTAGATTTATTTGTAGGATATTTTGGTTTTTGTTAATAGATGTTAGACTTAGTTTATTTACAGTATTTAATTATAATTAGGTATATATTATTTGTACATTAAAAAACAATTAGGCTATATATCATCACGCTAAGACCAATAGGAGCGGAGCACCAATGAAGAATGTTTTAAAATCGGGAGGGTTTTTTTAACTTGTTTTTTTTTCCACGCGGACGAAGTCGCAGGCGGTAGCTAGTTACCTATATTTTTAAAAGTAATTGATAACGTTTTCAAGCCCTACTGCAGACAAATCAAATCAAATCAAATAATTTTTATTGCGAACTAAGTGTAATACATAGGTCTTATTCAATATAGCTGAGAACTTATTACTTAGCTGGCCTTTGATAGCATCGCAATATAAAATTACTTAACCTATCTCTATATAATATTTAATTTGGTGCCTTATAAATCTTTTATTTTATTTAAACAATACACCGTGGATGAGGACGCCCCGCAACGCCCAATCATAGCCAATATTCCACAGGATCGGTCCCAATACCGACCCCTGTGGGACACCGCATGACATTTCTCGGCGTCCCCAGTCGTTTTGACTCGGGAAGATGACGGCCCGGTCACTGAGATACGCCCCGACTATGCGACGGAGGTAGATCGGCACCCCATGGTATCGAAGCGCCTCCCTAATGCAACTCCAGGGCATGCTATTGAACGCATTGGCGATGTCCAAGGATACCGCCAAGAGCACTTCGCCTCTGGAGACTGCTTCTTCCGCCTGGCTCTTCACCCGCATGATTGCATCTATCGTGGAGCGTCCTTGACGAAAGCCGAATTGAACATCGGCCACATCCGGCCCCTCTCCTGATAGGTGCTGGACGAGGCGGGTTGCAATGACTCTCTCGAAGAGTTTGCCCACCTCGTCCAGCAACACTATGGGCCGGTATGCGGCCGGAGATTCTGCGGGGCGCCCTTCTTTTTTAAGTAGGACCAGTTTTCCGGTCTTCCACTTTCGGGGGAACTGGCCTTGCTTTAGGCACGTTGTGAAGAGCCCCAATAGTCGGGACTCCAGGGCGTCATACGAAAGAACCCACGCACGCCCTGGAATGCCATCAGGGCCGGGGGCGGTATTTTTGGCTCGCAGTCTATGGACCGCCGCCCCCAACTCTTCCTGTGTCACGCCGGGCACGTCGCTACTATTACTATCCATGCTGGACTCCCAGTTGGGCGGAACCATGGTGGGTGGCGTATGCTCGCCTCTCGAGGGGAACAGGACGTGGATTATTTCCGTGACAAGTTCCGGGGACAGACTCACTGTAAGCGGGGGGGTCCACGGGCGGAGTTTCTTCCGCACCATCCTGTAGGGTCGCCCCCACGGGTCTCGATCAAGGCTCTCCAAGAGCTCTCCCCATGCTGCGGACTTTGCGGTTTTGATCGCTAATTGCAGTGTTTTCTTAGATGTTCGGTAATCATCGTAGAGACGATCCTCTTCTTCGGCGAAGGTCCCGTTGCGACGGCGTCTCCTCTTATGCCTAGCGTATTGGCGCCGCGTAATAACGCAGTTGCGGTGGAGTTGAGCTATCTCATCGCTCCACCAATACGCCTGGCCCTTGGGACGGTGACGGCCCCTCCTCGGCATCGCCGCGTCGCAGACCTCCGTTACAACAACCCGCAGACGTTCTGCCTCTTCGTCTACATCGAGTTCGTCGCTTGGGTGCTCATTTGCTTGCGAGGTCCACTGCTGGACGAGCAAAGCCTCCCGGAACGCCTCATTGTTTAACTTTTTGATTGCCCAGCGTGGATGGTTGCTAACTGGGGACTCTCGGGCACGAGCTCTAGTTGTCTGGGTGAAGAGATCGAATCGTATGTAACGATGGTCAGACAACGTCTCTACGTCCTCCAAAACCTTCCAGTTTCGGACGCGGCGCGTGACTGCAGGGCTTGCGAACGATATATCCACAATAGACCCGCCCTGCCGGCGCACGCACGTGAGCGCAGTACCTCGGTTAAGAACCTGTAGCCCCGTTTCTAGAGCCCACTCTTCCAGCGCTTCGCCTCGAGCGTCGGTGACTCGGGAACCCCACGCCGATGATTTTGCATTGAAGTCCCCGAGCACCATTATGGGGTGAGGGAGGATCCTCGCAGTGAGCGTGCCCAGCTCAGCCAGAAACGCCTCAAATTCTGCGAGTGCACGGTTGGGAGAGAAATACACTCCCACGACGACGCACTCGCCGATGGTCGCCGCAGCGTAGCCTCGCCCCCGCATGATATTTGCGAGGGAAGGAGAGCCTGCAGCAGATCTACTTACAAGGGCCACCGTGCCGCTCAGGTCACCCACCCATTCGTCACGGTCGGGGACCCGATACGGCTCGGCGACCACTGCCACGTGTATATTCCATTGCGCCAAGACCTGGAAAAGGAGGTCTTGGGCCCCGGCGCAGTGATTCAAATTTGTTTGGAGGAGACGGATGGTTGCCATTAATTATTTGTCGTGTCAGTCTTCTCCGTTGGATGTGGCTGACCGGAAGCACTTTTATTTGCGCCCTTTCTCTGCCCCTTCTTATTCTCTTTGACACATGTCTTGCCGCCCAGCTGGTGATTTATAATGCAAGAAAATAATATTAATATGTTTAAACAAAAATTATTCGAGTGGTTGACAAAAAAAAGTCCTATTATAGCGTCCAAGACTATTTAAATGAGAGGTAATTAAGAAGATATTGCGTTGTATTGTTTAAATAAAATAAAAGATTTATAAGGCACCAAATTAAATATTATATAGAGATAGGTTAAGTAATTTTATATAGCATCGCAATATAAAATTACTTAACCTATCTCTATATAATATTTAATTTGGTGCCTTATAAATCTTTTATTTTATTTAAACAATACAACGCAATATCTTCTTAATTACCTCTCATTTAAATAGTCTTGGACGCTATAATAGGATTTTTTTTGTCAACCACTCGAATAATTTTTGTTTAAACATATTAATATTATTTTCTTGCATTATATTATATGGCAACTTATTATATATTCTTGGTGCCATCCCAGACACGCTTTTATCATATAACACAGTGGTATGCGGAGGCATACAAATTTTATTCTTATTAATATGTCGGGCACTTTTATAATTTTCAAATAATGTTGGATTGTTTTTAATTAACATAATAATTTCAAAAATATACAAACAAGGAAATGTCAATGTCTTAAAATCTTCACAACAACAGGGAAAAACGAATAACCAGGACTATGAAAGGGGATTTGTGTTAATCTCTTGACCCTTTTTATCTGAGCATGCAGCTCTCACATGCTAGACGCCCCAGACAAGTAATCTTATCGGAATGGAAAATATTTTACAATTGACAGACGATTTTTTCATTACGTACAATCTGTTATGATATTAATAGGTTCACGTATAATTAATGTTTTCGATTAGTTCATGTGTTTGTGACTTGTAATTTTTTTAAGCAAGGCCATGAGTTATGAAGTACGATGAGAAAAAACACAAGTTTATTTTGAACAAAATCTATATATTAATACGTGAAGCAAAAACTTGGTACCCTTTTTTACGAAATTTGCGCGGACGCCTCCGTCTGAAATTTCGCACACTTATAGTTTATGAGAAGGAGTGCAGAATGCTAGTATTATTTTAAAATACACACACTCTATCACACATCTATTTGACACACATATGCATATATACTTTTTAAAAATATAATTACATAGAGATACGGAAAAAAGCTAAACTAACTTAAAAATAAGATTAAATACAAAAATAAACTAAGTAATAAATAGTAAGACAATCCTATAAATAAACCTAGCTTAAATTTTTTTAAATTATGCATAAAGATACATTACATCAATAAACAAAAAACATTACACACACTACCATGTATTTGACACACACACGCATATATACTCTTTTGTTTATTGTTAAAGTCAAATTAACAGTGTTGCCTTGGCGAAATCTGTGATTATAAAAGTATATATAGCCTTTGACAACAGAACCTTAATAATGTTCAAACTTATAATTTAATTTAATTATTATGGTCGAATTTCGAACACCACTAGTATAAATAAATACAATATATCTATCTGAGCAGTAACGGAGAAAGACGCAGGGTTGCCAGCTTATCGGTTTTCTACCGGATTCACTTTGGAGAGTGTGCAGCTAGGCTTTTCAATCTGATCCCGCCATCTCACTTCCATCATCGGACAACTAGACGTATCTAGCTTTATCATACGCACCGCAAAGGAGTGGAACTCATTGCCAGAATCCGTCTTCCCCGATACATAGAACTTAGTTGTCTTCAAGTCTCGTGGGAATAGGTATCTTCTAAGTTTTTATCCGTGCAGGAACGGAGAAAGAATACAATTTCCTGCGGCCGGGCGGCCTGTCGTAAGAGGCGACTAAACAACCCACAGCCAGGTTGTAGGGCATTTGCCCGACTGGATGGCTACCACCCTTGGTCTAAAGTATGTCGCCATAACAACCGTGAGTTGTTTTCCGGCATTAGTGACCAGGTTCCAGTGTCCCTTAAGAGAGCAGCTGCGCATTTGTAGCAACTTTGGTGTTGCAAATGTCCATAGGCGATGGTAACCGCTTTCCATCAAGTGGGCCGTCTGCCTGTCTGCTGATTTCTTGCAATAAAAAAAAAAAGTTAGCGTTCTCCATCCTAGGCCACATCTTCGCTCCGCATAGGGTGATAATAATAATAATAATATCAGCCCATTAATGTCCCACTGCTGAGCTCAGGCCTCCCATTATAGGGGGAACAGACAGTATACCCGCCACGCTTGTCCAAGGCGGCTTGGCAGGTTTGACACATCGGTTATCTCGATGTGCAGGGTGCATCACGATGTTTTCCTTCACCGTTGTTAGCACATGGTAATTGTAACAATATGCACATTAGATCAGAAAACTGACTAAGAGGTGCATGCGTTCCGGCCAGGATCGAACCCGCGCCCTCTGAGTCTGGGACGCGTGCGCTAGCCATTACGCTACCACGACTTCATAGGGTGAGCTCGTGGTTAAATGTGAACCGATACCTACGACACGCGTTTAGAAAACTTCGCGGGCCTGCTGGGCGCTGCGCTCCGCCATAATAATATGTGCGCCGGCAAGGGCCGCTATTATTACCGCTGGACTGACTGCTGCATATGTAATGTCATGTTTCGAATTATACTACTATTTTTATCATATCGTACGTATTTATTTATTGTTAAACACTACATACAAAAATAATATTGTATAGAAGACAAGCATATTCTTATACCATTTTCAAGCGCCATTTGCATTTGATTCAAGATTGTACACGGCTGCCAAATTAAACAATCAAATTTAGCCGTGCAGGAACGGAGAATGAATACAATTGCCTGCAGCCGAGCGGTCTGTCGTAAGAGGCGACAAAAACACCCCATAGCCAGGTGGTAGGGTATTTGCCCGCTGGATGGCTACCACACCTGGTCTAGACTACGCCGCCATAAAAACTCCAGCCTTCCTTTAGAGAACAGCACATTGGTAGCACCTTTCTTGTTACAAATGTTCATATAGGGTTGCCAACGATACTTTATAATAAGGTATCGTACTTTATTTTTGTGTAAATATACTTTATACTTTGCATAAAAATAAAGAATGTGAAAATACTCGATTTCCAACATTTACTCTGATGCCTAAAATGAATACTTATATGGATAATTATTGAACTATTATTAATCCAGCTTTCACTGAAAGAGTTTATTCAGTAATGAATCTAAAATGGCGAGAAGAATGGTACAGGATATCTATAAATTTGATAAAAAATGAATCGTTTGTTTATTTAAAGTGGCAATGTAAAGATAGTTTCCAAAACTTGAAGGATAATGAAAAGTTGTTAGTGTGTGCTAGAAGCACACAAAATAAAGTTTTGAAAAAGACTTTTTTTTCTTTCAAATACTTTATTTTTACCCTACTTAAAAAATGGAATACGTTATTTTTCCCAAAAATAGTTGGCAACCCTTTGTCCATAGGCGATTAGTATATTATATTAAATAGTATATATTCACCTTCCGCTAAAAGATAACACAATTTTCCCATATATCCGATAGAGTCGAACCATGAAGGAAATAACTCTCGGCCATTAAAAGCGCACGCGGTATCACGACGCGATGAAATGGTCGACGCGCGCTCAGTACGGTGGCCACGATTTCCGCGCTTTTGTAAATTAACAAATCTATTTTAATATGTAAGGTTAAGAGTTCGAATAAATATCGCTGATATACAATATATTGGTAAGAAGTGCACTTTATTTTAACATTGACAAGCAGTTCGTGTTTGGAACGCGCTGCCTGTTAATATCAAGCTAGCCAAATCACTGCCTATTTTTAATAGACTTGTGAAGGATTATTATAGCTCAAATAGCTCAATTTAAAGATGAAGCAGCAGTTATTATCATCTTTTCCTAGTTTTATATGTATTTATGTGTGTTTTATATATTTTATTTACATATATCGTATTAGTATATTATTTATATTTTTATTAATTTATGTATATTGTATTATGTATATATATTTATAAGATACTGATTTGGTAGTGAGAATAATGCAACATACCTCTGTTATTAATTACAACAACAACAACAACAATACTCTTTATTGTACACCAACTTTAAACAGTAACACTTATACATATCTTAATATTAGGAAGTAGTACAATGGGCGGCCTTATTGCTTAAAGCAATCTCTTCCAGGCAAGCTTTTAATTTAAACCCTTTTTAAAACCTTTTAATTATCAAACTTTTTGCCCATCCAAAGGTTGACTGGAAGAAATCGCTAATAGCGATAAGACCGCCTATTGTATTGTAAAATTTTATTTCTGTTAACTGTATCCTTAAAACACAATAAAGCATATTCATTCATTCATTGATTATGCAAATCTCGATTCAATTTGCTCATGTCAATACGTCAATGCAAGTAAATTACTTGCATGATGTATATACGTATAGTGTCTCTACTCTATTTGGGATAATGTTAGTGACAGTAGTCAAAGGCGTCTTGTTTATAGTGTTAAAAATAACGCTGTAAATAATTAGCGATATTAGCTTCTTAAATGTCGACGTCTCAACACTTGAGATGATAATTTTAAGGCAGCTAGCTCAAACCTCTTATACAAAATTTTGTATAACTTTTTTATCTTGCCAAGCTTGTAACGAATTTATGAAGATAAGTTGCAGTATAAAATGTTAGTATGTCATGTCATTATTATTACTATAATAATATTTTTCTTTCCTTTTATTGTGTCTTTGTCTTACTGAGTGTGCACTGTTTGCCACAACTCCATTAATTCTTCGAATAATTGTGTAACATATTTCTGTATAAAATTTATTTAAAAAAAAGTTTGAGTTAATTAATTTTTAATTAGACGTGTTGCTGGAGAGTTTCTTGCCGCTTCTTCTCCGTAACAGCAATAACACTTTACGAAGCGGCGTACATAGATTGGGAAGTAAAATTAAATTTAAACTTATATGTATGACCTCCAAAAAGCGTTCTCCAGTGGAACTTACTTTAAATAAAAACTTTTGAATTTGAATTCTTAATCTGCTAAATAACGATAGATCAACTGATATTCCATGGTAAAACTCTGAATTTTGCTATTGGTTATGTTTTGTGTGAAGTGTAAGGAAGAAATCATTTGTTTTTATTTTAAATATTTAAATACTGAAAATGTCTTTATGCAATTTGGGTATTTTTGGGATGAGGAAAAAGCACTGAACTACGTCACCGTCACGCTCAGATACAAAGTTTTCACTCCTGTCGTGACTGCATCACTGCGACTGGCAGCTTTTTTCTATTTTTTTTTAATTCCGACATCGGACAGGATATATATACCGTATATAACGCTTAAGATATATACGTTATCTATCAATGTTTAAAGTAATTTTAATGTTTAATGTCGCATTACAAAAAACGTATTAAAACCTCGCATTAAACATTATTAAACATCGCTACATTTGCGTGAAATGGTCACTAATACTAAAATTATCCCAGATGGAGCAGGGACATTAGAGTTGTATGTTTTTTTGTTTTTTTTTCATTGTTTATGCTATCTTTGAAGGCTAATCATTAACTAATCATTACCTACCCTTGATTTATGACGAATACAACTCTTTAAAATAGTAATAAAATATAACGTAACAATTTTATATATACAGATAAGAAAACCTAAACTAAAACCCAATCAGCCCACCTAACAACTCATTCTGTTTATGAGTTGTGACGTTTATGCTATCTTACTATCGTAAGAATTTATTTATTTACAATATCTTTTCTAAAGATATATACACCATACAATATTTAAAAAATACCTATAAATAAAAGTACTATATGCATATTTACAAATCAAAAATAGATTCCAGGTCACTGTCGGTGGAGAGCGTTCCCAAAATGCTGGCCGTATTTCCGTGCTTTATGGCAATGCTAATGCGTTGTCCAAAATACAGGCCAGCATTTTGGTTATTATTATTTGTTTATTTTAACTGTGATTGTGAATATTATTTTTATTACATGAGTTCAGCAGTCAGGCGGACGGCTCACTTGATGGAAAGCGGTTACCATCGCCTATAAACATTTGTAACACCAAAGGTGCTACCAATGTGCTGCCGCTCTGTAAACGGAGACTTAAACCTGGCTACTAATGCCGGGACACAACTCATGTTCGTTATGGCGGCATACTCTAACCAAGGGTGGTAGCCATTCAGACGGGCAAATACCTTATCACCTAAATATGAATGTGAACAAAATTAAATTTGATCTTTGAAATCCAAATCTTTATTATACAATACGTTTCCAAAATGGTATATTGATTTATCAAGATAAAAATATTTAAAAATTCTTAAAAACTATTATTCTAAACCACCTGTCGTCAAAGCAAAGTTTAATGAACTGGAAAAATATTTATTCATTATAATCAACTTTGTTTGAATAACAGTTAGTGTTATATTGTCTTGAATTTTTTTTGGTATTTTTATTTTTGGAACTGATAAATTAGTTTAGGACATCTGATATTTAAAATTGACGAATTTTATTTGTTATTCCGGAAAGGGCAAGATTTCAAAGGGCGCCTAATTACCCCCGACCGCCGAAGACGCATAGTCGATGGTGACGGTCTTCGGGATATATCATCAGCCGTCAGTAGCGCCAAGGCTGCCAAGATGTGAGCGTGTGGATAATCCTCGTTCTTTATTTTCATTTTATAAGTGAGTAAGCTCACTGGTGGCTAAACTTCTCCAGTAATATGGAAGGAGCTTGACTGAGGGTCGATCCAAATCTGCCAGAGTTATATATAACATTAGCTAATTTGCTGTCCCATGACCTTGTCTTAAGGTAATAGAACGACGACTCCGTTTACTGTCAATCATCTATGAAGATCGGTTTCCATCCAGACGATAAAATTGTAATGGGAACAGTTAAGGGAGTAGCTCTAATTTACTATCATAAGTCCGGATTTTTAATCGGGCAGTGAATACCAAAATGTAAAAGGGATAAGGAAATAACATTATTTTTATTGCTGGAGTACAGAAGACAGGCTGATGGCCCAATTGTGATGGAAAGTGGTGACCGTCGTCTATGAACAATTGCAACACTAAAGGTGCTACCAATGTGCTGCCGGACTCGTAGAGGGGTCTGGAATCTGGCCAATAATGCCGGAACACAACTCAAGGTTGTTATGGCGGCATGCTCTAGACCAGGGGTGGTAACAATCCAGACGGGCAAATACCTTACCACCTAGCTGTGGGTTGTTTTATCGCCTCTTACGACGACAGACAATTCATTCTCCGTTCCTGCACAGATATAAATAATAATATACAATCCACAATATTGCACTGCAAAGCACGTAACAAATATTCATACATTCACTAAAAACACGCTCAGAAAAGGTCAATACCTATATTCTATCAAAATCACGTATTTCAAGAAAAAAAAAATACAAAAGAAAAACAGGTAAAAGAAATTTACTGTTCAACCAATTTATGTAAATATACGAGCAAAGTGTTGTATTAACATAAGAATTGAGCGATCACGGGCCGGTGTTGTGGTCGCCTCGTGGTGTAGAGTGGCCATGGCTCTAGTGTAAGTTCGAGACAATCCTGTCTCGTTAGGTTATGTATAGAATATCGCATTCATAAAATACTTATCGAAGGTTAAACCAAGGTTGTTATGAAGGGGTTTTCACTCACCTGCGCTTTTCCTCCCGTGGGGCGAGTTACATACCGCCCCACGCACAAAGACCTGGATGATGCCGGGGGATATATAATAAACGAGCATGTATGAAGAGGTTAATGGAAGTATACTGGTAGGTGAAAGACATGGCATAAAATTCCATTTTATTCTGATACTTATCATATTTGTAACACGAATCTGGAAGAACGGCCACTTTCAGATGTGCTACTAAGGTACTGCCGCCTTGAAAGGGTTTTGTCATATTTTTTGAAAAACTACATATTTCAGTACTATGAGAAAATTTCAACTGGGAGTGCATTCCAAAGCCCCAAGGTGCGAAAGAAAAGCGGCAAAAGGTAGTGAGAATTAACATACAGTCATAAATGTTTGATAGGTTTGGCAGATAAAACGGCAGTTAAAACTATCAAATGTTCGATAAAATATCCTACATAATCGTTATATAAACATTTAATAATTAATTATCTCTATTATCTTATTAATGTCACAAACGAAAAAGTTTTTAAAGATAGATGTTTGTTACCTTGTCACACAAAAACTCATGAACTGATTTCGAGGTAACTTTACAGTAGTATAGCATGTATATCAGAATAACACATAGACTATTATTTACAAACATATTGTTTTAATTGGCCAACGAGATATATAAGGGCAAGCAGACGTCGTTGATGGGCAAGTCTATATTACTCGTAAATCGTAGGTCCCTGCTAGTCGTTTTATAAAACTCTGATAGTTAATAGTCTTATTACACATATATGTATAAAATCTAATTCAATATCCAACATGGTACATTTCATAAACAAATGTTTAATTTTTCACTAGTCTGGGTGTCTCGGATTAGTCCAGAGTTGTCAATTATATTTCTGTTAGCCATAACATATAAACTTAACTTGTTCAGTTTAATAATCCTTTATCCGTGCAGGAACGGAGAAAGAATACAATTTCCTGCGGCCGGGCGGCCTGTCGTAAGAGGCGACTTAACAACCCACAGCCAGGTGGTAGGGCATTTGCCCAACTGGATGGCTACCATCCCTGGTCTAAAGCATGTCGCCATAACAACCTTGAGTTGAGTTCCGGCATTAGTGACCAGGTTTCAGTATCCCTTAAGAGAGCAGCAGCGCATTTGTAGCAACTTTGGTGTTGCAAATGTCCACAGGCGATGGTAGCCGCTTTCCGTCAAGTGGGCCGTCTGCCTGTCTGCTGAACTCATGCAATAAAAAAAAAAAAATAATAATAAACACTGCGTGTTTTTTATGTCTATTTATTACGTCTTCACAGTGATTCATTCCAAAAGCATTTATTTTATTTTGTTACTATTCTGCTAGATTCGACTATTTCGTAGGTACGTAAAATTTCTAAAAGCAAACGGTAAATATTGCAACAGCATGTAAATTAAAATATTATGAACATTGGTATAATCTTGGTGAATATGGTAACATTGAATTCAGTCACAGTTCAATTATACACCTACGTTTTGTACATTACGCACGCATTTCAATAAAAACACATCTCAAATTTACCGCAAAACAACGTATGTCTCATCGTTCAAACGTAAAATCCACTTTCCTTGATGACTACATCCTTGGTCCATATATCGCTTAACTTTACTTACACATCACATGTCACTTTGTGTTTAAATCCATACTTTTATTATCAACATTGACCCAATTCCCCGATACTGTCCCAGAATAAAAGTCAACATTGTCACACTCGTACATTTATCAATACATGCGCCCGAGCAACTTTTTAAAGCGAGCGGCGATACTAAATCCGTTTAGTTCTATTCAAACTCTGATACAGTGAACACGTGTTGCAGATATGTGCGCGGCAATCGACATGCTCGCGTCGGAGTTCTTCGGGCGCAGTCCGCCGGCTGGATTCTTAACGGATTACACTCCACAAATTAGAAGACCTACAATCACAACTAGAAGTTTTACGACACCATGCCTGCCTCTAAAACCAGTTCAGTTAACATTGAAAACAGCTCCGCGGTCGTGTATAAGAATACCAAACGAGAAAGCGAAAAAGAAGGTAGTTTTCGCCGACGATCGAGGCTTTGCGTTAGAACAGATCAAGTTTATGACTGAGCCGTCTCATGTGCCCCCATATTGGGCGTTGAAAGTAGTCCCAAGTAAACCACCAGAAAGGAAACCACCTCCCAAGCCTACAGTAGATCTTTGGGAGACAAGATTCGTCCAGCCAGCTTCGGATTATGTTGAGTTCAGAAGGCGTATCACAGAAGAGTGTGTTTCGTTAGAAAATGTAATTATAAAGCAGAATGAATGTGCAGTAGATGGTACTGTGAAGGTTAAGAATTTGGATTTTGGGAAGGAAGTGTTTGTCAGAGCAAGTTCTGATGGTTGGCTAACTAGTGAAGATACGTACTGCGCTTTTGTGGAGACAGGGCCCTTGAACCAAAACGGGAGCTCTACTTATGATACTTTCGGGTTCAGACTGCAATTACCTATTCATTCGAGACGACTGGATTTCTGCGTCTGCTTCAAATGCAAAGGGAGTGAATTTTGGGATAACAATAAAGGAATGAATTACACCATAGAGAAGTCTTCAGTGAGGAACGCTCCAGCTGTGTCCTGTGCGAGGATTAACTTCGGGAATTCCTGGACTTCGAGATCTGATGATAACGGGACGACGCCGTATTGGTGATGTGAAAGTAACCAGTGTTTTTGGTCTAAAATTATATGTGCCATAAGAGTGTTTTCGGTGCCAAGTCATGCTCTATGCCTGTGAAGTTATGTTCCTGTAGATGTAAGTCATTGGCTGATTTTTATACAGTTTAGCTGTGCACTGGATTATTAATGTCGATTTTTAATGCGTTCGCGCAGTTATTATGATATTGTATTTTTAGGTTATAATAATTTTACAGTATGATTGTGTAATGTACCAAATTGAGTTATGAATATTAAAATTTGTAAATTGCATAATTTTAAAATAAGTTTGTTTGCGCTTCGTAAATCAGTGGGGCAGCTCGAATCGAAATGACAAGTTGTGTTGCCAGTTCCAAAGTAAATTAGCAAATTAATAGATTCCTTTATCCCGGAGATAGATGATTCATTTCTATCTTTTAATTCTGATACAAATGGGGCATTATATTAACTATAAAATATAAACTAACTTAATTCTTGAAAGGTTTCATAGATTATGGAGTATTTTCAAGGACTTTGTATTTAAAATATATAAACAATGAATAGAACAGAAATACAAATAAGAAAATTAGGAACTTGTTACAATAAAATAAAACGAAAAAGCAGTTAAAAATTCACATATATTTTTTTTACAATTAGGATCGTTTTATTTTTTTAGGTTTTTTATGTCTCATTTATTTTCAAATTGTAAAGACAGAGATGATCCCGTCTAATTTTCGTTTTATTTATTCAAAGTTGATAGTATTTATTGAAAAGTTTCACCGGAGAATTTTTGTAGAAGATCATATCGCACCCTTAGAACTATAGAGACCTATTTTAAAATATCAAGTTCTCCAATTTTATACCTTATTTTTAAGTACTAGATATTAAAATCGAATTACTCAAATTTTTGATTTAGGTCTGTATAATGTTAAGGTTGTGATATATACAAATTAAAAATTAAATCGACTTTCTTCTCTATGTATATACACTGCTTTGCGACACTTTATAGCTGTATAAAGGAGAAAAGCAACAAGAAACTACCCAACAACACGTATAAAGCTGGAAGATGGTTATATTTGTTTTTTATATAGAAATAGACGAAAAGTCTAAGAAATAAAGGAACCTTATTGGTGCAGCTTTTCGGTCTTATTCATAAAGCGTTAGAGTAAGTTTGAAAGCTTCTTTATGGTTCTTAAAAAAAAATTCATTCTTAGTCTAACTCTCTACGAATAAGACTTATAGTCAGTAGTGAAATTTTTAAAGAGATAAATATCATAACGGCTTTAATAACTGTTCAAATAAGCAGTGAAAAACATCACTTATGAAAAATATTGTATCAGTTTCTGTTGAAACATATTCTGCTGAAGCCTCTTTTAATTTATATAATAAATATGTAATAAAATTTCTTTTTCAAAATATAATAGAATTGCAGCTAGCAAAACACCAAAAGCAAAAAAATAGGGTCATAGTTTTATGTCAGAAATATTAGAAATTCGATAATTTAGATACCCGTCTGGTAATAATTTATGGCAGTTTTCAATAACCTACATAATTTTAATGTTTAGGTTATGAGGAAATATTATATAATATATTACATACATTTAAATATACATGTAAAATCTGTCTATAATGTAGACAGATATATTATACATATTAAGTATTTAATGACGTGTCAAAATTTCTAAATTATAATATGGAATTTTTGTAATTTTTCTAATATTTTGTATTAATTGTTGTATATAAATTCTAATACAAAAAAGACATTGTCTAAACCTAAGATGTCATATTAGTTATTGTATTCTATCTATAATTTCTTAAGACTATACGTAGAATACTGAGTCTAGGTCATCGTCTTGTATAGATGAGGTGCGTAGAAGGCTGGTTTAGCTCCCAGGATCGCACTATCGATCCGTTGCACGAGGTAAACACTAGGCCTCTGATCACCTGAATAGGGTAGTTGACAGTCAACTCAAGTGAGGTAGGTAGGTAACTCTTTATTGTACACCAAAGCATAGAATAATATAAACGATAGTTACAACGGGTGGTCTTATTGCTGAAAAGCGATCATTTTCAGGCAAATCTTGGCAGGATTAATAGATCAGATTACTAGATTAAATTACATTACAACTGATCTCAATTTTTATTATCTTACAAAACGCCAAAACCACCTAGATTTGTTGTCGAATAGCGTATTAATTATAGATTTTAATTTTTGAGGTTATGATGACATGGTATTTGAACGCCTGCTCTTTTATATGAACATTGTTTCAGAATTCATTGTGATATGTGTCAACTGCCCCATTCTCGATTAGGCATCGAGTGCTCTTGATAGAGGCTCAAATATATAGGTAGTTATATTCTTTACTGTACCCAAAATAGTTTTTCAAACTACAAAATAGTGGTGATGTACAAAGGCGAGCTTAACCCTATAAGCAGTTTTCTTCCAGCAAACTTATGGGTCTAAAGAAAGACAAGAGGCAGGGTTATGTACACATGTGTAAGTTTGTAGGCTTATTTATGGTTCTTAAAGAAGCCTACGAAGATACTCTAGCTCAATATGCATAAGACCGTGTATGTATAAATATATCAGACTTATTAGATTATATGTCAGATATTATTAGATACGTAAATGTACAATTTGGTATAAGTACACTTATACCAAATTTTACATTTCCGTATGTAATAATATATTTTTACATAATAAAATACACACACACACACACACACAGCCACGCACACACACGCACGCGCACAAACACACACACACACACACACACACACACACACACACACACACACACACATATATATATATATATAAATTAACTTATATAATTATGCTTAAATATACTACCTAAACTATTTAATATATACAAAAATATTATTTTAATCTGGATATACGTCTTATTTTACTTTACAAAAACATAAGTGTATTTCCGGAAATGTTGTGCAGGAATATTTTTAGTTTCAAATGGCAACACTAATTCTACCTTTATCTGGGCGTAGATTTACGTGGCGTCGAATACACTTACGCTACGCACAGTTATACTGTGTCATATCATAAGTATAAATCATAGGAATTTCTCAGTATAATGGTGCAATAGCACTGTCTGATAAATAACATTGTGTTGTTAAACTGTTAAGGAGATTACTGAAAAGTCATATTTGAAGTACAGAATAGCTGTGCAATTTGATTAATAATAATAATGTTATTATGGTTTTTTTAATAATTTTATTATGGTTTTTTTTACAGTTATTATTTTATTGACTTTTTAACAGTAAAAAGTTTTAAATAAGATATTTGTTTAATATACGAAGTTTTATATTTTTACTTCACAAAAAATATGATGCGCAGATATTCTGTATTTAATATTTTGAATAGAAAATACACATTTCGTTTAAACAAGCAAATTGATGATCTATTAATAATATGAATAAAAACTTAATTAAGCTAATATATAACCTTAATCTCAATTGTCGTAAAGTATAAACCATTTTATTAAAAAGCAAAATGAAGATTTTTTTTTATTCTAGTCATTGTTATTGATTTTTTTAAAGGTTTACCATTATTATTTTTCTAATCGGGTAACTAATAAAAAAGTTAGAATAGTTACTTACTCGTATAATAAAAAAAGTAGTTTATTTTGCTTTTCTGGCAAAAATATAGTTTAGCCACTATGACAATTAAGGTTGCAGGTGTCAATTAAAAGTGATATATTTTACATATGTTTCAATTCAAATGATATATGCAGCTTAATACCTAAAATATTATAATAAAATGAAAGGTACTGATTATGTCAAATTATAAAACAATTTTCTTTTAAAACTATTTTTTATTAAGTACCTAATGAAAGGAGATATAAATAACTTTAAAATTATTCTATTAAAAACATATTATCAAAATTGATTGAGTTTTATTTCAATGTAATATAATGTTGTTCATGTTCCAACGTTCAACACTAAAAATAATAATAATAACATGCTATTGTTGGCTTTGTGGCGAAGCCTTAGGTGAGTAGCGAAACCTCGTACCTGACTCCGGGGGCCAAGGCAAGGCCCCCATCTCCGTGCTTGCACCTGCAGCTCACTCACACCCAAGTTGCCCCTGTCTTCTATGGCATCTTTTGGGGCCCATGTAGGGAGTGGTGAGTCACCGTCTTCCCATTTTTCCATGTTCCCGAACATTGCGACGGGCAGACGCCATAGTCCCCATATTCCCAGACCCCTAATACCACTAGCAGTTCACCACAATAGCCCGGTACTTTTTGTCCTCATTTCCCACAATAGTCCTACACTGGCCGGGGCTTGTCCTTGGGTGCATTACTATATGGTGTAGACAGGGATAATCGCCGGTTAGTGTTACGCCACATTTATATTGAATTTGTCAAGGGGCCTCTACGTGTTGGCCTTCCCATGGCCCCACGCAAGCCCCCCAAAAGTCCGGGCCATTTTTATGGCTCGTGGTCTTGAAAGACAGACAGTATAACATACTATTATTAATAATAATACTAGTAATTGAATGTGTTGTCTTGATGGTTAGTTTTTTTGCTAGATGTCCATAATATCGTTTCTTCATAGTTTTACGTTTGTAAAATTTGTAGATACTATTTATTTCCGATATGTTTAAAATATGAAATTTAAACGAAGATTATTAAGACTAATATTGAGTGATTTTTAATTATTAAAATGTTAGTTGAAAGTCTAATTGTATTTTTTTTATAAAACTACGTCGGACAAAAATAATTAGTTTTAGCAGGGTCGCCGGATTTGGGAGTTTGCCCCTTAAAGGAATTCTTTGTTGGAGTCAAAAAAATTGCCTCTGGGATGTAAAAATACGAACCAAACATTCAAATGTATCTGATAAAGAAGACGGTCTGGATGTCATTTTACTTCTGGCATTATAAATTCATCAAATTAGGGACATTTCCAATACTCTGTAGCTCTTGGCTTTTAGCAATGTAAAATAGAAATACATATTTATATTCGGGTGTTCCAGCTGTTAAAGTTAAGACTTAAAGTATTATATGGCCCCCGTAATATACTATTAAGAGTAGGTCCCGGGTTCGATCCGGAGATGATTTTAGTTAACGAACGTTATTTGCTATGGCCTGGGGGACTGGGATCGCCTTCAGAGTTGTCCGTTGTATACTATCCATAACACTCCTCTGGTGGGTACTTCCTGGATATGAGCTGTCGAGCCATAGCTCCGCCTCCGCGCAAACGAGGAATTCGGTACTGAATTGACCTGGATGAGCTCCAACGCCGTCAGCAAACACTTGCGGGTGAACCCACCGGGAGGGTCTGTCATTCTGCTTAAAGAGGCCCTATTGGCCGGAGCTTGCCAGGGTCCACGCGGAGTTGTCGATGACCATTTTCCAAGGCCTTGGCTATAAACGAATGGAAGAAACTCGGAATGTTTTAGTATTCCGGAATTGGCAAACTACCTTTATCAGGGCAGGATCAGGTAGTCCCACACTCCCTCATCGTGGTCCCCCCGTGTGTGACTGGATCGTACAAATATAACTTATAACAAAAGTTACACTTGTATATCCTCCATGGTTAGCTTAGGCATATAAAGAGTGTCTCCAGGAATGTCTAGCCTGGACGGAGCAGCGCCGGGAGCTCGTCGCCCATACCGGATTTGACACCTCGCTCCCAGCCGTGGTACGCACCATGGTCGGGAACTCCATCGGATAAGACGCGGTCTCCTCCTTCTGCGAGCAAGTCATGTTCGCGAAAGAGGAGGCGGAACGGGAGCGTGAGCGTAATTCCCTGCTCCGCTCCCGCCAAAGGAGGACACGCCGACGCCGGAGGTCGCATAGTGACCTTCGGCCGCCGTAAGCGGGCGGCGCGGGTGGGGCCTCTAGGGGTATAGGGGTTCTCACTCACCCGCACATGCCGTCGAGATGAGAGCGCAAGTGTTCCGCGCGCGCTCATCTCTCTTCCCGTGGGGCGCGTTACAGTTCGCCCCACGCACGGATTAGACCTAGTAGTAGCCGGGGGACACGTCCCCTGGCATAGGAAGAGGCCCAGTGAGGGGGGCCCACGCTTGCCAGGGCACGCGGAGTTGGGAAGCCCGTATTCACGTAGCCCTGGTATAAGGCGCAGGACAGACACCCAGGGGTTTTAGTGGGTATCCCTAACTGGGGCGTGGCTATAGCGAGGCACCGGTTCTGACCGGGCACGCTAGTGTCACCCCCGATCTGGCGAATCCCACACACTCACACGGGTCGCGAACATCCCCCCAGGCCAGTGCCTGTCGCGGCTTAGTCCTCAAACGGATTTCCCCTGGTCAAAAAAGAAAAGGTATATAAAAAGTGTGTTTGTTTGCTGACAGTAGGTATATTATATTAGACATGTCAGTATGTATAGTAGACGTATAGGAAAAACCGTGCCCATGACGTAAATCAATAACAATGAATGATTACAATGAATGACAATGAAAAAGTCCCATTTGAGGAAAAATTGTAATTTGTCTTACATATTTCGTAAACTATATTACTACAAAATCTGCGGAGTGACGCTCGCGGACCGCGTTCGTAATACCGAAGTAAGAAAGAGAGTTGGTCTGAAAGAGAGTGTCGGGGTGAAGGTAAGGAAAGGAATGCTCCGGTGGTTCGGGCATGTGGAAAGAATGCATGATGAAAGAATGACTAAACAGATATACAATGCAAAAGTGGATGGATGCAGAAGTCGTGGAAGGCCACGACACATCTTCCATGATCAAATTGATCGTGTACTAGCGGAGGGTGATGTCAGGAGCCTTAAGAACAGACGAGTGTGCATGACAAGAATTATGAATGTCAAAGAAGCAAGTGAGGTGTGTAAGAATAAGCCTAAATGGCGCTCTGTTGTTCCTGCCTACCCCGCAAGGGAACTGGCGTGAAGTTATGTATGTATGTATGTATGTATGTATATTACTACATGACTTTAATACACTTATAACATTTTTCATCCTACGTACGGGCAACATGCCTTTTTATAATATCAAATACAGTGGAACCTCGATAAGTGGAAAATATTCCAACATTATCCGTGCAGGAACGGAGAAAGAATACAATTTCCTGCGGCCGGGCGGTCTATCGTAAGAGGCGACTTAACAACCCACAGCTAGGTGGTAGGGCATTTGCCCGACTGGATGGCTACCACCCCTGGTCTAAAGTATGTCGCCATAACAACCTTGAGTTGTGTTCCGGTATTAGTGACTAGGTTCCAGTTTCCCTTAAGAGAGCAGCAGCGCATTCGTAGCATCTTTGGTGTTGCAAATGTCCATAGGCGATGGTAACCGCTTTCCATCAAGTGGGCCGTCTGCCTGTCTGCTGATCTCCTGCAATAAAAAAAAAAACGATTTTTTTTTGTGTTCCCTTCCCTTCAACTCCAAAACCTCCGTCGCTCGAAATCTGAACCCTCTATAAGTAGAAATAATTAGTGAGTCCCTATAAGCAAATTCAGTACTTATTTTCTCTCTATAACTTGAAAAAATAAGTTAGACCTCTGTATCTCGAATATAGCAATATTTGAGTTTACAATCTTTACAACTCGGTCATTTGAAAACCGACTTTAACCTCTACAAGTCGAATGTTTCCTTACGAAATTCGCTTAAGTCGAAATCCTCGAATTTTTGGCATCTCCCTTTAAGTGCGACTTATAGAAGTTATACTGTACTATTAATAATAATATAAGTTTTCATAAGAAAAAATCTTTAACTATAACATTATTATTATTTTTTCTTATAAATATAAATAGGTAATAATGAAATTATTATAGGCCTTCAAATCTTCCAGTGTTGCAAACGTCCATATGCAACGAAAACACATTATCTATTTGTTTGCCTGCATTAAGAAATAAAGATATGCAACAAGGAAAGAAGTCCAAATAATAATAGATTTTAACGTTCCTCTAAATTAAATGTGCTTTAAACTTTCTGAGTGCGGATTTAATCGTCGTAAACTGATGTAATAGGCATTCGACCGTAGTCATGTTCTCATAAATAATCTCAATTAACAATTTCAGAATAACATTATATTTATAATCAAAATCATTGCCAAGGCATTCTATAAGCGTCTATTGGCAGCCATTACGTAAACAAAATCATTGTAGCGACATCTTTGATCTTATAAGTCTTGAAGTTATATTCTTACGTATAGCGGAGATACAATCAAATGCCGTGTTATAAACACTTTTTTTAAATTTTATCTGGGAGGGCGGGTGGCAACAGCTATAATAATGTTAACTACATTATAACGCCAAATAAGATTATATGCTTCCACAGACACTGGCTCTTAATCTCAAAAAAAAGGAAAATTTAAAAATAGAACTGCAGTAAAACAAATGAATATAGCCGGGAAAAGAAAATTTACTCGTAGTATCAGATTTGCGTGTTATTTATAGCAAAGTTTTAAATTGATTCTCATTGATTTTTTATTCTTTTGTCAATTGAATTATTGTTACCAGCAGAATTGTTGGGTTAGTTTCTTAACTCATCGAGAGTTTTTGAACCACAATATGGATACTTCGTCCGAACAAGCGGCTCAAATTGTAGCATTGGTGCGGGAGGGCTTGGATCAACGAACGATTGGTAGAAATTTAAATTTAAACCAGTCTACGGTTTCTAGAATATACAGAAGGTTTGTGGAGACAGGTTCTTACAGAAGGAGACGTGGTACAGGCAGGACTCGAGCAACCACCGGTCGTGATGACCGATTTAT
Source organism: Dendrolimus kikuchii (assembly GCA_019925095.2). NCBI lineage: Eukaryota > Metazoa > Arthropoda > Insecta > Lepidoptera > Lasiocampidae > Dendrolimus > Dendrolimus kikuchii. Next base: position 8,713,036 of record CM034415.1, read on the forward strand.
TGTTACAACTTCCCTGCGAAATCGTTTCCTCACGTCTGTTAACATCAAAACAGAGCTTAATGAAGTGTGTGGAGTAAACGTGAGTGCACGAACAATAAGAAGAAGGTTAAAGGAAGCGGATATCACCCCTTTTAGACCAGCAAATGGTCCAAAGTAGTCTGTAGCTCACAGACAAGCTCGCTTAAGATTTGCGCGTGATCACCTGAATTGGACAGAAGAGCAATGGACCTCCGTATTGTTCACGGACGAGTGTAGGACATGTTTATATGGTGCAGATGGTCGCAGAAGAGTCTATCGTCGACGTGGGGAACGATATGCTCAAAGTTGCATTGAGGAGCGTGTTCCTTTTGGAGGCGGTTCGTGTATGCTCTGGAGTGGCATATCGATGAACGGGCGAACAGAACTTGTGTTCATAGACATGGTCCGTCAATACGGTAATAGAGGGGGTTTGACTGCACATCGCTACATAACGGAGATCTTAGAAGATCACGTGGTGCCTTACATGAGATTCATAGGCGAAAATTTTACTTTAATGCAGGATAATGCCCGGCCGCACGCTGCTGCACAAGTTCGACAATATTGCGAAGAGGTTGGGATACGTACAATGAATTGGCCAGCACGCAGCCCGGATCTTAATCCCATTCAGCATGTCTAGGACAATTTAAGAAGAGCTGTATATGCGAGAAACCCTTTGCCCACGACAGTGGCAGCACTAAGAACAGCACTTTCAGAAGAATGGGCCAATATTCCGCAAGATCTTTTAATAACCCTAATAAAATCTATGCGGAACCGATTAGAATCCGTATTAAGGGCACGTGGAGGTAATACACCTTATTAAAACATAAATAAACCCTTGCATAAAGTTTGTGTCTATTGTAAAAACCAATTTTTTAATTAAACCAATTTTCCTTAAATTTCTGTTTTTTCTTCAAAAAAAGTCTTAAGGTCCTTTCCAGTACACAAACTTAAACTTAAGGATATGACCCTACGCTGTTTTAAAGTTCACGAACCAATGTAGAGGTTTCAATTTAAATCTGTATAGAAAGTTTGCATACTTGGTTAAAATATTTATTTCAAAGTCGTCTATTACTTTGATGCAGTTTATGAGTCCGTCAGTGTAGTTACAATATCTTTGATGTAAGTATACGTATTTTTAAAGTTTTAACAGTGTGTTCTTCGCACGTACAATGCAGAAGTCGTGGAAGGCCACGACACACCTTCCGTGATCAAATTGATCGTGTAATAGCAGAAGGTGATGTCAGGAGCCTTAAGAACAGACGAGCGTGCATGACAAGAGTTATGAATGTCAAAGAAGCAAGTGAGGTGTGTAAGAATAAGCCTGAATGGCGCTCTGTTGTTCGTCCCTTCCCCGCAAGGGAACTGGCGCGGAGTTATGTATGTATGTATGCTTCGCAATTTATGTCAATTATTAAAGTAAATTTTAATATAAAAATCGGATAGATTGTAGATTGTTTGTAATAACTATTTTTTCAACACACTTGCTCATAAAGTGGCTCTATGGTCACCGCAATTAGGCACAGAATGACACCCATTATCAAACTGTGAGTAAAAAACATTATAACTCACTAGTGAGTTATAGATTTTTTTTTTTTAATTTTATTGGTTGAGTTGCTTTGTTCTTAAAAAAGTTTTTATTCAAATAAAAAGATCGTGTTCTATAATATAAATTAATGTTCCTATTGCTTGCTCATTTCATGCAACTTCTTATTTAAATAGATAATTACAAAATGCAATCTTTTAAGCGTAATGTCAAAGCATTCCTTCTTGAACAAGCATATTATTTCAACAAATTACCCCCTTACCTAAAGTTGTCGATTATTTCTGTGCTTAAATAATAATATAATTATATAAAAATGCCTTCATAGTGACATATTTTTGTAAAATTAATAATGTTTATTGTAAATTAGATTTTTTTATTTTTTTATAATTGTAATTATGACTACGTATTATATTTCAGACACAAATATTTTTTGTTAATGAATTAATATAAATAAAATAACTTCACGCCAGTTCCCTTGCGGGGTAGGCACGAACAACAGAGCGCCATTTAGGCTTACACACCTCACTTGCTTCTTTGACATTCATAACTCTTGTCATGCACGCTCGTCTGTTCTTAAGGCTCCTGACATCACCTTCTGCTAGTACACGATCAATTTAATCATGGAAGGTGTGTCGTGGCCTTCCACGACTTCTGCATCCATCCACTTTTGCATTGTATATCTGTTTATTCATTCTTTCATCATGCATTCTTTCCACATGCCCGAACCACCGGAGCATTCCTTTCCTTACCTTCACCCCAACACTCTCTTTCAGACCAACTCTCTTTCTTACTTCGGTATTACGAACGCGGTCCGCGAGCGTCACTCCGCAGATTTTGCGCAGTGCTCGCATCTCAACCGCGTTTACTCTACTTTCATGCTCTCTCTTCCATACCCAACTCTCGCTTCCATACGTGAGCGTAGGTACCAGCACCGCGCTGTGTATGGCGAGCTGGGCCTTCTGGCTGAGGTTCTTAGCGCCTAGAAGTTTACCTAACGCTCCATTCAAACTATTCCCCAAATTCACTCTTCTCTCTTATATATGTATAGCCGCCTTGGACAAGCGTGGCGGGTATACTGTCCGTTCCTCTATAGTGGGAGGCCCGAGCCCAGCAGTGGGACATTTATGGGCTGCTATTATTATTATTATTATATATATATGTAAGTAAGCATAAGCTAAATACTTAAAAATAAACTAAATTATAATTAAATTAATATAAAGTATGTAACAAATCGCTGGAAGAGGGAAGCATGCCCAGAAGGCTGGTTGCATTGCCACGCTGTATGGCAATGCTGATTCGTTGCGCGAAATATAAACCAGCCTAATAAATACACAATTTGTATTTATATGATATTTATCCGTGCAGGAACGGAGAAAGAATACAATTTCCTGCGGCAATGCGGCCTGTCGTAAGAGGCGACAAAACAACCCACAGCTAGGTGGTAGGGCATTTGCCCGACTGGATGGCTACCACCCCTGTTCTAGAGTATGCCGCCATAACAGCCTTGAGTTGTGTTCCGGCATTAGTGACCAGGTTCCAGTCTCCCTTAAGAGAGCAGCAGCGCATTTGTAGCGCTTTTAGTGTTACAAATGTCCATAGGCGCTTAATTGAATCAAATTAATGCTTCCAGCATAGCGCTACCACATTTTACCAAAATTACGTATTAATTAACTTAAATGTTATGCAAGTCGTCAAATTACTGTCTCAAAAGTACGTACCGTAGTTTATAATATGTAATCATTGATGAAATATTATTACTTAAATAATACGTAACCTAAATGAGCGTAGTGTACAATTAGTAGCCTTGAAACAACTGCTTTTGGGGATTCTTACGCGTGTCACACTAAAAACTTAGCAAGTCTGTGATGTGGTAAGCGAGAGTCGTTTGCTTAAGTCTATTAAAACTAAGCCTATATGAATGGAGAAACAATACTAGAAACCTCACTCTGAAAAGCTTCTAAACACTGCTTGTGTAGAGGGCGTCACAGGCTATTGATATATATTGTTACGAGCTACACAGGACTCGAATTAAAAATGCCGTTGGAATTACTATAGAGTTTATTAGAACTATACAAACACGTGTAAAATAGGTACAAATAAAACTAGACACTACTTTATTACAAATTGCACGATCAATAACACGCGCAAAGTCCGTCACTATATCGCTTATCAATGTACACGTCTTGCTTGTATCATAATCGTCGCTCGACTGCCTCACCGGCACGCTTGACATATGTCGGGCGTGTCACCGCCCTGGTGGTGGTGATGTTACTTCCGGTTGTTCTCGTCTTGCTAACAGCGAGTACTTGCACAGGCACAACCTTGTAGCCAGGATCATCCACCAGCAACTTGCTCTTAAATACGGACTTGTTTTGTCGGAGGTACCTTATTACCAATACAAGCCCGAGCCAGTTCTTGACAATGGTCAATATCTGCTCTACTGGGACCGATCAATTATCACAGACAGGACTATTGTTGCTAACAAGCCTGATATTGTGATAGTTGATCGGTCTGCGAGATGTGCTATAATTGTAGATGTCGCGATTCCCCATGATGGTAACCTCGTGAATGCCGAGAAAGATAAACAAATAAAGTATATTGATCTTGCTCACGAGGTTACCGCTATGTGGAACCTGGACTCTAGAATCATAGTACCGATAGTGGTGTCAGTGAATGGACTAATAGCGAAGAGCCTTGATCGCCACCTTGAAAGGCTCTCGCTTGGTATCTGGTTGAAGGGTCGGATGCAGAAGGCAGCTCTGTTGGACACGGCCCGTATTGTGAGGAGATTCCTGTGTCTGGAGCCTTAACCACCGGTAGCCTGGACCCTAGGCCCCACTGCCGGCGAAGATCATTGGGCATTGTTTTATAGTAAACTGTACAATACACAATGGAAGCTCGTGGAGTGGGTTCTTCCAAGAAAATGTAATTTGCACACCTGCGGACGGCCAACAAAGTTGCAAACAATAACAATAAGGATTTAGTTCGACACTAATGACGGCCATAAACAAGTACAATAACAATAGGCTATTGTCTGATTGCAAATTTTAAATACGAAGTAAAGAAAAGAAATCTGAATGCGGGAGGGGCAATAAACCAGGTGCGCGTTTCTTTGTCGGTGTGTCACAATATCATTGTATAAAGCAGTGGCGTAGCTTGCCTTAGATGGGCTCTGTATCAAAATGTGTTGGGGGCCCCAAAGGAAAGTTAAAGGTTTTTGTAAAGGAACCAAAAAAATGCTCGAATTGAATTAAAATAATTATATATTGATTATAATTTATTACTTCATATTTTTACATGCTGACAAAAGTGAATGCATACCTGCCTGCCATAAAGCACAGTTTATTACTTCTTTTGTTTACTTAGAAAAACAGTCTATTGTGCATTGTACTAGTTTATGGCCGTTCGCAGGAATAATTAAGCAGGTGTGCGGATTACGTTTTCTGGGTAATTGCGTCTACGCTTGGCAGGTATGGCATATTGTATTTCTATAGTTGAGTATAAAAACAATGCCCGAATGGAGGGGTGAGGTAGTCAAAGGAAGATTACGATACAAGCAAGACGTGTGTATATGCGATAATCTGTATAGTGACGGACTTTGCGCGTGTTATTGAATCGTGCAGTTTGTACTGGTTTTGTCCAGTTATATTTGTACCTGTGTTATACGTGTTTGTATAGTTCTAATAAATTCTATAATAATTCCAACTGCATTTTAATTCGAGTCCCACACTCGTAACATTATTAACAATTAAATAAAAACAAAACTAAATTATAAATAAGTATATATACAAATTAAAATTAAAGTAGTAAAAGTTAAAGTGGTATCCGATGGATTACTGTGGGATGCACAAGGTGGCTTCAGAAATGGAAGGGGATGTATGGATCAAGTTTTCTCTCTCCGCAATATCGTAGAGAAGCAGCTGGCTATGGGCCGGAAGGTTTTCTGCGGTTTTGTGGATCTAGAGAATGCATTTGACAGGGTTGTGCGGAAGGAGCTCTGGGACATATTGCCCGGATATGGGATTAAAGGCCAATTGATGCGTGCTGTGCAGTCCACTTACGAGGACTGTATGGCATGCGTGCGAGTGGATGGCAGCCTGTCGCCCTGGTTTGACGTCAATATTGGCGTCAGGCAGGGCTGCGTGCTGTCGGCTTTGCTGTTCATCCTATACCTGGACGATTGTCTCCAGAGAATAAGATTGATAGATGTTGGGGTGCGAATGAGTGATCTAGTTGTAAGCACCTTGCTTTATGCGGATGATGCCGTGCTTTTAGCCGAATCGCCATCAGAACTGCAAACACTAGTCACAATGATGAAAGATGACTGTCAGGCGAGAGGCTTACATTTGAATGCGAAGAAAACAAAGGTTATGGTGTTTGAAAGAGAAGAAACCAGAACGAATGCAAGGATAATGGTCGATGATGTTATGCTGGAGCAAGTGAATGAGTTTGTATATCTTGGATGTGCTTTTAGCAGGGATGGAAGGTACACCGCTGATATAGAAAGAAGAGTAAATTTGGGGAATAGTTCGAATGGAGCGTTAGGTAAACTTCTAGGCGCTAAGAACCTCAGCCAGAAGGCCCAGCTCGCCATAAACAACGCGGTGCTGGTACCTACGCTCACGTATGGAAGCGAGAGTTGGGTATGGAAGAGAGAGCATGAAAGTAGAGTAAACGCGGTTGAGATGCGAGCACTGCGCAAAATCTGCGGAGTGACGCTCGCGGACCGCGTTCGTAATACCGAAGTAAGAAAGAGAGTTGGTCTGAAAGAGAGTGTCGGGGTGAAGGTAAGGAAAGGAATGCTCCGGTGGTTCGGGCATGTAGAAAGAATGCATGATGAAAGAATGACTAAACAGATATACAATGCAAAAGTGGATGGATGCAGGAGTCGTGGAAGGCCACGACACACCTTCCATGATCAAATTGATCGTGTACTAGCGGAGGGTGATGTCAGGAGCCTTAAGAACAGACGAGTGTGCATGACAAGAGTTATGAATGTCAAAGAAGCAAGTGAGGTGTGTAAGAATGGGCCTAAATGGCGCTCTGTTGTTCGTGCCTACCCCGCAAGGGAACTGGCGTGAAGTTATGTATGTATGTATGTGTAAAATTAAAGTATAAAATCTAGTTGCAGACCGCTGTCAGTTGGAAACGTGCCCAAAAGACTGGCCACATTACCTCGCTGTATCGCAAGTCTTTTGGTCCCAGTTATTACTTGTAGATAGATAGATAGATAACACTTTATTGTACACCATTACAGAAGACTTACGAACTAGTATTATACTAATTGTGTACAAAGGGCGGTCTTATCGCTAAAAAGCGATCTCTTCCAGACAACCCGTGGCAAGAATATTGCTGATTAGGAGTGGCGATGGTGGTATACACATAATTATTGTACGATTATTTACATTGTAATAATAAATATATAACTATACTATATATACAAATATACACATAAGTTATAAACATATACATGATATGGTGATAAAATGCAACTATTTAAACATAATAAATATGTAAATATATACCACATTAATTAATCACACCGTCGTCTCAGCATGTCATAGATACTCAAACGACGGAGATGCGCGAGCGCCGCCCGCGGTCGGGTGCCCCTGCGCGACGCGACGGGTATTGCCCGTGGACACGCACCCGATTCGTTCGATCGGCAGTGCAGCTGAATGACCTTGTGTAATCTCACGCGTATATACCGTCGTTGGAATTATAATAATTGTATTTTTGTCGTGTATTTTGTTGTGGTGTACATTATATAATAAATTCATACAACTGGTTCATTTACTTGATATCCGCTAATAAACTTAGCAACCCCTTCTAATTTGTGGGCGTTATTGGTGTTGAAACCTTGGAAGGCTACCCCGACGCCGTACGACCTCAACACGCCACGGACCCCTACACCTTAATACACAATCATATTAATTAGATCATTTTTTGTCAATGAAATTGTAACTTTATGATTTGTGTACATATCGTGAGTCTTGAATTAGACCTCCTTTTTACCGTAGTTTGAAGATTGCGTAAGACATAATATATAAAAAAATTGGCCCCAAATTTGCCGCCCCTCCAAAATCGGCTACCCCAGGCTCCAGCATACTCAGCCTATTGGTAAATCCACCACTGAGTTATTCTCAAAAATGTTATTAATCTATAAAAGATTGAGGATAATATTTTGGGAACATTTGTTTACACGCTTTCCGGGCCCCTGTAGGATGGGGGCCCCGTATCTTTGATACGGCTGATACGGCGATAACTACGCCCCTGGTCCCGTAGGGGAACGTTACTTTCTATTTACTATTGTGCATTTATAATTTAAATAAATTTTTTAGACAAAATCTGTCCAGACTTTTTTTTATTTATTGCATGAGTTCAGCAGACAGGCAGACGGCCCACTTGATAAAAAGAGGTTACCATCTCCTATGGACATTTGCCAAACCAAAGGTGCTACAAATGCGCTGCTGCTCTCTTAAGGGAGACTGGAACTTGGTCACTAATGCCGGAACACAACTTAAGGTTGTTATGGCGACATACTCTAGACCAGGGGTGGTAGCCATCCAGTCGGGCAAATTCCCCACCACCTGGCTGTGTATTGGGCCATCTCTCCGCATTCAAGCAAGACATGGGCGGTTGTTTCTTCTGCCTCCAGGCATGCAGACAGGGGGCTCTCGGCGACATACATATTGAAAGGATGTCTGTTAAAATTTTCATGTCCAGTGGCTGCACTAATATATTTCTGGAGAAACGCAGGTTTGTACGAGACATTGCCAGCTTGGCTTGCCTGCAATCCTCCAGGTGCGAACTAGGCTTAATAGGTCAGTAAGTCGAAAGTACTGTCCAGTTGCAACGCATTATCATTTTCAAACGTCACTTCACGCTTGAATATTTTCCCAGAATACGGGCCTGGATTACTAACGTCAGTTGCATAAATGTTACTTATATGTACAATGAAAGTGATTTATGTAATCAAAATTACATTCAAATCAACTTTGTGAAATAATTACGGTCAAGTAATGCTTATGTTAGATTTCTTTATCAGGTAAAATTCATACTTGGCGAGGCTCATCGTTCTTATACGTGAGGTATATATAGAATATGATGAAACTAGGTACACCACATGTATGTTCTTGAATTAAATTGTGATGTTTTTACGTAGTAAAGCTATGCTGGAATCATCATCTTGATTGTAGCTGTTAGGTGCTATCAGTGTTGCTCCAGGGTCAACATTCCTGGCTTGCGGTCTCCTCCTTCTGCGAATCCGTCATGTCGCAGAAGGAGGCCGCAGAAAGAGCGAGGGAGGAGGACGCGTACGCGGACCCCGTCCGCAGGAGGCGGACCGGCGGTCGCAGGCGCCGCTACGCGCATCTTCTCCTCCCATAGTTACCGTCACAGGGGGCCGCTGTCACGGGGGTGACAGCGGACTTCCCCCCCTGCTGTACGAAGTGGGTCACTCTGCTCCCCGGGGTGGCCCAGTTACAGAGCGTAGGGGCGTCATGGTGCAGTTACTCTGTACGAGATCCCATGACGCCCCGTAAAAGCGCTATAAATGGGGCGCAGGTTTAGGTTTAGTGGGTAGTTTGGCGGCCGTTTCTCGCGACAGCTTCGTTTTAGAAGCCAGCGTGGAGGACCGGTCGCTGAGAGTCCCACACACCCTCGATGCAGGCCTTATGCCTGCATTTTGGCCCTTCCCCCGAAGGACCCGAGGATGGTATCCAAAGACATTCCCCCTGCGTTATCAAAAAAAAAAAAAAACGTGCTATCAGTGTGATACCACGCTTTCATAGAATATCGGTATGAGACGGATATTACTATCGATTATTTAACTTTACTAACACAAGGTTGTTATGGCGGCATACTCTAGACCAGGGGTGGTCGCCATCCAGTCGAGCAAATACTCTACCACCTGGCTGTGGGTTGTTTAGTCGCCTCTTACGACAGGCCGCCGGGCCGCAGGAAATTGTATTCTTTCTCCGTTCCTTCACGGATAAAATTCTTGCATAAATGTAGTCATATACAGGTGTTATTCTTAGAAATACATGGTTCAGTATATTTTACCAGTTCCACTGGTGTCCAAGTAAGCAGGATCTTAATAGTTGTAAATAGTTAGTTCCTATTTATTTTATTAAGTACCTTTTATGTAACCTGGATAATATTTATTGCCTTTATTTATTAATTATATATATATCTGTTTTTGATTCAATTATTATTGTAATATGTGTATGTCAATTATTTAATGTCTAATTTACTTTACTATTTACTACTACTAGTGGTAGGAAATTAACATTACTTATGGCTGGTTATTGACTCTTACCGACCGTTCACTTGCCTACTAATGGTTAAAATTAATTAAGGAAAGTGAATGAATAGTAAGATATAAAAGTAGGAGCCATATCATTATGGAGGTTATGTCAAATTTTAATCAGCAGTAAGGCAAATGAATGCATACCGTGTAATCTATAATATTATAAAATACTAATATATGAAACGCCCTGCCACATACGATCCGTGATAGCTCTTCGGAGAGCAGTTAAAAAAAAAAGATAAAGAGCTCTATCTTAAATTATCCTTATATATCAATATTTTACATTATATATGTATGTATATATGTCGGGGTGAAGGCAAGGAAAGGAATGCTCCGGTGGTTCGGGCATGTGGAAAGAATACATGATGAAAGAATGACTAAACAGATATACAATGCAAAAGTGGATGGATGCAGAAGTCGTGGAAGGCCACGACACACCTTCCATGATCAAATTGATCGTGTACTAGCAGAAGGTGATGTCAGGAGCCTTAAGAACAGACGAGCGTGCATGACAAGAGCTATGAATGTCAAAGAAGCAAGTGAGGTGTGTAAGAATAAGCCTGAATGGCGCTCTGTTGTTCGTGCCTACCCCGCAAGGGAACTGGCGTGAAGTTATGTATGTGTATGTATGTATGTTTTCTGTACTCAATGTCTTTATATAATGCATGCTGTGTTCGCACCAAGAAGGCCAGTCAGCAACCATATTATCTGTGCTCTAGTTTTGTTTAAAAGTTTGCTAAGTTTGCGAACCAAACTAAAAAATAAATAAAAAAATGTATGTATCTTAAGAGTATCTTGTATATAACTTATTTATTTTTGTTAATCTGTTTATATTATATATTATAGGTATCATTAAATATCTTTAGTGTCCACAACCCTGCCTTTTACTTCTCCCCTTCTCGCTAGACTCGTAGGTTTGCTGGAAGAATCCTCTTTAAGGGTTAAGCTCGCCTTTGCACATCACTATTCTAAATTTTGTACGTAACTTTTTGTGTACAATAAAGAATAAAGAATAAATATGCCGTGTCTGTATATAAAAGCTATAAAAAAAAACAAAACACCTTCCATGATCAAATTGATCGTGTACTAGCAGAAGGTGATGTCAGGAGCCTTAAGAACAGACGAGCTTGCATGACAAGAGTTATGAATGTCAAAGAGGCAAGTGAGGTGTGTAAGAATAAGCCTGAATGGCGCTCTGTTGTTCGTGCCTACCCCGCAAGGGAACTGGCGTGAAGTTATGTATATATGTATGTATGTAAAAAAAAACAACTGGAATAGACTATATACACGACGGAGAACACGATGCAATTTCTTAAGATTTCTTGTCTGTTTGTTCGGGATTCACGTAAAAACTACAAAAACAGCAAAGCAAATTCTTAGACTGAAAATCTGCGCTAATTTTTATCCCGGGAATTTTTCTGGGAATTTAAAATGTCCAGATGAAAAAAAAAATCGAATTCCATTATGTTTTTTTTACTGATCGATAGCAAATTTAATGTATGAAATGTGTGTTTTTTATCCCAAGAATCCCGCGGGAATTTTCTCGGGAGCGCTTTGAAGTTATTCAGATGCATGAAAATTAGCTTATCCGACACAGTTTGCACTAAAACGATAGCTGCAGTACTTTTCGTCTCAGGAATCTCTCGAGAATTTCAAGTCAAGCATGGACGAAGTCGCGGGCATAACCTAATGTAACATAATAATCTGTGCCCTGTCGTTATGCCATAAATTAATAGTTAGCTGGCTTCTATATTTTATTTACTTATTAGTCTTGTGTAGTTCATGATGAAGGTACTGTTAGGAACCGGTATCTTAATCTGTTCTAAAAGAAATATTTCACACTAGCTTCTGCCCGCGTGGAATAGTTAAAAAAAAAGTAAGTTAAAAAATACCCCCGATTTAGAAACATTCTTCATTGGTGCTCCGCTCCTATTGGTATTAGCGTGATGATGTATAGCCTATAGCCTTCCTAGATAAGTGGGCTATCTAACACTGAAAGAATTTTTAAGGCTTAACAGCGTGTTGCCAGTTTTTACGATGGGTTAGGGGTGATGGGGTAGGAGGGACATGACAGGAGCAATGACATAGCAGAAAAATATCTGTGTCGTTTAGCGGGGTGGGGGACCCCACGCCTGAGTCCCAGCATTGCGACGCACTGCTAGACACAGCGCTGCATACGCTAGTCCGTTATTTTATCCGTGCAGGAACGGAGAAAGAATACAATTTGTGCTCCGCTCCTATTGGTTTTAGCGTGGTGATATATAGCCTATAGCCTTCCTCGATAAGTGGGCTATCTAACGCTGAAAGAATTTTTCAAATCAGACCAGTAGTTCCTGAGATTAGCGCGTTCAAGGAAACAATCACTCTTCAGCTTTTTATATTAGTATAAGATAGACTACTTAAACCATACATGAGTCCACCGTCTGAATTAGACGTTCAGTGCTCTCGAATTAATGGCCTGAACAGACAACGCACACATCACTTGAACAGATTTATCGGCTACCATATTGAACCATTTTTGGGTAACTCTTCCTTATATATTAGTATAAGACATAAGATAATCAAATGTTAATCGATCTTGTAGCAGCGGTATGGAACGGTGTAAGTACCTAACTATTAAGTACACCACTGGCTCTGCAATGCCCACGTATCTTACGCACGGCCGTCCGCTCCCGCCCGAGCAGTGTTGCCAACCCCAAAAAACTAAAAAACAACAGCTCGCCAATAAAAAAAACAGGAGAAAACAGTAGGTAAAGTGAAAAAGGCAGATTTCATACTTTAGTCATATAATTAAAGCAGTATGCAATATTAATAACAATAACCGCCTTCTTAGTTACTAGGACTCACATATATTGTTATGTTAATAATCTCAAGATAATAATATGTAATAAAAAACATAAATCAAAGTAAAATTCCGTTTTCATTCTCAATTGCCTCATCTTCAGTATTTTCATACTTATTTTCTTTTTTAAAATCAGACATATTTTTATTAAATTTCTTATGTGCCTTTCTGTGGCTTCAAATGAGTTTGAAATACGTAATTAAAATACAAATACGTATTTTGTATTTAGCTTTCATAAGTTTCATAACAAAATGGTGACCGCTAAATATTAGATAAGTTCTGCAGTACTGGCCATTTAAAAGAAATATTTTTGTTTCGCTAAGATATATAATTTCAAATTAATTTTACTTTGAAAACATGAAATTCTTTTTTTAAAATCAGTCATTTGTTTATTGATAAGTGTTATGTTTTCTTCGCATTTGAATCTTTTTCATCATCATGGATAGTTAAAAATTCGAGTAATTATGGAATAAGAGTACCGTCGTGGCAGCAACGCGGCAAGAGCGACAAGCAACATCAACAACCTTTATGAGCGAACACTACAATGAACGTACCACTTGTTATTGGTTTGCCCGCTTCCATTCTGGAAATTTCGACCTTTCTTTATAGCTGGAGTACAACAGACAGGCTGACGGCCCACCTGATGGAAAGCGGTTACTGTCGCTTATGGACATTTGCAACACCAGAGATTTAATCAACCCGCTGCCAGCCTCGAAGAAATTTTATGACACCCTTTTTGAAAAACTCCATATCGTAGCGCTGTGGAAAAACCTCGGCTGGGAGCTCATTCCAAATCCCCACGGTATGCAGGAAAAAGGATCTACAGAACCGTTGCGTACATGAGCGAAGCGGCTTAAGGAAGTGGGGGTGAAATCCCAACACATGGTGAGCGGTTCGGTGGTAGAAAGAGGACGAATACACCATTCTATACAGTTCTTCCGAATACACTCCGTTATACAGTCAGTAGAATACGTAGAGAGAGCGAAGTCTCTCATAAGGCCAAGCGTATCTAGACCATCTGTGAGTATGGGATCATCAACAACGTGAACGGCTCGACGTTGAATACAGTCTAGGGGATCGAGTTGGTAGCCAGGTGCTCCAGCCCAAAAGTGTGAGCAGTACTCCATATGCGGGCTCACCTGGGTTTTACAAAGCACAAAGCGTTGCCGCGGTGTGAAGTACTGCTTGGACCGGTTTAACATTCCCAGCTTCTTAGAGGCAAGTTTTGCCTTGCCTTCAAGATGGCCCCTGAACATCGTTCGCGATGTCAACACTGAGGATCCGAATACTCTTGGAGGTGGTAAGGGGAGTTCCTTGGAACTGAAGCGATTGCTCGAATGGAGTTTTTTTGGCAGATAATACGTAGACCTATGTCTTCTTGGGGTTAAAATAGACAAGGTTTTGTCTCCCCCATTCAGAGACTCTCTCTAAGGAATACTCTACTTCAGATACAAGTCTAACCCAACTTTCCTCCACAAATGATCGAGGGACGTTTGCACGACCAGAGTACTGCGCATCGCCTGTGCTGTCATCCGCATTGGAATGAATGTTGCGAATAGACAACATATCAATGATATGTAAGATGAACAACGTTGGCGATAGCACACAACCCTGGGGCACACCAGCGTTGATGGGCTTGAAACTTGAGCAACAACCGTCGACAACGACTTGAATACTGCGCTCATCAAAAGAGATGGATAGCCAGGTGCAAGGCCCTTCGGGTATTTCATACGATGGCCGCTCCGATAGAAGAGCCCTGTGCCAGATCCGGTCGAAGGCCTTAGCAATATCTAGAATTCTAGACTAACTGCCAGTGCTTCCCCTTTGCTCTCAATGGCTTCAGCCCAACGGTGGGTTAGGTAAACCAAGAGATCTTGAGCTGAGCGACTGTGGCGGAAGCCGTATTGCCGATCGTTTAGCAGCTGGTAATCTTCGACGTAACACAGGAGCTGCGCGTTGATAATGCGCTCCATCACTATTGAGAGCAAAAAGGTTATTGCTATAGGCCTATTCGACGTGTCTGTTACGTACCCTTTTTTGGGGACAAGGTGCACGTGGGCAATCTTCCACGAAGTGAGGACACAACCCTTGTAGTAAGAGAGAGTGAAACGTCGGGCAAGGACTGGCTGGGGACAGCTCAGCTAAACACGTCTGCAGCACAATGGCAGGAATGCCATCAGGGCCAGAAGACTTTTTGACGTCGAGGGAGAAGAGAGCACATCGGACTGCTTTTTGAGTAAAGCGCACCTCCGACATTCTAGACTTACACAGGGATTGTAGGTGGAGTTTCTCCTATGTCTCAAGAGTTGAATTGGCCGCAAAGATTTCACCCAGAAGATTGACTTTATCTTTGGCGGCGTGTACCAGACGGTCGTCCACTGTGCGCAGAGGTGGAAGAGACGCCCGACAAAAGTTTCCTTGGACAGCTTTGGTGAGGGCCCAAATAGCTCTAGTCCCAGAAGAGTAGCTAGAGAGGCGCTCACCAATTCTGTCGATGTAATCGAATTTTGCGCTGTTTTTTTAGGGACCTGGGGGCGGAATTGTACCTCTTTTTCAGGTCAGAGGAACTTGGATCCTGACGAACCCGCGCTGCAGTCCAGGCTCGATAAGCCTGTTGCTTTAGCTTTACAGCCTCACTGCTGGACTTATCGAACCATGGTGGTTTACTCGTACCACCGATAGGTACAGTTGAGTTTGGAATTAAACATTCTATTCCCTGCAGTATTACATCGGCGATCCAGTCTGTGCTCGGATCAGAATCTTCCGACGAGAAACATAACTGCCTCCATGGAGTTCATCCCAATCTGCTGACCTGTATCGCCACACGTTCCGTCGTCCAGCGGAACGAGTCCGATCAGGAATAGGAAAGGGGCACCACCGAAGATACCAGACAATGATCAGAGGTTCCCAGTGGAGCACTGATGGAGATCTGGTAGTTCTCCGGGTGTGTGGTCAGCAGAAGATCCAGCAAAGAAGACTCATGATCCACTCTATCCGGTATTCGGGTAAACTCCGTAATCACCTGAGTGAATCCATGGGCGAGAGCAAAATCGTAGGCAGTAGTTCCTGACAGATCAATTCTCGAGGAACCCAACCACTCAACGTAATGAGCATTAAAATTTCGAGTATGACTACCTCTGCTAAAGGATACTGCCCAAAAACTTTGTCGATCACCTCATGAACGAGTTCAAAAAAGCAAGCTGTTTCAGTCTTTGTGCATTCCCTGCCATGGGACCGATATACGCACGCATAGATTCGGGTGGAACCACCAAAATCTACGCGTACCTACAAGATGGAAGATCCCTATCTTCAAGGCCGTGGAGATTAGAATAAAAAAATATAATAAAATTAGGTTAACTTATTTCAGAAAAAACGGCAATTTCATAGGCAAGGGACCTAATAATTATTATTATTTGATTTTTGTGAGTATTTTATTTACATAACCTAACACCTGACTGTATTTTGTATTTTGTAATTTGTATTTTGTATTTAGGTTCCAGTTTCCCTTAAGAGAGCAGCAGCGCATTTGTAGCAACTTTGCTGTTGCAAATGTCCATAGGCGGTGGTAACCGCTTTCTATTAAGTGGGCCGTCTGCCTGTCTGCTGATCTCCTGCAATAAAAAAAAAACGCTACAGATCTATTAACGCATTTTATTTTAATTCGTTTTTTTCGACCCAGTTGTCACTAAAACGATAGCTTCGGAACTTTGTGTTTTGGGAAACAAAGCATGGACAAAGTCGCGGGCATATCCTAGTCTTGAATAAATTTACTGGGTGCCAGTCGCCCTTGGGAGTGGCAGTGATTGGCACCCGAGGGGCAGTCATTGGAACCCGGTGCGCAGTGATTGGCATCCGGGGGACATAGCAACAATGTTAGTTTCCCCTATTTAAATTGTCATGACGGTTCTGCTGTCACTTTCTGACCGTCGTTTTGTGACTTTATTCCAAATCTATATCCTAATTTAATAATTTTATTACGCCAGAAGTGCATAACACCCAGATCCTCGACATTATTAGATATATTTTAGTAGAATTTGCAGAGCTGAGACGATATTTTAATCATGAAATACACCCTAAGTGTTTAAATAATTATTATTTAGTGTTCTGTGTCTGTTTGTATAAAAGAACGGATTTTGTATACATAATACATAGCTTTGTATAAAATAAATAATTTCGCTGAAATATAAGTGCTGCTTAATATTACAGCGGGAATTATTACGAAAATATTTTCTTAGATATATGCATAATGAAACACACCTAAGTGTTTAAATAATTATTATTTACTGTTCTTTGTTTGTACAAAAGAACTGATTTTATATACATGATACATAGCTTTGTATAAAATAAATCATTTCGTTGAAATATAAGTGCTGCTTAATATTACAGCGGGAATTATTACGAAAATATTTTCTGAGATATATGCATAATGAAACACACCTAAGTGTTTAAATAATTATTATTTACTGTTCTTTGTTTGTACAAAAGAACTGATTTTGCATACATAATACATAGCTTTGTATAAAATAAATCATTTCGTTGAAATATAAGTGCTGCTTAATATTACAGCGGGAATTATTACGAAAATATTTTCTTAGATATATGCATAATGAAATACACCTAAGTGTTTAAATAATTATTATTTAGTGTTCTGTGTTTATTTATTTATTTAATTTGGTTGGGAAACATACAATAATTAATATTCTTAAATATAAAACACAAAATTAATACATATATCAATCAAGTTTCCACTAAAATATAATTTATATAATAAAAATAAAAAATTGGCTCAAATAGTTAATTACAAAAAAAAATACAATTATACGAAAAATTACATAAATAAAATGTCAATTTTATTTAGATTAGGTCAATATTGAATAAAATTGAAAAAAAAATGTCACAATAATTACTATAAATATAATTTGTATAAAAGAACTGATTTGTATACATAATAAATACATAGCTTTGTATAAATTTAATCATTTCGCTGAACTATAAATGCTGCCTTATATTCCAGCGGGAATTGTTATAGAAATATTTTTTGAATACTTATACATAAGTAATACGGTTTGTATTGTGGTTAAATAGTTATTATTTAGTTAGTGTTATATATTTGTATCTAAGATATAATTTTGTACACATAATAATAGCTTTGTATAAAATAAATCATTTGACTGATAATGATAATTATAAGCTCTGTTTAGTATTTATCATCAAAATGGTATTTAGATATAAATACAGTGTTAAGCGTTTTAATTAAATAATTATTACATAAACATGTTATCAATTTGTGCATAACAACTGATTTTATATATATTAGCACGTAGAGAATAAATATTTTTGCTGAAATATAAGCCAAGGCTTAATATACTAGCCGGAATTATTATGGAAATCTTTTATTATGTGTATACATATGCATGTCTAAGCGATTTAATTAATTAAATGTGAATGTTACGAATTTATTATTAAAGAACTGATTTTATAATTATGATATACATTATTAGCTTGGTATAAAATAAATCATACATACATACATACATACATAACTTCACGCCAGTTCCCTTGCGGGGTAGGCACGAACAACAGAGTGCCATTTAGGCTTATTCTTACACACCTCACTTGCCTCTTTGACATTCATAACTCTTGTCATGCAAGCTCGTCTGTTCTTAAGGCTCCTGACATCACCTTCTGCTAGTACACGATCAATTTCATCATGGAAGGTGTGTCGTGGCCTTCCACGACTTCTGCATCCATCCACTTTTGCATTGTATATCTGTTTAGTCATTCTTTCATCATGCATTCTTTTCCACATGCCCGAACCACCGGAGCATTCCTTTCCTTACCTTCACCCCGACACTCTCTTTCAGACCAACTCTCTTTCTTACTTCGGTATTACGAACGCGGTCCGCGAGCGTCACTCCGCAGATTTTGCGCAGTGCTCGCATCTCGACCGCGTTTACTCTACTTTCATGCTCTTTCTTCCATACCCAACTCTCGCTTCCATACGCGAGCGTAGGTACCAGCACCGCGTTGTGTACGGCGAGCTGGGCTTTCTGGCTGAGGTTCTTAGCGCCTAGAAGTTTACCTAACGCTCCATTTAAACTATTCCCCAAATTCACTCTTCTTTCTATATCAGCGGTGTACCTTCCATCCCTGCTAAAAGCACATCCAAGATATACAAACTCATTCACTTGCTCCAGCATAACATCATCGACCATTATCCTTGCATTCGTTCTGGTTTCTTCTCTTTCAAACACCATAACCTTTGTTTTCTTCGCATAATCATTTCTCTGAAATATGATGGTTGCGGTAATATTATAAAAAAGTTGTTGTTTTTTTAGTCTGTAATAAATAGCATATAGATTGAACCGATGTATTTTATAAATATACGATTTATTAAATTTTCAATTTGTTTGTTTTATTTTATACTATTATACTACTTAAAATACTAAATCAATAAAGACTCCTATTAATGCGAGTTAGCAGAATGCTAATGAAATAGATTGAATATTGAGAAAAAGTTATTTTGCACTCCGATAGATGGCGCTAGTCAAATAGATGGCGGCATTTGACTATAATTGACTATGTAAGCAATTATTAATAAATTTTATATCACTTTAGCGTCGTTTTTGATTCACTAAAGTGACCCGCCTTAGTTTGAATTTGATCACTCCATTCGGCTGAGACGAGAATGTTGAAATGGATGTGTGGTGTTACTAGGATGGATAATATGAGAAATGAGTACTTTTTTTTTGCAGGAGTTCAGCAGACAGGCAGACGGCCCACTGGTTACCATCGCCTATGGACATTTGCAACACCAAAGGTGCTACAAATGCGCTGCTGCTCTCTTAAGTGAGTCTGGAACCTGGTCACTAATGCCGGAACACAACTCAAAGTTGTTATGGCGGCATGCTCTAGACCAAGGGTGGTAGCTATTGAGTCGGGCAAATGCCCTACCACCCGGCTGTGGGTTGTTTAGTCGCCTCTTACGACAGGCCGCCCCAACGCAGGAAATTGTATTCTTTCTCCGCTCCTGCACGGAAATTTGAAATTGTAAATTTGCTCACGTGATTAGAAAATTGTGAATAATTTTTTAATCACTTCTGCAAATTTTAAAGATCCCGATGACTAAGGCTAAGTATTATTTTTATAGTCATACTAGCTTCTGCCCGCGACATCGTCCGCGTGAAATAGTTTAAAAAAAAGTAAGTTAAAAAAACCCCCCGATTTAGAAACATTCTTCATTGGTGCTCCGCTCCTATTGGTCTTAGCGTGATGATATATAGCCTATAGCGTTCCTCGATAAGTGGGCTATCTAACACTGAAAGAATTCAGTCAAATCAGACCAGTAGTTCCTGAGATTAGCGCGTTCAAACAAACAAACTCTTCAGCTTTATATATTAGTATAAGATAAGGGATTATAAGTACTACACGTGCGCAAAAGGTTTGCCAATAGCCTCATAATGTTACGCGTCGATGGTCAGTAGGGGTTACAACTAAGATTACATAAATAGTTGTTGCAATAAATTATTTATCCGTGCAGGAACGGAGAAAGAATACAATTTCCTGCGTTGGGGCGGCCTGTTGTAAGAGGTGACAAAACAATCCACAGCCAGGTGGTAGGGCATTTGCCCAACAGGATGGCTACCACCCCTCGTCTAGAGTATGTCGCCATAACAACCTTGAGTTGTGTTCCGGCATTAGTGACCAGGTTCTCGTGACCTTAAGAGAGCAGCAGCGCATTTGTAGCACTTTTGGTGTTGCATATGTCCATAGACGATGGTAACCGCTTTCCATCAAGTGCGCCGTCTGCCTGTCTGCTGAACTCCTGCAATAAAAAAATAAAAAAAGTATATGCAATAATAGTAAGTAATACTATACAACAATAGTAAGTATTCATCGGCAAACCTTCTGCGTGCAGCTCATACAGTACAATATAAGGTAAGTTTCCTTCATTGTAGTAGTTGTAAAGACAACACAGTCCAATACAAATATACATACACGAATAAACAGTCTAATACGAATATACACAAAAATACACACTATAATGTTATTAGTAATTAGTTTTTTTTTCCTTATGTCTATGTTAGTAATTAATGACTAGCACTGATTTAGTTCTTTTAATGAAGGACCAAATCAGAGGGCAGTCAAACTTATCAGCTATTCCCTTCGGGATGCTGTTGCTGCTACCACGCAATCTGCCCAGTGACGACGCTGTTTTTTTACGCCACAAAGCATCAAAGCCATCTGAAATTCAAAACTATCTGCTTTTCATAATTCTTTTATAAATATTATTCCATACGTTTCAAAACATCCTTTAACGTTATTAAAAAAACTACGTGTTCCGAGAGTTTTTGGCGGGAACTGAAAGGATACATTGTGCTGTGCAGTTTTATTTTCTAAAAATGTGTAGAATTACTCTAAAATGAACAATAATTGTTGGATATTGATAGTTTTTGAGTAGTAATTATGTGTTTTGTGAGAAATTGCTAGGTGGTAGGGCATTTTCCCGACTGGATGGCTACCACCCCTGGTCTAAAGTATGTCGCCATAACAACCTTGAGTTGTGTTCCGGCATTAGTGACCAGGTTCCAGTCTCCCTTAAGAGAGCAGCAGCGCATTTGTAGCACCTTTGGTGTTGCAAATGTCTATAGGCGATGGTACCCGATTTTCATCAAGTGGGCCGTCTGTTTGTCTGCTGAGCTCTTGCAATAAAAAAATGTGAACTGTAGAGCCAAATGTAGCCTTTTGAGTTGTCACAAGAATTCCGTTGAATGACACTAGCTGATAACCTACAGTTCAGCTGTGCTACACATAGGATTAAGAAAATGAAGAAACTACATTGAATCTAAGATCTGGCTTAAAGGCCTAGCTGCCAGGCCATAAAAAAAAAAACTACGTGTTCCCGCTGGGGACCAAGGCTACCCTTACTTTGCCTAAGAAAACCTGCCAACATATACCAGAAGTGGACAATTACCGATCTAGACATTATTAGAGCTGTGGAACTTGAGTTGAAGAGCTTCCAAGGCTTCGACAGCCCAGTGTACTTTGTGCATAGAAGTCCACCGGTTGTCACGGAGCAGATTAAATACTTTATATACTATCGGCCTTACTTATAATAATCTCGTTAAGAAACGATTAGGCATCTCTTAAGTAAGGGAATCAGAATCAGACCCAAATCAATGAATATCTTTTTTTTCACTTATAAACGTGTATTAACCTATTGTTTTTTTTATTGGAGGAGATCAGCAGACAGGCAGACGGCCCACTGGATGGAAAGCGGTTACCATCGCCTATGGACATTTGCAACACCAAAGGTGCTACAAATGCGCTGCTGCTCTCTTAAGGAAAACTGGAACCTGGTCACTAATGCCCGAACACAACTCAAGGTTGTTATGGCGACATACTTTAGACCAGGGGTGGTAGCCAGCCTGTCGGGCAAATGCCCTACCACCTGGCTGTCGGTTGTTAAGTCGCCTCTTACGACAGGCCGCCCGGCCACAGGAAATTGTATCCTTTCTCCGTTCCTGCACGGATAAAAAATGGATGTTTACCTAAGAGGAGCACAGATAAATGAAATTTGAATGAATACCGTAGGTTGTACCCAAAATATTCGACTAAAGAGGAGTTTATGGGTAAGATTTTCACTAATAAATTGCTGAGCAGTTTCTTTAAATTTAAGAAACGATTATAAGTAAGTAAGGCCCTATATATATATATATATATATATATATATATACATAAATATTATTATTATTATTTATTTATTACATATCCAACAGCTATATTTATAACTTAAAACAATCAACTCTGTTTAATATGAATGTAGCCAATTACTGGATACTTCACGCTTTACAGTGTATTTGTACAAGACCAAGACCGCAATAAAGAGTTTTGTTTATGTTAAGCTCTATATAAATGTAGTATATTTAAAAAAATAAAATAATGTAAAGTAATGTAAAAATAAAAAATGTAGAATAATGTAAAATAATGCCTGCTGTAGCGTCCCCTATATAGTATATGTTGTAGATAAGTAACTAAAAAATAATATTTAATAAATATACAGATATTCATATTATATATATTTATAATATTCATATATATAATGCAGTAATACATGTTACACAAACTAAAAATTAAACTATACAGACAGAGGCGTGGATATTTATGGTGCCTAATAAACAGTTAAAAATATTAGCCCAATTTTTCTAGTATCTTTGATTTATAAATTAATTTTGAATGATAGAAAATATCTATATCATTATATTTGTTGTTATAAGTGGCAGTAAGACGAGCTCTGTTACATGCTGGTGTTGTGAGGATGTGCATGTGCAGTAGTTATGTGTTTGTGACTTTGTGTGGTGTTATAATACGTACGAGGATAATTACATAGGTACTTAAACTTGTATCGTGTCGTATAAAGAAAGAGTAAATTAATATATTTATAATATTTTCTTAAGTTTTAGTTCAGTAGCCGTGATCACGGAAGACAAAGATGTCAAGTGTCAATTATTGTTAAAGTTTTATTTAGCCTGCCGCCAACTTGTTCATTTTAATGAATTAGTTTTAATTTTGTGATATAGTGAGTGTCCAGCCTGGGACGGGGAGCGCCGTGTCTTCGGCGCAACCATCGGACCAGACCTGTCTCTCTCGGCCGTGGTCCAGGCCATGGTCGGGGGCCAACCCGAGTGGGACGCCGTCGCCTCCTTTTGCGAGGTCGTCATGTCCGTCGCAATAACCGGTCTCGGCGCCGGAGGGACACAGACCTCCGCCCGCCATGAACGGGCGGCGCGGGTGACGGTCGGGGGAGGCTATAAGGCCGTCGCCCGCATCTAAAGCCGCCGAGTAGGTGGCGCGTCGGTGACCGCGCGCGCCCCTCTCCACCCTGAGTAAGGAGAGGCCTGCCCCTCTCTTGCTGGGGTGGGCTCATGCCAGCTGGGGTCGCGGAAGAAAAGCTCACGCACATCTCGTGACCCGGCCCATGGCGTCAGGTGGCACCAAGGGGTTTTAGTGGGTATTCCGCCTCCTCTAGCCGGCGAGTCCCACACTCCCCCGCCGAAGTCTACCCAGCGGGGGGTCCGCAAATGGATTTACCCTTGTAAAAAAAAAAGTTTCCCCTAAGTTTCCCCCTTAATGTTCGCCCTAGGAAATTATTACACACAACATTGACGCTCACAGCTTACCGACGTAATTCGTTCTGTATCGGAACAGCAAATGAATTTCATAAGTAAGTTGGAAGATATAGACTTAGACCTATTTACTAATAGTGTAGCATTATTTAGCGAGTGAATTTGGGGAATAGTGTGAATGGAGCGTTAGGTAAACTTCTAGGCGCTAAGAACCTCAGCCGGAAGGCCCAGCTCGCCATACACAACGCGGTGCTGGTACCTACGCTCACGTATGGAAGCGAGAGCTGGGTATGGAAGAGAGAGCATGAAAGTAGAGTAAACGCGATCGAGATGCGAGCACTGCGCAAAATCTGCGGAGTGACGCTCGCGGACCGCGTTCGTAATACCGAAGTAAGACAGAGAGTTGGTCTGAAAGAGAGTGTCGGGGTGAAGGTAAGGAAAGGAATGCTCCGATGAAAGAATGACTAAACAGATATACAATGCAAAAGTGGATGGATGCAGAAGTCGTGGAAGGCCACGACACACCTTCCATGATTAAATTGATCGTGTACTAACAGAAGGTGATGTCAGGAGCCTTAAGAACAGACGAGCGTGCACGACAAGAGTTATGAATGTCGAAGAAGCAAGTGAGGTGTGTAAGAATAAGCCTAAATGGCGCTCTGTTGTTCGTGCCTAGCCCGCAAGGGAACTGGCGTGAAGTTATGTATGTATGTATTTAGCGCGAAGTTGGTCAAGTTCTATTCAAACTCGGATGTATCAGTTTAAGTACCTTATATCTATGCATATTTTTTATTGTTTAATTTTAATTTTTTTATTTTTATTTTTACTATTATCTGTGGAGGCTTATTAATATCTATCTTCTCGGGAGTTTTTGGCGGGAGCTGAAAGAGGACGTTGTGCTGTGCACTTTTATTTTCTAAAAATGTGTAAAATCACTCTAAAACGAACAATAGTTGCAGGATATTGATAGTTTTTGAGTAGTAATTATGTGTTTTGTGAGAAATGTGAACTGTATAGTCAAATGTGACCTTTCGAGTTTTCACAAGAACTCCTTTATACGGCGTCGATTGTAGCCTACAATACAATTGCGCCTGGCTTAAAGGCCTAGTTGCCAAGCCATAAACATTTAAAAAAAACCTAGCTTCTCTCAATCTAGCTTATTTCTAATTATTATTAATTATACCCCCAAATATAATAAAATACAAATATGTGTATATGCATGTATGCGTATGTTCTGGACTTGGTGGCCAGGTTCCAGTCCCATCTACAAGTACGGCAGCACATTGGTAGCACCTTTGATATTACAAATTTTCATAGGAGGTGGTAACCACACTAGCAATAAAAAAACTGCTATATATTATCACAAGATAATTAGAGAAGGCATTAAACTCATGACCTTTGATAATTTAACCCGTCAAGAGTATGCACGGATCACTAACCAGTGAAAACAGATGATAACGTCTTATGTTGATATGAGATGGATTAGAACTTTCAATTTTCTTTGTTAGCAATCGAATCCCGATTCCTAATGGTACATCGTTCATGAACTACACAAGATTGTCGGATCGCTTAGGCTACGTTCCATTAGAGACTCACAACGACCATGTTCACAGTCGCGATTTTTCCTTTTTTTTTATTTTTATTTTATTTTATGCATGAGCTCAGCAGACAGGCAGACGACCCACTTGATGGAAAGCGGTTACCATCGCGTATGGACTTGCAACACCAAAGGTGCTACAAATGCGCTGCTGCTTTTTTAAGAGAGACTGGAACCTGGCCACTAATGTCGGAACACAACTCAAGGTTGTTATGGCGGCATACTCTAGACCAGAGTAGCCATCCAGTCGGGCAAATACCCTAACACCCGGCTGTGGGTAGTTTTGTCTTACGACAGGCCGCCCGGCCGCAGGAAATTGTATTCTTTCTCCGTTTCGGACGGATAAAAACAGCTTGAAATAAAACTTTAAAAAGCGTTCCACTTGCTTGCCGGTGTCACAATCGTAAACTCAAGTGAAATGGTTATTTGACCCACCTCTTGACATGAGTCATAGTGAGCACTGCGTGACCGAAAATCATGACGTCATTCGTGACGTTTTTGCCACGACCATAACGACCGCGGTCGGCTTGTGGAACGGACAGAGCATTTTGGGCGTTGTAAAATACTAAAGGAACGCGCTCTTACTGATGCGACGAGCGCTGACCGAGTGAACTAATAAACCGATAAATAACTTTGTTTTATTGTTTTTTAAATACTACTTTATTTTACATTTGGAGATGTGAAACGTTTCTTTTAGTACAGTGTAGTGAACCGGTTCCTAATAGTTCATCATTCATGAGCTACACAAGACTATTGGATCGCTAACTGGCGAGTCGAGCGCTAACCGAGTGAACTAATAAACCGATCAATGTTTGGAAATGTGAAACGTTTCTTTTAGTACAGTGACGTGAACCGTTTCCTAATAGTTCATCATTCATGAGGTACACAAGACTATTGGATCGCTAACTGGCGAGTCGAGCGCTGACCGAGTGAACTAATAAACTAATAAACTTATTAACGTTTGGAAATGTGAAACGTTTTTTTTAGTACAGTGTAGTGAACCGGTTCCTAATAGTTCATCATTTATGAACTACACAAGACTATCGGAACACTAACTGGCGCGTCGAGCGCTGACCGAATGAACTAATAAACCGATTAACGTTTGGAAATGTGAAACGTTTCTTTTAGTACAGTGTAGTGAACCGGTTCCTAGTAGTTCATCATTTATGAACTACACAAGACTATAGGATCACTAACTGGCGCGTCGAGCGCTAACCGACTGAACTAATAAACCGATTAACGTTTGGAAATGTGAAACGTTTCTTTTAGTACAGTGTAGTGAACCGGTTCCTAGTAGTTCATCATTTATGAACTACACAAGACTATAGGATCACTAACTGGCGCGTCGAGCGCTAACTGACTGAACTAATAAACCGATTAACGTTTGGAAATGTGAAACGTTTCTTTTAGTACAGTGTAGTGAACCGGTTCCTAGTAGTTCATCATTTATGAACTACACAAGACTATAGGATCACTAACTGGCGCGTCGAGCGCTAACTGACTGAACTAATAAACCGATTAACGTTTGGAAATGTGAAACGTTTCTTTTAGTACAGTGTAGTGAACCGGTTCCTAGTAGTTCATCATTTATGAACTACACAAGACTATAGGATCACTAACTGGCGCGTCGAGCGCTAATCGACTGAACTAATAAACCGATTAACGTTTGGAAATGTGAAACGTTTCTTTTAGTACAGAGCAGTGAACCGGTTCTTAATAGATCATCATTCATGAACTACACAATACTATTTTATAGAAGCTCATAGCCTCGGAACTCCACGATTTATAGGGTATTCCATTAGTAACTCACAACGCCCAAAATGCTCAGTTAGCCGTTCCACAAGGCGACCGCGATCGTTGTGCTCCTGGCGAAAACGACACTAATGACGACATCATTTTCGATCACACGACGCCACAACGACCCATGTCAAAAGGTGGGTCGAAGTGGGCGTTGACCACAGAGCATTAATTCTCTCTTGTCAACACCTTGAAAAAAGCGCAATTTTCATATCAACCAATGACATTTGCGTAATGCGTATGACATTAATGACATCAACACTCCATAACCCGTTCCACTAGCGTTTATGATTATAAAGTCCGCAAGCAAGTGGAACGAGAAAATTCGCGGTCGTGAACGTGGTCGTTGTGAGTCCCTAATGGAACGTAGCATTAAACGTCTCAACAGCAAATGGCACTGTCAACTGAAATTGACATTATAACCGTACCTTCATATTAGGTACCATTCATGTAGTTACTAAGGGGGCACATATCTTGGCCTCCTTATCTCATGAATACAATTTACAGACAAGCTTCATAAACAACCGCTCCATTATACTTGATTTATGTTATTATTGAGAGACAATGTTGTGTATCTATGTTGAAATGGACTAGGAATCGCTTCGGGTATCACTTACGCCACAGATTATGCAGAAAGCAATATGAATAGTTCAATTAATTAATTTGCTAAAACATAAATAAAATGAGTCGAATAGCGCATACACTTATTTGAAAAGTAATTAAAACTCTTTATAATATTATCATATTACTGATTATAAACTCTTTATATTGTGATATATTTATTTATTCTCCAACTGTAGCCCGAACGAACGTGATATGTCCAAGCCAATTACTGTTTTATTTTACTATTAAAAATGAACAATTTTACTTATATATTACTACTATTTATTTCTTTATATAAATAACTTTACGCTGTTCTGAATGTATTAGGTTGGGATATATATGATTGGAAATACAGGGGTTTACAATTTGATACAAACAATTATACGAGCCTTGACCGCCATTTTATTGTAAGCGACATTTGGATCTAAGTATATTTTTGCTTGTACAGGTGTTTCAAACTATTATTAAACAAAACAAAATGGCGGTAAAGGCTCGATATGTTTTAGGTTAGTTTTGAATTATGACTTTGAGAAATAAACGTCAAACAAAAGATATGGAATAGATAAACGTAAATATTGGACAGTTAAGTTTCTTTCGTTTTCTATCCGTGCAGGAACGGAGAAAGAATACAATTTCCTGCGGCCGGGCGGCCTGTCGTAAGAGGCGACTTAACAACCCACAGCCAGGTGGTAGGGCATTTGCCCGACTGGATGACTACCACCCCTGGTCTAAAGCATGTCGCCATAACAACCTTGAGTTGTATTCCGGCATTAGTGACCAGGTTCCAGTCTCCCATAAGAGAGCAGCAGCGCATTTGTAGCACCTTTGGTGTTGCAAATGTCCATAGGCGATGGTAACCGCTTTCCATCAAGTGGGCCGCTTGCCTGTCTGCTGATCTCCTGCAATAAAAATAAAAAAAGTCTGAAGTTTACCGTACACACATCAATTTTATAAGTTATTGAATCGATAGCGCTAACGAACAGATAAATTACAGTTAAAAATACCTCAGAACCCGGGCATTAGAAAACTTAAACCGCATGTAAAGTTAGATAATACTGTTACGAGTTGCGGTACTCGAATTAAAACTTCGTTAGAATTATTATAGAATTTATTAGAATTATACAAACACGTATATGTTCAAATATAACCGAACACAACAAATCTACACGTAATGCAGAAGATCGTATTTCAATAAAACGCGCAAATTCCGTCATGAATAGATTCCCGAATGTACACACATCTAGCCTTGAGCGTGGTTCTCGCTCGACTGCCCCCTCTCCCCATCTGGTCGTCGTTTTATACCCTACAAATACAAACATGCCCGTATCGTAGCGACGTAATCCGCAACACCTGGCTAATGATACGGCCGCAAACGGCCATAAACGAGTGCAATATAGAAATGGGCTGGTCTCTAGAAACGTATGCCAATAAATAAGTAAACAAAATAAGACGATCATAAAAGAATTTCAACAAAAATTTACAATCAGTTCAAATGCCGACAGGTAATAAAATGTGTTTTTACATATATGCAGGTGGATTTTGTTTTTGTCGGAACCTAAGTTGTAACAATACAGTGGAAAATGTTTTATATTAAGCATCTAAAGCAGCAATACTCCACTTTTTTTTAAATAGGGTCACATAGATGTTAGATAAGGTGCTGAGGGCCTCAACATAAATTTATTTAGATGTATTTTTATCCCTAGCGTATAAGGGTCAGCGCAGACAGAGAGGAATAATCCCCGCGCGGTCTCGGGCATTTTCTTTACAGATCGCGTATGCTCGAGCTTGCGTGCGACCTCGAGAGCCTGCGCGAGTAAACCGTTCTGGGTTACCACTCTACAGTAAACATGCCAGATTGTCGCGAAAGTTCGTCAACGATGTTTACTGTTGCATTTAGTGTATAAATGTAGATTATTTTTAACAAACAAAGCAATTTCATAAATGTATAATGATGGTTATATTTATTATTCGTAATGTAGGTACTTCGAATTCAAAATCTAAAAAAATGACGTCATCCCTCTTTAAACTCTGACAACACTGAAAGTACGCGTACGACGCGGGCACCGACTCGACGCCGCGCGAGGATTCCTTGTATCTTCGAGGACGCGTTTGTCATGCTGCGTTTCCACGCTTGCCAAGGCTCGGCAAGCGTCCACAAGCACAAGCGTGTAAAGAGGGCGTTTGGCTTGGCTTGCGTGAGCTCGTGGACGCTTGTATTCGATCCGGGCTAGTGTCGGTTTTTGGACACAAATCAAAGGGCGCTTGCGACGCGTTCACACGTTGGCGCGTGCTTAGTAGCCGCATATACATATACACCGGCACCGTTACATTTTGAATACCGTAAATTTTTAGAAGGTTTTAGGTTAAACTGAAAAACTTATTAGTTACCGGGTACGATTTCTATGAATCTTTATCATCCACCATCTTCGTGGTCGTCGGGCTTTCCTTGCTTTTGTTTTACTTTGCTTGTATTTGAAATGATGCATGCATGATGAAAGAATGAATAAACAGATATACAATGCAAAAGTGGATGGATGCAGAAGTCGTGGAAGGCCACGACACACTTTCCATGATCAAATTGATCGTGTACTACCAGAAGGTGATGTTAGGAGCCTTAAGAACAGACGAGCGTGCATGACAAGAGTTATGAATGTCAAAGAAGCAAGTGAGATGTGTAAGAATAAGCCTAAATGGAGCTCTGTTGTTCGTGCCTACCCCGCAAGGGAACTGGCGTGAAGTTATGTATGTATGTATGTATGTATTTGAAATAAAAGTAGGTTATACCAAACGTAATAGCCGATACAAGTTCGACGTCCGCCATGCTTGAATGTACGTAACACACTGACGGATTCACAAGCGTGTAAACGACTCCCAAATGCCAAGCGAGATTTGTGGACGCTTGTGGCTTGTGAACGCTTGCCGAGCCTTGGCAAGCGTGGAAACGCAGCATCAGGTTCAAGCATTTATGCACTTTATTGTAATAGTTTTAAAGTTTATTTTCAAGTGCGTTAATAAAATCCTCTCCGCTGCGCTCCGTTCTGTCTGCTCTGACCCTTACAGAGGCTTGCGACCGCCTAATGGAAAGTGGTTACCGTCATCTGTGGACTATATAACACCAGAGGTGTTACTAATGTAATTGTATAAAGGTTATTATGTCAGACGGGCCATTTACAAAAGCTGAGCGGAGCACATGCGGCCCGCGGGCAGCGCGTTGAGTATAGCTGATCTAAAGACACAATTTAACTGAAGTTTAAAGAAGAAGACGGTGATCTAGGCTCAGTATTCTACTTATAGTCTTGAGGGACTATGAGTAGAATACAATACAAATAAGTTAAGTTTTCTTGCATTGTATTCGATTATATGTAATTTAATACTGAAGTTTTATCCAAAATGTATCTAGTGAGAAAAATAAGGAATAGATTATAGTTTAATGATCTTATTCATATTGGGTTAGAGTAAGTTGTTGATTTCTGTTGAGTTCCGCTTGCCAGCGACGGGATGTTCGCCCCATTTCTTGGAGGTCACATGATGTTCTGTAGAACGTTCCTTCTGGGTATAACAATGATCTGGAGGGTATTAGAATATCAGTCCAAATTAGTCTATGCGTAGAGCACTGCACTCTCATTCTATCTTGTTGTTGACTTTTTGGTAACTAGTAATGACTGTTCATAATGGGTGTGTCCATTTTTACAAGTAGTTTGTGATTTATATAATAAAGAGTATCAAACAGTCTTGCGATGTATTTAATTATTGAAGCATGCTTTCCCAAATGAAGAAATTCAACAGAGGGAACGTCCCGCCGAAGGTTTCCCTCTGAGCTACGATATGGGGTCGTTTAAGAAAGGCGTTATAAAATTTCTTAGAGGTCGGTAACGCGTTGGCAACGCCTCTGATGTGGCAAACGTCCATAGGCGGTTTCTGTGGTTGAGCGGGCTTTTTTTTTTTAAGGCGAGGGAAATGCTATTTACGCACAATACTGGGTTCTTTGCAAGGGATTAGACCATATTTGATCATGAAGGCTTTCCCCTTTGATAAGGGGCAATCCGAACAATAATCAAGCCAGCTTGTGTGGAGACTCAAAGAAGTTGCACGGGCAACACCCACTACCCACTAAAACCACCCTCCTCCCATGTGCCCCGCGCTTTTTATGAAGGAAAGGCTGAGACTTAGAACGTAGTTACGCCCAGTCCGGTGGTTGAGCGGGCTAAGTTATAGCCGGCCGAACTCGTTGGAACGCCGAGGCTCCGGGTTCGATTCCCGGCATGGTAAATTTCGGAAACAGACTCAACAAACTCAAAGACTATACAAACAACTATATCACCATAACACAAGCGTAACTTTCTTATCTTGGGGATATACAATGTATGTTTGTTTGCCAAAAGCAACAGGCGACGGTAACCATCTTCCATCAAAAGGGCCGTCAGCCTGTTTGCCTGGTTCAGGCAAGTAAAAAAAAAGGTTCTTAAAGAAGCATACAAACTTACTTAAACTTAGTATAAATAAGGTCGGTAGCCTGTAACAGTAGATTGTTACACGAGACGTGAAAGTGACCTATTTAGGCATGATATCGTTTGGTGCACTAATAGTTCGAGTGCCTAAATAGGCCTTTCGCCCAAGATTTAACACTCTGCTTTTCATTTTCAATATGAGGAAAGTAAATAAAAACTGATTAGTGAAACAAACAACTATAAGAAAGGCCAAAATCAGGCGTTCCGTATGTAAATCTGATGAACTCATTTAATACGTCACATGATACAGAGTACGTCAAGTAAATTTCTTTGTCTGAGGCATTCTACCAGCCAGTATTTTTTTGTCACTGATGATTACCCGTATATATAAAGTACTCTGTGTTGATGATAGAAAGTTGAAAGGTTTTTTAATCCTTGTAATATATAAACCGCTCACTGGAACGTATCAGTGTCGCGTGTGACAATGACAACTGACGTTAGTGACATTGGCGCCATCAACCCAACTGTTACAAACCTTAAAATTCGAATACGGAGCGAGCGGTTAGTTTTCAAATAATTTAATTGCAAGCCTATTTTTTTTATAAGTATTTACGTGCCAATCCGCACATAAGCTTAAATTTATGTAAATTAGACAATAATTTAGTGGGAAGTAATTTAAAGTATAAAATGATGTTACAAAATTGTTGATATGTTTTTTTTATTACAATTTATGCCGCGATTGGCTGTAAAGAAAGTTGGGACATGAGTCGCATGTATTTATTATCTATGGAGAGTTTTTGGCGGGAACGTTGTGCTGTGCAGTTTGATTTTCTAAAAATAAAATAAAATAACTCTAAAATGAACAATAGTTATATCGATATAATATGATATATAAAATTTCTTATTTTATCATGCTACCCCGCTTAAAACATACAAAAATAATAATTAAAACATATTTTATAGGATCCCAAGAAATGAGCGTATAAAGAAAAAGTGTCTGGAAGCCATTGAATGGAAAATATAAAGCCAAATGCAAAATATATTTATATTTGCTCACTACATTTTGATGATAAATGTTTCAACAAAACTCTGGATGTGACTCGACTACGAGATGATGCCGTGCCCTTCAAATTTGTAAGAGTAAGTTAATACTGTATATACTTTTATAGTTAGTATTGTAAGAAATGTGAACTGCATTGTCAAATGTGGCCTTTCGAGTTTTCACAAGAACTCCCTTGAATGGCGTTAGTTGCAGCCTACAATACAACTGCGCTACTACACGAAGACTTATACATCAGAATTGGCTGTATGGACTAAAGATTCCTTTGCCTGCTTTTGTGGCGAATTCTACTACTACTACTATCAATGGTTCGTATAGTTTTTTAATTTTTTGACCGCAGAGCAAATGCAAGCATCTCAAACAGCAATCAAGCAACTCCAAACGTACCTTTCAAAATATCAGAAATGATTTTTATTTTTTATTGGTACACAATAAAGAGTTCTTTTACTATCGTGTCTCCGCATTCCTATTGACAATTATAATTACAGATAAGAAATAAAACAGCATTATCTTCATAAAATAGAAATATATTCATAATTTAATATAGAAACATTTTTCGACTAAATATTACAACTATAAATATTTATTTATTATGTTTTAATTTCATTTAGAATTTTACAAGTTATTGAGTAGACAATAATATATATTTTATTATACAACTAGATTTTTTTTTATTAATAAAAATATTATAAACGAATACAATAAGGAAAACTTAACCTTTGACTATACTATACTTAAATAATTAAATTAGTTAGATTGTATTCTACCTATAATCTTTTAAGACTATAAGTAGAATACTGAGCTTAGGTCACCGTCTTCTATGCGTAGGGTTCCCAGAAGGCTGGCTACGTTACCTCGCTGGATCGCCATACTGATCCGTTGATTGAGGTAGAAACCAGCCCTCTGGTCACCTGAAGAGTCGTTTACGCATTTTAAGAACTTTTTTTGATTTATGATATCTAATAATATTATAGAGATGTAAAGTTTGTGAGTATTTGTTTGTAGGAAGTAATTAATGTCTTGAACTACTGAACCGATTTTGTAAATTCTTTCAAAAGTGGAAAGCTTCATTATTCGTGTGAAATAGGTTACTATCGATTGTGATTAATAATATGTTTTAATGGCGCCCAGCGAAGTAGGCACGGAAACGCCTGACAAATATATAATAGCAATAACGTTCCATGCAAGAATTGCCCACATCTTCGTACGAGGAACTGCGAGTGTTTCCCGCGTTTGTGAATTAATTAAAGATTGCAAAACTTAATTAAACCTTGTATTTCTGTGCGTATTAAAAATAGGAGTTTGAGTGGGTCTATGTCTAGGGTGTTCTAGATTTTTGTTTTTTCAGTGCAGGATGTCTGTCAGGTCCGTTGGTAGTTTTGCAAACTTATCGTTTCGTATATTTTGAGAATAATAGGGGCGTAGCGGGTTTTTATGTATGCGTGGTAAAGCCCTGCTGGAATCATCTTGATTACTGGCTCTCAGGACCGGTGCGATCGGTTTGATATCACAGCATTGAGCATATCGGCGTGACACGGTTAGCCTGAGCTAATCGTGTTTCGTGCGATGAGTGAGGGTTCCGATAATCCACTACTCCCGCTCCCATCTCCATAACTCATCCTTCGATTCCAATTCCATATGCTTTTCCTCTATTTTATCCTCTCTATCCCATCGTATGACACCTGTATGACAGATTCGCAACAAAAAAGATTCAACAATTTCAAGAAGCCGTTAAACTTCGTAACATCCGACATGTGTGCGCGCCGGCGTGGCGCCGTCATTGCGAATTGCGCGCGGCGCGTGCAGTAGTAGCCGTCGGTTGATTGGTAAACAAGTTTCATAGTATTTTTATATTTATAGGCATTCTAAATATTTAAAAATGACTGAGCTCTCTATTTTTAGAAGCAAAGATAGATGTGGTAGATAAATACTAGAGATGCCGCGAATAGTGGTTTGGCGGAATACCAAATACCGAATATTCGGCCACGCCTTCAGCCGAAGCGCTGAATATACGGCTTTAGATAATATGTGCACAAAAATAAATAAAAATGTGCTACAAAAAGAAGAAAATTGGCACAATGTCAATAATATGATAACCGAAATTATGTCCAAAAAGGCTTGTGACGAAATCGAGAGGAAAAAAAATATCCCTCTCTTCCCCGCTCCAGTGAAGTAATGCCTAACGGTATACCACTGCAATGCGAGGTATATAAAAAAAAGATAATATGTGCAATGCGCGTAGCACCTCATTACCAAATTGCGACACAAACATTTCTGTATAATTTTATTTATATTTTGTTATGTTAGTACTATTTTGTGTTGTGTGTCGCTATTAGAAATAAATATTCTTCTTTCTTTCTTTCTTTCTTAGCAGGTTAATATTGAAGCAATGATTTATGAAGTATTTTCTTACGTTCTCGCGAATGATGAGTTATACGTAAATAAAATTATATTTTAACGATTTTAAGCACGATTTAAAATGGCTTTTTTATTTGATTCTGACATTTTAAAAACTGGCCGAAACGTAATAGATTAAAAAACAATTAACGCTGTTAAGACAAGAAATTTATATAATTTTGAGCTATACGTGGGTTTTTTGACGATTTACTTATTTATTTATTTAAGCACAAAACAGATTACAATCATTAAAAATTAAACAATAACAATGTAGTACAGGGCCAGATTATAATCCAAACTATGTGCTAATTAGACAAACGACAAAATGGATATTATAAAGAAAGTTGTTCATAGTTCATTTTACAATTAATATAACAAAACAAAAGTGAGTGCAAAATCGAGAATACCGATTGTGTAAGAGATTTTTTTTGCATTTATTCATAAACTCGGTATTCGGCCGAATATCAAATAGTTAAAAAAGTGGGCGAATATCCGAATACCGAATAATAGCCCAATATTCGTGGCATCTCTAATAAATACCGTAACTTAAAAAGTCACGCCGCCGCCGCCGCGTCGCCGTCGCCGTTTTACAACGCGGCGCACGTCTACTCCGTGTCACTATAATAAGAGAGTAAGTAGTTTGAGATACTCAGCTGTAAAATACAGACAGACACGAATCAGAGAGAGACCATAATGTTTCCTCTTAACCTGTGGCGCCATCTTGTCTAACTCTAACTAGCGGCCCCGGCAGACGTTGCCTTGCTCTGAAAAAATAAAAATCTAGGACCCGATCCCGTGGATTTAAACCATCCGGGGACCAACTCAAATACACAAAAACAAAATCACCAAAATTGGTCCAGGTGATTAGGATTCTAGAACCCGATCTCAGCGCCACCTACCGGTTCTAATTGCGAATCTAAACCATCTGGGAACCCACACAAAAACAAAATCACCAAAATCGCTCCAGGTGATTAGGAGGACTCTAGAACCCAATCTCAGCGCCACCTACTGGTTCCAACGGGATAAAAAGTATCCTATGTCCGTCTCCTGGTTCTAAGCTATCTCCCCACCAATTTTCAGCCAAATCGGTACTGCCGTTCTCGAGTTATAAATAGTGTAACTAACACGACTTTCTTTTATATATATAGAAGATAGGTTCGCGTTTGACTGACATTGCGCCTGATATCAGGTGGAAATGCAGTCTAAGGTGGAGCCGGGATCGGCGGTTCGCGGCGGCCTACGCTATCTTACTGCCGTTTCGTAACGTGTTATGGCTGGGAGAGAAGAAACGGCGAAAGAAACTTCCCAGCAACACGCCTAGTCTATCCTGTGGGGGGGCTATGTCTCCTAACGTCCCTCGCAGGGACGTGGAGAGATCTTGATTGGCGGCGCCTGAGACGCCGCCGTCTGTGTCTGTCTGTCCGTGCCTGCCAGCCTGCCGTCCTAACCGCGGGCGGGCTGATCCGGGCCAGCCGTTTTGTGATAACGTCGACCCTGTCCGTGAGGACGTTACGCGGCCGTCGTACGAGAGCCTTTCGCCGAGGCTTATAATCGGACGCGGACACGACGAGCGGATTTCGATGATGCGGCGCGAGATCGAAATACTTACGCGAGAGCGACGTAATGTAGTTTTTGATGGAGGGAAGCTCCAGATCGCGGTGGAGGTCGACGTTACGCATATAGAGGGGAGCACCGACGGCTCTGCGCATGAATTTATTCTGCACAATTTGCAGTTTATCTAATAGGGCAGGCTTGGCATGGCCGAATACCACACTCGCGTATGTCATGATCGGGCGGAGGGAAACAATAATGAGCATCAATCAGTGAATATTGTTGCGAGTTTTTAGAACAACATAAAACTTTAGGCAAGAGTAAAATTCTGACGAGAATCGCCCTTTTGCATTCATTTGTCTTGTGCGTCTTAAACCCTTTAGCTTACTATTAGCACATATGTGTCCGCGATGAGAGTGCAGATCGCGTTTGTGCACGTGATCGTTAATTGTGTTGTTGTCTCACTCTGTTTATATAGGAGTTGTATGATTTGTATGAAATGGGTATATTTTCTTGGTATATTACGAGATGGTGATAGTGTTAGTCTTGCGGCTTTTCTGGTATATCGATAATTGTCTTAAGGGTTAATTTTGCATTATCAGGCGTCTGGTGATGTATTGTGTTTGGCAAACATATGAAAACTGTATCAACATATGGTATTGCTTCCAATATACATAATGAGTAGTTTTAAAATTACTCGCTGTTGACGTTGTTATGAGCGCTATGAAAAAATAATTTTAATTGTAGTAATAACCTTGTATTATATTTATTTGCAATAGAACTATTCTGAAAACAAATAGTTCGTTCCTGGTTACGAAATAAAATGTAAAATTAAACACTTTTAACGTGATGAAAAGTATTTTATATTAACCACAATCATAATATATGGTGATTCGACCACCGAGGCGCCATAAAGAATCGAGCCGTATTCTAGGGTCTTAAGTAAGCCGAGGAACTTAAACATCAATAATTTTTTCCAAAATTACGACGTTTTTAAACATACCTTTGAATGTTTTAACAACAGAAACTCATTTTATGTTACTGTATAAAAAACGCAATTATAAATGCATATAAGGGTTTTATTTATTAAAGGAGTTCAGTTAGAATTATCATTTACGGCCCACTTGCATGGAAAGCGGTTACCAAGCAATATGGACATTTGCAACACCAAAGGTGCTATAGAACACGATGCTTTTCTCTTAATAAGACTGGAACTTGGTTACTAACAAAGCAACACAACACAAGGTTGTTATAAAAACAAACTCTAGACTCACTAGTGAGTTATAATGTTTTTTACTCACAGTTTGATAATGGGTGTCATTCTGTGCCTAATTGCGGTGACCATAGAGCCACTTTATGAGCAAGTGTGTTGAAAAGTATTTTATAATAACCACAATCATAACATATGGAGAACCACAAAATAAAATAAATAATGTGTGATTCTAGTCTTACGTAAAATTATAAACTTAAATCGATATAATTTTTTCCAAAATTAATTATTTCGCAAATTCCTCAGAAATCTGGCTCTATCGAGCCGCAATTGCGCACAGAATCGACAAATTGCGTACCATACCGTGAGTATAAAATATTGCACACTTACTTAAGTGACATTTATAGATTTAACGTTTAATATTATTGGTTAAACATACGCTTTAATGTTACACTTACCGGTATAAAGTTTTTATTCAAAAAAAAAGAATCGTGTTCTATAGATCAAATGAATTAATGTTCCTATTGCTTGACTAATTTCATGGAACTTCTTATTTAAATACGATAATTTTAACTCGACGTGTTTAATAAATAAAACTTTCACTCATATATAACTTGTTTATCTACTAAATACAATGAGGTTTTGTTGTTATTTTATTCACAAGTGTGTTGAAAAACGTCGTATGTACACGTAATGTATTGATATTGTTGTCCTCGGCTCTCTTAAGACCCTCGCCTACGGCTCTCTTAAGACCCTCGCCTACGGCTCGAGTCTCAATGGCGCCTCAGCGGTAATCACCAATGTTACACGCTAGTACCATAATGTACTATTAATTTACGCCATTTCGTTTTTTGGGGGAAACTGGGGTCAATGTACTGTATTGCCATCGCAATTGTAAAAGCATATACGGGTTTTTTTTTATTGCAGGAGTTCAGCAGACAGGCAGACGGCCCACTTGATGGAAAGCGGTTACCATCGCCTATGGACATTTGCAACACCAAAGGTGCTACAGATGCGCTGCTGCTCTCTTAAAGGAGACTGGAACCTGGTCACTAATGCCGGAACACAACACAAGGTTGTTATGGCGACATACTCTAGACCAGGGGTAGTCGCCATCCATTCGAGCGAATACCCTACCACCTGGCTGTGGGTTGTTTAGTCGCCTCTTACGACAGGCCGCCAGGCCGCAGGAAAATGTATTCTTTCTCCGTTCCTGCACGGATAAATTTTTATACATTGACAACCTTATCACATCTCCCACAAGAGTTTCGCAAATTCCAAAGAAATCTGGTCATTCGAGCCACCTGCGGGTGAATCGTGAAAGAGCGTACCATACCGGTATAATTTTGTACCGTTACTTAAGTAACATTTATAATTTTAACGTTAAACATACGCTTTAATGTTACACTTACCGGTATTTTTTTATGTTACCGGAACAATCAACAAAAACAACTCTAAATCAATTGCAATATTATATGGAAATTATGTGCATGGATAAACATGTACGAGGGCTCTTAGCACCAATGCTGTTTGACGATCTTTGCGAGTGTACGAAAGCGATGATGATAACAAAATATAGTTATAACGGTAAAATTAACAAGGAATAAAGTTAAGTTTTATATTGATACTCTAGCTTCTGCCCGCGACTTCGTCCGCGTGGAATAGTTACTTTGGGCTAACGCTAACTTCAACCCGCGACTTTGTTTACGTAGAAGGTGAAAATATTTTTAAATCTAATGACTGCCCGCCGGCCTTGCACATCATAAATGCGCGCGCAGTAGTTGCTCATTATTTTGCTCCCATGTTATTTTAAAACTGCGATATCTCCTAAGATGTTCAGACCAACTCTCTTTCTTACTTCGGTATTACGAACGCGGTCCGCGAGCGTCACTCCGCAGATTTTGCGCAGTGCTCGCATCTCGACCGCGTTTACTCTACTTTCATGCTCTTTCTTCCATACCCAACTCTCGCTTCCATACGTGAGCGTAGGTACCAGCACCGCGTTGTGTACGGCGAGCTGGGCCTTCTGGCTGAGGTTCTTAGCGCCTAGAAGTTTCTTTATTCTTTATTGGTGCTCCGCTCCTATTGGTCTTAGCGTGATCATATATAGCCTATAGCCTTCCTTGATAAATGGGCTATCTAACACTGAAAGAATTTTTCAAATCAGACCAGTAGTTCCTGGGAATTAGCACGTTCAAGCAGACAAACAAACTCTTCAGCTTTATATTTTTTATCCGTGCAGGAATGGAGAAAGAATACAATTTCCTGCGGCCTGGCGGCCTGTCGTAAGAGGCGACTAAACAACCCACAGCCAGATGGTAGGGTATTTGCTCGACTGGATGGCGACCACCCCTGGTCTAGAGTATGCCGCCATAACAAACTTGTGTTGTGTTCCGGCATTAGTGACCAGGTTCCAGTCTCCTTTAAGAGAGCAGCAGCGCATTTGTAACACCTTTGGTGTTGCAAATGTCCATAGGCGATGGTAACCGCTTTCCATCAAGTGGGCCGTCTGCCTGTCTGCTGAACTCATGCAATAAAAAAAAAATAAAAAAAAAATATTTGTATAGATTTATTTACCGATATCTGTAATTAGTTGCAGTTAAGTGGAGAGGTTTTTGGGAGGCTTTCGATATCACCCTGCCAACAAGTAGCATACAGACTCGTCAGAGCATCGAGAATATTAATTGCAAGTAATTACTGTAATTGTACAGTCAGGAGCCTTAAGAACAGACGAGCGTGCATGACAAGAGTTATGAATGTCAAAGAAGCAAGTGAGGTGTGTAAGAATGTGCCTAAATGGCGCTCTGTTGTTCGTGCCTACCCCACAAGGGAACTGGCGTGAAGTTATGTATGTATATATGTATGTACTGTAATATTTAATTTAATTAAAGTTAAATCAATAAATGTTGATTTTTAAAAGTTTCTCCGACGGCCATCCTAGATAGCCAGATTCCTGAAATTTCTAAGCATTTGCTAGGTTTTGAAACTGCACAGCTGATTTTATGGTAAACAACACTATTGTTGGCACCAACTTATTTTATTATTTATTTTCAAAAAAGTCACAAAATTATACAAATAATTACATTGCCAAACTGCAGTACAGTTTGTCGGCAGCGTTCACATGGATCATATTAAATTATACCTTATAACAAAAACTTACATACATACATACATACATATCTTCACGCCAGTTCTCTTGCGGGGTAGGCACGTACAACAAAGCCATTTAGGCTTATTCTTACACACCTCACTTGCTTCTTTGACATTCATAGCTCTTGTCATGCAAGCTCGTCTGTTCTTAAGGCTCCTGACATCACCTTCTGCTAGTACACGATCAATTTGATCATGGAAGGTGTGTCGTGGCCTTCCACGACTTCTGCATCCATCCACTTTTGCATTGTATATCTGTTTAGTCATTCTTTCATCATGCATTCTTTCGAAAAAAAAACTTCTGGTTTAAATACTTAAATACACTTTTTATGTAAATTATAATATAAAAAACTTAAATGAATCGGTTAACCAATTTTTGTATTATGCCTTACATTAATTACCACCGATATCTACGGTGTTAAGTAATTTTCAAAAAAATATAGTAATTTTTATGTTTTACTTTGCACCGACTTCAAGATGTTTTAGATAATATATTAATAATAATAGCTTTAGAAATAAGTTATTTTATACTTTTTAGTTTTTGAAGTCGGTTTTTTTAAACGAAGTTTTTTTATTTTATTTGTTACTTTTTAGTGTCTAGCTATGTATGGGTAGACCTACGAAAGGTGCCGCGTTCCTTAAAAAATAGAGGTCCCAAGAAACGGGAACAAAAAAATGTTCGTAAAATGAAAACTACTGGGGCAAACTATGTCAAATTTTCACGTAAATCGGATTATAAATCTCAGCGTAATCGGTGTACATATGGAACGGCATGGAAAATTTTTCAGCTATTTCCAAACTATGTCGAAAAAAAAGAGAATCACGTAAATCGGATCATAAATCTCGGAGTAATCGGTGAACATACATAAAAAAAACAAAAAAAAGATCCCGACGAATTGAGAACCTTCTCCTTTTTTTGAAGTCGGTTAAAATAGTACATAATGAGATATGATAATATCATCAAGGACACAATGCGAAATAATGCTTACGTAATATACATTTTAAACACTGTTTTGACATATTTCCCGTTAATATATCTTTGGGTATCTCATTATTCATTCATTCATTCATTCTCTCAATTATTTGTATCCCATTTAGTTTATTTAAATCAGGGATTCCCAAAGTATTTTGGTCAAGAGACCCCCTTTTCCAAAATGAACTAACTTAGACCCCCATATCCAAATTACTTTAAAAATCCTATCTCTAGTTTTTTTCGTATCGATACAAAATGCTTACCAAATTAAAAACTTCGCGGTTGGTTAAGCGAGTAGATGATTTTCTCATCAAATTTTAACAAAATAAATAGACATCAAATTCAGTAAATATGAAGTGTAATTAATAATTATTGATACAAATTACGTAAAAATACTTAAAAGGTATTTATTTAAATAAAAACACAAATTGGTACACGAAATTCAACTTATCTAGAGTCTTGAAAGTTTCAAATAAGAACTTGTGTTTATTAATAGGGGTCGATTTTTAGACCTCGTCGAACCCCAAAATCAGTTTTCATTTATGCCGACCCCTGGGAAACCGATTTCGACCCCAGGGGGTCGATATCGACCACTTTGGGAATCCCTGATTTCAATCATTAGGAAATCTTAAGGACTATCTAAAAGGAGTGCGCTATCTCATAGGCGCATTATCACAACTTTGAAAATATAATTACCAGAACAAAAAAGTCGTGGAAGCGTAATGGCTAGCACACGCGTCCAAAACTCAAAAGGGCGCGGGATCGAATCCTGGCCGGAGCGCATGCACATTTGCCAGGTGGTAGGGCATTTGCCCGACTGGATGGCTACCACCCCTGGTCTAAAGTATGTCGCCATAACAACCTTGAGTGTTGGGTTCCGGCATTAGTGACCAGGTTCTAGTTTCTCTTAAGAGCGCAGCAGCGCATTTGTAGCAACTTTGATGTTGCAAATGCCCATAGGCGATGGTAACCGCTTTCCATCAAGTAGGCCGTCTGCCTGTCTGCTGATCTCCTGCAATAAAAAAAAAACCATTTAGGCAGTTTTCTGAAACCATAACGAAAACTGTGGCCGAGCCTATCATAACAGGAGAAATAAATACTCAACGCCTTCGCTGGCTCGGTCACGTAGAACGGATCGCAGCGCGAGGAAAGCATATTTGGGACGGCGTCCGGTCGGCCGTCCCAAATATCGCTGGAAGGACAGAGTGGAGGCTGACCTGTCGGAGCTACGAGCCAATAATTGGC
Organism: Dendrolimus kikuchii; assembly: GCA_019925095.2. Classification (NCBI taxonomy): domain Eukaryota; kingdom Metazoa; phylum Arthropoda; class Insecta; order Lepidoptera; family Lasiocampidae; genus Dendrolimus; species Dendrolimus kikuchii. Next base: position 8,756,907 of record CM034415.1, read on the forward strand.
AAGAAACTGCGCAGGGCAGAGAAAAGGGACATGCTCTCGTTGCGGAGGCCAAGACCCACTTCAGTTCGCTGAGCCTACGGAGTACCGTGAAATCTGGCAACTTAACCAATGGTTGTCAATTTTGCCATTATATGTTTTCGCTTACAAAATTATTATTACTTCTCACAAAATGTCTTTTTTGAGTATATGACTCATATGTGACGTCATTTGGTCAAAAAAGTAATTTTGTTACAGGTACCCAATTGTAATCGTGTAAACGAAGGTCGAAGACGTATAATGGCAAAAATGTCAACCGTTGGTTAAGTTGTCAGATTTCACGGTAAGTAAGTTTAGCGAAAACTGTCTGTTAAATGTCTATGCACACCACCCTTAATATCTTGGATAAATTGGTAGTGTGCCAATTATTGTGTGGGTGCCAACAACAATATAGTTTACCCTACATTACTGATTTTAATGTAGCTTAAGATTAATTTCCATTTACGTATACACTTATTAATTAAATACATTTATTAGAAAAATCTCACTATTTCCTCGTATCACTATTAGTGAACGATATTTTTTTAATTATTATTTTATTCATATATGGTGCTATTATTATTAATAATATAATATATATCTGATATTTCAAATTCAGTTGTGATACGTTTACACGATGTGATCCTATGTGAATTAATAATATACAGTGTAAACTCCATGTAACATCACTCGATTTAACGACAAACTCGCTTCAGCGTCGAAATCACTTGGCTTTGGTTGTATTAGCTTATCTTCAATACACTACCTATATATAGCATTACACCCACTCTTAATAACGTCAAAAATTAAGTAATAAAAAGTACTTTTTAAGGTCAAAATTAGTATAAACTGCGCAGCTGTGTACGTTCTTTTATTGATTTATTATCCTAGCCTGTAATGTACTTGACTGTTGGGATCATGCATACCGAAATTTCTACGAAATTCCGAAATACCGACATTTTTAAACTTCCCTTATCACCAAGATACCTCAATATCGCAAGGTGCAGCAAAAGACGTCAGACAAAAATAACGGACCTCTCCATTTAACGACAACTCTCTATAACGCCATAACATGCACAGTCTATTCAGGGTCGTTATATAGAGTTTACACTGTATACATAAATAACTCGTCTTCGTGTTGTGTTTTAAAATTCCTTAAAGCCCCAAACATATTGTCGGATACGCCGCGGCTGCAGGCGTGTATAGTGTGCCCGGTTGATTTAGAGATCTTATACTCAAATGCCTTTCGACGTTCATTTATGTTCGTACTACCCGAGAATTTTAGTTCAATTTCGAACAAGGATTTATTTAGAACTATAGAAAGAAGAAGATAAGAAACTACAAGTATATATAAACACAAAATAAATAGTACATAGAATATAAAATGCATTTAAATGTAAATAAACAACAAGCAAAATTTTTTGTTAAACGAAGGGCCTGAGTGTAAGGCTTTAGTGTTACCAACTGTCGTTAAATAAAGCACACTTCTTCACTAAAATATAAATGTTTATTGGAATTTATCGTTAAAAAAAAAGTATTTTTACTACTATTTGCTTAGAGCTTTTTTCGGAATAAATTCCAATCAAGCGCTTTTTAGAAGTTGACACGGCGCGGTTTCTCTAACGAGAGTTCCCAACGCTAAATTAATCCAGATTTCTATCAAACATCCGAACGATCAAGATGGCCCAAGGTTACGTCCGCAACTTACATCTGATATTTTACATAATTCAGTTATTAATTATCCAAATACGTGTAAGACGCGGTTGTCAGCCGCGTCAGGCAATTTGTTTGGAGCTTTACCAGACGCCAAAGGTGGCATTAGAAATTGAAAATTTCTGTTGGTGCGTATCTATCTGCGATAGTGTTACATTACAGATATAGAACTTTTCAGGCAAATATGGTAATGAGTTAAATGCATTATTAGAAATGTAACATTATTAATATCGACAGATAACAAGTGTACACATACTAATGTGGCTATGCGTTGACGGCGTTATTTTTTAACACTAAATAAGACGCATTCGCCCACAGTCTAAATCTTAAATCAGACGAAGCCACACCATGAAAAATTCTTGAAATTGAAACGGCAACACATTAGGACGTTACTAATTCATCAGTGATAGAGCTGTTGAAAGTGAATAAAATGATTAAAAGAGTATAATTCACATAAAAGATTAAAATTTACATTGCCAACTTCATTTTCGTCGTCAGTCATTATCAGTCCACTGCTGGACGTAGGCCTCCCCAAGTCAGCGTCATTCATCCCTGTCCTCTGATTTCCTTAACCAGCGCCTACCGGCGACCTTGCACAGGTCGTCGGTCCATCGGGTTGGAGGGCGTCCGACTAAGTTTACCGAGACGCGATCTCCTCTCCAGGACTCGTCTGCTCCATCGGCCATCGGTCCTGCGGCAGACGTGACTGGCCCACTGCCACTTCAACTTGCTAATATTGCGAGTTATGTCAGTTACCTTGGTTCTCTTACGGATATTCTCATTTATAATGAGAGAAATACCCAACATAGCTCGCTCCATAACGCATTGAGCGACTTGGAATTTTTGAACCAATCCTGCCATCAGTGTCCATGTCTCGGCCCGGACGCACTGCTCGAAGACTTTTGTCTTCAAGCATTGCGGATTTTAAGTTCATCAGAGAACTTCATTTTAAGTTGCCAAAATTTCTTTGAAGTTGAACTGTATGGTTCAACTAAATTGAATCTACTTGGTTATAAAGCGCAAAAATGAAAGGAAACGTCTAGATTCAACGACATGTGATGATTCTATTTATACGTAGGAATCACTTTAGTTCGGTCATCCAAATCTAAAGACAGAAGCGAACTGTGTCAATTTTATCAAAAATGTTGTAATAGTTATTAAATAAAATGTTATTATTTATACATCTGTTTCTCGCACTGCTGCTGTACATGTTTCATCTAACTTCTGGTCACTTCCCCCTAAATTTATATCAAGATTTGACATTTTGATAGTTTTTCTAATTTTATTTTCACCTAACGTGTCATCTTTTGAACTACTTTCATTTACTTTATTAAAACTATCTGAAATTCCGTGTAATGTTTCTTCCCTATTCACCGTTATTTGATTCTCATCAAGTATAAGATTTTCGGATAATTTTACATTTAGATCATCATTAAATATTGGATCATTTTCGTCGAAAACACTTATTTCTGCTTCACCAAGATTAATGGTATCATGACTTAACGCTTTGTCAATGTCAGTTATTTTGAAATCGTTCTCTGATAGTTTTATTTCAGATTTACTAAGTTTTATAGTCTTTATTATTAATTTTGATTCGCTATATGTTCTATTAATTCCTTTAATAGGTTGTGAGTCTTCTTCTTTTGGCCTTTTTACTTCTTTGTTAATATTTAAATTACTTAAATCTTTTATATTATTATTTTTACTACAACTAGGTTCAGAGTAGCTATCTTGTTGTTCTTCACGTTTTAGAATATTTGGAGATATTTCAATATCTTTAGAATCCTTAGCTCCTGAATGCACGTTATTTATGCGAGTGTCTTTTAAATATATTTTTCTTTTTCCAACACTTTTGGTATCTTTCACATTTTCTGTATTTGATATACTTACTTCTTGCTCTTGTTCAGGAGTATGTTTTTCTAACTCGTCAGAGTCATCAAATTCAGATGATAGATTTGCGAAATTCTGCGTAGTTTCAACAACCAGACTGGTTTTAAACAGTTTGTCTAAGTTTTTAATGTGCTCAATTATTTGTGTATTATCGACGTCATTATTTTCCCCAGCTCCTGAATGAAATTCAAAACCCCTACCATCAGTCCCTTTTTGTTTGGCTACGGCATCGAAACTTTCATGCGAAAGTTCCTTAATCTTATTTTCAGCAGAACCAACACTAATATTCTCTTTATCATCACCTTTAAACTTTTCACTTAAACTTCTGCCAGATTCGTTATCTCCAATTTCCACGTCATCAAAATCGTCAAATTTTACCGTTTCTGTTTTATCAACGTCATTGTCATCTTGTAAATCTTCCACATCATCAAGACTAGCTTGACCTGCTTTGTATTCAGCCGTATTACTTTTGCTAGCTGTATCTATATCTTCTTTAGGATCGTTAATTTTTTCGCAGTTTTCTTCAATGCTTTCATCAATGATTTCAAGTCGCGATCTTGAAAAGAATTTATGTAATGACTCTAGTTTATCTAAAGCACGCTCGTTTCTTTCCGTACTAGAAGATAATGTGGTATCCTCTGTCATACATGCCGAATCGATTCTCCTTGATAAATCTGAAGAATCTGATATCTCAGTAGTTGAAGTCGATTTATCAACTCGTTTAACCTTTGGTTTGATAATCATACTTGGAGGCAAGTCTGGTATTAATCTTAAATCGATTAAGCTTATAGAGTTACGCTTCAATGACTGGCTTATATCGAATTCATCAGAACTACTATCATCAAAATGTTTTTCCACTTTATCTTCAATATATCTAACCAGATCTTCAGCACATTGATGAATAGAATTCCAAATCGACTGATCTTCGGATAATTTCCGATTCGATGACGGTTCTTCTTCCTCAAGTATGTCGGAAAGCTCAACACTATAAGGCAGGCTCGGCATGTATTGTAAAAGCGGCTGAGTATATGAGTTAAAGTTATCCACATCCTCAGATTCAGACATTACATCATCACTATCATCTTCTTCCAAAGCTTTAACTTTCAGTATCGCTTCAGCGAAAATACTTTCTAGATCTTCCTTTACATGGCTTAAATCTACTACTGTTTCTGAAATTCTTCTGCTAGATTTGTCAGAATTGGTTTCGCGTCGATCAATGACAGTTTCTTGAGTATGAGTTAACGTTGAGTCTGATTTAGTTTTACTTATATCACTGAATGTCTCCATTTTACTTATAGTGACATCCGATTTAGATTTTTCAGATAAAGATGGCGTTTCGATTGCTGATTTAAGAGATTCTTTTAATTTATCTTTAGTGTTATAATTTTCCATATATTTAATGAGTAGTTCAACTAATGTCTCTTGATTATCTTCTTCAGGCGTTTCATCAATAAAACATAAATTTTTAGCATTAACATTCGACTCACTAACAGATTTAGCAGATTCTTTAATTTCTAAAGGCAGTCTATCATCAGGTCCAAATAAAAATTCCATTAATGTAATTTTACTATCGTCTTTAACATCATCCTTCTCCATACCACCTGATGTGGCCAAAAATTCAATAAGAGTTTCCATCTTCTGCTCTAATTCTGTATTAACTTTAACAGGAACACAAACTGTCTCTTCTGAAGGACTAGGTTCAGTTTTAAAGCAACTTCCACTGCCTTTTCTATCATCCCTCTGATTTTTGACTATGGTGAAAAAGAAATCAATCAAATTAGCTATTCTTCTATCAGTACCGTCTTCTTCATCTGAACTAAGGTCAGATTCTTCCTTCACCAATGGGCATTTCTTAGGTTCATCATACCTTTTAGAAAATACGGTTTCTTGTATTACCTGTAATAAGTCCCTGGCGAGTCTTACAGGTGATCTGGTGTCATTTTGAATAGGCTCGTAAGTGGTAGGGTTAGAACGCCGTCTGTCCTTGTCTATTCTAATGAAGTCCCATAAAGAGCCGAGTTCAGAAGAGAGAGACGCACGATGGTTAGCCAGGCTTGTACCAAGTCGGCGTATTACCTGAAAAATGATATTTACGTATTCATTAGAGAGATTTAGTTTTAGGATTAGCCTTTGTATCCAGCGAGGTAATGCTGCCAGCCTTCTAGGTACAATGCCCAGCGACAATGGTCTGGTGGGGCTGGACGGGCTTTAATATAGGTTTTATTTTAATTTTAGTTTTTTTACTATTGTATATATATTTTTAAGTTAGGTTTATTTATAGGATATTTTAGTTTTTGTTAATAGATGTTAGTTAGACTTAGTTTATTTATAGTATTTAATTATAATAAAAAAAAAGATTTAGTTGTATGTACTCTAAAGTAATCAATTCTGAAGTTGAGTGTTCAGAGAACGTGGTAGTCTTTTAATTAATTTTGACGTGGTAGAGCCATGCTGTAATCAGTATCTTGATTACTACCCTCTGAGCCGGGTCGATGGGTATGATACCACACTTTCAAAGAATATTGACGTGAAACGGTTAGCTGTGAGCTACTCGTATTTCACCCAGTTCCCCCTCCTCCGATTCCATTCACTCTATCCCATTCTTCCTGTCTGATCCTTCTATCCCATCCCCTATACCACGTCCCTTCTATCTCGTCCTAAACGCTGGCAACGCGATGGCTTCGCCCCTGGTGTTGCTAACGTCCATAGGCGACGGTAACCGCTTTCCATCACATGGGCAGTCTGCCTGTTTGCCAACTTCGCAATAAAAAAAGTTTATATCAATTTACCTGCCACACTCAGGATCGCCAAGCACGCAATTTCCTTAAAGATACTCTCTTGAATCTGGCCACTTGAGCTGCCAGCGCCTCAGCACCTAAAGAACCACCCTCACCTTCCGAATGGACCTAGAATGGAAGAAAAAGTTCAGCAGATAGTCAGACCGCTCACATAATGGTCAGCAGTTACCATCACCTATGCACACCTATTTACTCCGTGCAGGAACGGAGAAAGAATACAATTTCCTGCAGCCGGGCGGCCTGTCGTAAGACGCGACTGAACAACCCACAGCCAGGTGATAGGGCATTTGCCCGACTGGATGGCTACCACCCCTGGTCTAAAGTATGTCGCCATAACAACCTTGAGTTGTGTTCCGGCATTAGTGACCAGGTTCCAGTTTCCCATAAGAGAGCAGCAGCGCATTTGTAGCACCTTTGGTGTTGCAAATGTCCATAGGCGATGGTAACCGCTTTCCATCGAGTGGGCCGTCTGCCGGGCTGCAGAACTCAAGCAATAAAAAAATAATAATTTTGGGCAACCAATAGACAACCCTATTTTGTCTTTTTGTATCTTGTCCTAAAGACGGCCTCTGTGGTTGAGCGGGTTAAGTTTCTGCCAGCTTACCTCACTGCAACGCAGAAGCTCCGGGCTAGATTCCTGGTATGGTAAATTTCGGGAACGTATTTTCTCCACTATTTACTATGGCATCAAGAATATATAATAAGTTACCATATAATACAATGCAAGAAAATAATGTTAATATGTTTAAACAAAAATTATTCGAGTGGTTAACAAAATAATCCTATTATAGGCCTCAGAGTAGCTAACGTAGCGTGCTTAATTTGCGGATATACAATATGTGTCTTTGTCTGTCGATTATTACTATTATTAAATAATTTAATGCTCCGGTGGTTCAGGCATGTGGAAAGAATGCATGATGAAAGAATGACTAAACAGATATACAATGCAAAAGTGGATGGATGCAGAAGTCGTGGAAGGCCACGACACACCTTCCATGATCAAATTGATCGTGTACTAGCAGAAGGTGATGTCAGGAGCCTTAAGAACAGACGAGCGTGCATGACAAGAGCTATGAATGTCAAAGAAGCAAGTGAGGTGTGTAAGAATAAGCCTAAATGGCGCTCTGTTGTTCGTGCCTACCCCGCAAGGGAACTGGCGTGAAGTTACGTATGTATGTATTTTCTTTTTGCGAACCTGGTGAATAGGGAGACGGCCCGCCTGATGGAAAGTGGCTACCGCTGTCTAAAGACGTTTGCAACAACATCAGAGGCTTAACAGCGTGTTGCCAGTTTTTATGATGGCTTAGGGGTGATGGGGTAGGAGGGACATGACAGGAGCAATGACATAGCAGAAAAATATCTGTGTCGTTTAGCGGGGTGGGGGACCCCACGCCTGAGTCCCAGCATTGCGACGCACCGCTAGGCACAGCGCTGCATACGCTAGTCCGTTATTTTACCCGTGCATGAACGGAGAAAGAATACAATTTGTGCTCCGCTCCTATTGGTCTGAGCGTGATGATATATAGCCTAGAGCCTTCCTCGATAAATGGGCTATCTAACACTGAAAGAATTTTTCCAATTAGACCAGTAGTTCCAGAGATTAGCGCGTTCAAACAAACAAACTCTTCAGCTTTATATATTAGTATAAGATGAATGAATTAATCGTGCGGTGAAGTGTTTACATATTATTAATTGTTGAAATATGTTTACAAAAATCGATTACCAGAATCAATAATTTATTTTATTTGTGACCTTTTTTCTAAGAACTCGTCTTCCGGATAGAATTTAGGGCTGATATTTTCCATCTTGTAATAGAAAAATATAACGCCTTTTATAGCTATAATTATCTCAACTCGTTACATTTCTTCGGCCCAAAATTCTCCGTCTCCTTTATAACTATAGTAGTGTATATTTCTCTTTAAGTGAAATATATTGTGTTGTTTGAGAAATAAATAACTAAACCTAAACCTGTAGTTTATTTAAAAAAAATATTGTGACATATACCGTACTGTTTTTGACAAAGCGAATCATGAAATTACTTAGTGACTTACAAAATTGTCTGTAGTACTCACCTCCCTATTTCCAACCCGCTTCTGCATGTATGCCCTTACGTCCTTGTCAGAGTGTCCTTTCGCACGCTCTATACCCTTTCCCAAGGGAGCTGTCGATACCCTCCTGAAAATCGTGAAATAGCGAATCAGTCAGTTAATGAGTGAGTGAGTGAATGAATTCATGAGTAGATGAGTGAATTAATGAACGAGTCAGTGAATGAATTCATGAGTAGATGAGTGAATTAATGAACGAGTCAGTGAATGAATTCATGAGTAGATGAGTGAATTAGACATAGACATAGACATAAACAACACTTTATTGTTCAACAGATATACAATTCAAAAGTGGATGGATGCAGAAGTCGTGGAAGGCCACGACACACCTTCCATGATCAAATTGATCGTGTACTAGCGGAGGGTGATGTCAGGAGCCTTAAGAACAGACGAGCGTGCATGACAAGAGCTATGAATGTCAAAGAAGCAAGTGAGGTGTGTAAGAATAAGCCTAAATGGCGCTCTGTTGTTCGTGCCTACCCCGCAAGGGAACTGGCGTGAAGTTATGTATGTATGTATTGTTCACCAAAACAAAAAATGCACAACAAGACAATAGTTACTTGGTAAAACAAAAGGCAGCCTTATCGCTAAAAGCGATCTCTTCCAAGCAACCTGACTGAATTAATTAACGAGTGAGTGAATGAATTCATGAGTAGATGAGTGAATTAATGAATGAGTGATTGAATAAATTCATGAGTAGATGAGTGAATTAATGAACGAGTGAGTTGATGAGTTAGTCAGTTGATTAATGAGTGAGTGAGTGAATGAACGTTCTTTATTGCACGTAAAACTGGCGAAAAGAACCACTTTGGTCATGAGTTTGATGTGACAAATGTCATCATGACAGAGAGATTAAGTATTACCCCTTGTTGGCAAAGGAAGAGGCCAGCGCGAGTATAAAATCGATGCTCTTACGTGTAGTGAGTTAAGTAAAATGTATTAAAAAATGTTATAAACAATTTATCTTTGATACGCTCTCTTGTAAACATAGCATTGCGTAGTCGATTCAGTATACGCAGGATTCATGGATGCGATGACATTTAAAAAAAAAGTGGTACATACATACATACATACATAACTTCACGCCAGTTCCCTTGCGGGGTAGGCACGAGCAACAGAGCGCCATTCATGCTTATTCTTACACACCTCACTTGCTTCTATGACATTCATAGCTCTTGTCATGGTGGTAAATAAAAAGTGGTAAATACCTGCAATGCATCGGATCGCTGTAAGCTGTTTGTGCAGGGTTCTTAACTTCGACAGCGCTGTCCGAGATCGTAAAGCCGCCCAGTGGGAAGCCTGTACCACCTTTAAGAAAACGATAATTTTAAAAATGTATTAGCTACATGCTTTTGGAACATTCACAGTGAAGAATTTTTTTATGGCATGAGTTCAGCGCAGACAGAGAGGAATAATCGCCGCGCGGTCTCGGGCATTTTCTTTACGGCAAACCGTTCTGGGTTACCACTCTACAGTAAACATGCCAGTTTGTCGCGAAAGTTCGTCAACGATGGTGGACTGGGATATGATTATAATTGTGCTAATAATGTCTGAATTAATATAGAATTTATAGTAATAATGCTTAATAATAATTATGATTCCTCATGTCACAAAATCAGACTCCTGTATCAGTATTTGGGTCAGAAAGATACTTATGTATTGTGTAATATGCTTTATTTATTAATAATTGTCTTAATTTTAATTTAAAGCTTTTGATGTTGAGTTCCTTAATTTTCAGTGGTAATTTATTGTAAATTTTAGTCGCTATACAGAATAGACTGTTTTGAAACAAAGTGGTTTTTGAAGGAAGTGAAAGCAGGTAGCTGTTATGTCGTTTACTGTTGCATTTAGTGTATAAATGTAGATTATTTTTAACAAACAAAGCAACTTCATAAATGTATAATGATGGTTATATTTATTATTCGTTATGTAGGTACTTCGAATTCAAAATCTAAAAAAATGACGTCATCCCTCTTTAAACTCAGTGACAACACTGAAAGTATGCGTACGACGCGAGCGCCGACTCGAAACCGCGCGAGAATTCCCGCGTATCTTCGAGGACGCGTTTGTTAGGTTTAAGCATTTATGCACTTTATTGGAATAATTTTAAAGTTTATTTTCAAGTGCGTTAATAAAATCCTCTCCGCTGCGCTCCGTTTAAAAGCTCCTCTAGTCATGCTGAGTCCTCGTTGTATTCTGGCTATCGCCGCCCTATGTCTGGGGATAGGTGCCGTTGTACCCTTCTCCTGAAGAACGAATCTTCCCAACGTCTTCCAGTTAGCCTACAACAAATACAATATCACAGGTCAATTTTGTGTACATGGAATGTGCAGTTTTTTCATACTTTTTGGGAAATGATAATTTCTTTAGGCCCGTTGTGAGCGCTTATGGGATGGAGCAAAAGCACTGAACTCGTGTGATCGTCACGCTCAGATACAATGCTAAACCATATGAAATAAAGTAAAATACTCAAAGGACTGTGCTGAGATACAATGCTAAACCATATGAAATAGCGTAAAATACTCAAAGGACTGTGCTGAGATACAATGCTAAACCATATGAAATAGAGTAAAATACTCAAAGGACTGTGCTGAGATACAATGCTAAACCATATGAAATAGCGTAAAATACTCAAAGGACTGTGCTGAGATACAATGCTAAACCATATGAAATAGAGTAAAATACTCAAAGGACTGTGCTGAGATACAATGCTAAACCATATGAAATAGAGTAAAATACTCAAAGGACTGTGCTGAGATACAATGCTAAACCATATGAAATAGCGTAAAATACTCAAAGGACTGTGCTGAGATACAATGCTAAACCATATGAAATAGAGTAAAATACTCAAAGGACTGTGCTGAGATACAATGCTAAACCATATGAAATAGCGTAAAATACTGAAAGGACTGTGCTGAGATACAATGCTAAACCATATGAAATAGAGTAAAATACTCAAAGGACTGTGCTGTGATACAATGCTAAACCATATGAAATAGCGTAAAATACTCAAAGGACTGTGCTGAGATACAATGCTAAACCATATGAAATAGAGTAAAATACTCAAAGGACTGTGCTGAGATACAATGCTAAACCATATGAAATAGAGTAAAATACTCAAAGGACTGTGCTGAGATACAATGATAAACCATATGAAATAGCGTAAAATACTCAAAGGACTGTGCTGAGATACAATGCTAAACCATATGAAATAGAGTAAAATACTCAAAGGACTGTGCTGAGATACAATGCTAAACCATATGAAATAGAGTAAAATACTCAAAGGACTGTGCTGAGATACAATGCTAAACCATATGAAATAGCGTAAAATACTCAAAGGACTGTGCTGAGATACAATGCTAAACCATATGAAATAGAGTAAAATACTCAAAGGACTGTGCTGTGATACAATGCTAAACCATATGAAATAGAGTAAAATACTCAAAGGACTGTACTCAGATACAATGCTAAACCATATGAAATAGAGTAAAATACTGAAAGGACTGTGCTGAGATACAATGCTAAACCATATGAAGTAACGTAAAATACTCAAAGGACTGTGCTCAGATACAATGCTAAACCATATGAAATAGAGTAAAATACTGAAAGGACTGTGCTGAGATACAATGCTAAACCATATGAAGTAGCGTAACATACTCAAAGGACTGTACTCAGATACAATGCTAAACCATATGAAATAGAGTAAAATACTGAAAGGACTGTGCTGAGATACAATGCTAAACCATATGAAGTAACGTAAAATACTCAAAGGACTGTACTCAGATACAATGCTAAACCATATGAAATAGAGTAAAATACTGAAAGGACTGTGCTGAGATACAATGCTAAACCATATGAAATAGAGTAAAATACTCAAAGGACTGTGCTGAGATACAATGCTAAACCATATGAAGTAACGTAAAATACTCAAAGGACTGTACTCAGATACAATGCTAAACCATATGAAATAGAGTAAAATACTGAAAGGACTGTGCTGAGATACAATGCTAAACCATATGAAATAGAGTAAAATACTCAAAGGACTGTACTCAGATACAATGCTAAACCATATGAAGTAACGTAAAATACTCAAAGGACTGTACTCAGATACAATGCTAAACCATATAAAATAGAGTAAAATACTGAAAGGACTGTGCTGAGATACAATGCTAAACCATATGAAGTAGCGTAACATACTCAAAGGACTGTACTCAGATACAATGCTAAACCATATGAAATAGAGTAAAATACTGAAAGGACTGTGCTGAGATACAATGCTAAACCATATGAAGTAACGTAAAATACTCAAAGGACTGTACTCAGATACAATGCTAAACCATATGAAGTAACGTAAAATACTCAAAGGACTGTACTCAGATACAATGCTAAACCATATGAAGTAACGTAAAATACTCAAAGGACTGTGCTCAGATACAATGCTAAACCATATGAAATAGAGTAAAATACTGAAAGGACTGTGCTGAGATACAATGCTAAACCATATGAAGTAACGTAAAATACTCAAAGGACTGTGCTCAGATACAATGCTAAACCATATGAAATAGAGTAAAATACTGAAAGGACTGTGCTGAGATACAATGCTAAACCATATGAAGTAGCGTAACATACTCAAAGGACTGTACTCAGATACAATGCTAAACCATATGAAATAGAGTAAAATACTGAAAGGACTGTGCTGAGATACAATGCTAAACCATATGAAGTAGCGTAACATACTCAAAGGACTGTACTCAGATACAATGCTAAACCATATGAAGTAACGTAAAATACTCAAAGGACTGTACTCAGATACAATGCTAAACCATATGAAGTAGCGTAACATACTCAAAGGACTGTACTCAGATACAATGCTAAATCATATGAAATAGAGTAAAATACTGAAAGGACTGTGCTGAGATACAATGCTAAACCATATGAAATAGCGTAAAATACTCAAAGGAGTTCCCGAGGCTGATTTTGATGAAAACTAAAGTGGTATAATTACATATTTGTAAACTCAACTACCCTACCCAGGAATCGAATAGGCTGTTTAAAAAAATATGATTATATCAGTAGATGTGTGTTTGTGTTAGGATTAATCTATAATATTATAAAATTCTAAACATGCCGTGTCTATACATTGGAGAAATGAAATAAAAAACAACGGTAATAGACTATATAAATGAGGGAAAAAACGATGCATTTTTTTTAGATTTCTTGTCTGTTTGTTTCATTGTTCGGATTTAATGTAAAAACCACTGGGCCGATTCCGATGTAACTTTCGCTGATCGTCAGCAAATTCTCAGACTTAAAATCTGCGCTATTTATCCCGGGAATGCTGCGGATATTTTTCTGGGAATTATTTAAAATGATCAGACTGAAAAAAATAATCGGATTTCAGTGCGATTTTTTTCACTGATCGATAGCAAATTTTATTTAAGAAAAGTGTGATTTTTTATGCCGAGAATCCCGTGAGAATTTACCGGGGGGCGGTTCGAAGTTGTTTGGGTGCACAAAGTCAAGCGTGGACAAAGCCACGGGCGTATCCTAGTATGGTATATAACAGCATATTTATCCGTGCAGGAACGGAGAAAGAATACAATTTCCTGCGGCCGGGCGGCCTGTCGTAAGAGGCGACTTAACAACCCACAGCCAGGTGGTAGGGCATTTGCCCGACTGGATGTCTAGACCCCTGGTCTAAAGTATGTCGCCATAATAACCTTGAGTTGTGTTCCGGCATTGGTGACCAGGTTCCAGTCTCCCTTAAGAGATCAGCAGCGCATTTGTAGCAACTTTGGTGTTGCAAATGTCCATAGGCGATGGTAACCGCTTTCCATCAAGTGGGCCGTCTAAAAAAAAATATTTGATGCAACCTGCACATCGATAATAACCGATGTGTCAAACCTGCCAAGCCGCCTTGGACAAGTGTGGCGGGTGTACTGTCCGTTCCCCTAAAATGGGAGGCCCAAGCCCAGCAGTGGGACATTTATGGGTTGTATTATTATATTATTATAATTTATTTGACTTACCTGTGCTGTGTAAACAGTTTCGTCGTCTGCCAGTGCCCTTTGTTGGGGCCCCGTGCCAGTTCTACCACCCCATTCGAGTTCTTCCACCAACACGAACCTGGGAATATATGAAATACCTGTCTGTTACGCTTTCACAGCAAAATCACGGCATCGATTATGCTAAAATTTGATATATATATATATAAATCAATTGCTGTTCGTTAGTCTCGCTAAAACTCGAGAACGGCTGGAATGATTTGGCTAATTTTGGTTTTGAATTATTTGTGGAAGTCCAGGGAAGGTTTAAAAGGTGAGTAAATATGAAAAAAAAGGTTGGAATATAGTAAAAACAACAATTTCGCTTTCCCTTAGAAACTATTCCTACCTGTCAAACATTTGATGTTCGTCCCGTCGTTTAGAAACCAATTAAATTGAAAAGTCGTTCAGAAATCAAATTTTTAAAAGTTACGTTTTCTATCGTTTTTTTGGTTTTGAATGTCAAATGATGTTCGTCCCGTCGCTCAGAGATCAAAGTTTTTAATTATTTATTCTGAGACGGTACGAAGTTTGCCGGGTCAGCTAGTATATATATTTGTGTGTGTGTATGTATATATATATATATATATATATATATATATATATATATATATATATATATATATATATATATATATATATATATATATATATATAAATATATATATATATATATATATATATATACATATATATATATATATATATATATATATATATATATATAGAATTATTACAATTACGATATTAAATACTGCACAACAATACACAGAAATACTAGGACAACTCCAAGAGTTGCATCCACGCTTGTCAGGTGTCGTGCAGTAATTTGCCCTTCGAGAATACTGCGATTATCAAGCAGTAATTATCGACCACAATATATTATGTGCTCCTCGACCAAGACTGTCAATGCAGACTGTCGGTGGTAGACTTGGTTATAGACTCGTAGACTATGGGTTTAAGACTGCCGATTCAAGACTAGACTGCCCCTCCTCTGCCTGAACACCGCGTATTTAACAGGTCCTCGTAGCGCGCCGCAGTGACACCATCCGGTAATGCTGTGGCGCCACTTCAGTTACACTTCCTTCATAAAACTAACTTCCGCCATACGTATTAACTTCCAATATCCGGTTACTGCATTTCCGATATCCGTTAGCTTAATAATAAATGCTTCTACATTGACATCCGGTTAAACAACTTCCGAATACTACATGAAAGAATACTCTATCCAGTTATTGACTACTTCCGTCATATGGTTATTTTACAATAACAAATACGATTCCGACATATATATACGTAGCTTTCATATACAGAATGGCCATAAGATACATTTCATCACGGAAAATATAATCATTTCATTTATTTTTTCCCCCAAAAAATAGAAGTTCCCGATTACCGCTTTATTCTGTTATAGTCCCAAATATAAATAATATTATAAAAAGATTTGATGTACCTTTCTGGATCATCCTGACACCTTGCTTTCGTCAGAGCTTGATGAACCACGAATGCCGCTGTTGCATTTAGAGGTACCTGAAAAAGAAATAACATACATACATACATAACTTCACGCCAGTTCCCTTGCGGGGTAGGCACGAACAACAGAGTGCCATTTAGGCTTATTCTTACACACCTCACTTGCCTGTTTGACATTCATAACTCTTGTCATGCAAGCTCGTCTGTTCTTAAGGCTCCTGACATCACCTTCTGCTAGTACACGATCAATTTGATCATGGAAGGTGTGTCGTGGCCTTCCACGACTTCTGCATCCATCCACTTTTGCATTGTATATCTGTTTAGTCATTCTTTCCACATGCCCGAACCACCGGAGCATTCCTTTCCTTACCAACTCTCTCTCTTACTTCGGTATTACGAACGCGGTCCGCGAGCGTCACTCCGCAGATTTTGCGCAGTGCTCGCATCTCGACCGCGTTTACTCTACTTTCATGCTCTCTCTTCCATACCCAACTCTCGCTTCCATACGTGAGCGTAGATAACAGCACCGCGTTGTGTATGGCAAGCTGGGCCTTCTGGCTGAGGTTCTTAGCGCCTAGAAGTTTACCTAACGCTCCATTCACACTATTCCCCAAATTCACTCTTCTTTCTATATCACACTATTCTTTCTATATTCTAAAAAGAAATAACGACCTTATAATTATATTTTAATTAAATAAAGTTTTTTTCATAAAGCAGAAGGTGATGTCAGAAGCCTTAAGAACAGACGAGCGTGCATGACAAGAGCTATGAATGTCAAAGAAGCAAGTGAGGTGTGTAAGAACAAGCCTGAATGGCGCTCTGTTGCTCGTGCCTACCCCGCAAGGGAACTGGCGTGAAGCTATGTATGTATGTATGTACTACTAACATTAATTTATTATATAATTGTAACTAACACACTAACTAAATATGGACGCCGGTCTGAAATAAAGTTTATATTATTATCATTAAGATAAAAAATTGAAAATATGCGTGAATATTTTTAATTGGGAACAAAGCCATCTCCATAATAAAAGTAAATAATGCCACGGGGGCAGAAAACTATTAGAAACCCGGCTATACCGTTTTAGGTACATTAGACTTATAATATGATGAGAAAAAATTGTCATATTATTTACCTTAAGAATGGCATACGGTATTTCATGTGACACGTTATGTACGCAGACTAAGAAACTGTCTGTAGGTCTTCGGGGCTCTTCATCATGAGCACTCGACTCCTCGTCCGAGGGCACTGATTTATCGCGATTACGGTCTGTTGAGGCTGACCTGAAAGCAGAAGTAAGTAAAAGACACAATTTCCCTATTTCTGTTGCATAAGTTCAGCACACAAATAAACCTGATGGAAAGTGGTTACAATCGCCTATGGACATTTGCAACATCGAAGGTGCTACCAATGTGCCGTCGCTCTTTAAATGTAGACTGGAAACTGGTCACTAATGCTAGAACATACTCAAGGTATATAGCCATCCAGGCAAATACCCTACCACCTGTTATGACAGATCGCCAGTGCGCAAGAAATTGTGTTCTTTCTCTGTTCCTGCACATTATTCTAACTTACCTGATGCTGGTCAACCAAGCCCGGCTGCTGGGATCGTCCCCAACTCTCTTCAGCACAAGTCTGGCGGGAGCTGCTTTCAACACCCTCTCATTTGGTCCCAGGACTCTTTGTGTGGGTGCTCTTGAAGACACCTCTTCTACTAGGACGTAGCTTCCTCGCGAAGATCTACAGACTCCAGCCTTGGTCAGGCATTGGGCTATAGCCTGAAGAGAAGCAGAAGGATATAGCTCATTCTACAACTTACTCACATATGGCATGATGGAGTGGGCACTAAATTCGGTTAACATGTTTACATCGCCACTGATTTATCTCTAGTTTCCATTCCTGCGGTACGGGGCGTTTTAGACCTTGTACTATAATTACCGATAAAAGAACTGACGTTGAAACAATGTAAAAAAAAGGTAAAAATATAGTTACTGGAAAAAATTATAGAATCAATTGATGATTTCCATAAATATGACAAAGATATGTTATTTTAATACTATTTTACATTTTTTTAAATTATTATTATTAACAACTCTACGGACTCGAGTTCCGTACCCTTTTTTACAACTTAATTTCTAGATTTAATTTTTTTAATTTAACACGCTTATTAGTTATTTTGGTTCTTGTGTGTGACATTAATTTATTGATTTTTATGTTGAGGTGTATGTGTCTTACGAATAACTTATTATATTAATTTATTATAGTTTTAATACTAAACTTATACTAATGTAGAGTGTATCTGTTACATGCTGGTGTTGTGAGGAAGTGCATGTGCAGTGTAGGCCTTTATATCTATACTTATATATATTGTCCTATCTAGTGCCATGTGTGTTGTTTTTTTCTATTCTGTGCCTGGGTTATTAATGTTTAGGCTCTTTGTGTGTCTTGGTTTGTTTGTGAAGTGTGCGTGTAATGCAATGCGGTGGTAGTGCGCGTTGGTTTCAGTATGTGTATAAATTTTATTGTTAGTTATTATTTTAGATTTTATTTATATTTTTGACCTTTGACATTTAATTTATTGTGTTTTCTTGACATTGCATTATTTCTGTTTTTTAATATAACGAATTAATGTTATTAGGTATCAACCTCTAAGAAAGATATATTAGAAATTATATTATATTAATATTAGAAAGATGTAATTGTTTCCAATGGATAGATACCATTAACCACATAGACGCGAACCACCTGTATATATAAATAAACTAAACTATACTATAAATAAAGCTACACCTACAAAATAATATAAATCTATAAATAAAAAATTGACTCCAAATCGCTGTCGGCGGGGAGCGTGCCCAAAATGCTGGCCGCATTTCCGCGTTGAATGGCAACGCTGATGCGTTGTCCTAGGTGCAAGCCAGCCTTTTGGTCACGCGAGACCTCAATTAGACGCGTTGAGACGAATTAATTGGTTTAAGTTTATAATATTAGAATTGTGATTTTCTGTTTTTAGATTGACGTGCACTCAAATATTTGTATGACCATGTGTAGGTCAAGTATAGTGAGAATTTTTTTTTTTATTTGCTGAAGCACAGCAGACAGGCTGACGGCCCAACTGTAATGAAAAGTGGTTACCTTCACCTATGGACATTAGCAATACCAAAGGTGCTGCCAATGTGCTGCCGGTCTTAAAGAAGAAACTGGAACCTGGCCACTTACAACACAAAGTTGTTATGGCTGCATACTCTAGACCAGGGGTGGTAGCCATCCAGTCGGGCAAATGCCCTACCACCTGGCTGTAAACCTGCATTTGACTTTGTTACCATCCTATGTATAACTAATACCTGTATTTTTACAAATAAAGATTCATTCAGTCAAACCATTATGGCGGCACAAGGCCTATAGAACCCCGTAACGTTTTAAAAAGTAAAAATCTTTTTTAGCTTATATATAAAATAGTTAACGGATTTTTGTTTTGTGTTGTGCGATACTCCGTCAAGGTAGGTATTGTAACTTTCATTAAATCGCCCATTTTAAATTATTATTTTATTATTAATCGGCAGACAAACACATACATTGTATATCCCCAAGCTAAGCAAGTTACGCTTGTGTCATGGGTAATATAGAATGGACCACTCTGGCGCCGATCCCAGACAAACATACCATAGTAAATAACAGAAAGTTCATAACAAACAAGAAATAACAAAAAGGAAGTTTAAATATATTTATATTCACATTTTTTTATACACTGCACCAAATTAAAGTTTATATTTTTCGTAGCCACACCACAGGCGCGACACATACGGGGCGACTTAGACCCCGTTTCGCAGTGAACGTGTTAAAAAAAGGGTGCTAATGGTTAGCTATGCCACTTCCACCAAGTCCCAGTGGAAGGAGTACGCAGAAGAAATGCTGGCTTGACGTCGTGAAGGATGGCATGCGTACCATTGGTCTTACAACTAGAGATGCCGAAGACCACGTGAAGTGGAGAAGAAAAAATAGGAAAGTGGAGCCCGAGCTTCGAAGTAAAGTCTCAGTACACGACCGGGATTTAAGGCCCAAATGACAATGATGATCAAAAGTGAATGGCTTAGTTTGGGAATATTATGAAGTGTATGTCTGTCTGCTGATTTATGTATATAAAAAAAATCCTGACCTCATTAGCAGTAGTATCATGTGTAACTTTCAAAATTGAGTACGGCTCGTTCCTGGATACTGCGTAGACTACCAGGAAGTGGATCTTCCTCCTCTCTTTAGGAGAACTCGGCTCCAAGTCTCCTCTGCAGCTCTCTCCTGCCAACTCCTCAGAGCATCGAGAGAAGATTAAAAGAGATGCCATGTTTAGCGGCTGGTTGGTTGGAGATCTGGAAAAATACAAGTTAAATTTTATGTAATCATCTTTAATTTCTTTTAATAAAACTACCTTTTAACGGTTTCAATCGCAGTATTTTATTTGATTTTCATTCCGACGTTTCGGCCAGTTTTTAGTAGCCGTTATCACGGAAGACCAAGACGTCAAGAGTCACTGAGTAATATTAAAACTTTTATTTAACCTAGCGTCAACTTGTTCATTTTAATGATTTAATTTTTTTAAAGTTGTTATTTACTTTATGGGAGCCTAATTTAATTTATTGATTTGGGGTTATTTAAGAAGGGCGTTGGAAATGTCTTCGAGGTTGGCAAAGGCTCTCGTGCCGGAGGTCGGATAGTGACCTTCGGCCGCTGTAAGCGGGCGGCGCGGGTAGCCCCTAGGGGTATAGGGGTTCTCACTCACCCGCACATACCGAAGAGATGAGAGCGCGATTGTTCCGCGCGCGCTCATCTCTCTTCCCGTGGGGCGCGTTACAGACCGCCCCACGCACGGATCAGACCTACAAGTAGCCAAGGGACACGTCCCCTTGGCATAGGAAGAGGCCCAGTGATGGGGGCCCACGCCTGCCAGGGCACGCGGAGTTGG
This sequence comes from Dendrolimus kikuchii, assembly GCA_019925095.2. Lineage (NCBI taxonomy): Eukaryota > Metazoa > Arthropoda > Insecta > Lepidoptera > Lasiocampidae > Dendrolimus > Dendrolimus kikuchii. The sequence goes on from CM034415.1 coordinate 8,777,903, forward strand.
GAAGCCCGCATTCACGTAGCCCTGGCATAAGGCGCAGGACGGAACACCCAGGGGTTTTAGTGGGTATCCCTAACTGGGGCGCGTTCTGACCGGGCACACTAGTGCCACCCCCGATCTGGCGAATCCCACACACTGACACGGGTAGCGAACATCCCCCCCAGGCTTCTGTGCCTGTCGCGGCTTAGTCCTCAAACGGATTTCCCCTGGCCAAAAAAAAAGGCTCTCGTGTCGCATATGTTCATAGGCAATTATAGGCAACAGTAATAACTTACCATGGAATGAGGTGTCTATAATAATAATCGGCAGACAAACACATACATACATACATACATAACTTCACGCCAGTTCCCTTGCGGGGTAGGCACGAACAACAGAGCGCTATTTAGGCCCATTCTTACACACCTCACTTGCTTCTTTGACATTCATAACTCTTGTCACGCACACTCGTCTGTTCTTAAGGCTCCTGACATCACCCTCCGCTAGTACATGATCAATTTGATCATGGAAGGTGTGTCTTGGCCTTCCACGACTTCTGCATCCATCCACTTTTGCATTGTATATCTGTTTAGTCATTCTTTCTACATACTCGAACAACCGGAGCATTCCTTTCCTTACCTTCACCCCGACACTCTCTTTCAGACCAACTGTCTTTCTTACTTCGGTATTACGAACGCGGTCCGCGAGCGTCACTCCGCAGATTTTGCGCAGTGCTCGCATCTCAACAAACAAACACACCTATTGTATATCCCCAAATTAAGCAAGTTACGCTTGTGTTATGGGTAACATACAACGGACTACTCTGGGCCCGATCCCAGACACCCAGACCATAGTAAATAACGGAGAAAATACATTTCCGAAATTTAATATACCAGGAATCGAACCCAGAACCTCTGGGTTGCAGTGAGCTACGCCGGCAAGGGCTTAGCCCGCTCAACCACAGAGGCCGTCAGAGGTGTCTAAGGTACGTGTACCGTAGGTGTACCAGGTGCAACGGGAGAGACGCCGGCAATGCTTTTGCAGAGACGTACGCTTCGGATTCGTTTGGATCTGTTACGTAGTGAACGGTCACTCGAGGATAGGGCGCGTGCGACATAGCAAAAGCAAATTGAGTATTCCGGCGGAGTATTGCGTGAATTAAATGAAGGTGATACGGATTGGATGAGAAATTATGCTAGCGGTGATAAACGGTCAAAGGGGGTAATTGAAACAAAAGTAGGTGCACGGGAGTATCTCGTGGAGGACGGTAACGGTCGACCTATAAGAAAACATATCGAGGGGTGAAATGCTATTTGTTTTAAGCGACATTTAGAAAATGTGTAGGAAGAAAACTTTCAAATTACAAATTACTAGAAAAATGCATATTCAATAAACTTTATACCCTACTTTAAAAAGAAGTACACCCATAGATTTAATTGTCAATTAGGTTCCTTGTATTTTCTTAAGTTTGAGACATTAAAATGATAAAAGCCCAACATTTTATGCATGTCACAAAATGTCGCTTAAATCATATAGCTTTTCACCCCTCGATATATACCAGTTATCCGTGCAGAAACGGAGAAAGAATACAATTTCCTGCGTTGGGGCGGCCTGTCGTAAGAGGCGATTTAACAACCGACAGCTAGGTGGTAGGGCATTTGCCCGCCTGGATGGCTACCACCCCTGGTTTTTTTTTTTTTTTTTTTTTATTGCAGGAGATCAGCAGACAGGCAGACGGCCCACTTAATGGAAAGCGGTTACCATCACCTATGGACACTTGCAACACCAAAGGTGCTACAAATGCGCTGCTGCTCTCTTAAGGGAGACTGGAACCTGGTCACTAATGCCGGAACACAACTCAAGGTTGTTATGGCGACATACTTTAGACCAGGGGTGGTAGCCATCCAGTCGGGCAAATGCCCTACCACCTGGCAAAAGTATGTCGCCATAACAACCTTGAGTTGTGTTCCGGCATTAGTGACCAGGTGTCAGTCTCCCTTAAGAGAGCAGCAGCGCATTTGTAGCACCTTTGGTGTTGCAAATGTCCATAGGCGATGGTAACCGCTTTCCATCAAGTGGGCCGTCTGCCTGTCTGCTGATCTCCTGCAATAAAAAAAAAATAAACTTAAGGCGTAGATCTAGACTATCGGGAGCGGTCCGTTCTGGGAGTACCATTTCAGAGGGTGATATAATACAGGCCGAACTGGTTGGGCGTGAGGATGGAGCTCCGCAAGAGCTAGGGCCAGCGGATGTAGTAGAGACAGATATGAGTCAAGGGGAGAGTTACAATAAGGGAGAAATTGAACCCACGGAACCAGATGCCGTAATGCAAGAGCCTTCAATCCCAGCCAGTGAGTCATGCCAACCGAAATCGGAAACCTGTAGTTCGGTTTCAAAGATATTTATAATTTAAGAGCAGTCGTAAAGTAGAAATTAAGTGGCGAGGTGTTATGTATGTAAACCAAAATATTATAACAAGTAGGTAGATACAAAAATCATGTACACTCATTCTCGGCGTAGAAAGTATTACGAAAAGTTGTTGTTTTATTAAAAAAGTTTTATCCGTGCAGGAACGGAGAAAGAATACAACTTCCTGCGGCCAGGCGGCCTGTCGTAAGAGGCGACTAAAAAACCCACAGCCAGGTGGTAGGGTATTTGCTCGACTGGATGGCGACCACCACTGGTCTAGAGTATGCCGCCATAACAACCTTGCGTTGTGTTCCGGCATTAGTGAGCAGGTTCCAGTCTCCTTTAAGAGATCAGCAGCGCATTTGTAGCACCTTTGGTGTTGCAAATGTCCATAGGCGATGGTAACCGCTTTCCATCAAGTGGGCCGTCTGCCTGTCTGCTGAACTCCTGCAATAAAAAAAAGTTCTAAATAGTATTTAGTAATATCTCTCAGTTATCTATATAAGATTCTTGTTATGTCATTATTATCTTTATATATAAAATTCTTCTGTAGGTGTGTTGACAGTGAACTTCTAAGCGGCTGGACCGATTTGAATGAATTTTTTTGTGTGTGTTCAAGTGGATTCGAGGATGGTTTAGATTCACAATTGGACCCGTTAGGTGGCCCTGCAATCGGGTTCTAAATTTTATTTCTTCAGGACAGAGCAACGTCTGCCGGGACAGCTAGTAGCATTTAAAGTTGTATGTTCTATGTAATTACAACCTTTTCGATTTAACTTTCTTTTAATAATAATAATAATAATAAGTACCCATAGTTCTCTCCACAACAGGCGTTATTCCCAACCATCTTCTCCATCGTCTAAAACTACTAGACCTCAAAGAAACCCTCTACATAACTCTCCAAAAAGCTGCAATCTTGAATATATGTAGAATAGTCAGAAAATTCTTGCAGATAGACGCAAATGAAATTGCCCCTCATAGTAACATACCGTCAACATAAATTTTCCTCACTACACACTACATTCACTTGGTTTAGGCCCGTGGATGTGGTTCAAACTAGCTAAAGTGCTAAGAAAAAATTACCTTTCCGAAAAATAATAGTAATAATTTATTTCAGACACAAAGATCCATAATTTCAACACACTTTTACAACTTATTATTATAAAATTAAATTAAATTAAATAAAAAAAAAACCTTCAAAATAACAATAATAGAATTAACAAAAAATGTCCATCAGTCAGTCAGTCAGTCGGTCAGTAATTTTTAATAGAAATATCTAAGTTAAAGTAAAATAGCTATGAAATAGCAATCAAGATTGTGAAATCAATAAAATGCTTTGCCAATATATGTATATTTTTATATACTACCCACTCTAAATCTAACACGTGCGTCAAGACATGTGACAGTTAGTGACATGTAGCAATTTCTGACAATTGGTCATTTCTCTGAAACTCTTACTCTACTCTTGCTCCTGAAAACTCTTACCGTAGTCTTACATGTCTATACCCAGGTCTCAGGCACAAGAGTGGTATGACTCGCTGCGACAGCATATAGTTCGTGTCAGCGTCGTAAAGCTCGAAACGGACGAAAGCCAATTCAGGGAAGTTAATCTGTAACAAGGTGTACGTGGTAGAGCCATGTTGGAATTATCTTGATTGCCAGCTCCTTGGGCCTGCTTAAAGGCACTTTTTAGTTTTCTCTATGAATCTCATTCCTGCAATATGCGCTCAAATGAAAGTCTTCTGTTAACAATGCCTGCACACACTTCTTCCTTCGTAGAAAGAAAAAAAGAAAGAAAATGTTTATTTCAAATTGCGATTCACACAATACAAACTGAAAAGAAAGCCGCAATATATGAAATGAGGTTGGCACTCAGTGTTTCGCTGTGCCGAAACGTGTTCCGACACAGCACTGGTGTCCTAGTTGACCTAAGATGCACTAATAGTAAATAAAACACTTACTTGTCTGGATGTACTGGTTTATTGAACTGAACTAAATAATGAGAAAAGTACAAGAGAGGTTACCAAAATATATTGTACAAACAATAGCGTGTTCAATTAGGAGACAGCGCCATCTAGATTTGTACTGACTGAACTATTGGACTAAGTATGGCGCTGTCTCTGACAACTGGTTTTCAGTGCCCACCTCCATAACCTCATATGCCCTAAGACCCCAAGTATGTAGGTGACTTTGAACCAGTACATTAATAAACAAAATATATATATAAGAATTATACAATAATATACCCAAACAAAACAAGTAAATAATAAAAAAAACAAAATTACCTATAACTAAATGTTACTGAATGTATTCTAGAAACTCAACAACTATAAGATATCTTAAGTATTACTTGAAAAATGCACATACAAATCATGGATATAAACCTAATTACAAATTACATTAATTCCTGCCCCCAGGTAAGTAAAATCATATGTACCATTCATATAGAAGGACTTCAAATAAACTATAAAAGGCATCAGAATTAACTAAAAAAGAAAAGAAAAGTGTATGTATAAGGATGATATTAAGAAATAAAATATAGAGAAATATAAAAATCAGTTCTTAGATATATCTAGGGTCTTCTTTCTGTAACTGTAATAAATATCTTTTATAGTGCAATTTGAAAGTAAAAATTGATTTCAGGTCTCTAATTGTAGGAAGTAGGTAGTCGTAGAAAATTCTTTTGTCGTACAGGCTGTTCGACTGTGGAACTCCTTCCCCTTTCCAATCAGACAAGCTAAATCAATTACTACATTTAAAAGTATGGTCACTGACCATTATTGGTCTATTAAATAATATTGTTGCATTACATGAATGTATCTATTGTTCGAATGTATATGTAGGAATCGTATTTGTTATTATAAAGTAACCGTATGACGGAAGTAGTCAATAACTGGATAGAGTATTCTTTCACGTAGTAATCGCAAGTCGTATAACTGGATGTCAAAGTAGAAGCATTTATTATTAAGCAAACGGATATCGGAAATGGGAGTAACCGGATGTTGGAAGTTAATACGTATGGCGGAAGTTGGTTTTATGAAGGAAGTGTAACTGAAGTGGCGCCACAGCATTACTGGATGGTGTCACTGCGGCGCCCTACGGGGACCTGTTAAGTACGCAGTGTTCGGGCAGAGGAGGGGCAGTCTTAAACCGACAGTCTACGAGTCTATAACCAAGTCTACGACCGACAGTCTGCATTGATAATCTTGGACGAGGAGCACATAATATATTGTGGTCGATAATTACTGCTTGATAATCGCAGTATTCTTGAAGGGCAAATTGCTGCTCGACACCTGACAAGCGTGGATGCAGCTCTTGGAGTTGTCCTAATATATCTGTGTATTATTGTGCAATATTTAATATCGTAATTGTAATAATTCTAGTGCAATAAACTTTGATTATAATATTTCAGATTATTATTGTGTTATTATTAGTGGATGGATGCAGAAGTCGTGGAAGGCCACGACACACCTTCCATGATCAAATTGATCGTGTACTAGCGGAGGGTGATGTCAGGAGCCTTAAGAACAGACGAGTGTGCATGACAAGAGTTATGAATGTCAAAGAAGCAAGTGAGGTGTGTAAGAATGGGCCTAAATGGCGCTCTGTTGTTCGTGCCTACCCCACAAGGGAACTGGCGTGAAGTTATGTATGTATGTATTGTGTTATTCTCGGAGCGTAATTCGTTCGCTCCCGGCGTAAACCCGACATATATATGTATATCTAATTTACAATATCATCGATTATCTAATTATATATGTTTTTTTTAATAGTATTTGTTTGAGATTTTATTACTTTTAAGGGAATCATGAAATTCGTGTCACGTAATTTGAGGATGGCCCCTTAACGAGCTGTGCCGCGGGCAAAAGCTAGTGAATTTATAAACTATAGCTCACCTTAAAATTGAAGGTTTCATTCCATATGGGATTCAGCGCGTTCTTTCGTGCAACTTTGGTTCTGATTTTTTTCGAATCTGCGGGTACTCCCAAAATTTCCACTTCGACAAACGCGTTGTAAAATGAATATACATTTTCAGCGACGTACTGTCCTGATATAACTGCTAAGGTTAGATGTGCAGCGTGGATACCGTCAAACTCTTTCTCCATTGGGTTAAATCTGGAATGTGGTTATGACGTCTTTTCAATGTTCTCATAGCAGGTGAAAAACTTAATTATAGGTGGGTAGTCATTTTAACAGCCAACTAATTATTTCATTCCGCGTACAACAATTATCTGGAGGTAAATTCTCGCCACGGCCCCACTACGCTACATGCTACGACGAGATAGTACTGCATTAGCAGATTCTTATCCGTGCAGGAACGGAGAAAGAATACAATTTCCTGCGTTGGGGCGGCCTGTCGTACGAGGCGACAAAACAACTAGGGTTGCCAACTATTTTGAGAAAAATTACATTTTTTTAAGTAGGGAAAAAAATAAAGTATTTGGAAGAAAGAAAAGTATTTTTCAAAATTTTGTTTATTTTTTCTCTTGGAGACACTATTTTTGTGTGCTTCTAGCACACACTAACAACTTTTCATTGTCCGTAAATTTTTGAAAGCTATCTTTACATACCCAATTTAAATTTAAATAAACAAACAATTAATTTTTTATTAAATTTATACTAGCAGAAGGTGATGTCAGGAGCCTTAAGAACAGACGAGCGTGCATGACAAGAGTTATGAATGTCAAAGAGGCAAGTGAGGTGTGTAAGAATAAGCCTAAATGGCACTCTGTTGTTCGTGCCTACCCCGCAAGGGAACTGGCGTGAAGTTATGTATGTATGTATGTATTAAATTTATAAATGTCCTGTTCCTTTCTTCTCGCCATTTTAGATTCATTACTGAATAAACTCTTTCAGTGAAAGCTGGATTAATAATAGTTCGGTAATTATAAGTATTTCATTTTACGCATCAGAGTAAATGTTGGAAATAGAGTATTTTCACATACTTTATTTTTATGCAATGGTATATTTACCCAAAAATAAAGTAGGATACGTTATTATAAAGTATGGTTGGCAACCCTAAAAACAATCCACAGCCAGGTGGTATTTGCCCGACTGGATGGCTACCACCCCTGGTCTAGAGTATGCCGCCACAATACAATTGCAACACCAAAGGTGCTACAAATGCGCTGCTGCTCTCTTAAGGGAAACTGGAACCTGGTCACTAACGCCGGAACACAACTCAAGGTTGTTATGACGACATACTTTAGACCAGGGGTGGTAGCCATCGAGTCGGGCAAATGCCCTACCACCTGGCTGTGGGTTGTTAAGTCGCCTCTTAAGACAGGCCGCCCCAACGCAGGAAATTGTATTCTTTCTCCGTTCCTGCACGGATACGGTTTATACGGCACGGTTTTAGTTTTGCTATCACTGTTTTCTATTATTTTTTTTCTTTGTCTGTTATTTTTTTTTCTTTTTTATTATTCCTTTTATGTATAAATTGATTATAATTTAATTTAATTCAACTTGGTTTACCGTGGGTCATGAGTTTATGATTAAGGAGGTGGGCACTGAAAATCAGTGCTGTGTCGGTCTGTTTCGGCACATCAAAATACTGAGTGCCAACCTCATTTCCAAAATTGCTATTGTTATTATTGTAAATTATTGCTAAGTGTCGCATTTTTAGAAATAAATATTTTCTTTCTTTCTTTCTTTCTTTTCATAAAAACCTTGAGTTATGTTCTGGCATTAGTGGTCAGGTTCTAGTCTCTCTTTAGAGAGCGGCGGCACATTGGTAGCAACTTTGGTGTTGCAAATGTTCATAAGTGATGGCAACCACTTTCCATCAGATAGGCCGTCTGCCTATCTACTGTACTCATACAATACTTTTTTTTAAATATTTTAGTGTGTGTGTGCAGTTCACACGCAGTTGAAGTGAAACTTCAGAGAATATACTCACAGATAGTATGTTATCATTCGTTTCATTTCGGTCCAAATTGGACCTATGTTTCATCGGTCTTATTGACTCTCTAATCTAACTCGTATCTCAATCTCACGCAGGCTTAGTCTTATAGATTTCTGTGTTGATCTCTTTTTAGTGTCGCTTTTTCGTTTCATCGAGTTTCAAATCACGATTCTTTTTTTTATTGCTTGAAGCAGGTAAATAGGCGGACGGCCCACTTGATGGAAAGTGGTTACCGTCGCCTATGGACGTTTGCAACACTAGGGGCGTTGCCAACGCGTTGCCGCCTCTAAGTTTCTATAGAGGTTTCACTTCAAAAAAATTTGTTTAAAAGATAAAAGAAACCCTACTCGCATATGGCCTCTAGCAGTATTTAAACTCACCGTCTGTAAGCTATATGATTTGGGTCCCACATCACCGTCGGTTTCCTGACATAACCCAAGCATCCTCCACTCTCGAACATGGCTGCGTTGATGGCCATCGCTGGGTCTTCGGTCTGGTAGTTCAACGCGACCAGCTGAACACCGCAAGACCAGAAAACCACCGGGTCGAAGTTTGACGAGTCTATCCTTAGGCTGGAATACAATAAAATTACTCTTTTTTTTGTAGTATATTCAAGTGGCAACACTAAGCGGTACGTACGCGGTAAACCTACGATTCAGACGATAATGTCCGGCAATTTTGACGAGATAGTACCTAATAGCATAATTGGGCCTGGAACATGGAAAGTGGTTGTAGTCATCTATAGACGTTTGCAAGAAAGCATTTGAAAGGTGCTACAAATGTGCTGCCAGCCTCCAAAGAGGGACTGAAACCTGGCTACAACAGCTCAAGGTTGATATGGAGTCATACCTATCAGCGCTGGTAGCCATTTGTTCAGTAGTTTTCAAGTGATGCTCTAAGAGAAAGACAAAAATTTAAAAGTATATAATGTGATACTAATTATTAACATAAAAAATACAATTAAAAACTAAAAATAAACTAAATTATAAATAGTACAAGCGATTTAAAGACTGTAGCAAATCGCTGCCAGGTGGGAGCGTGCCCAGAAGCCTGCTTATTCGTTAGGTGAAATATGAACCAGCCTTCTGATCACGGGTGGCATCGAAGAATTATTTGCAAGTTTCTTTGAAAAAGAAGAAGAAACCCTTTGCCGATGGACCACACGGACCTAATGTTTCAACTCCAAAGGGCTCAAATATATAACCCCTAAAAGTTGTTTTTTGGAAATGTATTGGCCCGATTTAGCCACTTTCACTTTTTTTCTTTTCTAAATTCATTATACACACTCGACACCTTCAAAAGATTTATATAGATTATTGTATTTTTAATCTCTCATACTCACCCGGCGGGATATGTCCTAACCAGTTGAGTTTCGGTATGAGCCAATAACGCCAATGGATGTTTCCTGCAAATCTTCTTTCCAATTGCTTCGTTCACAGAAGAACATCTGTAGCAAGGATGGTGCACCGCCGGAGCGTTCAAGCATCTTGCTCTAGACTGAGCTATTTGCTGGAATAAATATTATCTTGATGAATATAAATATCAATATGTCTAACTTAAACTAACTTTAAGCCTGTATTCAGAAAAAAACACCTAATAAGTGTAATATGGCAACTCGATACTTAATTTCTAAAGAAAAAGTATTTCAAAGACAAGACATGAATTTTACAAACGAAATACAATGCAATACTAAAACATATAAAGAATAGCAAATATTCTAATATGGACTTTTCTTGTCAATATACTTGTGAATAAGGAAGAGAAAAGGCCTGAGTTAAAACCCTTGTGTTAATCCAATAAATCTTAATTAAAAAACAACATGTTAGTTAATTTAAAGATGATTGTAATCCTAAATGAAATAATAATTAAGTAGCAAAATAACATAAACACACAAATACTAACAGTTCCAGCACTATCGCTGCTTTCAGAAGACTCAAAGCTGCTGCAGGGTGCTGTTTCTTTTGGAGGATTACTTGGCTGTTTGATCGAGCTCCTTGGCGATAAAGGATTGAGGCCACGGAATTTTATTGCCTGAAAAATTACAAATCAACATTTGAAGATAGGATTTTTCAGTAATTTCAAAGAAAGAAAAGCATCTCTGCTTTCGTAGTTGAATCGACTGAGTCTTTGCCAGCCTAGATCACGGAAATGCAGATTGCGGCTTTGCTTACTGGCACGACAATTCGTAGACGCACTTGCCGTTACATACTGTGGTCTGGGTATCTCGAAACGACTCCAGAGCGATCCGTTGTATTCCATAACACAAGCGTAATTTGCTTAGCTTGGGGATATACAATGCGTGTGTATGTCAGCCAATTACTTATGTGCTTAAATTTAAAAAAACAACTATGGACTCACTTGTACATAGGTAACCATATCACTCAGTTCCCTTGCGATTTGGTTACTCCTTTTCCTGGTAGTGGAATGTTTTACACTTCCCGAAGTAGTTTCGCCGTCTCCTTCGCTCCTACGGAAACTCTGGTAGAGGGAGAGAGATGCACGACCGCACTTGTCCTCCATGGAGTTAAGGATCTTATGAATTTCTTTTTCTGAAAAAGAATGACCTGAAATTTTTATCTGGAATTTGAAGGCTGATGTCATTGTATTGCTGCGCAATTTTATTTTTAATCTAGCATTTGCTATTTCAATTAAGAAATTTTCTTGGATATTGATTCTTTTTACGCGAGAATTATTTGTTCATGTCGCACCCGGTTTATTTTATTATTGGAGCTCAGCAAAGTGACCACTCACTTGATGCATAGTTGTTAACGTTGTCTGTGGATATTTGCAACATTAAAGGAGCTACCAGCTCCAAAGAGAGGACTTTTACCTGGCTTATTTTTGAAGGTTATTATGGAGACATTCTCTAGGGTAAAGGTAGTGGCCAGACGGGCAAATGCCGTACCACCTGACTGTATATTGTTTACTGAAATGTGCATTTTTGAAGAGCCACCAAAACTCTCTCATTTGGCGTCAGTCAAGGACTTTCAGTGCGGCTGAAATTTCTCGTTCAGTTCAGGTCAGTAGTTTTTACTTGTCGCCAATTTGGGGAGGTCTATTTCCAATAGTAAACTACGGATGGCTAAAGAAGAAGGAAAAAGAGTAACAAAGATCCATCTATCCTCACGAACTTTCTCGATTATAATATTAATAGCATTAATTTTATCTTCTTACCATCAAATTCTTCATCATCCTCATCATAGTCTTCATCCGAGAAGTACTCCGTCAAGGAACTCCCCGCTGACTGGTTCGACATGATTGAGCTGGTTCTGTTACTTTGTTCAGGAAGGGAGGAGCTAGTTTGGCGCATGCCATTTGATCTGGAAATAGAGCGGCTTAAAGCATTTTTGCGGTTCCAATATACTCTCAGTATCCAGTAGTATCCATTTGCCTATCTGGATGTCTATCTCCTCTAGAGTCTAGAGTATACCGACATTACATCCATGAACTATGTTCCGGCATCAGGTCAAGTTCCAGTCCCCTTTTGAGCTTTTGGCTATAGGCCACTGTAACCACATTCCATTAAGTGAGCCATCTGCCTGTTTGGCAGCTTCACAATCAAAATAATAAAAAAAACCTATTTTTTTGTTTAATTATTCATATAATTATGATTTCGTTTTTAACATTTAACCAGTAAACTCTGAAAATCAAGTTACCTGAAAGCACTGGACAGTACGCCGCCGTGGCCCTGGGCTGAACTCGCACCGGTCAAGCCTATAGTTGGACTTGACTCTATCGGTAGGAGCTTCTTGTTTTTTATCAACACCTGAAAATATATAAGTAATAAAAATTAGCCAAGTACGTGTGCACTTTGTAGTCATAATAGCTGAGTGATTAATGTATTCGCTTCCCAAATACGTGCTTCGTTTGACGAGGTTTTGAGTCTTGTACTATTTGAGCAGTTCCTTGATCTAATGTGCATACTATTACAATTACCATGTGCTGGCAATAAAGGAAATTCCGGTAACGTTCGGGGCAACTGTGTCGAAACCTGCAGTCCGTTTTCCTACTTTTTTGGTCCACTTCGCGTGGTCTTCGGCATTCTTATCCGTGCAGGAACGGAGAAAGGATAGAATTTCCTGCGTTGGGGCGGCCTGTCATAAGAGGCGACAAAACGACCCACAGCCAGGTGGTAGGGTATTTGCCCTCATTTGCATGTAGCCATAACAATCTTGAGTTGTGTTCCAGTATTAGTGGCTAGACTTCAATCTCCTGTAAGAGATTTTGTAACACGTTTCGTCTTGCAAATGTTCGTAAGCCATGATAATTGCTTTCCATCAGGTGGACCGTCTGCCTGTCTGCTGAACTCATGCATTAAAAAAACGTCAACCCAGCATTTCTTGGGCCTTTCCCTTCAACCGGGACTTGGCGGAGGTCTCATGGCTAAACATTTGTTCCCCATGTAACTAGCTGGTTTAAGTAAAATGTACCAACGTAGGCGACATTCTTGCAGTTTGTTTGCTATATCACGAATATGAAAGCTGCTGTTGATGCGAGAGTTTCTATCGTGGTCTTTCCGTGTGACTCCACACATGCACCGCACCTCTTGTTTGTATCATTTGAGTACAGACCTAGTTTCGCTGCCATACAAAAAGACAGTCCTAATGATAGATTCATCGACCTCTCCTTTTAGCTAACCGGCCTTTTGGGGTCTTAAATGAAAGGGCGCATGGAACAACTGGGCGCCTTTACCTGACAATCGTGTACAGATAGGACCCTCTCAAGATGCTACAATGTACTAGCTAAACTCGTGCACCTTTCGTGATAGCGATGGGTAACCTGTTAGAATATCAGGCCGATGTGTCATGCGAGATGTGAAAACTACTTTGGCATATTAGAATATCAGTCCAATGAGTCTATGCATAGAGGGCTGCACCGTCACTCCGTGTTGTCGTTGATATGTGTCATTACTAATGGCGCTAAAGTAATGATATGCGACTAGTAATGAATAAAAGTCTCAAGCAGTGTTATGAAGTCTTTAATTTGAAGAGGCTTTGCGTCCCTCTGCGGGTTTAATCGCCTGTATAACGGGGAGTGTTCCGAGGAACTGTTTGATCTGGTTACAACCGCACCACTCGCCAACGACGAGATATTCACCCCCATTTCCTTGAGCTTCCACGCTGAACTACGCAACAGTTCTCTAGAACATTTATTCCGCGTACAACAATGATCTGGAGGAAACTTCCCGCTGCGGTTTTCCCTTTGCGCTATGACATGGGGTTCTTTAAGAAGGGCGTTATAAAATTTCTTAGAGGCCGGCATCGCGTTGGTGACACCCCTGGTGTTTCAAGCGTCCATAGGCGACGGTAACCACTTTCAATCACTCGGGCCGTCTGCCTGTTTGCCTGCTTGAGGCAATAAAAAAAAAGAATGAAGCATGCTTTCGCACATACAAATTGAACATAACCAACCGTTTCAAAAACTTATCATCCGGCTATTGTAGTTCAATAACCTGCTAAAAACTATGCAAGAGACTTCCCTAATAATTTATTAAGGAAGTCCTATGGATTACTTTTCGAGATTTGCGGATATGATTACAGCTCTATAGGAACATACCTTGTACTTGAGCTGTTCTGGACTTGGCAGCCTGGGCTCATCAGTGTAGTCTACTTCGAACAGAAATGATGTCACCAGCTTATCTCCGAAAACTGCCTGGATGAAGACGGAACGTGTTAAGGCACTTTTCTATGTTTCTTAATAACTTGCACACTTTTCATAGGTGTAACTGCACTACTAACCACGGCCGTCCTAAACTATATCGGGTGCCAGGGAGCGGCCATTGCCAACAATAAAAAATATGTAAAATGTACTCCTTAAGAATTGATTTTCATATAAAGCCTCCGGTAAGCAAATTTTATGAGTGAAATAATAGAAGCGTAATTCAAACAGCCCCGGGTAATTACTCATTAGTCTTACTGCCTAGATTAGATTGTAATTTTAATATTGTATGACTAAAATATATCATTTATGATAAAAAAATTAACGCCATCTATCTCAAAATTAGGTAAACTAAACGGCGACATGTATTCGATCTTTTACACATAAAAGCTAGATGGTAGCAAGAACTGACCTCAAACGTGCTCGCCATAACTTGCTGCTGGGGCAGGCTGCAGTGGTTTTCAATACTCAATATCAACGGATATGGGGACGCAACGAAGGCGCTTCTGAAATTCAAACGTGTATTATAAGTGTATAATCTATATGTTGCAGACAGAGAGCACCCCCCTGACCCGCCCGTCAGAGCACACCTACTCTCCGCGCCCCGCATACCGCCACCGCTCAGAGCTCGCGCAATTAGCAGCTAGGCGTCGGACGGAATGTGGGATATAGGAGCGGCTTTGGAGGCCGAAGAACTACTACTTGTTACTTACTTGCTACTTGCGACTTAACACTCTGACACCATTCTCACTCGACTCTCTCGCGCATTTACTTATTCTATGTATTCAATATATGTAAATATTTCCATAATAATAATCATACAGTCCATTAAATCGAGTTTAATTTTTAAAAAGAAGCAACTGCTACCAATACCATATAAGTAAAAATGAATGTCGCTAAGCGCAAAACCCGAGAACGGCTTGCCTAATTCGGCTAATTTTTTTTCGTATGTTCAGGCACACGGAAAGTTATAATTAAAAAAAAACTTTTACTATTAACTTTTGACAGAACGAAGTCTGTCCAGCTAGTCTATAAAAAAAAATAACAAACAAAACCAACTTCAAACCACACAACACTTTTAGTACTAGACTAATTTTTTACTTTTAAAAAATAAATATGTTCTAGAACATCTTGAAGTGCATTTTGCAATTTTGTTGTTGTTTTTTATGTTTTACTTGCCGCCAAATTCCTGAAGATATTTTTTAAAAATATTTTCTATGTTTTAGTTTGAACAAATACTTGAATAGTATTTACTTAAATTTTCGCGACTGGTATATATAATAAAACTACGTTATCACGGGTTTTACACGCTGTATAAACTCACCCACTACATCAAATTCGATAAACCACAAATCCTCACAAAAGAGAATCGTTGCATACCTATAACGATGCGTGAGACTATTGAAATAACAAAAACACCCAAATTTCAATAGAGAAGCCGGTTGGCAAGTACCACCTGTTTGGGATCCGATCATCAAAACTATCAAGACTGCATTTTGATTGCATGAGTCCAGCAGACAGGCAAACGGCCCACCTGATGGAAAGCGGTTAACATCGCCTATGGACATTTGTAACACCGAAGGTGCTACCAATGTACTGCCGCTCTCTAAAGGGAGACTGGAACGTAGCCACTAATGCCGGAATACAACACAAGATTGTTATGGCGGCATACTCTAGACCAGGGGTAGTAGTCATCCAGGCGGGCAAATACCCTATCGCCTGGCTGTGGGGTGTTTTTCTCGCCTCTTACGACAGGCCGTCCGGTCGCAGGAGATTGTATTCATTCTCCCTTCCTGCACGGATAAAATATATCTAAGCTTACGCATACAAGTTTTAAAAAAAACACTGTGATTTGACACTTTTGTTGCCCTAGGCTTCGTATATACCTTTAATCGTTCGTCTGAGATTATATTATAATTATAGTATTTAAATCTTACCTGGCTATTGTCTCGACGACTCTTCGAAATGGTATTTTGGTGGTGAACGTATGCCCGTGGTATATGACTGGACTGCCGTCGTCACCGTCCCAGCAGTCCAGCTCCACACACCTACAACCTGTTAGCAGCACCTGTAAAGATATACAAAGAATTTTTTACGACGGACGTTTTGGCGGGAATGTGGTAAGGGTATTGTTGGCGCCATATGCACGGAACCGCGAAAAGAAAAAAAATGTTAATATCCTCCCATTGTCCTCTCTCCCTGTCTGACTAATCCGCCACAACACTCACACGAACAGAAGAAACAGTCTATGGTGCTGCGCTTCCGTGGCTGTCAAGTGTCATCCATTTTTTTAATGTTAATGGCTTGGCAACTAGGCCTTTAAGCCGAGCGCAGTTGTATTGTAGGCTACAATCCACACCATTCAACGGAGTTCTTGTGACAACTCGAAAGGCCACATTTGACTATACAGTTCACATTTCTCACAAAACACATAATTACTACTCAAAAACTATCAATTTCCTACAACTATTGTTCATTTTAGAGTAATTTTACACATTTTTAGAAAATAAAACTGCACAGCACAACGTCCCCTTTCAGTTCCCGCCAAAAACTCCAGTGTCATCCAGTTTTGCAACGCTACCGCGGGAAGTAGTTTGCCGTGTAACGCAAAATACGAAATTCAAAAACGAACCAGTGAACCCAACGAACAAGTGAATGTTCCATAATTGTTATTGTTTCTTACTTTCTGTTAGACAAATGTTGTTTTATTACTTTGATGTTACTGCTCCTTTTGGGATAATTAATAAATTGGGATAATGTTTTAACGACCATTATTTATAACTTTATTATTAGGACGCATTTGAACACGTTCAACTACTAGCAACATTATCCCAGAGCCCGAGCATGAAAGCTAATATTATGAGCTCCTATTGATTTAAATAAAAAAGGCAAATCAGTTCCGATATTATACCTTTGTTCTGCTATGTAATCAGATGCAAAGGTACACTTTGTATATTATCCATTTGTTTATAACTTAAACCTATACCACCTCTATTTCTGTATGTCCATTATTCAAATCCACCGTTTACTATAATAGCAAGCAAAAATTAAAAAAAACTAAAATTTCCCGCAGAAACCAACTAAAAAAACGAATCTCCCGCTAATTTAATGTTTATGTAATGTTGCGCATGTGATTGAGAGTTATGAAACCACGCATGTCTGAAATTATTGATTTTTATCACACGTTTTTCGTAGTGAGCTCATTGTTATAATTGATGCTCATAAACATTGTAATTTTTAACTAAAGAGATAAACAGTATTTTTAGTCGATTTTGTTACAACACTATTATTCATAGACAAGGAAAGTCAAAAAGTTTGTTTCCAAACAGTTTTGTCTTTGGAAAACATAACCTTTAAACCGCTTTCTATAATTTTAGAGAATATTGTGGAATTTATTGCCCTTTTCCTAGATTTTTAACCTTTAACAAATAAAATGAAGGAAAACACGGGTGATGTTGACACAAAAAATGTGGTTAAAAACAGGGAATTACTTTATCGTATGATTATAAGGTAAACAGTAATATTCTTGTTGTTTTTCGATTTAAAATTATAAATGAGTTGTTTTCAGCTTCGTCAATTGTAAATAGTGTACTTAAATGTATCTATAAGATGTTCTTGTGTTAAACATTAGTAGACTTATGCTAAATAAACAAAATTGTATTTGCAAAACATAACCTATGTTATTATTACTTAGGCCAAATATACTACTGTGTTCTTTATTAATAGCTAATAAATTACACTTTAAATTTGTTTATAGCTATAATTCAAAAGGTTTTGTTCTTTTGAGCCTTCTTATGTATATGTTGTAGAAGAGTTAAATCACCTCAACATTTAAATGATGATGAAGTTTATGGGTTTAAATGTGTTTCCTAATTACATTGTAAGTAAACGATAATAGAATAAAACATACATTGTTGTACAAAAATGCTATATAGAATCAAGAACATTAATATACAAATGGCGGTCTTATCGCTCATGGCGATTTCTTCCAGACAACCTTTGCATGGCGTATAAGAAGGACAACAAAAGTCGTCGTAGTTGCTAAACCAGCACTCATACAATAATTTAGTTTATTAACAACGCCTATGGGTATTTGCAACACCAAAGGTGCTACAAATGCGCTGCTGCTCTTTTAAGGGAGACTGAAACCTGGTCACTAATGCCGGAACACAAATCAAGGTTTTTATGGCGGCATATTCTAGACTAGGGGTGGTAGCCATCCCGTCGAGCAAATACTCTACCACCTGGCTGTGGATTGTTTTGTCGCCTCTTCCAACAGGCCGCTTCAATGCAGGAAATTGTATTCTTTCTCCAATCCTGCACGGATAACTTAAATACACATACTTAAACTATTTTATAAATTAGATAAATACAGACACATTTATAAGAGATATATTAGTTGTCTACAGTATAAGAATTAGGCATAATAAATAAATATGAATATATTTTTTAACCGATTCAATCATGGGGTATGTGTATTTTTTTCTAGTCAATTACATTACGATGGATTTCAACCAATTGCAGCAACATTGGCTGCAACAGTTCATGCTGATCCACCTTGCCCACCAAGTGATAGGTAAGTAGACAAAAGAAAGAAATTATTTGTCTAGAAATTGACAACACAAAAAATAAATTGTGTAAGTACTTGGCAGTCCATACACAATGTGGAGGGGCCATCCAATGCTCCTCCCCCCCGTCCTTGTCACAGTTGGTCACATTCAAAAGACTCCTCTCTCCCTGGTGTGACATCATATACTTTGCAATTTAAGTTCGTCAAGAAGTTTCAAGAATCTAACATCAATAAGCTTTTAAATTTGAACAGCAGTTTCATAATTAGTTTTATTGCAGTTTATATTATTTTTTAATAATTTAAACATATTCAAAACGACCTGAGGTGCTGTGCAGCCTTACATAAGGTAATGGTGTCCCGGGTTCTAAGCAGGAAAACCAAAATCAGGATTTATAAACCCATCATACGGCCCATCCTGATGAACGGTTGCAAAATAAAACTATGTTTTAAAGGTTTTAAGCACGGTAATTTATTTGATTTTGGTTTTTCCGACATTTCGTTTCGTTTAACAATACTCGTGGACATTTGACATTTTTGTCTTCCGTGATCATGGCCACTGAAAAGTGGCCCAAACGTCCGAAAAACCAAAATCAAATAAATTACCGCGCTTAAAACCGTTAAAACGTAGTTTTATTATGTATACAAGTCGCGAAAACTTAAGAAAATATTATACGGTTGCGAAGCCGGGATGCTTACCCGAAAGGAAGAGAACCAGCTGTTAGTGGCTGAACAAAAGGTTCTCCGTAAGATTTTGGGTCCAACGAGGAGAAACAATGGCAGCTGGAGGGTCCGAACCAACGTAGAAATTGAAAACCTCGTGGACGAGCCTAAAATACTAGGAGAGATAAAATCCGTTGGCTAGGTCATGTGGAATGGATGGAAGAGGATCGAAGCGTGAAGAGGGCCTATTTGGGACGATCGGATGGGTGACGTCCGGTCGGTCGCACCAAGTACTGGTGGAGGGACAGAGTGGAGGCTGACCTGTGTGAGCTTCAAGCCCTTAACAGGCAAGAAATGGCACTGGACGGAAACAGGTGGCGTGTTCTCGTTTCGGAGGCCAAGACACATTTTGGGACGCTGAGCTAACGGAGTTAGTTAATAATTTAAACACCGTTCATACAGATAGGGTTGGAAATGTTTTGAAGTTTTTCATAAATAGTTCTGTGAGATAAAAGGGTACGCACCTTGCACAATTTGCAGTGTCCTTCGATAGCTTATTTGAGCCAGACACCAGTATTAGTCACTCTCACATCTTCTAATTTGATTCTTTTAAAGTTACATATGTCGCAGCGCGTGGATTAATTTTGAGCTTTTATTGAAATATTTTTGAGTAGAAACTTTTCAATTCGTGTGCATGCGTAGCTAGCGATTTTTGGACAGGAAGCGGGTAGAGCGAGGGGAGCCGAGGAGGGAGATTTTGAGTATGGAGCATAAAGGAGCTAAGGAAAGGAATGAATGGTGCATACAAGTTCAAATTTTGTTTTAAAGCTTAAATATATTGTAGTTTGAAATGTGACGTCACGGAATTTAGGAGCACTCCCATCTCTTGGCATGCAATGACGTCCCCTCCTCACACCCTTAACGTGTGATTTATGGAGATGGCCCCAGATAACAAACATCAACACTTTTCATCATTTGGCTATGGAACATTTCCAGATGTGGTAGAGCCATGCTGGTATCATTATTTTGGTTACAGCTCTTAAGGCCGGCTATACCATATTCTTACAGAATATCGGTGTGAAACGGATAGCCTTGAGCTGTGTTCCATATGATGGCCTCCCCTGATCCCGTCTTCCCTATTCCATTTCACCTATCTGTTCTCTCTACTCTATTTCCTATATGCCATTCCGTTCTGTAATGTAACATTATAGATCCGAGCATTACATCAATGAAGGAGAACTGAGCATTACAGCGTGTAACCTGTAATGATACAATCTATACTTAATATTATAAAGAGGTAAAGTGACGTTGTAGGGGGTAATCTCTGGATCTACTAAACCGATTTTAAAAATTCTTTTACTGTTGGAAAGCTACGTTAACAGGGAGTGTCATAGGCTATATAACATGACGCTATATACCACGGGAGCGGGACAGAGCGCGGGTGAAACCGCGCCGGGCTGCTAGTTCGTAATACTTTGATACACCTAGTGTTTGTTTCAAAAAGCGGTCGTTTCAAATGCAACGGATATTTAACTCTGGGGGTGACCTAATTTATTGTTCTAGGTTATTGAATCTCATGATGGTTGGACTCCAACACGAGCCGGATCGTAAAGACAGGCTGGCGGCGTCCAGCGGTGCTGAGCATCTCCTTGGAACCACTGGATTTGGTAAGTCTTATGTATGGTAAATTTTATAAATGAAGATAGATAGATAGATAGATAGATAATGCTTTACTATATACCATTACAAAAATGAACCACCTTCCATGATCAAATTGATCGTATACTAGCAGAAGGTGATGTCAGGAGCCTTAAGAACAGACGAGCGCGCATGACAAGAGCTATGAATGTCAAAGAAGCGAGTGAGGTGCGTAAGAACAAGCCTGAATGGCGCTCTGTTGTTCGTACCTACCCTGCAAGGGAACTGGCGTGAAGCTATGTACGTATGTATGTATATACAAAAATGAAGTTACTAAAATTATGTATAGTTATGCACAAAGGGCGGTTTTATCGTTAAAAAGCGATCTCTTCCAGACAACCCCAGGAATGAAATGAGATGATAATGGCGATAGTGGTATACGTAATATATAGTATGACCTACTTACATTTTAATAATAAATACATAAATAAAATAAATAATAATATCAGCCCATAAATGTCCCACTGCTGGGCTCGGGCCTCCCATTATAGGGGGAACGGACGTATACCCGCCACGCTTGTCCAAGGCGGCTTGGCAGGTTTGACACATCGGTTATCTCGATGTGCAGGTTGCATCACGATGTTTTCCTTCACCGTTATTAGCACGTGGTAATTGTAAGAATATGCACATTAGATCAGAAAACTGTCTAAGTGGTGCATGCGTTCCGGCCAGGATCGAACCCGCGCCCTCTGAGTTTGGGACGCGTGCACTAGCCGTTACGCTACCACGACTCCACGACTCCGACTACCACGAATAAATACATATATATATGTATATGTAGAAATTTTATATATTACATAGATATATAATACTTAATATGACGATTTTATCCGTGCAGGAACGGAGAAAGAATACAATTTCCTGCAGCCGGGCGGCCTGTGGTAAGAGGCGACAAAACAACCCACAGCCAGGTGGTAGGGCATTTGCCCGACTGGATGGCTACCACCCCTGGTCTAAAGTATGTCGCCATAACAACCTTGAGTTGTGTTCCGGCATTAGTGACCAGGTTCCAGTCTCCCTTAAGAGAGCAGCAGCGCATTTGTAGCACCTTTGGTGTTGCAAATGTCCAGAGGCGATGGTAACCGCTTTCCATCAAGTGGGCCGTCTGCCTGTCTGCTGAACTCCTGCAATAAAAAAAGGAAAAAGACGAACTGTCTATTCGTTTTAACGGTTTTACGCGCGATAATTTATTTAATTCTTATTCCAACGTTTTGGCCACTTTTCAGTAGCCTAGATCATGGAAGACGAAGGTATCAAGTGTCAATGAGTAATATATAAAGTTCTTATTTAGCCTGACCAAAACTTTTTAATTTGATATTTAATCTTAGGTTTTGTTTATGGTTATTATTTACTCTATGGGAGCCTAATCTAATTTATCACCGCTTCGCAACATGTTGTGGCTTGAAGAGAAGAAGCGGCGCAAGAAACTCTTCAGCGACATTCCTAGCTCTAACAATTGTATATAATACTGGGATATGCCCGCGACTTCGTCTACGTTTGATTTGAAATTTCCGATTCCCGGAACAACGTACAACAGCATTTAAACAAGAACGTAAGATTTAGTGAAAACTGTGTCGTAATAAACTAATTTTTATGCACCCGGACAACTGTATAAAAACCGAAAACCGGGATATTTACCCGGGTTTTTTTTTTATTGCAGGAGATCAGCAGACAGGCAGACGTCCCACTCGATGGAAAGCGGTTACCATCGCCTATGGACATTTGCAACAGCAAAGTTGCTACAAATGCGCTGCTGCTCTCTTAAGGGAAACTGGAACCTGGTCACTAATGCCGGAACACAACTCAAGGTTGTTATGGCGGCATACTTTAGACCAGGGGTGGTAGCCATCCAGTCGGGCAAATGCCCTACCACCGAAAAATATCACACGTTTCATTATATAAAATTTGCTATCGATCAGTGAAAAAATCACATTTAATTCGATTTTTTTAATCTGGCCGTTTTAAATCATTCCCAGAAAAATTTCCGCTGAATTCCCAGAGTAAAAAGTAGAGCAGATTTTAAGTCTGAGAATTTGCTGCCAATCAGCGAAATTCGCATCGAAATCGCCCTATTAGTTTTTACATGAATCCCGAACCAAAAGACAGGAAATAAAAAAATGCATCGTTTATAATAAATAGTCTATTCCAACTGTTTTTTTTTTTACAAGCTTTTATTTAACTTGCAATGGATGTACCTATTATGTATGTATGTAAATTCGGGTGGAATCTTGCATGTTAAATTTGACCAACTTCCAGGTTTCCGATTGTGCTGAAATTTTGCACGCGTATGTATATCGCGTGACAATGCAATAATATGGTACCATGGAGCTGATCTGATGATGGAGTCGGAAGGGGGCCATAGGAACTCCTATACAAACATGATAGACCCGTCGTGTTTGGGCTCGTTTCACTTGTCTAGGCTAGCACTCTGCTGCTAAACGATATCCAGGATCTCAAACGCTTGTATTTAAAAAGCTTCAATGTACAGATACGGCATGTTTAGCATTTTATAATATTATAGGTTAAAATGGGTGGGAGGTAAAATAAAAAGAGAAAATTTGTTAATCAAGTTCGGTTCTGTTCCGGTGCACGCGGGAGGAGCTCATCGTGTCTTGAGGTTTAGTTAATTTTTCGAGGGTTTTCTGTCTGTTTTATTTCTAGACTTGGAATTTGAAATGGACGCATCGTCTCTTGCCCCCGAACCAGCGACTTATGAGACTGCTTACGTCACTTCCCACAAGATGTCTTGTCGTGCGGGAGCTTTCAGCGCTTGCGGACAATTGGTGGCCACCGGTAGTGTGGACGCCAGTATCAAGGTGGGTCTTAATTTTTTTTCTCATGTTTTTTTAAAATTTAAGTTTATGGCTTGGCCTCTAGGCCTTTACGCCAGATCTTAGTTTACAAAATAGTTTCTTCATTTTCTTAAGCCTATGTGTAGCACAGCTTAACTGTAGGTTATCAGCTAGTGCCATTCAACGGAGTTCTTGTGACAACTCGAAAGGCCACATTTGACTATACAGTTCACATTTGTCACAAAAACACATAATTACTACTCAATAAATATCAACATCCTACAACTATTGTTCATTTTAGAGTAATTTTACACATTTTTAGAAAATAAAACTGCACAGCACAACATCTCATTTCAGTTCCCGCCAAAAACTCCCCTCATGTATTTTATTTTCTAGAGTCCGCGCCACGAAAGAAGTCCCACGGAAAATAAACGAACTGAAAATGGCAGCTCCGCTATTTGATAGAATTTTGTTCCTAAAGCGGCCATCCACGCACTACGTCACATGAATTTGATGATACTAGTGGTCGCCCAGTAGTCAAAATTCGACTATAATAAATTTAAATCATAAGTTTGAACATTATTAAGGTTCTGCTGTCAAAGACTATACTTCTACTAGCTGTCCCGGCAGACGTTGTTCCGCCCTGAAGAAATAAAATTTAGAACCCGATTCCAGCGCCACCTACCGGGTCCAAATTTGATTAAAATCGGTCAAGTAGTTTAGGAGTCCATCGCGGACAAACAACATACATACATACATACATAACTTCACGCCAGTTCCCTTGCGGGGTAGGCACGAACAACAGAGCGCTATTCAGGCTTATTCTTACACACCTCACTTGCTTCTTTGACATTCATAACTCTTGTCATGCACGCTCGTGTGTTCTTAAGGCTCCTGACATCACCTTTTGCTAGTACACGATCAATTTGATCATGGAAGTTGTGTCGTGGCCTTCCTTGACTTCTGCATCCATCCACTTTTGCATTGTATATCTGTTTAGTCATTCTTTCCACATGCCCGAACCACCGGAGCATTCCTTTCCTTACCTTCACCCCGACACTCTCTTTCAGAGCAACTCTCTTTCTTACTTCGGTATTACGAACGCGGTCGGCGAGCGTCACTCCGCAGATTTTGCGCAGTGGTCGCATCTCGACCGCGTTTACTCTACTTTCATGCTCTCTCTTCCATACCCAACTCTCGCTTCCATACGTGAGCGTAGGTACCAGCACTGCGTTGTGTACGGCGAGCTGGGCCTTCTGGCTGAGGTTCTTAGCGCCTAAAAGCGCGGACAAACAACGTGACACATAATTTATATATATTAAGAGATAAGCACAGATTTTACCAAGGCTACTGCTAATTTGACTTTAACAATAAACAAAAGAGTATATATGCGTGTGTGTGTCAAATACATGGTAGATGATGTTTTAATGTATTTTTTATGCATATTTTTTTTTAAATATTAGCATTCGTCGCTTCTTCTCTATATAAACTAATAAGTGTGCGAAATTTCATACTCCTCCGTGCGCGCAATTTTCGTAAAAAGGGGTACAAAGTTTTTGCTTCACGTATTAATATATAGATAAAGTTCGCGCCACGAAAGAAGTTTCACGGAAAATAACCGAACTAAAAACGGCAGCTGCGCAATTTGATAGAATTTTGTTCCTCAACGGGCCGGCCATCTACAAACTACGTCACATGAATTTCATGATATTTTGACTACTCCCCCTTCCTTATCACAGATGGTCACATCACATATTTTGCAATTTGATGAAAAGCGGTTACTAACGCCTATGGACATTTGCCACACCAAAGGTGCTACAAATGCGCTACTGCTCCCTTAAGGGAGACTGGAACCTGGTCACTTATGCCGGAACACAACTCAAGGTTGTTATGGCGACATACTTTAGACCAGGGGTGGTAGCCATCCAGTCGGGCAAATGCCCCACCACCTGGCTGTGGGTTGTTTTGTCGCCTCTTACGACAGACCGCCTGGCCGCAGGAAATTGTATTCTTTCAGTTTGCAGTTCCCTAATTATTTTTATTTTATTTAAATTATTTTTAATAATTTAAACACTACACACAATTTAATTAAGTCGTGGTAGCGTAATGGCTAGCGCACGCGTCCCAAACTCAAAGGGCGCGGGTTCGATCCTGGCCGGGACGCATGCACCACTTAGGCACTTTTCTGGCCTAATGTGCATATTGTTACAATTACCGCGTGCTAATAACGGCGAAGGAAAACATCGTGATGCAACCTGCACATCGACAATAACCGATGTGTCAAACCTGCCAAGCCGCCTTGGACAAGCGTGGCGTGTATACGAGCCCAGCAGTGGGATATTTATGGGCTGTATTATTATTATAATTTAAACACTGCTCATACAGATAGTTGGAAATATTTTGAAATTTTACGTTAATAGTTCAAATTTCGTGTTTCAAAGTTTAGATATATTAGATTTTGAAATGTGACGTCACGAAATTTAGGATATTACATCGGAATTTTTTTTTTACCGCGCCACTTTAAACCACCCCCATTAAAATTCCCGTGGGATTCTCGGGGTATAAAGTACCGCAGATTTTAAGTCCGGGAATGCTATCGGTCAGCGGCATACCTGAATCCCCGTACGAACAGACAGACACAAAAATCTAAAAAACAAAAGACTATACTTTTACAATTTTAATTAATAGATATTTTCAGATCTTGGATGTGGAAAGGATGTTGGCCAAATCGGCACCCGAGGAAGTCGACCCGGGGAGGGAACAGCAAGGGCATCCCGTCATCAGAACATTGTAAGTGTCATTTTGTAGTGGAACAATTACTAACCAATAGATGGCGCTGTGCAATAATTAAGGTCGCAAACGATTCCCGACACGTACAAAGAATATATACGAATTTCCAACAATAACAGTCGGGCCTCGGTCTGCGGGGCATAACAATAGCCTCGCTGGAAGATCTTCCTTTAGACGGAGGAGCATATGAAGAGGCAATTAATAAAAATATTAATTACCTCCTCATATGCTAAACATTCGCAAAATTGCTCAATATAAAAGTTTCTATATTTATTTAAGTGAAAGATATTTTAGGCATTTTTCACTTCTGACGTGCATTTCTACGAGTAGTGTTGAGTAGGACACGTACATTTGTTCCCGTACAAAATACATTTGTTACTGATACGGCTCAAAATTTGAAAATATAATAGTTAAAAAAATTTTTCGCGCTACTATTCACTCCTCAAACGTAAGAGGAAATACGGAACGGGGCTTATGCTACAACAGTACAATAACGCCTTTACGGATATTCACATATCAAAGAGGGACAACATGACATGTCAGAGTACGACTGCTAGTAAAATGAGGTGACCGAGGCCGATCACATCCGATTCTTAACGAACATATCCGAACTAGAAGTTTTGATTGTACCACGCAACAGTACAATAACGCCTCTACGGATATTCACATATCAAAGAGGGACAGCATGACATGCACAGTACGACTGCTGTTAAAATATGGTGACCGAGGCCGATCACATCCGATTCTTAACGAACATATCCGAACTAGAAGTTTTGATTGTACCACGCGTAGGTACAACTTGTGACGAACGGGACAAATGAGGCAACGCTTCAAATGTACTACCGCGGCACAAACAGTACAAAACTCCTCGACCCATTTAAAGTGGTACATTGTACTGGTTCAATATAAAAAGTCTTGTCACTTTTACAAACTCATTTTATAATCGTGTCTTACTCTACTCAACATTACCTACGACTGACAGTTTTTATTTTATTTTAAAGGTACGATCACACCGATGAGATAACTGCATTGGATTTCCACCCACGTGAGCAAATCTTGGTGTCTGCGTCACGTGACTGTTGTATCAAGCTGTTCGACATCACCAAAGCGTCCGCTAAGAAAGCCTACAAGAGTATCACTGTGAGTGAATGTACTTATTTGTTTTTACCGTTTGATATCTTAAAATAAGTCTCCTCTATCCACCCCCCTCTTATTCTATCTATGTCTCTCTTTAGGACGCGGAACAGGTGTTATGCGTAGTCTTCCACCCACTGGGTGATCACATAATAGCCTCAACCACGCAACCGGTGATAAGGCTGTATGATGTCAATACCAGCCAGTGCTTCGTCTGCCCAATACCTTCGCACCATCATAAGAAACAGGTTAACTCGATCGCGTAAGGGCAAATACCTTGTATTTTTATATCTAAAAATACACACACACACACACACATGCGAACACGCACGCACTCATTCAATTACACACTCGCTCACCCAGGAGCTCACTCGTTCACACACACTCGCACTCATTAACTCACTCGTTCGCTCATGCACTCACTTACTCTCACGAGTATTTATACAAGCAGGCAGTTTGCATTGTACCATCATAAGAAACAGATCAACTCGATCGCGTAAGTACAAATACCTTGTATTTTTATATCTAACTACATACACACACATACTCATGCGAACACGCACGCACTCATTCACTTACTCAGGAACTCACTCGTTCACACACACTCTCACTCATTTACTCACTCGTTCGCTCATGCACTCACTTGCGCTCACGAGTATTCATACAAGCAGGCAGGTTGCATCGCATCATCATAAGAAACAGTTCAACTCGACCGCGTAAGTGCAACTACCTTGTATTTTTATATCTAACTACACACACACAAACACTCATGCGAACACGCACGCATTTATTCACTCGCTTATCCAGGAACTCACTCGTTCGCACACACACTCGCACTCATTTACTCACTCGTTCAGTCATGCACTGCATTAATAAATATTTATATATGCTGAACTAACTAGCTCAGCTAACTTAGATTTACCGAGAAAATGTAGTATTTAATTATAATGAAACGGAACGTAGAAATAATACTAATTCCTGAAAACAACACACAGCCAGGTGGTAGGGATTTATGCTTAAAAAATAATTATGTTGTATATTTATGTATGTATATTTCAAGTTTTGAAATAATGAAAAAATATGTAACTAATGTCATACAAACATCCGCCAATGCCTCAGTTTAGTGACTTTTTTGACATTGGCGATGTTTATTTGAAAACTTGTATAATATTTATTTACTTGTTAACCTCGGGAATGTTTTTTTTTAGATTTTCACCCAACGGAAAATACTTCGCCTCGGGAAGTGCAGACGGCGCTGTGAAACTCTGGGACACTGTCTCCAACAGATGCTTCAATACGTTTATAAACGCTCACGACGGTTCTGAAGTATGCTCGGTCGCTTTCACGAGGAATAGCAAGGTACGCCATGACCAAATGCAAAAATATTGTGTGTATGATTTTTTCCACATTTAACCAAAGGCACAAAATACAACGATTTTCTTATTATTTTATGTTTAACCAAAGCCCCGATATATTGATTTGATTTTTTTATATTTAATTAAAATGCTACTAACAACGGTGAAGGAAAACATCGTGATGCAACCTGCACATTGAGATAAGTGTCAAACCTGCCAAGCCGCCTTGGATAAGTGTGGCGGGTATACTGTGTCCCCCCCCCCCCCTATAATAGGAGGCTCCGAGCCCAGCACTGGGACATTTGTAGGCTAACATTATATTATAATACAATGAGTTTCTTATTTTTTAGATTTAATAATAATAATAATGTCTTTATTTCAGGCAATAAAATATCCATAAAAAATTACAACTTAATATTGTAAAATTAAAAGCTATTAAATTAAATTGAAATTAAAATAATATTAATGTCATTTCAATGTACACGTGTATTATGCATTTGCGTTACGTTGCACAGAATGTAAGCCCCCCCACAGGATAGACTAGGCGTGTTGCTGGGAAGTTTCTTTCGCTTTTTCTTCTCTCCCAGCCATAACACGTTACGAAACGGCAGTAAGATAGCGTAGGCCGCCGCGAACCGCCGATCCCGGCCCGCCGGGATCCTTCCCCTCGGGCTTTATATTACCCGTCGCCCGTTCTCAATTAGTGCTTTGTGTCGCCCTATGGTGGGCATCATTAAATTCATCCCCCTCTCATGGCAACAGTCCAGCCGAGGTAAAACTCCTTAGGGAGCTCCCTCGAGCAAGTTGCCCCCCCGGGCTCGAGCGCCTTCGCTTCGCGAAGACACTCGCCCCAAAAACCCCGGTAAAGTTGTAAGTTCTTCGGACCAACAACATAAAGTCAAGTCCAATAAAAAAAAAAAAAACCAAAAACAATACATTGATTTTCGTAATATTTATATTCCACTGAAGAAGATACGCAATTTCTTATTGTTATATTTAATCAAAAACAATAAATTTTTTATATACAGTTCGCAAGGTTTGTGTATTCATCAAGTGTTAAATATTCGAGTTTTGAAATAATGAAAAAATCTATACCAGATGCCATATAAACATCCGCCAATGCCTCAGTTTAGTGACTTTTTTTCACATTGGCGATGTTTATTTAAAAACTTATATAATATTTATTTACTTGTTAACCTCGATGATGTTTTCCCAGTACTTGTTAACCTCGAACATTTATTTTCAGTACTTGTTAACCTCGAGAATGTTTTTTCAGTACTTGTTAACCTCGAGAATGTTTTTCAGTACTTGTTAACCTCGGGAATGGATTCATCGATAAAACTATGGGAGTTGGCAAGCAGTAGGTGTCTCATACAATATACAGGCGCGGGGACTACTGGTAATTATTTATATTATTTTTTGTGGTTAAGTTTCAGCATAAAGAGTTTTACTCTTATAAAATCGCCATTTGTCTGTCCGTCCTTTTTTCAAACACATTACGTCCTCGTCTTAACCTTCTATAAGGGCCAAATTTAATATTATTTTTTCCAAAAGCTGCCATCAAAATTACTGCGCCAAAACCAAGAGAATTATGTCGTCTCTTTTATTCTAGTACAAATTCTATGTAGTTAGAGGGAGAAAACATCATTTCAACGTTTATTTCAATTATCTGTGTTTGACCACAAATTTGTGGGTCTTCCCAATGAGCCGTGTATGACAAGTTCTATAATAATAATAATAATCGGCAGACAAACACACATATTGTATATCCCCAAATTAAGCAAGTTATGCTCGTGTTATGGGTAATATACAACGGACTACTCTGGGGCCGATCCCAGACACCCAGACCATAGTAAATAACGGAGAAAATACGTTTCCGAAATTTACTATACCAGGAATCGAACCTGGAACCTCTGCGTTGCAGTGAGGTATGTCGGCAAAGGCTTAGCCCGCTCAACCACAGAGGCCGTCAAGTTCGGCAACAAATTTGTGGTGGTTCCGTCTTACTGGTTAAGCAAGTTATGCTTGTTATGTGTATTATAGACGAATTACTCTGGGGCCGTTGTAATATATTTTTATTGCATCAGTTCATCAGACAGACAGTCCACCTGATGGAAAGCGGTTACCATCTCTTATAGACATTTGTGTACTACCACTCTCTAAAGGGAGACTGAAACCTAGGGTCCAATTCTGCTATTATCATCTCGTCAAAATTGCCGGACACTGTCGTCTCTATCGTAGATTTGCCTGATTTCGGTATTCTATTAATTCCAATGGTGTGCCCGTGTCACGCCACTCTACCTTTATAAGTATTTATAAGCAAAAACTCGTGAAATAATGTAGAATTTTTTTGTTAGGTTTTCAACATTCTTTTCGGCTACGCTAATCCTGCCAATCCATGGTGGTAACAGTTTTTTTTCTACTATTATTCCGCCGCGACGATTATGAGAAGATATTGGTACCGTACTTTGAATATCTTCGCAACGCAAAGATATTGAACTAACAGAATTGGGCCCAGACGGTAACCACTTACCATGAGCTTGGCCGCCTGCCAGTTTCGTAATAAAAAAAATGTAAATTTGAATATATTCCATCAAAATTAGTTTGATCAAAAGTCGTTCCGACACGCACTTAGCTAATTTTTGTCTATCTGTGGTAAATAGAATTATTTGTTCGTAATAGGTAAGCAAGAGCATCACGCTCAAGCGATATTCAATCACACCGAGGACTATGTGATGTTCCCCGATGAGGCGACCACGTCTTTGTGCACTTGGCACGCGAGGAACGCCAACAGATGTCAACTTATGTCGCTGGGACATAACGGAGCTGTCAGGTAAGTTACCAAACGATATATGTATCAGTCATCCAACCAATCATCCAATCAATCAAATCAATCATCCAATCAATCAACCGTTCAACTATACATTTAATCATCCATGCAATTATTTAAATAATTCATCTATCAATCAAATCAATCATCCCATCATTCAAATCAATCAACCGTTCAACTATACATTTAATCATCCATGCAACTATTCAAACAATCAATCAAATCAATCACTCCATCCATCAAATAGATCATCCAATAAATCAACTGTTCAACTATACATTTAATCATCCATGTAACTATTCAAACAATCAATCATTCAATCAAATTAATCATCCAATCAATCAACCGTTCAACAATACATTTAATCATCTATGCAACTATTCAAACAATCAATCATTCGTTCATTCAATCAATAAATTAACTTTATTCTTAAATTATGATACATAACAGTGACACATTCACACATTTTTGTCCATCAGACATACAAAGTGTACTTAAAAACGAATTAAATAATTATGATAAAATAGGTAAAAGCATAAATAAGAATAAATACTAGGGATGACGATATTATAAGAAATAATACAAATGGAGCCATCTGGTCTTAAAGGACATTTTTATAGTTGAGATTTTTTACTGGAAGATTATATTTCCTAGTAATCTTTTTTCTTTTTAACATTTATTATAAATGAAATTATTTGAAAACTAAATTACCAATCAGTCAAATTACTAAATCACCAATCATCCAAATTACCAATCATTCAAATTACCTACCTGCAAATAACCATTAAATCAATTGAGTAAACTCATAAAATCATTATGAAAAACTCATAACTAATTGTTATCTTTTTTTTTTTCAAATAAATTAAAACACGAATTGACTAAATGATCTACCATCCAAATGACTATCGGTCATCCAAATAACCATCCGACTAAATAACTAAGTATCCAAATAACGAATCATCCAATTCATAAATCATCCACACCACGAACCATCCAAATGATCAATCGTCCGTATAGTCAATCAGTCGATATATCGATAATTCAAATAATAAATCGATTTTATCACATCACAGGTACATCGTGCACTCTGGCACAGCACCAGCCTTCTTAACCTGCAGCGATGACTATCGCGCCAGATTCTGGTATAGGCGTAATACCCACTAACAGACAGACTGCCCTTCTACTTCAGAAGGGTAGACAGAAGTATCCTATTCAGGGCTTGGAAACCGGATAAAAAGTTTTAACCGGTTATTAGCCTGAGTACGTAGGAGCATTTCTTATAGGTTTTGTTCTGAGTTTAACCTCAATTAAACGGTTTTTAATAACAAAACTTCTTTAGTACTCGTTTCCTGTCTATTTATTCACTTATTATTATAAGAACCTCAGCCAGAAGGCCCAGCTCGCCGTACACAACGCGGTGCTGGTACCTACGCTCACGTATGGAAGCGAGAGTTGGGTATGGAAGAAAGAGCATGAAAGTAGAGTAAACGCGGTCGAGATGCGAGCACTGCGCATTTAAATCTGATAAGTGACGCTTGCGGACCGCGTTCGTAATACCGAAGTAAGAAAGAGAGTTGGTCTGAAAGAGAACTGTTTTTTATGAAGGTAAGGAAAGGAATGCTCCGGTGGTTATTATATGTGGAAAGAATGCATGATGAAAGAATGAATAAACAGATATACAATGCAAAAGTGGATGGATGCAGACCGTCGTCGGAAGGCTTACGACACACGCTTCCATGATCAAATCTGAATCGTGTACTAGCAGAAGGTGATGTCAGGAGCCTTAAGAACTAGTACGAGCGTGCATGATTAAGAGTTATGAATGTCAAAGAAGCAAGTGAGGTATGTAAGAATAAGCCTAAATGGCGCTCTGTTGTTCGTGCCTACCCCGCAAGGGAACTGGCGTGAAGTTATGTATGTATGTATGTATGTTATTCACTTGCCCTAATATGGTTGAATCTTGTGATTATTTGTACGAAGCATATGTCTAATTTTAATCGATAGAAAGGCAATGAACGGTCGGTACGATATAATAACCGGTTATAAATAGGTACTGTTCAATTTTATTGAACCGGTTTCGAACGTTTTGTAAGTTGCGTTCGGGCATTAGTGGCCAGGTTTCAGTCGCTCTTCAGAGAATGGCAGCACACAAATGTCTATAAGCGATGATAACCGCTTTCCATCAGGTGAGCTGCCTGTCTGCTGAACTCATGCAATAACAAGTATCTGAGAGATACTACTATAGTGTACATAATAAAACTACGTTTTAACGGTTTTAAGCGCGGTAAAACGTAGTTTCATTATGTATACAAGTCGCGAAAACTTAAGAAAATATTATACTATAGTGTATTTTAATAATAAGCATTCGTCGGCCGCGTACAGCGTCTCGCCGTACGCAGCCTACGGCGTTTGTGACAAGTCACCGCCGTATTTATTATAGACATAAATATATTGTTTATTATAAGCATTTATAACGAATATTCTGCAATGATATTTTCTCTGTAGTTCTCTTTGAAATGGATTGATGTGTTAATTTTTAAGTATTAAAGTAAGATTGTCGTAATAAATAAAGTGGCATTGAAATGTGTTTTATTTATAAATTGCTTTTTCAACACACTTCAAAAAATGCATTTACGAAGTCTGTGTATACAATTGTTCGCATAAGGGAACGTGCGGTAAAATAGGTACTTATAATGAAAAAAATAATGTAAGTATTTCAACATCAGGGGTCATTCGTAAATTACGGCACATGAATTTCGTGACGACACATGGTGGCGAAGTCCGTCAGTGGGGGAACTCCATACATCTCTCATTATTTCCATCTTTGAATAGTTACGATGAAAACAAATCAATGAGTGAATCTAAGACACCATTGAATTAAGTCTTCGAATTGTACATATATACATAACTTCACGCCAGTTCCCTTGCAGGGTAGGCACTAACAACAGAGCGCCATTCAGGCTTATTCTTACACCTCACTTGCTTCTTTGAGATTCATGACTCTTGCCAGGCACGCTCGTCTGTTCTTAAGGCTCCTGACATCACCTTCTGCTAGTACACGATCAATTTGATCATGGAAGTTGTGTTGTGGCCTTCCACGACTTCTGCATCCATTCACTTTTGCATTGTATATCTGTTTAGTCATTCTTTCATCATGCCCGAACCACCGGAGCATTCCTTTCCTCACCTTCACCCCGACACTCTCTTTCAGACCAACTCTCTTTTTTGCTTCGGTATTACAAACGCGGTCCGCGAGCGTCACTCCCCAGATTTTGCGCAGTGCTCGCATCTCGACCGCGTTTACTCTACTTTCATGCTCTCTCTTCCGTACCCAACTCTCGCTTCCATACGTGAGCGTAGGTAACAGCACCGCGTTGTGTATGGCAAGCTGGGCCTTCTGGCTGAGGTTCTTAGCGCCTAGAAGTTTACCTAACGCTCCATTCACACTATTCCCCAAATTCACTCTTCTTTCTATATCAGCGGTGTACCTTCCATCCCTGCTAAAAGCACATCCAAGATATACAAACTCACTCACTTGCTCCAGCATAACATCATCGACCATTATCCTTGCATTCGTTCTGGTTTCTTCTCTTTCAAACACCATAACCTTTGTTTTCTTCGCATTCAAATGTTAGTTTCTCGCCTGACAGTCATCTTTCATCATTGTGACTAGTGTTGTTCGAATTGTAGTTGGCGTTAAATTCCGTTTAAAATTCAATTTTTAAAAAAATTATAAAACGAGCAGTGTATGAAACGGAGAAAGAATACAATTTCCTGCGGCCCGGCGGCCTGTCGTAAGAGCCGACTAAATAACCCACAGCCAGGTGGTAGAGTAAATGCTCGACTGGATGGCGACCACCCCTGGTCTAGAGTATGCCGCCATAACAACCTTGTGTTGTGTTCCGGCATTAGTGACCAGGTTCCAGTCTCCTTTAAGAGAGCAGCAGCGCATTTGTAGCACCTTTGTTGTTGCAAATGTCCATAGGCGATGGTAACCGCTTTCCATCTAGTGGGCCGTCTGCCTGTCTGCTAAACTCCTGCAATAAAAAAATAAAAAAACGGACTTCGCCACCTTGACTATATTTTTAAGCTTTAAAACACGAAATTTGAAGTATTAACGAAATCACTATGAATAGAATCTGAATAGGCACAGTGTTTTAAATGATTAAGAAAATAAAACTAATTTCGTAACTGCTGTTTTAATTTAATAATTTCTTGATGTAAAATTGCATTCATATGTGATGTCACACTAGGGAAGGAGGAGTCTTACGAATGTGACCAGCTGTGACAAGGACGGAGGAGGGGTCAAAAAATCATGAAATTAGTGTGACGTAATATGTGTATGCCCATACACTACGAGAATAAATAAGCTGAATAATTGAACCTCCTTGGAAGTGCTTTTGATCAATACATGACACACAAAAATGTATTATTATATATAATATGTATACTTATTCCAACACGGTTTTACTAAAACGATAGCTGCGGTACTTTGTCTCCCGGGAATTTCAAGTCAAGCGTGCGTTTTGGAATCGGTGATAGACTCATGATTTTGAAAAAGTAATCCGTAAGATTGAATTTTGAAAAATAAAAATGTACATAGATTGTACAAGAGTATATTTATTATACCGAACCGAGAGTTACCCTACGAATCCAGGGTCAGCCAAACAACAATTAATATAAATAAAATGTTTGCACGATTCAATTTCGTACAGCTCCATCTAGTTTGGTCGAAAGAAACTTATACATAGGTATTTAGTTTTATTCTAGACTTACCTGACTGTACAGTTCGACTGAGGATTCTCCTTTCAGCTGGTGCCCGGTCAAGTAGGTGTTGTGACTGCTAGCAATGTAGTACTGGCTCAATGGACCCCGCATATCGCGTATGACGTCTTCATCCTCTGGGTTTGATTTGCTGAAAAAAACTTGTTTCTATAATTGCCATAGAATAATCAATTTTCTCCGTGCAGGAACGAAGAAAGAATACAATTTCCTGCGTTGGGGTGGCCTGTACTAACAGGCGACAAGGCAACCCGCAGCCAGGTGGTTGAGTATTTGCCCGCTTGGATGGCTACTACCCCTGGTGTAGAGTATGCCGCCATAACAACCTTGAGTTGTGTTCCGGCATTAGTGGTCCGGGTCCAGGCTCCATTTAGAGAGCGGCAGAAAATTGGTAGCAGCTTTGGTGTTACAAATGTTCATAGGCGATGGTCGTCTACCTGTCTGCTGAACTCGTGCAATAAAAAACCAGCGATGCTGGCCATCCAATCCAAACAAGCAAATTCCCTACCACCTGGCTGTGGGTTGTAATGTCGCCTCTTATGACAGGCCGCCCCAACGCAGGAAATTGTATTCTTTCACCTTTCCTGCACTATATCACTGGACTTTCAAGTTTCATCACGACTGTGTCCTATGGGGGTAGGAAGAGAGCATGGAGTTTCACTTGACAAACAACTTTCGCTTCATGTACTTTCATTAACCTCTTTATACATGCACGTTTATTTGAGAAGCTTTTTACCTGATCTCTTCTTAACACTTCTGATATTTGATCAACGTGTGTTCGTCTCGGTCTACCGGCAATAACTCTACCATTCACAATACTGTCATACTCCTGTTTTGTGATTCTACTTTTATCCATTCTCCCTACATGTCTAAACCACCTTAACGTTCCTTTTTCAACTCTTGTTATTACATCTTCTTTCAATCCAGAACGTTCCCTTATCACACCGTTCCCTATCATATCTTTCAAGCTTCAATTCAACATATACTTCTCAATGCTCTCACTTCAACTGCGTTTATCCTACTTTCATGCTTCTTCTGCCAGACCCAACTTTCATTGCTATACATCAGGTTTTATCCGTGCAGGAACGAAGAAGGAATACAATTTCGTGCGGCCGGGCGGCCTGTCGTAAGAGGCGACAAAACAACCCACAGCCAGGTAGGGTATTTGCCCGACTGGATGGCTACCACCCCTGGTCGAGTGTATGCTGCCATAACAACCTTGAGTTGTGTTCCGGCATTTGCAGTACCCTTGGTGTTGCAGATGTCCATAGGCGATGGTAACCGCTTTCTATAAAGTGGGCCTGTCTGCTGAAATCATGCAATAAAAAAAAAGAAGTTTGGCACCAACACCCCTTTATGGACAGACAAGCGCGCCTTTACAGACACATTCTGACTGTTCATAAAAGAGTTTAGCGCCGCTCCATTCAACTTACTTGATGATATTATCCATTCTTCTCTGTTCTGGAACGAATGCGTAGTTGTCTTTGTCAGTGAGGAACCTGACGAAGCCCTCGAACGAGAGACAATTGTCCGTACGCAATGCAGGATCCGGTTCGTGTCTCTACAAAGAAAGAATTCAAGAAGTAATTTGTAGTCTCCAGCCCCGGGTCTTGAATTTTTCGAGGGGGGCAAAAACTGAAAAATGCAGTTCCTTCATCATCATTATTTCAGCCGTTGTTAACGCCGACCTATTTGGTCACCGCCTCTTTGTTTCCTTTTTTAATACGCTTTTATTAGCTTCATACGTAT
Organism: Dendrolimus kikuchii; assembly: GCA_019925095.2. NCBI lineage: Eukaryota > Metazoa > Arthropoda > Insecta > Lepidoptera > Lasiocampidae > Dendrolimus > Dendrolimus kikuchii. Next base: position 8,816,211 of record CM034415.1, read on the forward strand.
GTTAGTATGTAACGGAATCTTTCAATGTTAAATTTGATCGACTTCCCGGTTTCCGATTCAGCTGAAATTTTGCACGTATGTGTATATCGCGTGACAATGCAATAATATGGTACCATGGAGCTGATCTGATGATGGAGTCGGAAGGTGGCCATAGGAACTTCTGTACTAAACAAGATAGACCCGTCGTGTCTGGGCTCGTTTTACTTGTCTTGGCTAGCACTCTGCGGTTACATGATATCCAGGATCTCAAAAGCTTGTATTTAAAAACCTTTTTTTATTTTTGGTATCTTTTTTTTTTCTTATCCTATTTTTATACATGTTTTTTTAATCTATTACATATACTTCTATTACTTAAAATCTAAGGCCTATTATTATAGTTTTTTATTTCTTATTTTATGTTTACAAATGTATACTATATTATATATAATCGCCCTCTGAATTGGCCGCCTGGGCATGCGCTCCGGCTTGCCCTTCCCTAGATCCGGCCGTGATATTCTTTACAGTTTCGTAAAATACAATTGAGAACGCGCTGATTAGGACTTGCAATTGGACTGATGACGGTCAAGAAAGAACTACGGTGAAGGAAGACATCGTGATGAAACCTGCACATCGAGATAGCCGAAGTGTCACACCCGCCAAGCCGCCTTGTACAAGCGTGGCGGGTATACTGTCCGTTCTCCAATACTGGGACGCCCGAGCCTAGGAGTGGCACGTTTATGGGCTGGTATTATAATGTATGTCTTTAAAGACCACGGGCAATAAAAATGGCCCGGACTTTTGGAGGGCTTGCGTGGGGCCATGGGAAGGCCAACGCGTAGAGGCCCCTTGACAAATGTAATCTAAATTTGGCGTGACACTGACCGGCGATTGTCCCTGTCTACACAAGATAAAAAAAACCCAAGGACAACCCCCGGGAAGTGTAAGATTATAGGAAATTAGAACAAAAGGTACCGGGTTATTGGGATGAACTGCTAGTGGAGTTACAGATCAGGGACAATGGGGACTATCTTTCCACTCACTGCATAGGCCCGTAAAAATGCCCAGATTGGTGAGGGGCAACATGTGGCTAAGGGATGTCGAGAAGTGGGCTGCAGTTTCACCGAAGCTACTTCCGAGGTTATTGGGCTGTTATATTATAATACATACATACATACATAACTTCACGCCAGTTCCCTTGCGGGGTAGGCACGAACAACAGAGCGCCATTCAGGCTTATTCTTACACACCTCACTTACTTCTTTGACATTCATAACTCTTGTCATGGACGATCGTCTGTTATTAAGGCTCCTGACATCACCTTCTGCTAGTACACGATCAATTTGATCATGGAAGGTGTGTCGTGGCCTTCCACGACTTCTGCATCCATCCACTTTTGCATTGTATATCTGTTTAGTCATTCTTTCGTCATGCATTCTTTCTACATGCCCGAACCACCGGAGCATTCCTTTCCTTACCTTCACCCCGACACTCTCTTTCAGACCAACTCTTTCTTACTTTGGTATATTATAATAGAATAATTCCGCCTATTTTGCATTGTTACCTGTATTATATCCTTTAGTTGTTGCTCGGTCTTTGGCTCGTTTTGTCTCGTTTCACAGAACTTTCCCAAAGTAGGCAGTAAGAGCACCCTTCCACTGACGTCTGGGCAAGCACCTACAGACAAAAAAAAGCCAGAATAATGTTGGAGGGAAGCGTGCTCAGAAGGCTCGTAGCATTGCCACTTTGACTGGCTAGCTAATTACGGAACTGCTGTTTTAATCCCAATAATTTCTTGATGTACAATTACAAAATATGTGATTTTTTATATTGCAGGAATTCAGCAGACAGGCACACGGCCCACTGGATGGAAAGCGGTTACCATCGCCTATGGACATTTGCAACCCCAAAGGTGCTACAAATGCGCTGCTGCTCTCTTAAGTGAGTCTGGAAACCTGGTCACTAATGCCGGAACAGAACTCAAAGTTATGGCGGCATGCTCTAAATGATGATGAGTGATGTCATTAGACTTTAAAAAAATAATGAAATTCGTTGGACGTAATTTGTGGACGGCCCCTTTTGTAATTTCAATAGCATGAAGGTAATAAATACAAGAATGAATAATTCAGACGTGTATTTACTCTCAATCATTTTCATTCGACTAGCTACGAGTATTGGCGTATCTAGAGTTATTCTTCGGTAGGGGGGGGGGGGGCTCTACTAGAAAAAAAACTTCGTTTAAAAAACCGACTTCAAAAACTAAAAAGTATAAATTAACGTAATATAATAAATTAATTGACGTTTGTCAGTCTTACAAAAACTCAAGCACGCCTAAACCGATTTGGCTAATTTTGATTATGAAATATTTCTAGAAGTCCAAGGTAGGTTTAAGAGGCATAAAAATGAATTATAGAGATGTATGTACGCGCATAACTTGAGAACGAATTTACCGATTTTGATGAATTTTTTTGTGTGTTTGACTGGGTTCCGGGATTATTTAGATTCGCAATTGGAACCGGTAGGTGGCGCCGGGATTGGGTTCTAGGATCTTCTTCATCTCCTGAACAGATTTTGATGTTTTTTTGCGTGTTAGAGTGGTTCCCCGGATGGTTAAGACTCACAATTGTAACCGACAGGTGGCGGTAGGATCGGGTCCTAGATTTTTATTCTTTCAGGACCGGACATCGTCCGCCGGCAGCTCTAGTATTTAAATAACAGTATGAGAAAATAGATTTAAACTAACAAAACTGCAACAGCAAAGCGATGACAATTGGCGGATCTGAAAAAATGCCGAAATCGAAGAACTGGTGGATGAGCCAAATATAATAGACGAGAGCAAGGCACATCGCTTGCGCTGGCTTGGCCACCTACATAGAATGGAGGAGGATCGCGCGGTGAATAGAGCCTATCTGGGCAGACCGGGACAGCGACCAGTTGGTCGGCCCAGATATCGCTGGAGTGACGTAGTGGAGGCTGATCTGCGCGAGCTTCATGCCTATGACTGGCAGGAAAAAGCGCTGAACAGGAAGGAGTAGAGTATTCTCATTTCGGAGGCCAGGACTTACTTTGGGTCGTTGAGCCACAGCAGTTAGTTTAGTTAGTTAGAGCCTATCTGGGCAGACCAACGGGACTGCGACCAGTTGGTTGGCCCAGATATCGCTGAAGTGACGTAGTGGAGGCTGATCTGCGCGAGCTTCATGCCTATGACTGGCAGGAAAAAGCGCTGAACAGGAAGGAGTAGAGTATTCTCATTTCGGAGGCCAGGACTTATTTTGGGTCGTTGAGCCGCAGCAGTTAGTTTAGTTAGTTAGAGCCTATCTGGGCAGATCAACGGGACTGCGACCAGTTGGTTGGCCCAGATATAGCTGAAGTGACGTAGTGGAGGCTGATCTGCGCGAGCTTCATGCCTATGACTGGCAGGAAAAAGCGCTGAACAGGAAGGAGTAGAGTATTCTCATTTCGGAGGCCAGGACTTATTTTGGGTCGTTGAGCCGCAGCAGTTAGTTTAGTTAGTTAGAGCCTATCTGGGCAGATCAACGGGACTGCGACCAGTTGGTTGGCCCAGATATAGCTGAAGTGACGTAGTGGAGGCTGATCTGCGCGAGCTTCATGCCTATGACTGGCAGGAAAAAGCGCTGAACAGGAAGGAGTAGAGTATTCTCATTTCGGAGGCCAGGACTTATTTTGGGTCGTTGAGCCGCAGCAGTTAGTTTAGTTAGTTAGAGCCTATCTGGGCAGACCAACGGGACTGCGACCAGTTGGTTGGCCCAGATATCGCTGAAGTGACGTAGTGGAGGCTGATCTGCGCGAGCTTCATGCCTATGACTGGCAGGAAAAAGCGCTGAACAGGAAGGAGTAGAGTATTCTCATTTCGGAGGCCAGGACTTATTTTGGGTCGTTGAGCCGCAGCAGTTAGTTTAGTTAGTTAGAGCCTATCTGGGCAAACCAACGGGACTGCGACCAGTTGGTTGGCCCAGATATCGCTGAAGTGACGTAGTGGAGGCTGATCTGCGCGAGCTTCATGCCTATGACTGGCAGGAAAAAGCGCTGAATAGGAAGGAGTGGAGTATTCTCATTTCGGAGGCCAGGACTCATTTTGGGTCGTTGAGTCGCAGCAGTTAGTTTAGTTAGTTACTTAGACTGCAACAGGTGTGGTGTAACTGTGCAATGTTGGATCACGGATCCTTATTACACAGCTTCGCTGCTTCTAGTTAATAATTTTGTGGACTGTATAGGGTATATTTGAGAGTGAGAGGTATGCCAAATCCTGCACAAAAACCAATGGGGTAATAAGCACCGCTAACCTCGGAGTCCACTTCCAATGGGACAGCTAGCAGCTCCTGAAGTGCACGGCACTAACAAGTCCTCGGATGGTACTTAGGTTTAAGTTATGCCACACTCACACCAAGAGCAAGCACGGCTTGTGTCTAAAGTTTAATAGGATCTCCAAGAATGGGATGTGAAACGTTCACTTACACGGAGAAAACGGAACGTCCGAACTGACCTCGCGTGCGTTGGAGAGTGGATCGCCACCACGCAATGGCGGCGAGACCGAAAGCCAGCGGCACTTACAAAACTACCCACATTAGTATAAATCGTGAGGATCCCACAGTATCGTTTCTTGGAATATGGTTCTAGGTTAATATTGCACAGCTGATTTGTTATCAATGTTTTCTATAAGCGTTGCTACATCCCTATAAATACCTGGTAGTGCAGCAGCTGCTAGAAGATCGAAGGCTTTCTTCCTCCCCATTTTGTCAATCGGTGGTTCCAGATCCAGTGATCCGTTTCTAGTCAGCAGTCCTAGTGGGAATAATAATGATGTCGATGGATCACAATTTAAATCTCAAATTAAAAATTCAAAGCAGACGGATGCGATTACATAAATTCTTGGACCCAGATTTCAATTCCAAATCAATGGGTCTTTGTTTGAAGAATTTAACAATGTTAACGCGTGACTTGTGACGGAAGCAAAATTAAAGACGCCTGTGCCTTCTCTGGATGTCTTCAGATGGAACTGTATTTCATGGCTCCTTTTATTTATAACTCTTTGCCAACTGATACTATAAACGTACCCTCAAGAAAATTCACTGTAGTTTATAGTTTTTGAGTAGTAATTATGTGTTTTTGTGAGAAATGTGAACTGTATAGCCAAATGTGGCTTTTTGAGTTTTCATAAGAACTCCGTTACATGGCGTCGGTTGTAGCCTACAATACAACTGCGCTACTATACGAAGACTTATACATCAGAATTGGCTGTATGGACTAAGATTCCTTTGCCTGCCTTTGTGGCGAATTCTACTACTACTACTACTTACCAAAGCTTAATTGTCATTTTTCTTTAAATTAGAATATTTATGTAGATTTAAATTTAATTTTTAATTCATTTTGTACACCACTATGTGGTAGAATTTACTGTGCATCTACAATTGTTTATCACCTGTGTTTAATATGTTTTCTATGGTTTTTGTTATTTGTGGTGAATAGCAATCATGTGTGAGTACAGTCCAAATGAGATTGAAAAAGAGTAAAAATATACATTTTCCGAGTGAGATGTACGTGGTTTTAATTAAATAAAAATCGCACAAAAAATAGTGAGAACTTATTGATTAATGTAAGAAAACAGTGTCTATCGTGTAAACACCTGTATAAACTACATATTGCAAATAAAGATATTGATTGATTGAAAAAAACAGATTGTAAAAAGATGGGAGCGGTTTCATTCTACTAGCAGGACGTTCCATTAGTACCTTACCACGCCCAAAATGCTCAATTATCCGTTCCACAAGGCGATCACGGTCGTTGTGGTCGTGGCGAAAACGTCCCTAATGACGTCGTCATTTTCAATCACACAACACTCACAACGACCCATGTCAAGAGGTGGGTCGAATAGCCGTTCCACTTGGGCGTACGATTGTAACGCCGGCAAGCAAGTGGAACGGGATAAATCGCGGTCGTGAACGTGGTCGTTGTGAGTCCCTAATGGAACGTAGCCTATCAGTGATACTGTGTCATTGTCATGTTGTCCCTCTTTGTCATGTGAAAATCCGTAGAGGCGTTATTGTACTGTTGTACCGTAAGCCTTGTTCCGTCCTTCCTTTTAAGTTTTTGACGTGAGTAGCGCGACAAAAATTTTAAATTCTCACATTTTCAAATTTTGAGCCGTATCACCAAAAAATTATGTATTTTGTACGTAACAAATGTACTGGCTCAGACGGGTACTACTCATCAATAGATGGGCCGTCTGTGTGTATGCGAACATCGAAATAAAAGAACTAATAAATACTAACTAATGGTCGCCCAATGTTCGAAAGTCGACCATAATTAATTTAAATTATAAGTTTGAACATTATTAAGGTTCTGTTGTCAAAGACTATACTTCTATAATCACAGATTTCGCCAAGGCTACACTCTTAATTTGACTTTAACAATAAACAAAAGAATATATATGCGTGTGTGTGTCAAATATATGGTAGTGTGTGTAATGTTTTATTTTATTGATTTAATGTAATTTTTATGCATAATAAAAAAAATAGTATTCTGCACTCATTCTCTATATAAACTATAAGTGTGCGAAATTTCATACTCCTTCGTCCGCGCAATTTTCGTAAAAAGGGGTGCAAAGTTTTTGCTTCAATTAATATAATGATTACAACATAACCAGTCTGTTAAGTTAGGAATCAAAAAAGAAACAAAAAATACATTTATGTCAATTATACAAAAATTACTTATATTAAAAATTCGTGTACGGAGTAAAAACATTCATCCAAAAGTCATTTGTGTAGTTTTACTAATTGTTTTAGGGCCTTGAACTTACCTGTTCTAAAAATAGCTCTCCCCCTGAATAGTTCTGGGGAACTTCTGCTCTTCTCCGCTCCAAGGAGAGGCGATCTTGTCCGAGGCACCGCTAACTGTTCAAAGACATCTCTCAACTCCGAGCGCATTACTAAACTGTGGACAATATGTATACAATTTTAAACTTCTATCGCTTAAATTATGCGCGAGAAAAGATTACCTATGAGCTAATCATGTTTTGTGTAATAAATGAGAGATGATGCCCCATTTTCCCCTCCTGCTTAATCCTCCCATGCTCCCCCTTTATCCCATACCTCGTATAGGATAGGAGGTATGGGATAAAGGGGGGAGACAGACTAGAAATCTACAAAAAATGCATTCTGTTCTCCATCGTTTATATAGTCTATTCCAGTTGTTTCTTTTTAATAGCTTCAATGTACAGACACGGCATGTTTAGAAATTTATAATATTATAGATATTGTCATCAGAACTAAATTACAACTAAATAAATCTATCAACAGGAAAGGAACAAAATGACAGTATTATTTTTTTCCACAAAATATTCATCAAAATTGCCGCGCTGTCAAATTTTTGCCTAGTTTAACAAAAATACAGATAATTCAAAAGCTATCCAATTACTTCAATCAACAGTACTTCAATTAAAACGTAATCGGTTCTGTGATAATCTATGCTTATATTGGATACAAATCCAACTGGGGAGTTTTTGGCGGGAACTGAAAGGGGATGTTGTGCTGTGCAGTTTTATTTTCTAAAAATGTGTAAAATTACTCTAAAATGAACAATAGTTGTAGGATATTGATAGTTTTTGAGTAGTAATTATGTGTTTTTGTGAGAAATATGAACCATATAGTCAAATGTGGCCTTTCGAGTTTTCACAAGAACTCCGTTGGATGGTGTGGATTGTAGCCTACAATACAACTACGCCTGGCTTAAAGGCCTAGTTGCCAAGCCTTAAACATTAAAAAAAAACAAATCCAACTGCTGGCTTAAAGGCCTGGTTGCCAAGCCATAAATATTGTAAAAAAAAACAAATAATGTATCTGTGTTTCAAATTCTTATAAGAAAAACACACAAGGAAAAAATTCCCATATGTTCATTTAGAGCATCATAAAAAAATGTACAAACAAGTTTGAAATAATATGTTATCCCCTTTATAGTTATGAAAAAATAGTTACCAATACTAAATAAATAGTTATAGTACTGTAATTTAATTTATACATCAAAATGACTTTATTTGAAACCACCGCAGGGAGACTAAATTTTCCATGTCAAAATCGGGCTTGTTCGGTTGTTAAGGGTAACGTTTATTATATATCAAAACTAAGAGAATTATATCGTCTCTTTTATTCTAATACAATTTTTATGTAGTTAGAGGGAAAAAGCATCAGTTTCAACGTTCGCTTCAATTATCTGTATTTGTCCACAAATTTGTGGTACTTCCCGCTGAGCCGTGTGTGATAGTTCGGGAAGCAAATTTGTGGTAGTTCCGTCTTAGGGGTTGTATTACCTGAAACTCCTGAATAAGGCGACGAAATCCATGAAATCCAGCTGAGTGTCGTATCCAACTGACCCTGTTCTTAGATGCTTTAAGTTCTCCCAAAATCTTTCACTAGTTTCCAATCTTCTTAAGCTGAAAAATTATAAAATTAATAGTTATTTGCGATATTAGTGCGGTAAGTTTTGAACGAGCGTGCATGACAAGAGTTATGAATGTCAAAGAAGCAAGTGAGGTGTGTAAGAATAAGCTTAAATGGCCCTCTGTTGTTCGTGCCTACGTTGTATGTATGTGTGTATGTAACTTTTGATATGAAATGACATATTTATTCTTGCAAAAGTGTAGTTGTATACAGGTGTTATTCCTAGAAATACATGGTTCAGTACATTTTACCACTTTCAATGGTGTGCAAGTAAGCAGGATCTTAATCGTCATTATTTAAATAATTAGTTCCTATTTATTTTATTAAGTACCTTTTAGGTAACTTGGATAATATTTATTACCTTTAATTATTAATATTTAAATTATTATTTCAATCTGTGTGTGTCAGTTATTTAATGTCTTTAATTAAAATATTTGTTGGCGACGGAGAAACTCTTTTAAAACTATACTTTTTGTTTTTTTTTAATTGTGACATTGTCTGAAAAATATTGAAAAAATACCAATATACGTTTTGCTATCGAAAACTGTTTTAAGTTTATTCCGCCTCGTCCGCTATATTATTTTTATTAATTATGTATTGATAATGTTACAACGTAGCCCCCCGACAAAGACAAATTCCAGGTACAGATTACTTTACTCTATCCGTGCAGGAACGGAGAAAGAATACAATTTCCTGCGGCCTGGCGGCCTGTCGTAAGAGGCGACTAAACAACCCACAGCCAGGTGGTAGGGTATTTGCTCGACTGGATGGCGACCACCCCTGGTCTAGAGTATGTCGCCATAACAACCTTGTGTTGTGTTCCGGCATTAGTGACCAGGTTCCAGTCTCCTTTAAGAGAACAGCAGCGCATTTGTAGCACCTTTGGTGTTGCAAATGTCCATAGGCAATGGTAACCGCTTTCCATCAAGTGGGCCGTCTGCCTGTCTGCTGAACTCCTGCAATAAAAAAATAAAAAAAAAATATAGAAGCACATTTATTACCTGTCGGCATTGGAACTAATTGTAATTCTTTTTTTGATCGTCTTCTTTTGTTTACTTATTTATTGGCATACGTTTCTAGAGAATAGCCTATTGATCTATTGTAAACGTTTAAGGCGGCTTGCGGCTGTAATCATTAGCCACGTATTACGGAATTATAAATTACAAGCTGATTCTAGGAAATTCGGTCCACGTTGCCGGGCGGGCACATTGCTTTTGTGCAGTATAAAACGACGGCCTGATTGAGGGAGGGGGGCAGTTCAGCGACAACTACGATCAAGGCCTGACGTGTGCACAATCGAGAAACTAATAGTGACGGACTTTGCGCGTTTTATTGAATCACGACCTTCTGCATTACGTTTGGATTTGTTGTGTTCAGTTATATTTGAACCTGTGTCATACGTGTTTGTATAGTTCTAATAAACTCTATATATATATAAAATATATTTAATGGTAGGCACAGTTTTTAACGGTTTTGGTTGTTTATTAAATATTGCAGGTGCCATTTCGTAAACACTCTTATCCAACATTGCCGTATTATATTCTTACAACTCAGGTCCCGACAAAAACAAAATCCACCTGCATATCTGAAACAAAACACATTAATTACCCGTCGGCATTCGAACTAATAACTATTAAAATTTAAATTATTGTAATTATTTTATGATCGTCTTCTTTTGTTTACTTATTGGCATACGGCCTATTGTTGTAATGTAATTATTAGCCAGGTGTTACTGATTTTAAAGTAGTACAAGCGGATTCTAGGAAATTCGGTCCACGCTGCCGGGCGGACATATTGCATTTGTGCAGTATAAACCAATGGCCCGATTGAGGGAAGAGGCAGTCCAGCGAAAACCACGAGCGCAGCGAGACGTGTGTACTACAATCGGGAATCTAATAAATGACGGACTTTGCGCGTTTTATTAAATTACGACCTTCTGCATTACGTTTGGACTTGTTGTGTCCGGTTATATTTGTACCTGTGTTATACGTGTTTGTATAGTTCTAATAAACTCTATAGTAATTCTAACGGCATTTTAATTCGAGTCTCGCGACTCGTAACAATAACTAATAACACAGAATGCATTTGATTCTCTTTTATCTCAAATTTTCCTATAGTAGCGGTTTTACTTTAAATAGATGGGCGTTCATTTTAACGAATAATGCAATTTCGTATATACAGACAGGGCAAGGTTAAAATTTTTAATGATTGGAAATGAGTCTTGTAACTGTCTCTAGGATCCAAACTACAGATTGATATTTTTGTCTATGAAGTGTCATTTTTAATACGCTCTTATTAGCTTCATACGTATGTTAGTATGTAACGGAATCTTTCAAGTTTAATTTGATCAACTTCCCGGTTTCCGATTGAGCTGAAATTTTGCACGTATGTGTATATCGCGTGGCAATGCAATAATATGGTACCATGGTGCTGATCTGATGATGGAGTCGGAAGGTGGCCATAGGAACTCCTGTACTAAACAAGGTAGACCCGTCGTGTTTGGGCTCGTTTTACTTGTCTTGGCTAGCACTCTGCTGCTACATGATATCCAGGATCTCAAAAGCTTGTATTCAAAAACCTTTTAAAAAAAAGCTATTTACAAACGAGTAGACGAATGTAATCCCGAGACGACGTCAAGGATTTACCACAGTCACGAGTTTGTAAAAACCAATTTTCTCACACGTGTCAGTTTGTCGTAAGCGACATTTGGACCAAAATATGTTTTTTATTGCAAAAGGCATTTTAATTTGTTTTTTTAACTTGCAACGCGGACGAAAGGGACGCGACATGCGTTGACACTGGCGGCATCACATCTTCCAGTGATTAAGTCAGAGGCTGGCAACGCTGCTTCAACAACCTAACATCTCAAACGGCGCAACTATGGAACCCTAGGAAGGGGTTACATATTTGTGCCGTTTGAAGTTGAAACTCCGTGGAGGCTATGGGCAAAGGATTGTTTCAAAGTTTGTAAGAAACTCTTTGATATCACCCGTGATCCGAAGGCTGATTCGTATTTCGCGCAACGAGTCAGCATTGCCATAGGCCATAGAGCGTAGCAATGGAGCCAGTCTTCTGGGCACGCTTCCTTCTGGTATCGATTTGTTACATACTGTACTCGTATATTAATTTATTTATAATTTAGTTAATTTTTAAGTATTTAGTTTTATTTTTTTTATTGCAGGAGTTCAGTAGACAGACAGACGGCCAACTTGATGGAAAGCGGTTACCATCGCCTATGGACATTTGCAACACCAAAGGTGCTACAAATGCGCTGCTGCTCTCTTAAGGGAGACCGGAAGCTGGTCACTAATGCCGGAACACAACTCAAGGTTGTTATGGCGACATACTTTAGACCAGGGGTGGTAGCCATCCAGTCGGGCAAATGCCTTACCACCTGGCTGTGGGTTGTTTTGTCGCCGCTTACGACAGGCTGCCTGGCCGCAGGAAATTGTATTCTTTCTCCGTTCCTGCACGGATAAAAGTAGGATCTAATCTAACTAAAAGTGATAGTTTTAAAATAAAATAATTTATTATTTATTTATTTGGTTTACCAACAATTACTTGCACTAATACAAAGGATGTACATTGCTTTATAAAAAAGGACATGACAAATGCAGTAATCACTTATAGGCAAACACTACATGCAATTTAATATTTTATAGTATGAATAAACTATAATATTGTTACGAGCTACACAGGACTCGAATTAAAATGCCATTGGAATTACTATAGAGTTTATTAGAACTGTACAAACACGTATAAAACAGGTACAAATAAAACTGGATGCAACCAGTTCACACTGTATAAACTGCACGATTTATTTACATGCGAAAAGTCCGTCACTATATCGCTAGATGAAAGTACTACACACGTCTTACTCGTATCGTAGTCGTCGCTTGACTGCCCCACCCCTCCGTTCGGGCATTGTTTTTAAGCTTCGACGGCCATAAACAAGTACAATAACAAAAGGCTATTGTCTAATTGCAAATTTTAAACACGAAAGAACTCCAAATGCGGAGGGTAATAAAACCCTACTTTATGGCAGGCCGGTGTGCTTCGTGGAATTTTGGCCAAGTTGTAACAATATAATTAATTTAAAGAAGAAAGAAAAGAAATTATAAGGGTTTAATAGCTATTAAGTTCCAAACATACAGAAAAAAAAGAGAAGTTAATTAGCAATATGAGATGCAATAATTCGACGAAATTTGTAATATGAATTTGCATGTAGATCAGTAATATCACTAAAGGTTTAATAGTTTACATAGTCTATTATAATTAAAAATGCGTTTTGTAACAAAAAATACACATACGGCCAAATATCGTTTGCGATAAAATGGCGGCAAAGGCTTACTACCTATCCGCGGTTTGCGGATAGCCTCATTATGTCACGCGTCGCTGGTCAGTAGAGTTGACAAAAAAAGTTACATAAATAGTTGTTGCAATAAATTTATTGTTGTACTAGCGGCCCGTCTGTTTTCAAAGAGCAATGGAACGAAGCGCGCTAAATATAAAACTAAAAGATAGACAAAAAAAATGATATAAGAAAGAAAACTAAATTTAAAGATGCCATATATCATGTGAGAAAGCTCAAGTGGAAGTGGGCTGAACATATCGTACGATACTCGGACCAGAGATGGACAAGAATAGTGACGGAATGGTGCGGCCTCGCGTATGGCAAACGTCGTGTGGAGCGCCCGCTCAAGCGTTGGGACGACGACATTTGTGCCGTCGCGGGCCCAAGGTGGCTCGCAGTGGCTGCAGACAGAGAGCGCTGGGCGCAGCTGGAGGAGGCCTTTACCCGGACGGAGGGTCCAAAAAATAAAATAAATAAAATGACGAAAAAATAAAATAAAATAATAATGACATTTTAAAATTATTGTATATTGTAATATGTTTTATGGACCAAATAAAAAGGCTTTTTTGTATTTAATTTTTTTATTTAGTAGCGGCCCGGCGCGGTTTCACCCGCGATATGTCCCGCTCCCGTGGTATATAGCGTCATTTTATATAGCCTATGACACACCCTGTTAACGTAGGTTTCTAACAGTAAAAGAATTTTTAAAATCGGTTTGTAAGATCCAGAGATTACCCCTACAACGAACAGTAAAAGAATTTTTAAAATCGGTTTAGTAGAGCCAAAGATTACAACGTCACAAACTCACAAACTTTACCTTTCGTAAGTATATATACAATAATAGTAAGTAGTCATCGGCAAACCTTCTGCGCGCGGCTTATATACTTTGAATTTCAACAAAGTTAGTTTTAATTGAATCTAATTTGATTGTGCATGTGGTAGTTTTTCAAAATATAATTAAAAATGAAAATTTTCGCTTTTTTTCCAAAACTTCTATTCAACAAACTTACGAAGATTTGGTTTGGTCCGAGTATATAAAGCTTAAGATCTTATCAAAATTGTGCTAATTATCATAGGATAATACAGGTAGCTGTATATTTGACCTGTAAAGGTCAAAGACTTGTAACTAGGTCAAGGTCAAAGGGGACTAATTTAGGTCAAGGTCATCCATGAATTAGCAACATCGTTATCTATACTTCTAAACCAGGGATTTCCCAAAGTGGTCGATATCGACCCCCTAGGGTCGAAATAGGTTTCCCAGGAGTCAACATAAACGAAGGCTGATTTTGGGGGTCGATTAGGTCTAAAAATCGATCCCTATTAATTAACCTAAATTCTTATTTGAAACTATCAAGTTGTATTACGCGTACAAATGTGTGCTTTTTTCAAAAAATAATTACCTACTTAAGCATTTTTACATAATTTGTATTAATTACACTTGATATTTACTGAATTTTATGACTATTTATTTTGTTAAACTTTGATAAAAAATGATGTCAACTTTACTCAATTAACCAGTTACAAAGTTTTTAATTAGGTAAGTATTTTGTATCAATACGAAAAAACTAGAGATAGGATTTTTTAAGTAATTTGGAAAAGGGGTCTCTTGCCCAAAATAGTTTGGAAATCCCTGTTCTAAACTATCCGGCGACCCACTCAAACACACACACGAAAATTCATGAAAATCGGTAAAGTCGTACTCAAGTTATGCGCGTAGATACATTTCTATGATAAATTTTATGTATATAGAAAATAGATAGATTGAATTTAAAGAAGTATGTTTAGTAGAGTACATAGATCATAACGAAACTTTGTATTATAAGACAGGATTAGAAATAGTTGATATGGATACCACCCATATGAATAATTGAGAGGAAGAAGACTGAGGTGGTATGGGCATGTAATGAGGAGGGATGAAAGTCAAGTGACAAAAAGAATGTTAAACTACAAGATGGAGGAGTTCAAAGGAAAAAGGTAGATCAAAAAAGAAATGAATGGATTGTATGAAGAATGATATGATGATTTGTGTTGTGACAGAGGGCGTGTGTCATAATAGAAGGAGTATGCAAGGAAAACACATATTGAGCCGACCACAATTAATTGAGAGAAGGTGCAAGAAAAGAAGATATTTAAGAACATAAAATCCGATATATATATATATATATATATATATATATATATATATATATATATATATAAATACATTAAAAAGAAGTATACCGAAGTAAGAAAGAGAGTTGGTCTGAAAGAGAGTGTCGGGGTGAAGGTAAGAAAAGGAATGCTCCGGTGGTTCGGGCATGTGGAAAGAATGCATGATGAAAGAATGACTAAACAGATATACAATGCAAAAGTGGATGGATGCAGAAGTCGTGGAAGGCCACAACACACCTTCCGTGATCAAATTGATCGTGTACTAGCACAAGGTGATGTCAGGAGCCTTAAGAACAGACGAGCGTGTATGACAAGAGTTATGAATGTCAAAGAAGCAAGTGAGGTGTGTAAGAATAAGTTTGAATGGCGCTCTGTTGTACGTGCCTACCCCGCAAGGGAACTGGCATGAAGTTATGTATGTATGTATGTATGTATATAAAAAAAGTATAATCTGAAGCGCAAGTAACAAAAAAAGAATTTTCAAATCATGGTCAAAAAATTTGAGAATCGCTGATAAACTTTATATTTAACTAGCTGTGCCCGTGACTTAGTCCGCGTGGCTTAATTTTTCGCTGAAATCTAAAAAGTAGTCCTAGTTACTCCTTATAACATCAGTTATCTGCCCGAGAAAGTCCCGTCGAAATTGGTCCAGTCGTTTCAGAGATTAGCCGGAACATCCAGACAGACAAACAAAAATTTTAAATCCTGATTTTTAGATTGGCGTACCGTATATATACTTTTATATGCATTTAGTGAAAAGCTGTTATTTTGACATTACAAACAGACACTTCTATTTTATTTATCTGCATAGATGTTTGTAGATTACATATGTCAACAAATATTTTGCCCACTTCGTCCTGGTATATCATTCCGTCTATCCCATTCCTCCTGTCTGATCCATCTATCCTTCCTCTCCTGTACCATTCTTTTTATCTGTTCGGTCCTTGCTCAGTATAAAGTAGGTTGAACATCGCTCCATCAATTTTGCTGTCTACGCTCTTTCTGTGTGACGCGATGGCCAATGCACAGCATGGTAGGGGCAGCCATTTTGGACATTAGTTCGCTGTCAACGTTTGACGAGAAACGACGTGTCGTGCGTTCATCGTTTTCTTGCATAAGATTCTCTCAAGTTTTTGTGATAACTGGCCGTGCCAAGAACATTTACCATAATTACACTTTGTACGAAGTCATAACAATTTTTTTTATACATTCTAATTTTTTTGATAAATTTTGTGTATAATCCCCGCAAATTGCTAATGCGCTGGAACCTTGTCAAATTAACATTCACGTGACGTCATCCGCAACTAAAAATGTACGCGTACTCGCCGGCCAGTGATGCTAACGGTACTGAGTGTTCGGCTACGGTTACGTCACCAAAATGGCGGCCAGGCGCATTAGCAATTTGCGAGGATAATAATACGGATTTGTCGTAAGTAAATTAAGAATTAATATCTGCAAAAATGTAGCAATGCGCGAGTGAGTATTATAGCGAGTATTCTCTCGAGTGCATCAAGACAAATGTTAATAGTTTGTAGTAGTAAGTAAGTAAGTAGTAAGTAAGTAGACTTTGATTGTATTGATTGACATCTTTTTTTATGAATAAAAGGCCTTTCTAAATAAAGATACAAAAACAACTAATTAGACTCTGAGAGTAAGATCCACCTACCTGCTCCTATTAGTTGACCCCACCATGATGCTGGTGGCTGCAGCAGTAAGGCTGCTATGACGTGGCGGGCAAGGATGGTGCTGACTCATCGATGTGGAGTATGAACTGGAAATATATTTTTTCATTGTTGGAGTATACCAATCAGGTTGACAGACCTGATGTAAATTAGCGTGGCCTATGGAGATCTACATTAAAACTAGAACTCAAGGTTATTATGACGGTATGACTCAGTCTAGACCAGGGGCCTCGTTCTGCTATTCAATGTCTTGGCATTGCTAAGATGTTCAAAGTACGAGTCCATTGCGTTTGTTCGGTCTTTGCCTACTATAATAAAGTAGGTTTGATACAAGATTTTATATCAAAATAAGACTGGTGATACCAACTGTGATTGTAGACTGTGCTACGTGTTACTATTCCTACTTATAGTCTAGAATCCGATTGCAGCTCCACCTATCAGTACCGGGTCCAATTGTGAATCTAAACCATCTAGATTCCCACACAAACACACCCAAAAAATGTGTGTGTAAAGATATGGTGATAAAATGCAACTATTTAAACATAATAAATATATAACTATATACAATATAATATCTACTAATTATATAAAATTACATATCATTATATTGCAGATAGTATTTCCTGACCATGTTCTTAAATGTTATTAGAGATTTAGCTTGTCTGACAGCAACAGGCAATGTGTTCCAAAGTTGGACAGCCTTAACCGTGAAAGAATTATTGAAAAACGTTGTATTATGAATAGGAGTAATAAGTGTATGTTGAATGGAAGGGCGTAAGTTGTGAGAGCAAGAAATAAATTCAAAGCGTTCTTTAAGGTACAGTGGAGTAGTAGGGATGAATAAAATACTATAAAGTAATGAAAGAATGTGAGTATTCCGGCGAAAACGAATTGGCGACCACTTGAGTTTTTTACGAAATTCAGAAACGTGGTCAAACTTGCGTAACCCAAATATGAACCTTATAGAAAAGTTTTGGAGGCGCTCAAGTTTATTAAGTTGTTCTTGAGTTAAATCTAGATAGCTGGCGTCGGCATAATCAAGTGTGGGTAAAAGTAGCGAGTGTGCAAGCTTAATTTTGGTGGCAATGGGCAGGAAGTTTTTCAGCCTCCAGAGTGATCTGGAGGAGAGAAACAACCGCCGACTCAACTCCGTTATATGGCGTCTCCAGGACAATTCACTATCAAATATAACTCCAAGGTTTTTGACCTTATCACTGATAGTGATAAGCTTATCAATATACTTCATTGCACATAATGTTACAAAATAAATACATACATACAATCGTAATGATAAGTACAATGGGTACGGTAGAAGTAAAACAAAGGGTGCGAGTCGCATTTCATATATAATATCGTTATAATATATATGCTCCGGTGGTTCGGGCATGTGGAAAGAATGCATGATGAAAGAATGACTAAACAGATATACAATGCAAAAGTGGTTGGATGCAGAAGTCGTGGAAGGCCACGACACACCTTCCATGATCAAATTGATCGTGTACTAGCAGAAGGTGATGTCAGGAGCCTTAAGAACCGACGAGCTTGCATGACAAGAGTTATGAATGTCAAAGAGGCAAGTGAGGTGTGTAAGAATAAGCCTAAATGGCACTCTGTTGTTCGTGCCTACCCCGCAAGGGAACTGACGTGAAGTTATGTATGTATGTATGTATAATATATTTAAGCTTTAAAACACGAAATTTGAAGTATTAACGAAAACTTCAACATTTCCAACTCTATCTGTATGACCATAGTGTTTAAATTATCTCATTCTCTCGCAGGATTAGTCCTGTAGATTTATCTTTTTATTTCTTTTTACATACATACATAACTTCACGCCAGTTTCCTTGCGGGGTAGGCACGAACAACAGAACGCCATTCAGGCTTATTCTTACACACCTCACTTGCTTCTTTGACATTCATAACTCTTGTCATGCACGCTCGTCTGTTCTTAAGGCTCCTGACGTCACCTTCTGCTAGTACACGATCAATTTGATCATGGAAGGTGTGTCGTGGCCTTCCACGACTTCTGCATTCATTCACTTTTGCATTGTATATCTGTTTAGTCATTCTTTCTTCATGGATTCTTTCCACATGCCCGAACCACCGGAGCATTCCTTTCCTTACCTTCACCCCGACACTCTCTTTCAGACCAACTCTCTTTTTAGTGTCGCTTTTTCGTTTAATCGAGTTTCAAAACACGTTTCTAAAGTTTCACTTGAAATATCTTGGAAACCGATTGCAGCGCCACCTATATATAGGTTCCAGTTGTGGGTCTAAACCATTTAGGGACCCACTCAAACCCACACAAACATTAGTATTCCTTCTTCGACACTAGAACGTAACTACAACTATGATAATAGATTACCTATGCCGTGGTGAGCCCTGTAAGAATTCATCTTCACTCCTGGCGCCTGAAGTAAGTGATGAGCCGAAGCTCTTCGGAGAACTTGTTTTCAATTCTGACGTAGATTTGTTTTTCTGGAAAAAAGTATTTCTTAATTGTCACACTTTATATTAAGGCTATGGACTGGTGTATTCTGAGAATCTATAATCCTTTTACTCTTTGGAAGATCACCTGTTTTATTAACTCTTATTGTAACCCGTGCGGGCCGTTGTATCAAACGGCCAAATAGGTTCGTGGAACAAGAGGGGGAAGGGTAAAAGAGGCACCCGACGCAAAGCCGCTGCAGTCGACACTCGACAGTAGTCATGGGAAAATCACTCACCAAGACGAAAAGAGTGATATAATAGGTTGGGGAAAAAGTCTTTTCGCATATAGTATGTAGGAACTTGTAATAAGATCTCTTTGGTTATAACATTTGTATCTGGCTGGTTTTGGAGGAAGAAGATCTCGTCATGCCAGCCTCAACGACATCATTCGCCGAGCTCTTGTCAGCGTCGGCGTCCCGGCCATTCTGGAACCAAATGGCCTGGTGCGTGACGATGGCAAGAGACCGGACGGAATGTCACTCGTCCCTTGGAAGATGGGGCGGCCGCTAGTGTGGGATGCGACCTGTGTTGACACACTGGCCCCGTCACATCTTCCAATGACCGAGTCAGGGGCTGGCAACGCTGCCGTTTCAGCTGAGGACGTCAAACGGTGCAAATATGGAGCCTTAGGAAGGGGTTACATATTTGTGCCGTTTGGGGTTGAAACATTAGGCCCGTGGGGTCCGTCGGCAAAGAGTTTCTTTAAAGACATATGTAAGAAACTCTTTGACACTACCCGTGATCAGAAGGCTGGCTCATATTTTGCACAACAAATAAGTATTGCCATACAGCGTCGCAACGCAGCCAGCCTTCTGGGCACGCTCCCCGTTGGCAATGATCTGCTACATAATGTATTTTAGTTTCAATGTCTTTGGTTTTTTATATTCAAATTAAATTAATTATTTAAAATATATTCCAAATTCAAATTAGGAAAATGTGTGATTTTCATTTGTTTTTTTTTATTGTTAAAATGAGTGAATCTAATGAAGAAATTCGATACATTTTTAAATTTTACTACAAAAAAGGTAAAAATGGAACACAAGCTGCCAAAAAAATTTGTGATGTTTATGGACCTAATGCAATATCTGTGAGAGTAGCGCAAATTTGGTTTAAGCGTTTTCAATCCGGAAATTTTGATATCAAAGATGCACGTCGCTCTGGTCGCCCTGTTACGGATAAAATTGATGCCATTTTTGAAAAAGTGGAGCAAGATCGGCATATTAGTAGTTACGATGTAGCTGGAGAACTGGGAATTGACCACAAAATGGTTTTGGCGTATTTGAAAAAAGCTGGGTACACAAAAAAGCTCGATATTTGGGTGCCTCATGAGCTCACTGAAAGAAACATTTGTGATTCTTTATTACGACGTAATGAAACCGAACCATTTTTGAAGAAGCTGATAACTGATGAAAAGTGGGTCACGTACGACAAGAACGCGCGAAAAAGATCGTAGTCAAAGGCCGGTCAGGCTTCACAGACTGTGGCGAAACCCGGGTTAACTCGCAACAAGGTGATGCTGTGTGTATGGTGGGATTGGAAGGGCATTATTCATTATGAGCTGTTACCGCCAGGCAGGACCATCGATTTTGAACTGTACTGCGAACAACTGATGAGATTAAAGCAAAAAGTTGACAGAAAGCGGCCGGAATTAATCAACAGAAGGGGTGTGGTTTTTCACCATGATAACGCTAGACCTCACACATCTTTAGCCACTCAGCAAAAATTACGAGAGTTTGGCTGGGAGGGGTTAATGCATCCGCCGTATAGTCCTGACCTTGCACCTTCAGATTTTCAACTGTTTTGGTCTCTGCAGAATTGCTTAGACAGTGTCAGGTTAACATCACGAGAGGACTGCCAAAACCACTTGTCGCAGTTTTTTAATCAGAAGCCCCAAAATTTTTATAGCAATGGGATCACGTCCCTACCTACAAGATGGCAAAAAGTTATCCAACAAAATGGCACCTACATACTTTAGTCAAATGTAAATAAACTTTATAAAAAAACCTTTTGAATTTTTATATAAAATGCGAAAAAACTTTTTCCCCAACCTAATATATATATATACATATATAAGAATTATACAATAATATACCCTAACAAAATAACGAAATAATAAATAAATTAAAAAACAAATAAAACTAACTATAACTAAATGTTAGTGAATTTATTCTAGAAACTGTAAACAACTATAAGATATTTTAATTATTACTTGAACAATGAACAAACGAACCATGGATATAAACCTAAATACATTAATTCCTGCTCCCAGGTAAGTAATAATGATATGTATCATTTATATAGAAGGACGTCAAATAAACTATAAAGGCATCAGAATTAAATTAACTAAAGTAAATTAAATTAAATATAACTAGTAAACATTAACTAAGTTCTTAGAACTCTGGTTGTTTAGCATTAAAGCTTTACAGTTTGTAGATTCTAATAGATAGTGACAGGTCCAATATGAGAAAACACACCAATATTTCATTAATTAAATTATTTACACTATTTATAAAAATCAGAATCATTATTATGAATTACATTTAACAGTAAATTATAGACGACATTACTAAGTGTTTAATAAACATTTATCAATAGTTAAAGAAGTTCTTACAATAGTCTATGTATGTTCCTTGAGGAATTCATATCTATTTTACGAATAATAAGGCAAGTCACAGTTGAGTTTCAACTGCGATCGAGGCGTTATTAAGTGTACATTCGGAACGGGAATCTCACATCGAAAAACCGCGTACTTTATGTTTTTGATGATCTTCTGTCTTACGATTTGAACTTGTTATATTTGGTTGTGTTTGTAAGAACTGTATATTACGTGTGCTCTTCAAAATGGTATTTATCTTGAATCCCATAATATTAGTATAATAATAATAATAATAAGTTGGTTGGCTGGTTGAAGGGTCGGATGCAGAAGGCAGCTCTGTTGGACACGGCCCGTATTGTGAGGAGATTCCTGTGTCTGGAGCCTTAACCACCGGTAGCCTGGACCCTAGGCCCCACTGCCGGCGAAGATCAGTTTTTTATATTTTTTTTATAAATAAATTTGTATTTTTTATAAGAAAAATGTAAAAAATTTGGAAATAAAATATATATGTAAATAATAATAATCCCCATATTCCCAGACCCCTTGTACCACTAGCAGTTCACCCCAATAGCCCGGTACTTTTTGTCCTGATTTCCCACAATAGTCCTACACTGGCCGGGGCTTGTCCTTGGGTGCATCACCATATGTTGTAGACAGGGATAATCGCCGGTCAATGTCACGCCACCACGGGGCCTCTACGTGTTGGCTTTCCCATGGCCCCACGCAAGCCTTCCAAATGTCCGGGCCATTTTTATGGCCCGTGGTCTCAAAAGACATACAAATATATAATAATTTCAAAATAACATTATTATTTTGAAAGACATACAAAATAATAATAATAATGATAATTTTTACCCGCAGGGGCGCTTTGTGGCGAAGCTTTAGGTGAGTACCTGACTCCGGGGGCAAAGGCAAGGCACCCGCCTCCGTGCTTGCCTTAGCTGGCCGGCACGGAGTGGAGATCGCTAGAGCTGAGACTTAAGCTCCAGGGGTGGAAGTCTATGTTAGTAATTAATGACTAGCACTGATTTAGTCCTCTTGATGAAGGACCAAATCAGTGGGCAGTCAAATTTATCAGCTATTCCCTTCAGGATGCTGCTACCACGCAATCTGCTTAGTAACGACGCTGTTTTTTTACGCCATAAAGCATCAAAACCTGTTGATGTGCGCTTCGGCGAACATAGACGACGCACTGCAGAAACGCGGTCGCCTTTGGACTCGTAGGGCATTGTAAGCTCTTTGGGTATATTTGAACCACAGACTTGCCAAGTACAGATAGGTACAGTAAGCCTTAAATAATGTTATTTTAACCGTCTCTGTACACCGAGCAAATCTGCGGGCCAACTTGTTTGCCCGGACTGACAATGCCCTACATTCCCTATCCCTATAGCTTTAGAAACTTTAATACGATACTTACCTTAAATTTAATCCCTGTACTCTTAATGGACTCAGAATGCGAGTCAGTGAAGGTTCCTTTGACTGGTGTCGAGTGGCACGAGCTGCCACACGTTGATTCTCTACCACCAAAAACCTGAAGTGAAGGAAATAAACATTTCGATGTGATATTGTAACAAATACACGTAGAATTGAAAAATTCCTCCTTTTTTGAAGTACATCATTTAAATCTATCGTAGCATGTAATTATTCAATATACATACAAGACAATAGGACACATACAGATTATTATTATCCCGTACAGAAAAGTACTGTTCTATACGTGCAGGCGCAGAGAGAAAATATTAATTCCCATAGCCGGGCAGCTTGTCATATAAGAGGTGGTATGGCATCTGCCTGTGCGGATGCCTGCCACTGGTTAAAGTGTATCGCCATAAAAAATCTGAGTTGTGTTCCGGCATCAGTGGCCTGGTTCCAGTCCGCCCTTCGAGGCCGGCAGCACATTGGTATTGCAAATGTCCATAGGCGTCAATAACCACTTTCTAGCAGGTGGGCCTGTCTACTGTACTCCAGCAATAAAAAAAGAATCCTATACTCACACGTATAGCGTCGGAAACCAGTGGCTCACAGCAGCACCCCTCTTCGTAGTACAGCGCTGTGTATTTGTTCTTAAGCCAGGCTAAGCTCCTGTCGGCCAGTTTTGCTTGGCTCATCAAAGCTCTAATAACCGAGTGAAGTCCTACAGCCCATACTCTGAAAGTAATATATACGAAAATAAATTAAGGATTAGGTACAGTTGTGCCCGTGGCAGGGAAATACGAATCTTAGCAGAACGAAGGTGCTCGCTCTTAAATCCAACATTTGGACCAGAATCTCCTGGCTCTACCTCATAGCTGATTTGGAAAAATGTTAACTGTTTTTTATAGCCTGAAGCAGGCGATCAGGCAGGCGGCCCACCTGATGGAAAGTGATTACCGTCGCCTATGGACATTCGCAACGCCGGGGGTGTCACCAATGCGTTGCCGACCTCTAAGAAATTTAATAACGCCCATCTTAAAGAACCCCATGTCATAGCACAAAGGGAAAACCGCGGCGGGAAGTTCCCTCCAGATCATTGTTGTACGCGGAATAAACGTTCTACAGAACCGTTGCGTAGTTGAGCGTGGGAGCTCAAGGAGATGGGGATGAATATCCCGTCGCTGGCGAGCGGTGTGGTTGTAAAAGTGAGGCGTTGGCACCAGATGAAACAGTTCCTCAGAACACTCCCCGTTATACAGGCGGTAAAAGACGCAGAGGGACGTAAAGTTTCTTCGAAGGCTAAGCGATTCCAAACCGCCTGTAAGTATGGGACTAACTAATAACATATTAAAAATATTAACTAAATTACTATAGCCATAATTTGAAGAAATGCATGTAAGACAAAGTGGCATTACACACAGTCAGTTTTCTTTTTTTTAAGGGAAATTGTACAGTTTAGTCGGCCCCATCTAAGGTCACCAATTAACACATCTACTGGTTAAGACAATTAACATATTTTTAATACAGTTGTCATGGACAGCTCCCTGTGTAGAACTTGTATGGAAACAAAAGAAACAGCCGCCTTTGTCCATTAGAGTGCAGAGTGATGTATATTGAATACATGGTTCTGCCAAATTTGGTCCATATATTATCCAGAATTTTTTGAGAAAATTTACTATAAAATTACATAGATAGACGGACATAATGATTTTATAAGGGATCCATTATTGCCAACAAGAACTACATGATCTTTATAAAGAGAAGGAGACACTTACCTAAAAGAAAATGCGGGTAGTACAAAATGTACAGTCCTATTGTCGCTTAAAGTCCTTCCATATACTAAAGATATTATGTGGGGGCCCTGAGTACAGGTTTCGAGACCGAAACGTCTCGCTGAAGAAGTCAGTTCATTGATGTCTCTTGGTTCGAGGAGTTTACCTCCGAGGCGCATGTCTTTCACGCATTGGAGGTCTATAAATCTAGAAAAAAATAATTTTGTTAAATTGGCGCCACATCTCCTACTCCTCCCATTTCTTGATCCAGACCGTACTAAAGACTTTGCAGTGGTCATCGATCCCAAACTATATTTAGCACCTGGTACTTCAGAATGTCTTTGTTTTGGATTTTATCCATGAGAGAAATACCCCACATAACTCACTCTATCTCGACACCGTGGGTCAGGACGAAAAAACGCACTATGCTAAGACTTTTGTCTTTAAACATTGCGGTGTGGTTGACAAATTTGATGAAGCTTGTCGAATGCTGTCCAACCCTACTAGATCTTCCTATTGTCTTTCCCCTTGATAGGAAAAGGATTCCGAGTTTTTTATCCATGATATACAATGACGTTTATGGAATATTATAGTAATATTCTGAACTACTTACCCTTCTTCCCCCACAATACCAGCTTCATTTTCATGTGCTAAATTCGCTGTGTATTTGAGCGGTATCACTTCCTCAGGGTTGTATGATAGGCTCACTTCTGGTTGCTGAACATTCTCTGACGGGGTTTCACCTGAACAGAAAAAGCAAATCCTTTTTAAATTCGTGGCCAAACTTTTTGTGTTTTACGTTATTTTATACGCACATGCAGCATAATTTAGGCATACCATGTGTAACATGAGGTCTATGCGCCGTTCTGCACCAAGTGAGCAGTGCGCAGGAACGTTCTAGCCTCAACTGTGCTATCGTACCTCCCCATTCTGCCTCCCCCACCACACACGCTGTGCCGTGATGCATTATCTGTACGGTAAAAATAAATAATTGATGTAAAAAATTCACATCACAAGTTCTTAAAGCGTACCTTAGTTGCTTAAAATGATTGCTTTTAATAATGTAGGAAAGCTGAGTTGGGAGCTCAATTTTTTTATTTTTATTGCTGGAGTAAAGTAAACAGGTGACGATCCACCTGATGGAATGGAATTACTGTCGGATATTTGTAAAAGAAAAGGTGTTACCAATATGCTGCCGGCCTAGAAGGAAGCGAATCTGGTCACTGAAGCCCTAGAGCGCGCTAGTGAAATGTTTTTAAAAACGCTTGCGTACATGAGCGAAGCGGCTCAGAGAAGTGAGGATGAATAGTAGTAATCGGACGATGGTGACATACCGAACAGTTAATCGGGACACTCTCTATTATGCAGACCGCAGAAGATGCAAAGAGTTGCACTCTCTCCGAAACAAAGTGTGTCTAAACATGAGTATGGGATTCTCAACTACGAAACTGAAGATGACGATGATGATGAAGATTGTGGAAAAGAATAAAAGAAAATATTTCGGTTACTAATTTTAATTAATTAAGATTTTAAAAGAACGAACAGAATTAGATTCGATCCTTACCTGAAGTATATGCCGGTCTATTCTCTCCCCATTTTGAGGAGATAAGGGAAACATAGTAACCCCATGATCGTGAGGTAGGGGTTGCACAGGGCAATACCCTGTACCCTCAAGTTCATATAAAGCTTCATTCTCGAAGTCTGAACCAGAGTTTTTGTTGTTTGGTTGAGCAAATACTGGCTCCTCGCACGCGGTCAGTGCTGTTCTGAAATCAGAGAAGACATAATTTTAATTTTTTTTGTTTATATTGAGAACAGGCATTCACACTAGTAATATAGCATAAAAAATATGTAAGCGCTATATGCTACCGGAGAATTTACTTATTTTATCTCGTAAAAGTATCATATTTTCCGGTATTAAAAGCACTTTATGTCCATTCTCGGTATTGCGACAATATATACAACGAATTTCATCAAAATTAGCTATCTCTGTAACGTTAGTTTGCAAGACCACAGCGTCAGAGTCAAACAGTCTGTTGTTTGCACATTGGTATTTAAAATATTACGTATTTTTACAATATAGATAGGCAGAGAAAGGACTACTTGAATATTCGAAGATGATCTACCTTAAGTACTCCCCGAATACTGGTGCGTTGTTCCTAGTCAAAGCGTAATGGTGCTGATGGAAACTTGCTATATGGTCCATAACGGCCTGCGTCCGGTAGACCTTCTCCAGGTTCACCAAACCCTCAGGCCCGACTCGCCTCCAGCCTGGAGGTTGTTCACCTTCCTCATCAAAGGATGCTATGTACTGTAAGGGAACAACACATTCATATTAGAACTGTATCTCTTTGTTTTCTTTCACACTGCGTATTCTACCGTATTACAATCGGTACCAGACCATACAACTCCTCGGAATACATCCGAGGAGTTGTTTGGTCTGGTGACAACGCCATATTTTCACCATCACACCGCTCGTTATCATCGGGATTTTTATCCTCATTTTCTAAGCTGCCACGCTCAACTACGCATCAGTAACGACCTTGAGGGCAAAGCTTGAAATACCGGTTAAAAGTATGGTGTCGTTACTTATGCTAATTTCGGATACTGTTTAAAAAATAAATATCCTTATAAATCTTACCATAATTTCTAGACCATTTTACCGGTAAAATATATAACGTTAAAACTAAATTGATCGGTAATTTTAACGTTATATTTATATTTCGTTACTGTCGTTGCCTCCGTTCATTCGCACAGATCGTCAAACTGTCAGACAGCATTGTTGCTCAGATCGTGCTGAATAATATTTTAGATAATATTTTCTTAAGTTTTCGCGACTTGACTTTCGCGATTATTTAATTTTAGTTTTGTGAACAAAACTAAAATTAAATAATAATTAAAATTAACAAGTTGGCGGTAGGCTAAATAAAACTTTAACAATACTCGTTGACACTTGACATCTTTGTCTTCCGTGATCACGGCCACTGAAAAGTGGCCGAAACGTCGGAAAAACCAAAATCAAATAAAATTATCGCGCTTAAAACATATTTTAGAATTGTGTTTGTTTATTATTTTTGGTAACGTGCAGTCATAATTCCAATTGAGGAAGTCCGCTAACTGCTGACGTGAATGCTACCAAATTCTGCTAGGTACTTTAAAAATAGATGTAAAGGTAATGTTAATTTTCTCTTTTCTTATATGAATATTAGCGAGGCCTAAAACTATTTCTTTTAGTTTATTGAGAAAAATTGTTAATTTATCATGGTTTAAGAGGCCTGTCAAAACGAAGAACGGTAGCGTCGCTTAAAATGTCATAAAAATACCGTTACTTAGATAACATTTATGAATTTAACGTTTAATTGTAACGTTAAAATCTTAAATGCTATCTGAGTAACGGTAAACAAATATACCGATATGGCAGTATCTCTTTCGTATTTTTTTTTATTGCAGGAGTTCAGCAGACAGGCAGACGGCCCACTGGATGAAAAGCGGTTACCATCGCCTATGGAAATTTGCAACACCTAAGGTGCTACAAATGCGCTGCTGCTCTCTTAAGTGAGTCTGGAACCTGGTCACTAATGCCGGAACACAACTCAAAGTTGTTATGGCGGCATGCTCTAGACCAGGGGTGGTAGCCATCCAGTCGGGCAAATGCCCTACCACCTGGCAAACCGGCAAAAAAATACCGGTAATTATCTATATTTTTAAAGAGCCGCGAGACTTGAATTAAAATGCCCTTAGAATTACTATAGAGTTTATTAGAACTATACAAACACGTATAATACAGCTACAGATATAACGGAACACAACAAGTCCTAACGTAATGCAGAAGGTCGTAATTCCAAAACGCCCAAAGTCCGTCACTAAAAGCTTCCCGATTGTATGCTCCACCACAGTTTCAACGCCGCCACAGTTTCCTAGAATTAGCTTGTAACACCTGGCTAATGATGCTAATGAGCGAGTACAATAGGACAACGGCACGTATGCCAATAAATAAGTAAACAAAGGCAGACGAACATAAAACTATTACAAGCAGTTCAAATACCGACAGGTAATAAAACGTGCTTCGTGGAATTTGTCTTAGTGGGGGGGGGGGCTAAGTTGTAACAGTACGATCTACTTACTTTTTAATAATTAATACATAAATTATATATATGTATCTCTACGAATTATATAAATGTTTGTAAATTAATTAAA
Source organism: Dendrolimus kikuchii (assembly GCA_019925095.2). Lineage (NCBI taxonomy): Eukaryota > Metazoa > Arthropoda > Insecta > Lepidoptera > Lasiocampidae > Dendrolimus > Dendrolimus kikuchii. Next base: position 8,845,295 of record CM034415.1, read on the forward strand.
ATATCATATTCCAACAACAGGTAGTAATTTTTAGTTATAACGGCAGCGATTTTACTTGTCTGATAGCAACAGGCAGCACGTTCCAAGCTGTATAGCCTTAACGGTAAAAGAATTGCTGTAGAAAATTGAGTTATGCGCAGGAGTGTTTAATTTAAGTTTAGTAGAAGAGCGTAAATTATGAGAGCACGAAAGAAATTCAAAAGGTTAAGGTAATCAGGAGTACTTGAGACAAATAAAACACTATAGAGGAAAGAAAGGATGTGAGTGTTACGGCGAAATCGAATTGGCAACTACTCGAGTTTTTAAAACCATTTTTCCAATTATAAGTTTGCAATGCAAAAGTGGATGGATGCAGAAGTCGTGGAAGGCCACGACACACCTTCCATGATCAAATTGATCGTGTACTAGCAGAAGGTGATGTCAGGAGCCTTAAGAACAGACGAGCGTGCATGACAAGAGCTATGAATGTCAAAGAAGCAAGTGAGGTGTGTAAGAATAAGCCTGAATGGCGCTCTGTTGTTCGTGCCTACTCCGCAAGGGTACTGGCGTGAAGTTATATCTATCTATCTATCTATTAATATTGTGTAAATTAATTTCCTTCTGCTCCCTTTAGAGAGCGGCAGCGCATTGCTAGCACCTTTGTTGTTACAAATGTCCATAGGCGACGGTAACCGCTTCGCATTCGGTGGGCCATCTGCCTGTCTGTTGAACTCATGCAATTAAAAATACCAACCACTTGACGATTGGGTTCTGCGTGCCTTGGGTCCCGTTTGCAACTGTCCCGCATAGGACTAGTCGTCGTGCTTTGGTCCATTCGCTTACCACTCTCGCGTCTTGTGTCCCGTTTCAAGGATCCTCTGCAATTTAAAAAATCAAACTTAAATATTACAGCTATTGCTTGTAGTAGTGAATGCTGGCAGTAGTTAGTGGAGAACTGGTGCTTTCTTGCACTAGGGTGAAGAAAATACCTTGTTGTTTACAGGGATTAATTCTCGTAGTAGTTGGGCTTGGATATAGGCTTGGTTCAGCTTAGTGGTAGTTGAAGTTGTATGATACGACTAATAGCAACTCGTAGCGATTCAGTAGCGACTTGATAGCAACTCATAGCGACTTAATCACAAAGAATTTGTGACTATTATTTATACTAATATTAAAGTAGTCTAAAGTAGGCTGACATGACAAGAGTTATGAATGTCAAAGAAGCAAGTGAGGTGTGTAAGAATGGGCCTAAATGGCGCTCTGTTGTTCGTGCCTACCCCGCAAGGGAACTGGCGTGAAGTTATGTATGTATGTAAAGTAGGCTGCAGCATCAGCAAAACGCTGTACATTAACCCGTGCAGTTCCTCAAAATCGGGTTGAATAATATGTATCATAAATACAAAGATACATAAATATATATATATATATATAAATATAAATATATATATATATATATATATATATATATATATATATATATATATATATATATTTTACTTACAAAAATAGTTAAAATCTGATAAAATGTATATTTTATCCGTGAAGGAACGGAGAATACAATTTCCTGCGGCGGCCTGTCGTAAGAGGCGACAAAAAAACCCACAGCCAGGTGGTAGGGCATTTGCCCGACTGGATGGCTACCACCCCTGGTCTAAAGTATGTCGCCAAAACAACCTTGAGTAGTGCTCCGGCATTAGTGACCAGGTTCCAGTCTCCCTTAAGAGAGCAGCAGCGCATTTGTAGCACCTTTGGTGTTGCAAATGTCCAGAGGCGATGGTAACCGCTTTCCATCAAGTGGGCCGTCTGCCTGTCTGCTGAACTCCTGCAATAAAAAAAAATATTCAAAGTATGTCCCATCACTAACATTTCTTTCGGGTAATTAGTATATTTTATGTAAAAATCTCCTTTTGCTGCGAACTGAAGAGATGGCCTGATTAGGGTGGAAGAGCGAGATGGAATGCTCCTCCCTCTCAAATGAAGATCTTCCAGCGAGGCTAGTGTGGTTCCTCGCAGGCCTACGTCTAGGCAAATTTCCCGGGTTTGGCACCAAAGCTTGTACGACGTTTGAATAACATGTTTATGTTATCTGTCAGGAGCCTTAAGAACAGACGAGCGTGCATGACAAGAGTTATGAATGTCAAAGAAGCAAGTGAGGTGTGTAAGAATATGCCTGAATGGCGCTCTGTTGTTCGTGCCTACCCCGCAAGGGAACTGGCGTGAAGTTATGTATGTATGTAGATGCAGAAGTCGTGGAAGGCCACGACACACCTTCCATGATCAAATTGATCGTGTACTAGCAGACGGTGATGTCACGAGCCTTAAGAACAGACGAGCGTGCATGACAAGACCTATGAATGTCAAAGAAGCAAGTGAGGTGTGTAATAATAAGCCTAAATGGCACTCTGTTGTTCGTGCCTACGCCGCAAGGGAACTGGCATGAAGTTATGTATGTATGTATGTTATCTTACCTGTCGTCCTTCACCGATTCTCTCTTGAACTCCCGCCTGTGAGTTGGGGTTGCTGTCACGGTGTGACCGCTTGTAAGAGACGGCGTCGCTGCTAGGATTTCTCTGTTGGCAAACAGAACGATGTACAGTTTCGTACTCTGTATATTAAAAATGCCTTTCGCATTCGTCACGTAACTCCGTTGTCTAAACTGATTCTCTATGAAACTAGTGTAATTGATACGTGTCTAGATATACCGGTAAGTTTATTAGTTTCTATCCGTGCAGGAACGGAGAAAGAATACAATTTCCTGCGACCGGGCGGCCTATCGTAAGAGGCGACAAAACAACCCACAGCCAGGTGGTGGGGCATTTGCCCGATTGGATGCCTACCACCCCTGGTCTAGAGTATGCCGCCATAACAACCTTGAGTTGTTCCGGCATTAGTGACCAGGTTTCAGACTCCTTTAAGAGAGCAGCAGCAGTATCACCTTTCGTGTCACAAATGCCCATAGGCGATGTTAACATCTTTCTATTAAATGGGCCGTCTGCGTCTGCTGAAATCCTGAAATAAAAAATAACTTTAAAAAAATCAATTAAAATAAAAAGATGTAAGAAATATCATATACTTTTTTATTCATTCATTCATTTAATTATCGTAATACCGTAATAGTAAGATTACAATATAGTTTCTTCATTTTCTTAAGCCTATGTATAGCTCAGTTGAACTGTAGGTTATCAACTGAAGCCATTCAACGGAGTTCTAGTGAAAATTCAAAAGGCCACATTTGACTATACAGTTCACATTTCTCACAAAACACATAATTACTACTCAAAAACTATCGTTTGTAATACCGAAGTAAGAAAGAGAGTTGGTCTGAAAGAGAGTGTCGGGGTGAAGGTAAGGAAAGGAATGCTCCGGTGGTTCGGGCATGTGGAAAGAATGACTAAACAGATATACAATGCAAAAGTGGATGGATGCAGAAGTCGTGGAAGGCCACGACACACCTTCCATGATCAAATTGATCGTGTACTAGCAGAAGGTGATGTCAGGAGCCTTAAGAACAGACGAGCGTGCATGACAAGAGTTATGAATGTCAAAGAAGCAAGTGAGGTGTGTAAGAATAAGCCTGAATGGCGTTCTGTTGTTCGTGCCTACCCCACAAGGGAACTGGCGTAAAGTTATGTATGTATGTTTGTAAAAACGATCAATATCCTACAACTATTGTTCATTTTAGAGTAATTTGACACATTTTTAGAAAATAAAACTGCACAGCACAGCGTCTCCTTTCAGTTCCCTCTAAAAACTCCTTCACTGCAGTTCTTGCCTACTATCTGTTCGTGATGAGCAACAGGTACAGCCATTGACAACTCTACTATTTTCTTTTTGTACAAAGAAAGGGTCGTGATGTATAGGTGCGAAGCTTGGATGCTTATCCTCAAGGAGGAGAACCAGCTTTTATTAGCAGAAAGAAAGGTTTTCCGTAAGATTCTGGGTCCAACAAAGAGAGAGGATGGTAGCTGGAGGGTCCGAACCAACCTCGAAATCGAGAATCTCGTGGCCGAGACTAACATAATAGGAGAAACAAAAGCTCACCGCCTCCGCTGGCTCGGTCACGTAGAACGGATGGGAGAGGATCGCAGCGTGAGAAAAGCATAGCATATTCGGGACGGCAGGTAAGTCGGCATCCGGTCGGCCGTCCCAAATATCGCTAGAAAAACAGAGTCGAGGCTGATCTGTTGGAGCTACGAGCCAGTAATTGGCAAGATACTACGCAGGACAGAGCAAAATGGGATGCTCTTGTTTCGGAGGCTAAGACCCCCCACTTTGGGTCGCTGAGTTAGCGGAGTAAGTACAAAGAAGGGGTTATAAAAAACGTGTCAGCTTCTGTATAGTATTCATTGTAACGTTTCACTATCCTGTTAATTAGGGCACGTTCATCTTAGTTAGTTCTAGGTATCTTAACCGTAAACATATGACGCGTACGGTTTTTCCGAATCGGCCCAGTAGTTTTTACGCGAATCTCGAACAAACAGACAAGAGATATAAAAAGATTGCATCATGTTCTCCATCGTTTGTGTAGTCTTTTCAAGTTGTTTTTTTTTTAATTGCTTTAATGTACAGACACGGCATGTTTAGAATGTTATAATATTATAGATTTGGTACCGAATTTAGGATGTTAAATATAATTTTATTTTATTTTATTACTATTTTTTGTTCCGTGCAGAAACGGAGAAAGAATACAATTTCCTGCAGCCTGGCAGCTTGTCGTAAGAGGCAACAAAACAACCCACAGCCACTGCTGAACTCATGCAATTAAAAAATTAAAATAATAATATTTATTTAATATTTTTAAATTCCATCAGTTTTCTGTTTGTCACAAAAATATTTACTACTTTTTAGTTGCTTGAATAGCTTTAGAAATAATATTTTAAGCGCCTGTAGAAATTGTACGACTTGTATGCGTATACAAGTTTTGCTTTTCGATGGGTTTGCTCTCGACTTCCCTGGGATCCACGCATCAGATCCAATGGTGACAATGGCATCATCTCAGGAGTATTCTCGACTAATAAAACAAATTTAAAATCGGTCCACAATTAACGGAGAAATAGCGTAACAAAATACAAAAAAATAAAAACGTGCGTCTCGGGATGCCCGGCAGAAGTGATAACTTAAACTAATTTTTTTAAATTGTTTAACTTGAGAAAAGCTTAGGTTATTACTTACATTTTATGTATATTCATATGATAATGTAAGGAAAGGTTATCTATACTATATGTTCAATCACATAATCTAATTTATATCCCAAATCTATAAATTTGAATACATGCTACTGATTAGTTGTGGTGAAAAGTAACTAGATGGCGTTACACGTTTTGAAATCGGCATAAAGTCGATTTATTTGACGGCCTCTGTGGTTGAGCGGGCTAAGCCTTTGCCGGCGTACCTCACTGCAACGCAGAGGTTCCGGGTTCGATTCCTGGTATAGTAAATTCCGGAAACGTATTTTCTCCGTTATTTACTATGGTCTGGGTGTCTGGGATCGGCCCCAGAGTAGTCCGTTGTATATTACCCATAACACAAGCGTAACTTGCTTAATTTGGGGATATACAATGTGTGTGTTTGTCTGCCGATTATTATAGATTATTATTATTATTTTTATTTGAATTCTTTTCTAAAGACTCAGGTTAACCTGGAAATACCAAATTAACACGGGTGAACACCAAGTGTTAATTTGGGGCGTGGTGTCATGAATGGTGGTGTTTTATTTTTTATAGTGTTACATATTGTTCTTCTTCATTTAATTGCAGAAATTTTCTAACTATCCTACATGTATTGAGTATTGCTGCTTTTTGTAATGAGATGTAAATGTGTTTAGGTAGACCAAGTATTTCGAGCCGTAAGGATAAATCTTTTGCTATAACCCCGGTGGTGGAAACTACTATTGGGACTATTGTAACTTTATGCATATTCCAGAGTCTCTTGACTTCTTCCTGTAATTCTGTATATTTACGTATTTTTTCAGTGATAGTGGATTGGATGTTGTGTGTATTCGGTATGGCTATATCTATTAAGTATGTGTTTATTATTATTATTCTCATACATTGAAAATTTTATCCTACCTACATGACAGTTTTTTTTTTTTTTTTTTTAAATGAAACAATTCTACGGACTCTAAAGTTCCGTACCTTTTTTAATTTGAAGTTTATTAGTTGTATTGGTTTGTGTCTTTTTATTGCGCTGATAACATTGTTCTTTTTTTTATTATTGTATTAAAGTTGACGACATAGACACGGGTGGTGCTTATTGATTAATTTCTTAATCTCTAAGTATTTTATGTTATATGAATTTTTTTTTTATTATTGTTTGCTATTTGTGTATTGGTTTATAGATGTATTGGACTTATTATATTACTTATTCTAACTTGTGTAGTGTTGCTGTTATAAAGTGGGTGTGGTGTTTGGCGTGTGTGGAGTCTTAGGTGCTAATATTATTATGCTTTTCTTAGGATATGTATATATTTTTTTTTTGTGTGGTTTATTGGGTTTTTTTTTGTGGTTTTTTGGTTTTTTTTTTTTTTTTTTTCCTTAAAATGTACATTACAAGTAGTCTTAAAAATAGCTTATTCTAATACATTTTGTTGTTTTTTATTTATTTTTGTGTCAGGGTGGAATTTTTGTTTGTTCGTTGTGTGTTGGTGATTTTGGTGTGCTGTTTGTTTATTATGTGTCATAGTGTCTTTTGTGACTTGTGTTGTTCTGTGTTATTTGTGTTTTGTGTGTTTTGTTGTTCTGGTGTGTACCTACATGACAGTTTTATATTATAGACTTTGTTCTGCCACAGCTGTGTTACGAGTTTTATTTCAAATTATAAATCCTTTGTTTAATTTGCGAAAATATAATTAAATAGTGATAATTAAACGAGCTATTTCGAACACTATACTATAATATTATAAAGATGTAAAATTTGTGACGTTATAGGGGGTAATCTCTGGATCTACTAAACCGATTTTAAAAATTCTTTTACTGTTCCAAAGCTACATTAATAGGGAGTGTCATAGGCTATATAACATGAAGCTATATACCACGGGAGTGGGACAAAGCGCGGGTGAAACCGCGCCGGGCCGCTAGTTTATTAATAAATTTATTGATTATAAAATATTTTAAAATTACAACATTATCGAGCCTGCTTACCGCTGCCGTATGCGTGAAAGAAAGGGCAGCCAGACAGACTGGCGTCGTAACGCGTTACGTAACGAAGCGGTTTACCCTCCCATAAAAAGTTCAAAATATACAGTGGAATAATTCAGAACGTCCTACTTTCGGAAGTCGGTTACAAAGATTAGACGCCAGCAAATCAACGGTAGAAAGTGGTATACAGAGAAAGGCCCGTCAGTCAGCGTTACATAACAAATTATAATAATTTCCATACAATAACAGAAACGCCTTTTACGCGTGAAATAATATCCACGCCGTATCATGAACTTAATTCATGTCAAAAACTTAATCATACCAGAGAGCAGAAGGTTTCTTTAGGGTTGCCATGTGGTAGACCACTTAGCATCTTGAAGTCGGTGCATTTTGCAATGTTGTTATTGTTTTTGGAACGAAGTTCCTTATCGCGCGTTGTGAAAGGGGGCTAGACGGAAAAAATTCTTACGAAAAGTTGTCACGACACTTTTTGCTATAGTAAGCTATTGTAAGCTGTGCGGCGTCGCATGTTTCTCTGTCTGTCTGTCTGTCTCTCTCTCTCAATTCCAATTACAATTCCTTCACTAATTAATCGATAGGAACTTCGTTCCATCCGGGTGTCCCTTGACATCTCTCAAGTTTTTTCTCTTTTACTTGGCACCGACTTCAAGATGTTTTTTTTAAATTTTTTATTGCAGGAGTTCAGCAGACAGGCAGACGGCCCACTTGATGAAAAGCGGTTACCATCGCGTATGGACATTTGTAACACCAAAGATGCTACAAATGCGCTGCTGCTCTCTTAAAGGAGACTGGAACCTGGTCACTAATGCTGGAACACAACTCAAGGTTGTTATGGTTGCATACTCTAGACCAGGGGTGGTAGCCATCCAGTCGGGAAAACACCCTACCACCTGGCTGTGGGTTGTTTAGTCGCCTCTTACGACAGGCCGCCCGGCCGCAGGAAATTGTATTCTTTCTCCGTTCCTGCACGGATAAAATAGTAGTATACATATCTTTATAAATAGAAAAATAAAAAGTAAGACACTTGGGCATATCTCGTTCGTCAGAAAGAAAGGAGGAAAAAAGAAGATAAATACGAAAGGGTATACTGCTGAGGACAAAGGCAAGGCAGGAAAGGCAAAAATTGTACACGCATGCCAATAGTAGAATTTCTATAGGCGCTTGAGCTATATTTCTTTAAAAAAATAGCTCTCTATATAAATGTTGTTATAAGGAAATATCAAAGTGATATTTCAACCCTACAACGAGAAGGGTTGAACAGATGAAAGCGGGTGAAAGAGGGTTGGGGTAATTAAAAAATAACATCCAGTTACCCGCTCATGTGTGGCAGAGGGATGATTAATATGTACACAGAGCTGTTATAACCACCCAGGTTTCGCTAAGCTTTTTTAATTTTAATAGGTCCAAACCCAACGTTTATGAGGGTCGAAATTTTTTATTGTTGTTATTATCTTATGAGAGTAAAGATAAGCATGCGGTTAGAGTATATGAAAATATTGTATTGTTGTTGTGTGCTATTAATTGAAAAAATCTAGTAAAATCCCAATTTGATGAATTCATTATCTTTATATTCCTGTTTTCTTTTACCGTCTCCCAATTATTTGGGGCGCAAACCGGTGCGTCTGGTTGTCTATTGGTAAAATGGGGATGGAGGAATCAGCTCGTATAGCATAAATACGCGATTTGGAAACACCTAGTTCTAAAAGACCTGTTGATCAATGCCGCTGACTACGTTAGGGGTGACGCCTGGCCTGAAGGGGCAGAATTATTTTTAAAAAAAGCAATAAATTTGCAAAACATAGACATTTTTATAGTAAGGTTTGCTTGGTATCGACTTCAAGAGGTTTATCCTTTTTGATGAATTTTTATTATTTGGTCTATTTTTACACTAGTATCTATTGATCAAAACTAAAAAAAATATTAGTCAGGGCTTGAAAAGCGAAAACGAAGTCGAATTGGTTAAAGCTTAAGCGCATAGGAGCTTTTTTTTAAACTTTAACGGTTTTTGATATAATAATAATTTTTATTTGTCAGAACGTAGTAAAAAAGTTGTTACAATGATAAGTTGATGTCCTATACATTCTACAATTTTCATGGTGTGCAAAAAATAACAATAATTTTAAATTAATTTAATATTTATCATATATATTATTCCGTCTTCTTTAACATACCTATATCTATATTTGTATTTTTTATGTTATTTATTATATTTATTTAACCAAATTATTTATTAATATTTAATTATTTTTTAAATTATTATTCCTTTAATGTATTTAAATTATCTATAATTTATTTTTGAATAATATGTATGTCAATCAACTAAATCTACATCTCATGTCAAATACGTATAAATTGTAAATTAAAATAATATTATTTATTAAAAGTCAATTATGCTCAGGTACTACCAGTACCTTTTGTTAACAAAATACCGAGAAGTAAGCGGTAAGAAAAGTTCGTTAAGTAGGTTTTTCGAGTAAACCGGTTACGAACGGTTCTTGTCGCAAACCTTCAAATCGCCACCGTGTAGTATCTACAGCAAGATTTCAGTGGCACACAAACACATATTAGAGACAGTTATCTTTTTTATTGCAGGAATACAGCAGACAGGCAGACGGTCCACTTGATGGAAAGCGGTTACCATCGCCTATGGACATTTGCAACACCAAGGTGCTACAAATATGCTGCTTCTCTCTTAAGGGACACTGAAACCTAATCATTAATACCGGAACACAACTCAAGGTTGTTATGGCGATATACTTTAGACCAGGGGTGATAGACATCCAGTCGTGCAAATGCCCTACCACCTGGCTGTGGGGTATTTAGTCACCTCTTACGATAGGCCACCCGGCCGCAGGAAATTATATTCTTTCTCCGTTCCTGCACGGATAAAGTTATCAGAGAATATAAAAAGTATTTCTCGCGAAATAACCCGATTAATACTCGGAATGAAATAGTTGAATAAAACCGGTTATAACTGTTAAAAAGCGGTTAATTTTAAAACCGGTTCCAAGTCCCGGTATTAACAGCTCTATATGTATCACATGTATCATCTTTCAGCGATATCCGACATGGCATCGTTCAATAACAGTTCAGGAAATGTATTGTGCCTCGATTGTTGCAGATCAATTCATTCCAATTATTTGTACTTATTGAAATTTCGGAGGTATATTTTTTTCTGAAATACCCTCTTCCGTTTATCTACATTATGATGGATTCTTATTTATTTTTTACTAGCTGTGCCCGCGAGTTCGTCTGCGTGGAATATATTTAACGGAACCCTAATTTTTAAAGTAGCCTAAGTTACTCCTTATAACATCAGCTATCTGTCATTGAAAGTGGCGTCAAAATCGGCCTAGCCGTTACAAAGATTAGTCGGAACATCCAGACAGACAAAAATTAAAAAAAAAAATACATTTTCTAGATTTAGCTAGCCATGCCGCCTCCGTCAGGTCGAGGAGTAAGGCCCTAGGAATGCTAGCTTCACGTTGTGAAGGATGACATGCGTATCAACAGTCTCGAAACGGGGACTATTATATTGGTCACTGGGCGTTAGAGCACACGCCGCGAACGCAACCAGGATTTAAAGCTCGGATAACAACGATTGGCACTAACCTTAATTCTCTAAGGAATGCTCCGAAGAAAGGCACCAGTCTACATTCAGGCATCGCCAGCGCCCTCCCAAGAGCTCGCTCGTACTCAGCAGACAGCAGCGCCGCTGACAAGAAGTCCAAGGATGGGAGCGGCTCGTCCGATATGCTGAACCAGAAGGACTTCAGCTTGTTAGACCTGGAATAATAAAACAATAAATAAAAGCCCTTTAATGTCCCACTGCAGGACTCGGGCCTTCCATTATTGGGAGAACGGACAGTATACCCGCCACGCTTGTCCAAGGCGGACAAGCAGCCGTGCATTTATCCGTGCAAGAACGGAGAAAGAATACAATTTCCTGCGGCCGGGCGGCCTGTCTTAAGAGGCGACAAAACAACCCACAGCCAGGTGGTAGGGCATTTGCCCGACTGGATGGCTACCACCCCTGGTCTAAAGTATGTCGCCATAACAACCTTGAGTTGTGTTCCGGCATTAATGACCAGGTTCCAGTCTCCCTTAAGAGAGCAGCGACGCATTTGTAGCTCCTTTTATGTTGCAATTGTCCATAGGCGATGGTAACAGTTTTCCATCAAATGGCCCGTCTGCCTGTCTGCTGAACTCCTGCAATAAAAAAAAGACGGCTTGGCAGGTTTGACACAACGGATATTTCGATGTGCAGGTTGCATTACGATGTTGTCCTTCACCGTTGTTAGCACGTGGTAATTGTAACAATATGCGCACATTAGGCCAGAAAACTGCCTAAGTGGTGCATGCGTTCCGGCCAGGATCGACATCGCGTCCTTTTGAGTTTGGGACGCGTGCGTTAGCCATTACGCTACCAGGACTTAGACTTGGAATACAATATATGAAATAATACATTTACGTATGTATACCTTATTTTTCTTATACTTGGCAGCTTACAGCCTGAAGGCCCAGCTTGCCATACACAACGCGGTGCTGGTACCTACGCTCACGTATGGAAGCGAGAGTTGGGTATGGAAGAGAGAGCATGAAAGTAGAGTAAACGCGGTCGAGATGCGAGCACTGCGCAAAATCTGCGGAGTGACGCTCGCGGACCGCGTTCGTAATACCGAAGTAAGAAAGAGAGTTGGTCTGAAAAAGAGTGTCGGGGTGAAGGTAAGGAAAGGAATGCTCCGGTGGTTCGGGCATGTGGAAAGAATGCATGATGAAAGAATGACTAAACAGATATACAATGCAAAAGTGGATGGATGCAGAAGTCGTGGAAGGCCACGACACGCCTTCCATGATCAAATTGATCGTGTACTAGCAGAAGGTGATGTCAGGAGCCTTAAGAACAGACGAGCGTGCATGACAAGAGTTATGAATGTCAAAGAAGCAAGTGAGGTGTGTAAGAATAAGCCTGAATGGCGCTCTGTTGTTCGTGCCTACCCCGGAAGGGAACTGGCGTGAAGTTATATATGTATGTATTTATAACATTACGTAAAAACATAACATTAGAATTTATTATATAAAATTTTAAAAGTGCAGTTTTTTTGTAATTTTTCTGTTTGTTTGTTGATTCACGCAAAAACGATTGGGCCGATTTTGATGCGATTTTTATTGACCTGATAATGTTATTTTATAATTATCTTTTCTCGAACTAAATGGGCTATGCCGCGACGATGGCAAGAGACCAGATGGAGTGTCGTTAGTGCCATGGAAGATGGGACGCAACTTGTGTTGATACTTTGGCGGCTTCCCATCTCTCAGTCACAACCGTAACAGCTGCCACACACCAAGAGGCCGTGAAACGCCGCAAATATGTGTCCACTAGCTGTGCCCACGACGTCGTCCGCGTGGAATTTGTTTTCAAAACCCCCCGGTTTTGAATCATTCTTCATTGGTGCTCCGCTCCTATTGGTCTTAGCGTGATGATATATAGCCTATAGCCTTCCTCGATAAATGGGCCATCCAACACTGAAAGAATTTTTCAAATCAGACCAGTAGTTCCTGAGATTAGCGCGTTCAATCAAACAATATTAGTATATTTATTTGGCTACAACACTAATACTTACATTTTAAATATCGCGATATCTTTTGAATGGAATAATTCAAAAAGTTCTAGAAAGGTACTGAATTCGTCTTGAATATGGAGTAATTTATTTTGATAAAGATTAATAACAAGGTACAAAATAAAGAGTTTTTGAAGCGACGGCATTTTAATTATTTAAAAAAATAAAAAATTTCAAATCAGACAAGTAGTTCCTGAGATTAGTGCGTTCAAACAAATAAAGTCTTCAGCTTTATATATTAGTATACTGGTAATGGGTACATATTTGTGGCTTTCGGGGTTGAAACCCTGGGGCCGTGGGGGCCTCTATCGAGACCTCTCAACGCGTCTAATTGAGGTCACGTGTGACCAAAAGGCTGGCTTGCACCTAGGGCAACGCATCAGCGTTGCCATCCAACGTAGAAATGCGGTCAGCATTTTGGGCACGCTCCCCGCCGGCAGCGACCTGGAGTTAATTTTTTACTTATAGATCGTTACTTTGTAAATATTGTTATATTTATAGTGTTACGAGCTACACAGGACTCGAATTAAAATGCCGTTGGAATTACTACAGAGTTTATTAGAACTGTACAAACACGTATAAAACAGGTAAAAATAAAACTGGATGCAACCAGTAACACTGCACGATTCAATAACACGCGCAAAGTACGTCACTATATCGCTAATCGAAAGTACACACGTCTTGCTAGTATCGTAATCGTCGCTTGACTGCCGATCTCCCCTTTCGGGCATCCCTTTATACTCAGCTTATAATGTGTCACGACCGGGTAAACAATGATTTCCACGAATCACACCTGGCCACTGTCGACGCTATTCCCAGAAAACATAATTCTGCACACCTGCGAACGGCCATAAACAAGAACAATAACAATAGGTTACTGTCTAATTGCAAATTTTGAACACAAAGAAAACAAAAGAACTCCGAATGTAGGAAAGGTAATAACTGCGTGTAACAATAGTATAGTTTAATTTTAGTTTATATTAATTTATTTACAACTCAGGTTATTTTTAATTGTTATGTGTATTTTGTATAATTAAGTTTATTTTTAAGGATTTAGTTTAATTTATAATTTAGTTTTATTTTCTTTCAATGGAATTATTTTAATGTATATTTTTTTTTATTTTTTTATTGCAGGAGTTCAGCAGACAGGCAGACGGCCCACTTGATGGAAAGCGGTTACCATCGCCTATGGACATTTGCAACACCAAAGGTGCTACAAATGCGCTGCTGCTCTCTTAAGGGACACTGGAACCTGGTCACTAATGCCGGAACACAACTCAAGGTTGTTATGGCGACATACTTTAGACCAGGGGTGGTAGCCATCCAGTCGGGCAAATGCCCTACCACCTGGCTGTGGGTTGTTTTGTCGCCTCTTACGACAGGCCGCCCGGCCGCAGGAAATTGTATTCTTTCTCCGTTCCTGCACGGATAAAATATGTTTGTTGTAGTATAAAGTATGTTTTTGGAGACCACGGCCCATAAAAATGGCCCGGACATTTGGAGGGCTTGCGTGGGGCCATGGGAAGGCCAACACGTAGAGGCCCTTTGACAAATTTATTGTAAATGTCGCGTGAATTATTTTTAATATTGAACATAATGACATTCTACTATGAAAATGCTCCACCGCCGCAAGCTACGCCTGGCGTGTTTTCTTTTCCTCGTCATTAAGCACAAAACCCCACGTAATTTATATGAGAACCTCTGCTGGGTATCAAGCAGTAGAATGATCAGTTCTAGGACATTTGCGATATGACTCGCTTCTGAACGCCACTATACAGCCGGCTTCTACGGGAGCTTTCGTTACGCACGATCAAGGTGCTGTAACAACATTTCACCATTCATTACAAATTTACAATATTTAATGGGTTTTAAACTAAATTAAAGATATTTTTAAAAGAGCACCAACGTTCACAAAACGACCAAAACATGATCAAGTGGTATTTAACTTAATTGTAATGTCTTCCTTTTATTGATTATGAATATGAAATACTATAATATACATATTTATACATAGACATAGACAACACTTTATTGTTCACCAAAACAAAAATTACAAAAAAATGTACAACAAGACAATAGTTACATGATAAAACAAAAGGCGGCCTTATCGCTAAAAGCGATCTCTTCCAGGCAAACTGACTCAAAGAAAATTCTTTAATTATCTATAATTATTATGTAACAAAGAAAAGGAAAAAAAAATGACATACATGGACAGTAGATTACAGTCTATTGTAAACTAGCACATACATTATTGCGTAAGACTTACATAATGATTCCTAAGTGAATTTTTAAATATGGCAAAAGATTTAGCTTTTCTGACATCAGCGGGCAAAGAGTTCCAAAGTAAGACAGCCTGCATGGCGAAGGAGTTGGAATAAAATGTATTTCTTCATGATCATTATTTTCCCTATTTAAAGTCAACACTTAATGTTATACGACGCCCAATTTGGTTTTAAAACAGGACTATCAACAGGAAATGCTATACTATGTCTTAAGAAGATTGTTAACTTCGAGCTTTTACGGGGTGCTGCAGGAACTAAGCCATAGGTATTACATCTATGACACCCCAACGCCTGGCTCTTACTTAGGGCACCGATCCCTAATTTTATTAAGCCTATGTTAATCAGGGATAATGTAGCATTGGAATGGTCGATCAGGACGCGGAAACCGCGACCATGATCCAATCTTGGCCAGTAGAGTTGGAAAACCCCGTGGCCTGGCATTGATACGGTGGAAGCGGTGCGCCCACACCTGTTGCGTTGGCTCTCGCGGAAACGCGGGACCCTGACCTTCAGAATGAGGCAGATACTTACCGGGCATTCGTGCTTCACCCCAATGTCGCCAGCGTGGCGCACAAGACACGGCGTTTCATACGCTAGTCGAGTGCGCAGCATGGGCACCATAGAGGTTTGAACTCAAGACAATAGTAGGTCCGATCGATTCGCTCGGCAGTCTGGTGCAAGCCATGCTGTAGAGCGATGGTCATTGGGTGGGTGCAGCCAATTTCTGTGAGACAGTGATGTCTCAAAAGGAGGCCGCGGAACGAGATAGGGAGAGAAGTGGAATTGCGCGTATTTATGCACCTCGGGAGCCCGGAGACGCAGATATACGCATGACTCCTTGAAAATACCGTTGCAGGGGCCCTCTAGCATCTAGGAAGTAGAGGAGTCTTCACCCCTGTTGACGAAGTGAGTTTGCCTTTCCCGGGGCACTCTGATGCACTTATTGCGCTAGGATCGGCGTGGGCACTACGTTCTAAGTCTCACGCTCGAACACACAGACACAATAGACACAACAAAAAAAAAAAATCTACACGAAAATCTAAGCAATTAATAAAAACACAGAGCAATAAATAAATATATATGTATATAAATGACACTGAAACTATATAATCGTATATATATGTTTTCAGTATCAAAAAACAAGAAGTAGATAGATAATAAAACACAGTAAATATAGAAAAGAAACAAACCCCCTAGGATAAGAACCATGGTCTTTGAAAGTGTAAAATAGCCCATTATAGAAATATAGATTATAACTACTTGTAATACAATAAACACAATAGACTAATTAGTAATAGCAAATAGATACATAAATATTTTATATACTCTTTCGGAAATCAACCATACCCTGTAAATTAAATAACTAAAATAAATACTGTAAAATTAGATAAGCAACCTGTAAACTATAGCAATAGTATAAATAAAGGAAATAAAGAACTCCTACCAATTCCCAACCCCACCCAACTTAACCCAATCCAACCCAACTCAAACCAACATCCACATACCCAATAGTGATAAATTTATTTACCTTAGACAAAATAAGTAGCTATAATATATGGATAGGCAAAAAAGAGATTTCTATAATAAATAAATAAAGATCTACACTTGGGCAATCTCGTTAGCTGGAGAGAAAGGAGGTAAAAAAAAAAAAAAGTCTCACGCTCTTCCTGCCATAAGCGCGGGCACATGGGAGGAGGGTGGTTTTAGTGGATTATTGAGTCTTCGAGTCTCCACACAAGCCGGCGATTGACTCTGGTGCCCATTCGGGGGTCACCTCTCGTCGCTCTGGTCTAGCCCCTAGTAAAGGACCCAGTAGTGTGCGAAATGAATTTCCCCCGCCTCAAAAAAAAAAGCATTGCAATGGTGAAAGAATTTTTGAAATCAGTCCAGTAGTTTTTGAGTTTATTCGTTACAAACATACATAAGTACAAATCTTTCCTCTTTATATTATTACAGATGAAGGAAATGACTAAACCAGCCCTAAGTGGAACGTTTCTGTTTTTATATAAAGATTTGTAAACAAGTCACGCCATTTGCGCGTATAAGAACTATTTGAACTTATTGCTTTGACTGTTTTAGGGTTCCGTGGAAACAAATCTGTTATTGCAAGAAAATCTTTCCTTACCAATCTATCTATATATATAAAACCAAACAAACCAAACTCCTCCTGCTAATACATTTATTATAATAACTTATGTATTATTGTATATATATATGACTATGTATATATGTATGTATTTGTATATTTAGTTCTTAGAATAGAATAGAATATATTTATTGCGTAATGCATGTACAAAGATGTTACGGTTTTACAATATCAATGCATTCGGCCCATAATTGGGCGTACAAAATTAACATTACAATATTGCTTTATAAACATATTGAATCATAATGAATCAATACAATTAAAATTAAAAATTAATAATAATAATCAAAACATACATATAATTATTTTGAGTATTTATGTATCTATTGCCTTTTTCTTGCACCACCTACATCGCCTGATTCAAATTTCTTTCATTTAGGTTGCCTGGAAGAGATCGCTTTGAGCGATAAGGCCGCCTATTGTATTGCCTAGAAAATATTGTAAATATGGTCTGTTTTTGTAATTGTATATTTTGGTGTGCAATAAAGTGTTATATCTCTCTCTCTCTCCTCCGAAACGGCTTGATCGATTTTTATGAAATTATTTGTGTATATACTGTAGGTCTGAGAATAGGTTTAACTTTTTTTTATACCCGTCAGTGATAAGGGTGGCCCACCCCATTGTTTTAAAATATTTTTTTGGATATTATTTTTTTATGATTTGGCTTTAAAAATACATATTACCCTTAATTTTCACGCTTCTACCACAAACCCCCATTTTTACAAGGTTTTATTTAACTTGCACTGGATGTATGTATGTAAGTTCGGGTGGCATCTTGCAAGTTAAATTTGACCAACTTCCCGATGATATTATCAAAATAACCCTTCTACTCATACCTGTTCATAAAATATTTATAACTATTGATACCATGCACCCCACGCTTTTTTTTACAATAAAATATATTTCTTTTACACTATTTTTAATTCAAATTTATTTTCTATTTTTTAGTTGGATGCTTGCAGGGTCGGAATATGCCAAGTTTGTGTACAAACGTTTATGTTGTTTTTAACTGGCAAACAGGCAGATGGCTGTTCTGATGGAATATGGCTACCGTCACCTATAGACGTTTGCAATGCCAGGGGCGAAGACAACGCGTTGCCAGCCTTGAGGATGAGGTAGAAAAGGATGGAATACGTGGTAGAGCCATGCTGAATAATAGATAGATAGATAACTCTTTATTGTACACCAATACAAACATGAACTTAAAGACTTAAATTATATCTAGTTATGTACAAAGGGCGGTCTTATCGCTAAAAAGCGATCTCTTCCAGACAACCCCAATAATAAGAATAATTGTATTGATGATGTCTTGACGGCTCTTAGTGCCGTCTGGACCGATGTAATACCACGCTCTTACAGAATATCTGCGTGATACGGTTAGAGTGCTAATCTTGTTTCGTGCAATAAGTGAGAGTTACGTGAGACAAACCGTTAAAGCACCATGTAGTACAAAATAACTAAAGCAGGTAGTCAAAACGATTAAGGAGCTAACATATACCAGGCCACACAGAAAGTATTAAGAAAAAAGCTTTTATTTATGAGGGACTGGCCAGTTAGAATCTATTTTGAAAATATGATTATTTATAACTAAAAATACGTACGTTCCAATTTTAAAATTTCCCTCCAAATTGTTTGCGAGCTAATTTAAATTGTCGCGTCTCACTGAAACGGATCTACGCCGGGACCATTTTCGCGCTATGATTTTTTACGATTTCAAGTGTCGACTGAAACCGGACGAATCGTACGATAGACTTCAAATGACATTCATGGATGAAGGCCCTTCTAAGGCAACCGTGTATCGTTGGTACAACGAATTTAAGCGCGGTCGACTAACTTTGGGGGATGAAGAAACAAGTGGTCGCCCTTTGACGGCTGTTACGAAAGAAACCGTGCTAGCAGTGAAAAATTAAATCCAAGACAATAGGCTAGTTACATATTACATATATATCCGTTCAGGAACGGAGAAAGAATACAATTTCCTGCGGCCGGGTGGCCTGTCGTAAGAGGCGACAAAAGAACCCACAGACAGCTGCCATAAGAGCCTTGAGTTATGATCCGGCATTAGTGACCAGGTTCCAGTCTCCCTTAAGAGAGCAGCAGCGCATTCATAGCACCTTTAGTGTTGCAAATGTTCATAGGCGATGGTAACCGCTTTCCATCATGTGGGCCGTCTGCCTGTCTGCTGAACTCCTGCAATAAAATTTTTTTTTTAAAGATTCAGCACGTACAGCAGATTGGGTCGGGAAGCCTTCAAGAGATTCTAGACGTGCATTTCGCGCGAGGAGGATAGATTCACTCTGGGTGCAGCACAACTGCACCGATGCTCAGAAGCAGGCCCGGGTGGAATGGTGCCGTGATATGATAAACAAATTTGAAGCAGGCTCATCTCGGCCTATTTACGACATCATTACAGGTGATGAGTCCTGGATTTATCAATACGATTCAGAAACCAAGCGCCAGTCGACGGTTTGGGTATTTCAAAACGAATCACCTACCAAAGTGAAGCGATCTAGAAACGGGGGGGAGATTATGATCGCGAGTTTTTTCAATTTGACTAGCCAATCAAATTGAAATAGGAAACCAAAAGTTAGAGCAAGGCGGAAAGCATCTAGGAGAGCAAAGGACCTTCTACCCCCGCACAACGAAGTGGGGTGTGTTCTCCCAGGGCACACTCCAGGCACTTTATTGCGCTGGATCAGCTGGGCGTAACTATGTTCTAAATCTCAGCCTTTCTAACACAAACAAAAGCGCAGGGTCGACAAGGAGGAGGGGGTTTTTAGTGGGTATTGGGGTTGCTCGCTCGTGCAGCAACGCTCGGAGTCTTCCACACTATTCTGTGACGTCGATCGCGGACGGAGCACTGCCAAGACCATACTATTGCTGCAGAGTTATCGCCCCCGACCGACGCGTGTCGTTCCCCTAGCAACGACCCAGTTTGTGCGTAAATCGGTTAAGCATTTTCCCTCGCCTCAAAAAAAAAAAAAGGCGGAAAGCACGAAAATGACATCGGAAGAAGTGTAATTTCAGGTAATAAAGTGAACGGAGCGCTAAACTCTTTTATAAAAACCCAGAAAGTCTGTAAAGGCACGCTTGGCTGCCCATCAAGAGGTATTATTGCCAGCATTATTGTATGGCAATGAAAGTTGGGTATGGCAGAAGAAGCATGTAAGTAGAATAACTACTATACTACTACTGCTAATATAGTTCGACTGCATCGAAATGAGAACTTAGAGAAGTATATGTGAAGTAAGCATGAATTATATGATACGTAATAGTGTATAGGGGAATTGTTTGAATGGAGCGTTAGGTAAACTTCTTGGCGCTAAGAACCTCAGCCAGAAGGCCCAGCTCGCCATACACAACGCGGTGCTGGTACCTACGCTCAGGTATGGAAGCGAGAGTTGGGTATGGAAGAGAGAGCATGAAAGTAGAGTAAACGCGGTTGAGATGCGAGCACTGCGCAAAATCTGCGGAGTGACGCTCGCGGACCGCGTTCGTAATACCGAAGTAAGAAAGAGAGTTGGTCAGAAAGAAAGTGTCGGGGTGAAGGTAAGGAAAGGAATGCTCCGGTGGTTCGGGCATGTGGAAAGAATGACTAAACAGATATACAATGCAAAAGTGGATGGATGCAGAAGTCGTGGAAGGCCACGACACACCTTCCATGATCAAATTAATCGTGTACTAGCGGAGGGTGATGTCAGGAGCCTTAAGAACAGACGAGTGTGCATGACAAGAGTTATGAATGTCAAAGAAGCAAGTGAGGTGTGTAAGAATGGGCCTAAATGGCGCTTTGTTGTTCGTGCCTACCCCGCAAGGGAACTGGCGTGAAGTTATGTATGTATGTATGTAATAGTGTAATAAGAGAACGTTGTGGATTGAAAGAAGATGTAATAACAGGAGTTGAAAAAGGAATGAATGAATTAAGGGGCTTTAGGCATGCAGACAGGATAGGTGAAAATAGAATCACAAAACAAATGTATGACAGTATTGTGAATAGAATAGAATAGAGTAACCATTTATTGTATAAACTGTCACAAATATAAAATTACAAAGTTGTTCGAGTTTTTTGTTGGAACGACAGTTTGTCCTCTCGGACGTACAATACAGGCGATTGTAATGGTGCCTGGCCATAAGTACATGATTTAATCAATCAATAAATTATTATAAAACTTTATAGACCCATAAATCAATGTCACATTACTATAAATTATATTTCATCGTCAAATAATCAATTTCAAAATTATACTGTTGTATAATATTTTCTTAAGTTTTCGCGACTTGTATACATAATAAAACTACGTTTTAACGGTTTTAAGCGCGGTAATTTTATTTGATTTTGGTTTTTCCGACGTTTCGGCCACTTTTCAGTGGCCGTGATCACGGAAGACAAAGATGTCAAGTGTCAACGAGTATTGTTAAAGTTTTATTTAGCCTACCGCCAACTTATTAATTTTAATTATTTAATTTTTAATTTTGTTTATGGTTATTATTTAATCTATGGGAGCCTAATCTAATTTACTACCGCTTCGCAACATGTTATGGCTTGAAGAGAAGAAGCGGCGCAAGAAACTCTTCAGCAAACATGCCTAGCTCTAATAATTTTATATAATATTAAAATGGGTGGAAGGAAAAATAAAAGTAATTATCAGTCAAGTTGGTTTGTGTTCCGTTGTACGCAGAAAGAGCTCACAGTGTCTTGAGGTCTGGCAGCTGGTTTTTGCTGGGTTTGGGTCTTAATAGTTTTGATAATTGGATCCCAAACAGGTGGTACTTGCCAACCATCTTCTCTATTGAAATTTGGGTGTTTTTTGATTTCAATAGCCTCACGCATCATTCTAGGTATGAAACGATTCTCTTTCGCGAGGATTTGTGGGTTATCGAATCTGATGTAGTGGTTGGGTTTATCCAGCGTGTGTTCACTGATCGCAGACTTCGTAGACCTTGTGTGTTTCATGTCAGCAATGTGTTCTTTTACTCGTGTTTTTATGCTCCTCTTTGTTTGCCCAATGTATGACAATCCACACTCACAATCAAGCTTGTAAACCTCTGCATCCTGGAGTGGGATATTGCATTTCATATACTGTTGTACATTATGTGAGTCGTCATGAATTATAATATAGTTTTTTTATTTTTTTTTATTGCAGGAGTTCAGCAGACAGGCAGACGGTCCACTTGATGGAAAGCGGTTACCATCGCCTATGGACATTTGCAACATCAAAGGTGCTACAAATGCGCTGCTGCTCTCTTAAAGGAGACTGGAACCTGGTCACTAATGCTGGAACACAACACAAGGTTGTTATGGCGGCATACTCTTGACCAGGGGTGGTCGCCATCCAGTCGAGCAAACACCCTACCACCTGGCTGTGGGTTGTTTAGTCGCCTCTTACGACAGGCCGCCAGGCCGCAGGAAATTGTATTCTTTCTCCGTTCCTGCACGGATAAAAACGGTTATTTCTGTCCTAGATATTCTTTCACTGTATAATATGCTTTTTGTATTAAAAATGTCTGTGAATAGTAGATGATACCGGTAGACCGCGACGTACACGTCATGATCGAATATCAGAAGTGTTTGAGAGGTCAGGTGAAAAGCATCTCAAATAAACTTGCACGTATGAAGAGGTTAATGAAAGTAGATGAAGCGAAAGTCATTTGTCAGGATCATTGCAAGTGGAGATGTCTTGTCCTGCCTACCCCCACAAGCAACTGGCGTGATAATACGCATGTATATTATTGTACTCTGCGCAATTAAATTTGTTTATTTTTTAAAGTTGACAATACCTCGTTTCTACGAAAATTGAACGACATAAATGAATCGTTTATTTCGGGCATTATTTACAAAGAACTTGAAGCGAATTTACATAAAGCAGTTGACTTTTAATAACACTTTCTACTTCCCCCAATATTTTACCAACGCCGCCCTCTGCTGTATATCCACGCGATATAAGTAGGGTGGACTTTATTTATTACTGTAATAAAGTGTACTAGTTTATGTCTGCGGTTCTGTCCGTGAATTCAGCATACAATTGTCATCATCTTCGTGATGTTCATATTTTCATAGATTATTATATTTTGCGTACTATCTGTGCAGTAATGAAATTTATTTGCATATTTTTTTTATTGCAGGAGTTCAGCAGACAGGTAGACGGCCCACTTGATGGAAAGCGGTTACCATCGCCTATAGACATTTGCAACACCAAAGCTACTAATGCGCTGCTGTTCGGGGACTGGAACCTGGTCACTAATGCCGGAACTAATCAAGGTTTTTATGGCGGCATACTCTAGAGTCTAGACTAAGGGTGGTAGCCACCGAGTCGGGTTAATGCTCTACCACCTGGCTGTGGGTTGTTTTGTCGCCTCTTATGACAGGCCGCCCTGCCGCAGGAAATTTCTTTCCCCGTTACTGCACGGATAAAATTTATTAACACGAATGATTTCGGGCAATGAGTTGAACAACGGACAGCCTGCACATAGAAGGAGTCGCTGAATTGTTGTCGAGTATATCGTAAGCGATATCCGTCTGATCTAAGTACATTTTCTGTTACAAAAGGTTTATAAAAGATTTTGAAGTGAAACTTCTATATAGACGAGGAGTATTAAGATTTTTCTGACGCGAAAGTGCGTTACGGCTGCGTGGGGGGGCGGCATAATTTTAGAGTAGACTATGGATTTTTTTTTGGTTCCGGATCGAATTCAGTTTTTTGTTTGATAAAATAAAATATGTTCAAATAAAAAATGCATTCATTAAAATGTACCTAACCTAATCAAATCATAATTTGCAGATAACCTGCGAAAAATTGAAATGTATGCTGGGACACATAGTAGAAGTGAAATTTCAACGGACAAGTGGAAAAACGAATGGCAACGGACAAGTGGAAAAACGAATCGCAATCCACCCAATCCACTTGTCCGTTGAAGTTTATTGAGTCAGCAGGGTCCAATCTAAGTAAAACTACATACATACATAACTTCACGCCAGTTCCCTTGCGGGGTAGGCATGAACAACAGAGTGCCATTTAAGCTTATTCTTACACACCTCACTTGCCTCTTTGACAGTAAGAGTAAGTAAGTAAAACTGAAAGTCTTAAAACAAAATAATAATTAGAAATACTTTTTTGCTACAAAAAATATACTTAGATCCAAATGTCGCTTACGATAAAATGGCCGTAAAGACTCGATGTAACACAGATAAATTTAATGACATGATAATAATGTCATATAATGACCAGGCAACATTATAAACCATAGATACAACTTACATATACATAAAACAGCCTGTGTTTTATGTCCGAAAAGACAAACAGTACAACGTCATTTCTTTGTGTAATTGTATGTATGTGACAGGTTATGTAACAAATAATACTTTTTTTATTACATACATACATACATAACTTCACGCCAGTTCCCTTGCGGGGTAGGCACGAACAACAGAGCGCCATTCAGGCTTATTCTTACACACCTCATTTGCTTTGACATTCATAACTCTTGTCATGCACGCTCGTCTGTTCTTAAGGCTCCTGACATCACCTTCTGCTAGTACACGATCAATTATTATTTTATTATATTCTAGAATACTGATTACAGCGGCCGGGCGGCCTGTCGTAAATGACGACAAAGCAACCCACAGTCAGGTGGTAGGGGCATGTGAAAGAAAGAAAGAAAGAAAAAACGTTTATTTGGTCATCACACAACGAGACATATGGCGATGAATGAATTGTACGGTGATATATACCAAAAAGTCTCGCAATGGTACCAAATAGGTGGAGTTCAGCATTTGCCAGGCAACAGGTGCCTGACGCTGGTTTTCAACTGCACCCAATGTGCTTGTCTAAACAGCTGCTTTTTAACCGTGCAGGAACGGTGAAAGAATACAATTTGCTGCGACCGGGCGGCCTGTCGTAAGAGGCGGGAAAGAACCCACAGCCAGGTGGTAGGGTATTTGACCGTCTGGATGGCTACCACCCCTGGTCTAAAGTATTTCACCGGGATCAGAGCAACGAAGCCGATGGGAACGATGACCCAAATGTTCACGGGGTACGGGGGGGTTCTCCCAATACTTGCATCGTTTCAAGTTACAGGGGGAGCCTTCGTGATCCTGCGATACAAGAGAGGAAGATCCCCTTCACGTAATATTTGAATGCCCCCTTTTTGCGAGAAGGCGATATAACGCAGAATGCGCCTTACAAACAAGAATATGTAGAGAAGAGGTACATGAGCTACTAGGCAAGAAAAAGAGGGAAGTGTTTGTAAAATATGCGATTAAAGTAATAGAGACCGTGGTCATACGGTACTATATAATTAAATCTATTGTATCATTAACTATAAAGCATTATTTAAGAATATTATTTAATAGTTTACAATATTTACAGAAGCTGTTTTCAAATATATGAAGATCAGTGTTGTTACTTGCCAACTCATTATAATATCAAATCAACTCATTATAACCATTTGTGATGAAGCCCTCGATATAGATATGTAAAATATGTTCATTGAATTGTGGGTGTATTTATTACCCGATAAAGTCACAAGGTGTTACAAGAATGGATAAGGTGAGAAATGAGTACATAAGGGGATCTTTGAAAGTTGCACCTGTGACAGAAAAATTGAGAGGAAGAAGATTAAGTTGGTATGGACATATAATGAGGAGGGATGAAAGTCACGTGACAAAAAGAATGTTATACTACAAGATCGATGGGTACAAATTTAAAGGTAGACCAAAAAAAAGATGGATGGATAGTGTGAAGGATGACATGATGATATGCGGTGTGACAGAAGAGGTATGTCAGAATAGAAGAGTGTGGAAGGAAAAGACATATTGTGCCGACCCCAAGTAATTGGGATATGGTGAAAGAAAAGAGAGAAAGTATTTTTATAAAAATAAAAAGATAAGTTAAATTGATTAAAACTTATTTATAAATGAAGTCGATTTTTATAACAACTCGAGTTGGTAACGCATTAGGACATCACTAATTGATCAGTCAACGAGCTGACAAAATTAAAATAAATGCTTGGAAAGGGTATATAGTATTGTTACGACCGAGGTGCCGACAAATGTAGATTCACATCTGCATACCATAAAAGCACACTTTATTACCTTTCCGCATTTGGAGTTATTTTGTTTACTTTGTGTTTAAAATTTGTAATTAGAAAAAGCCCATTGTGTATTGTGATCTTTAATGGCAGTCATTAGCCAGGTGTGTCGCACTAATTCTAATAAATTCGGTTTACGCGGTCGGGCAGCCATATTGTATCGGTCCAGTATAAAGCAATGGCCCAATGGAGAGATCGGCAGTCGAGCGATAACCAGCCGCGAGGCAAGACTTGTGTACATTCGATAATGTATTTAGTGACGGACTTTGCGCGTGTTATTGAATCGCGCATTACGTTTGCACTGACTGTGTTCAGTTATATTTATACCTGTGTTAAACGTGTTTTTTTTTTATTGCAGGAGATCAGCAGACCGGCAGACGGCCCACTTGATGGAAAGCGGTTACCATCGCCTATAGACATTTGCAACACCAAAGGTGCTACAAATGCGCTGCTGCTCTCTTAAGGGAGACTGGAACCTGGTCACTAATGCCGGAACACAACTCAAGGTTGCTATGGCGACATACTTTAGACTAGGGATGGTCGCCATCCAGTCGGGCAAATGCCCTACCAACTGGCTGTGGGTTGTTAAGTCGCCTCTTACGACAGGCCGCCCCAACGCAGGCAATTGTATTCTTTCTCCGTTCCTGCACGGATACAATACACGGTGTTTGTATACATACATACATACATAACTTCACGCCAGTTCCCTTGCGGGGTAGGCACGAACAACAGAGCGCCATTTAGGCTTATTCATTAGGTGTTTGTATAGTTCTAATAAATTCTATAGTAATTCCAACGGCATTTTAATTCGAGTCCCGCACTCGTAACAGTATCACAAATGACTATTTTAACAAGCCTATAAATCTCGTATAAGCCGTATAACTTATGAATAATGGGCCACATATATAAACGGTGTTATATAAATACTTCTAGTTAAATATACAGTAATACGGACCCTTGTCAAGCGATTTGTCACAATTGGAAGCAAATCCACTCAAGTTCATACATTTATATTGGTCTGACAGACGGCTCAGCGGTTTGGTGGAAGGTTATTAAGTGCTCTTCGGGTTAGAAAGTGCTAAGTGCGTGTTGGTACTGTTGTACCGGTTAAAAGAATAGTCTTTTTAAAAAAAGATTTATTTATTAAACACGAAGGAGTACAACTTATTTAATCAGAAAATGTAGGATAATAAAATATATGTCTAACTCTGAGGGTAGCGCGATCCGAACTGACTCGAACTGTGTGGAGCAGTCGGATGACAAGTACGCGATGCTTCCTCAGCATCCCGTCAGCATTTTAGGATACGATTTAGGGATGTAACAGTACGCAATCAGCAGACGGTGCTGTAGAGATTAACTGTTTGGTTTTTAGGGTTCCATGGTCATTGTGGAAAATATGGAATCCTTGTGAATTCATCATGTTCGACATGCACAGTGAAATTTAATTAATTTATTTCGAAATTAGAGATTTCCCGAACTATTTCATTTACACACTAGCTTCTGCCCGCGACTTCGTCTGCGTGGAATAGTTACTTTGGGCTAACGCTAACATCTGTCACACATGATTTTTGCGAAATTTCAACCGTTTACGCAGCGCACGCAGCGGAAATTCCCAAAAGAAAAATTTGAAACATTCTTCATTGGTGCTCCGCTCCTATTGGTCTTAGCGTGATGATATATAGCCTATAGCCTTCCTCGAGAGATTGGCAGTCGAGCACTGAACCAATTTTTCGAATCTGACCAGTACTTCCTGTACATTAGCGCGTCCAAGCTATTTAGTGAACGGACTCTGCAGCGTTATTTATTAGAATCGCGCATTATGTATTGGTCTTTTATATGTGTATACAACATGATAAAAAGCACTACCTGTGTTAAACGTGATCTATGATAGTTCTACGTATATTCTATAGTATATGTCCAACGGCATATTTAATTCGAGTCCCGCACTCGTAACATATATCACAAACTGACTATGTTTAACAATGCCTATAATATCTCGTATAAGCCGTATAACTTATGAATAATGGGCCACATATATAAACTGTGTTATATAAATACTTCTAGTTAAATATACAGTAATACGGACCCTTGTGCACATTTAGAATATTTATAGGCTATGAGTTATTCTGTTATCTGTAATGATGAACAATAAAGTGTTATCTCTCTTTCTCTATATAGCAAGTGAACCCGCGACCAAAAGCTAGTATGTAAATATATAAACCTAGCTGGAAAAATTCTGTAACTGATAGTGAAAACCGCTTAAACATCCGTTGCGTGGTTTAGGAGAAGTTAGTGGATACACAGCCAGACAGACACGAAAAGCATGTTTGTTTTATACTGTTTTTTTATTTAGGGTTCCATGAGCTCAGCGGACAGGAAAACGGTCCAATCCTTGTGAAGCGGTCATCATCGCCTATCGACATTTGCAACAGTGAAATTGCTACAAATGCGCTGCTGCTATCTTAAAGGAGACTAGAAATTGGTCCCGAACTATTTCATTTACAACACAAGGTTGTTATGGCGGCATACTCTCGTCAAGCGGTGGAATAGTTCCTTTCGAGCTAATACGCTAACATCTGTCTGTGTTCATGCATTTTTGCGATAAACAACAACACGTTTACGCAGCGCACGCAGCGGAAATTCCCAAAAGATGATATCCTTAGCTGATATTAGACGGTTCATTTCTGCCTTTCACTTTTGAAAGAAAGAAAAAACATTTATTTAGAACTACAACATAAATGAGAATATTACTTACACAAGCATAAATAAATAAATGTACAATGTAACATGCAGTAAAAAGAAACGAAGTAAGTGTAGCTCTTAATTGGTCCTAGCTCAGCATGTTGCTGGTTAGCTTAACCAGCGCTGATCTTCCGCTAGGGCCATTCAAATGACATACACAGACACTGAAGCAAATAAAATATTAAGTATAGATAAAGTATTTATTACAAGAAAAATATGATGTACAACATGACAAAAAGCACTACCTGCAACATAGTGATGTTTGATATTTTTACGTATATTTATGTATATGTATTATATATATTTATGTATGTAACATTAATAGGTGTATTTATACAGGTCTAAGAACCTGAGCCAGAAGGCCCAGCTCGCCATACACAACGCGGTGCTGGTACCTACGCTCACGTATGAAAGCGAGAGTTGGGTATGGAAGAGAGAGAGAGCATGAAAGTAGAGTAAACGCGGTCGAGATGCGGGCACTGCGCAAAATCTGCGGAGTGACGCTCGCCGACCGCGTTCGTAATACCGAAGTAAGAAAGAGAGTTGGTCTAAAAGAGAGTGTCGGGGTGAAGGTAAGGAAAGGAATGCTCCGGTGATTCGGGCATGTGGAAAGAATGCATGGTGAAAGAATGACTAAACAGATATACAATGCAAAAGTGGATGGATGCAGAAGTCGTGGAAGGCCACGACACACCTTCCATGATCAAATTGATCGTGTACTAGCGGAGGGTGATGTCAGGAGCCTTAAGAACAGACGAGTGTGCATGACAAGAGTTATGAATGTCAAAGAAGCAAGTGAGGTGTGTAAGAATGGGCCTAAATGGCGCTCTGTTGTTCGTGCCTATCCCGCAAGGGAACTGGCGTGAAGTTATGTATGTATGTATGTATATTGTTACAACCTAGACGCCGACAAAAACAAATTCACACCTGCATACCTGTAAAAACACATTTTATTATCTTTCGGTATTTGGATTTTTTTTGTTTACTTATTTATTGACATGCGTTTACTAATTATTTTAGAGAACAGTCCATTGTTTTATTGTACTCGTTTATGGCCGTTGCGGTCGACTCATTAGCCAGGTGTGTCGGGTTTATAGTACAAACTGATTCTAGGAAATTCAGTCCACGCGGCCGGACGGACATATTGCATCTGTGCAGTATAAAGCAATGGCTCGATAGAGCGACGAGGAGTCGAGCGATAACCACGAGCAAAGCAAGACGTGTGTACTACAATCGGGAAACTTTTAGTGACGGACTTTGCGCGTTTTATGGAATTACGACCTTCTGCATTACGTTTGGACTTCTTGTGTTCTGTTATATTTGTACCTGTGTTATACGTGTTTGTATAGTTTAGACGGCCTCTGTGGTTGAGCGGGCTAAGCCTTTACCGGCCTACCTCACTGCAACGCGGAGGCTCCGGGTTCGATTCCTGGTATAGTAAATTTCGGAAACGTATTTTCTCTGTTATTTACTATGGTCTGGGTGTCTGGGATCGGCCCCAGAGTAGTACGTTGTATATTACCCATAACACAAGCGTAACTTGCTTAATTTGGGGATATACAATATGTGTGTTTGTCTGCCGAATATATATATATATATATATTATATATATATATATATATATATATATATATATATATATATATATATATATATATATATATTATTATATATTATATATTATAGTTCTAATAAACTCTATAGTAATTCTAACGGCATTTTAATTCGAGTCTTGCGACTCGTAACAATATTAATACGAGTTAAAAAAGAGCAATATCAATAAACACAGGACACAACACATATAGGATAGATCAGGCACATCCTCCTAATGGGCGCCATTATATAGCACTGGTATCATGAACAAGATCAGCTTGGCGCATTTGGGGGGATACAAGAACTTTTTTAATTTAACTCTAAATCCATGAATGCTTTTCAGTTCTGTGCAAAAGTAATGGCCTCAATTTGGTTGAATTCTGTAATATCAGCATAACAGATGACTTATTATTCATGAGCCAACCACCGCTTACAAAACAGTTTAAAACATCGTTTGTTACTGGTAAAGAAAAAGCGGCGAAACAAACTTCCCAATTTCATAATTATCTTTGCTTTATAACTATATTTATATTTTATCCGTGCAGGAACGGAGAAAGAATACAATTTCCTACGACGTTCCAGCGCATTTACCTGAGTGGATGGCTACCACCCCTGGTCTAGAGTATGCCGCCATAACAACCTTGAGTTGTGTTTCGGCATTAGTGACCGGTCTCTCTTAAGAGAGCAGCAGCGCATTTGTAGCACCTTTGGTGTTGCAAATGTCCATAGGCGATGGTAACCGCTTTCCATCAAGTGGGCCGACTGCCTGTCTGCTGAACTCCAGCAATAAAAAAAAACAATAGTTCATACTAAAGTTATAGATCACGAACGTCTCCACTCAGCTGAGATGAGAATGTTGAGATGGTCTAACTAAGAGGGTCATCGTCTCTGCCTAGTGGTGGCAGAGCCGGTAAAGGGCCTCGAGTTTGCAGTCTTTGCCCCAGACTAATTTTTCAGGGGGCAACTATTCTCCGGTGACGGGAAACGGGAGCCGCCTGACAATAAGGGGTTGTGGGCGGCTCGCGTCGACCAATCAAAGTCTTTCGGTGGCCATTTCGTGCTTTAGGTGACCTTCTGTGGCGTCTGGTGGTCTATCTGCGGTGAGATAGATGTGTGGTGTTACAAAAATGGATAAGGTGAGAAATGAGTATATAAGTTTCTAATTTGCACCCGTGACTGAAAAATTGAGAGGAAGAAGATTAAGGTGTTATTGGTATGTAATGAGGAGGGATGAAAGTCACGTGACAAAAAGAAGTAAAAATGTAAAGGTAGACCAAAAAAGATATGGATGGATTGTGTGAAGAATGTCATGATGATTTGCGGTGTGACCAAGGACGTATGTCATAATAGAGGAGCGTGAAAGGAAAGGACATCTAATTTTTTTTTTGAGGCTTTACTAGGATTAGATCAAAGCTATAAGAGTTATCCACTGAAGATAGCGCAGATAACAGAGTCAATTGCCGGCTTATGTGGAGACTCAGCAAGGAACCTCTATTAAAGAGGTAACCCATGGGCTAACACTGCACTAAAACCCCCTTCCTCCCATGTGCCCCGCGCTCATGGTAGGAAAAGCGTGAGACTTAGAACATAGTTACGCCCATACTAATCCTGCGCATCAGTGCTTGAGAATGCCCCGGGAGAGGCAAACTCACTTCGTCAACAGCGGTTGGTTCTTCCACTCCCCAGATGCTGGAGGACCCCTGAAGGAAAGGACATATTATGCTAACCACAAAGAATTCGGAGAAGGTGGAAGAATAGAGAAATAACTGTATTAAACTCAGGTCCTTGATATAACGCGTTCTCTTCTGCTTCAATCTTCATCTGTAGTCAGTGAGGGCATTTAGCAAGTAGTTTCCGCCGGCCTACAGTCTTTAGGAACAGCTGAAGGCCGAAAGAAACCCCTGCCAACTGCACTCTAACTTCTTTCTTCTGAGTGAGTTCTGATGAGCCACGTCTCCCTCTCCTCCTCTCTGATACCTTCTATCCCACCTCTTTTATACCATCACCTCTACCCCATCCTAAAAGCTGCCAACACCTTGATTTCGCCCCTGGTATTGCAAATGTCTACAGACGACGGCAACCGCTTTCCAATGTGGGCTTTCCATCAGTTGCCAGCTTCGCAAAGAAAATTATGCAATAGTTTAATTATTTTTCAGAATTATGACAGTCGCCTGTCAATAGATAGATAGATAACACTTTATTATACACCAATACAGAAATGAACTTAAAGACTCTATTTTTTAAATTTTATTGTCTAATTGACGAGATCCGGAAAAAAGCTAAACTAACTCAAAAATAAGATTAAATACAAAAATAAACTAAGTAATAAATACTAAGACAATCCTATAAATAAAACTAGCTTAAAAAAATAATAATTAAAGACTACTTACTTAAACAGAACAGACGAGCGTGCATGACAAGAGTTATGAATGTCAAAGAAGCAAGTGAGGTGTGTAAGAATAAGCCTAGATGGCGCTCTATTGTTCGTGCCTACCCCGCAAGGGAACTGGCGTGAAGTTATGTATGTATGTATGTACTTACTTAAAGACTAAAATTATATCTACTTATGTACAAAGGGCGGTCTTATCGTTAAAAAGCGATCTCTTCCAGACAACCCCAGGAATGAATTGAGATGATAATGGCGATGGTGATATACGTAACATATATTACGAACTACTTACTTTTTAATAATGAATAATACATAAATGTGATATATATATGCAGAAGTTTTATATGTTAAATAGATATATATGTCGGAGGAAGCTATGTTTTGTTTGTGTGTTTACATTTTAATTACATTTAAATTCCTTAATTTAATTTCATTTGATTTAACAAATCTTTTTTTAACGTACAAATCTTCTTGATCTAATGACAGTTATGAATATAGTAATCTGACCAACGACTAATAAGAGCAGAGCACGTGCCTCGAGCGGGGTCGAGGCGCCATCTGTACTTAAGGTAAACGGCCGAGTTTTTGCGAGACATTGGAGCGATAGTAACGGAGTTAGAGTTAGAGTCGAGTTGGATCGTTGAGAATTTAAAAGGGAAGATTCAAGTAAGATCCGTGCCCTGCATCCGATGCTCGGCCTTAAATTGTGACAAAATAATGTTTAAATCTAAATTAAAAGTGTCTCAACCATGACTATTATGTTTTGTGCTCGCTTATTACCTAATGCCCATTAAACTCTCAACCACTAAAGACGATGCCACCGAAACGATGCTTCTCCGACATATACTTAATATACATACCATACAAACACATATCTACAAAATATATAAATGTTTATACATACATACATACATACATAACTTCACGCCAGTTCCCTTGCGGGGTAGGCACGAACAACAGAGCGCCATTTAGGCTTATTCTTACACACCTCACTTGCTTCTTTGACATTCATAACTCTTGTCATGCACGCTCGTCTGTTCTTAAGGCTCCTGACATCACCTTCTGCTAGTACACGATCAATTTGATCATGGAAGGTGTGTCGTGGCCTTCCACGACTTCTGCATCCATCCACTTTTGCATAGTATATCTGTTTAGTGATTCTTTCATCATGCATTCTTTCCGCATGCCCGAACCACCGGAGTATTCTTTTCCTTACCTTCACCCCGACACTCTCTTTCAGACCAACTCTCTTATGTTTATAGATAAATTTAAATATAATATTCCAAACCATTTTGGGTTGGCAACATATTTTTAATAATGTAATTTACATTCATTACAGAGTTTTTGGCGGGAACTGAAAGGAGATGTGCTGTGCAATTTTATTTTCTAAAAATGTGTAGAATTACTCTAAAATTAACAATAGTTGTAGGATATTGATAGTTTTTGAGTGGTAATTATGTGTTTTGTGAGAAATGTGAACTGTATAGTCAAATGTGGCCTTTTAAGTTGTCACAAGAACTCCCTTGAATGGTACCAGCTGATAACCTACAGTTCAGCTGTGCTACACATAGGCTTAAGAAAATGAAGAAACTATCTTGTAAACTAAAATCTGGCTTAAAGGCCTAGCTGTCAAGTCATAAACCTAAATAAAATAAAAAAACATTCATTAACAAAGGCTTCACACCCTCGTAAGATGATTGCAAGATTAGAACACGAAAACCCGTTTTAAATAGCCGATTCCCGAGAATGTGGAGACCATTTAAAGGTTTTTTTTTTAATTTATGACACCTAAAAACAGATTATTTTAGTTTAAAAAAAGTACGCTTTGATAGTAAACCGAACTTAGAAGAATATCGGCGGCCTGTCGTAAGAGGTGACAAAACAACCCACAGCCAGGTGGTAGGCCATTTGCCCGACTGGATGGCTACCACCCCTGGTCTAAAGTATGTCGCTATAACAACCTTGAGTTGTGTTCCGGCATTAGTGACCAGGTTCCAGTCTCCCTTAAGAGAGCAGCAGCGCATCTGTAGCACCTTTGGTGTTGCAAATGTCCATAGGCGATGGTAACCGCTTTACATCAAGTGGGCCGTCTGGCTGTCTGCTGAACTCCTGCAATAAAAAAAAAAATAGTTTTTAAGGATTTTAACGAACGTGGTTGGTTCAAGTGATTCTCTAACAGACAGACAAGATAAAATTGCATCATCTGTCATTTTCGTAATGTGCTGGTACGAATTTTAATAATATAATTTACATTCAGCGCATCAGCATTGCCATTCAGAGAGGCAATGTGGCCAGTCTTTTGGGCACGTTTCCGCCTGACAGCGGTCTAGAACTAGATTTTATACTTTAATTTTAGTTTGTATATATAGTTTATTTTTAGTTTAATTTATTGTATAGTTTAATTTATTTATAATTTAGTTTATTTATAATTAGATACATATTTATTTTTAAGTATTTAGTTTTTAATTAGTTATTATAATTCTTAAAGCTACGTTTCCTCTAATCCAATATTATTTTATTATATATTTTTTATATTTCGAAAATAATGTATACCTATATATTATTTACAAAAGTCAATTGTTCCCAAAGTACCTACTCCGAAAAAAGTTCCTAAATTAATTTACATTCGTAATAATATGAGTGCCTATAAACAATATATGTTCACAATTTTAACTTTAATCTATACTAATATTATAAAGCTGAAGAGTTTGTTTAAACACGCTAATCTCAGGAACCGCTGGTCCGATTTGAAAAATTCTTTCTGTGTTGAATAGTACATTTATCGAGGAAGGCTATAGGCTATATTAGATTTTCAAAAAAATTAGGTATCTCTACTAAAAGTCCAATAATGTAACCCAAGGTGTAAAAAAATGACCCGAAAAAATCCTCACACGGCGTGTGCTGCGAAAACTATTGATTATACAACAAAATAATCTACTACCACTTTGCAGAACATATAATTGTTTACAAAAAATATCGCGTAACCATATGTCTCACTATTGTAGTTATCTCACAATAAGTGTTTTCTTTTATGTTTTTAAATAATTAAAATGCCGTCGCTTCAAAAACTCTTTATTTTGTACGTTGGTATTAATCCTTATCAAAATAAATTACTCCATATTCAAGACGAATTCAATACCTTTCTAGAAATTTTTGAACTATTCAATTCGGACTTTTCATTCAAAAGATATCGCGATATTTAAAATGTTAGTATTAGTTTTGTAGCCAAATATACTAATATTGTTTGATTGGACGCGCTAATCTCAGGAACTACTGGTCTGATTTGAAAAATTCTTTCAGTGTTGGATAGCCCATTTATCGGGGAAGGCTATAGGCTATATATTATCACGCTAAGACCAATAGGAGCGGAGCACCAATGAAGAATGTTTAAAAATCGGAGGGTTTTAAAAGCAAATTCCACGCGGACAACGTCGCGGGCACAGCTAGTGTAATATAAACTGTCTGAATGTTCAGGATAATGAGCTAATCTGACTCGCATAAGGCTAGTTACATCACTTAAGCCTTATTCTTTACTTACTTCAAACCAGCAACGATCTCCATAGCCCCGTTGAAGTTTCCAATGTTCCAGCAAGTTAATGCCACTCGGAGTACGCAGGCTAGGGTCGCTTTGCGCTCTTCCACCGTGTTGTGGTTGAGGATCAGGTCCGTCACCCACGCAGAAACCTGGAACAAAGTGCAATACGTCTTAAATGCCGACTTGTAAGAGGATAAATACAATTTTTACTATTTTATTCCTGAAGAGTTTCTTGCAGCGCTTCTTCTCTTCAAGCCACAACAAGTTGCGAAGTGGTGATAAATCAGATTAAGCTGTCTCTCTCTTTTCTTTCATCTCTCCCAATTACTTGGGGTCGGCACAATATGTCTTTTCCTTCCACACTCCTCTATTCTGACAAATCATCATATCATCCATCACACAATCAATCCATCTCTTTTTTGGTCCACCTTCAGGGATGACCCGACTACCTAACTAGGTGGAGGAGCGAGGTTATTTTTGTTCCTCGCAGGCCTAGGCCTATCTATTATTGTTGGAATTTGTATATATTCTTTGTACGTTTGGGGAATCGTTTGCGACCTCAATTATTGTACAGCACCATCTATTGGCTTGTAAGTGTTCCACTACATACTTTTACATTTGTACTCATCCATGTTGTAGTTTAACATTATTTTTGTCACGTGACTTTCATCTCTTTTCATTACATGCTCATACCACCTTACTCTGCCGTCTCTCAATTTTTCAGTCCCGGGTTCATCTTTCAACAAGTCCCTTGTACTCATTTCTCACTTTATCCATTCTTGTAACACCACACATTCATCTCAACATTCTCATCTCAGCTGAGTTGAGACGTTTGTGGTTTATGACTTTAGTGACCCAACATTCGTACCCGTATAGCATGACCAGTCGTATAACAGACTAGCTTTTGCCCGCAACTTCGCCCGCGTGGAATAGTTTAAAAAAGTAAGTAACCCCCCCCCCTGATTTTGAAACATTATCTATTGGTACTCCGCTCCCATTGGTCTTAGCGTGGTGATATATAGCCTATAGCCTCCCTCGATAAATGGGCTATCTAACACTTAAAGAATTTTTAAATCAGACCAGTAGTTTCTGAGATTAGCGCGTTCAAACAAACAAACTCTTCAGCTTTATATATTAGTATAAAGTATAATATAAGATAATTAATTAGATTAAGCTCTCATAGAGTAAATAATAACCATAAAAAATGAACAAGTTGGCTGTAGGTTACATAATAACTTTAATATTACTCATTAAGAATTGACACCTTTACTTCCGTGATCACGGCTTAAGACCTGTAAACCGTAGTTTTAATAGATAGATAGATAACACTTTATTGTACACCGTTACAGAAAACTTACGAACTAGTATTATACTAATTGTCTACAAAGGGCGGTCTTATCGCTAAAAAGCGATCTCTTCCAGATAACCTGTGGCAAGAATATTGCTGATTAGGAGTGGCGATGGTGATATACATAATTATTGTGCGATTACTTACATTTTAATTAATTATATGTAAGAAGATTTTTGTTATAGCTGGAGTACTGCAGATAAGTTGACA
The DNA here is from genome assembly GCA_019925095.2 of Dendrolimus kikuchii. NCBI lineage: Eukaryota > Metazoa > Arthropoda > Insecta > Lepidoptera > Lasiocampidae > Dendrolimus > Dendrolimus kikuchii. The sequence goes on from CM034415.1 coordinate 8,883,384, forward strand.
GCCCAACCGATGGAAAGCGGTTAACGTCGCCTTCGGAAGTTTGCACCACTAGAGACATCAGCAACGCACTACCAGCCTCGAAGGAATTTTATTTACCCATGAAAAACCCCATATCGTAGCGTTTGTGTACCACCAAAACCTCAGTTGGGAGCTAAATCCAAACCCCTACGGTGCGCAAGTGTCTACCTTGGACAGAACATAAAGGTCGGCAGGCACAACTTCGAGGGGGAAGCCAATAGGAGGATTCGGTTGGGCTGGGCGCCATTCGGTAAACTTCGTCAAGTCTTCTCGTCGACCATTCCGCAATGCTTGAAGACAAAAGTCTTCGAGCAGTGCGTCCTCCCTGTCCTGACCTACGGGGCCGAGACATGGTCACTTACGGCAGGATTGGTCCACAAGTTCCAAGTCGCTCAACGGGCTATGGAGCGAGCTATGTTGGGTGTTTCTCTTATGGATAAAATTAGAAATGAGGATATCCGTAAGAGAACCAAGGTAACCGACATAGCTCGCAAAATTAGCAAGTTGAAGTGGCAGTGGGCCGGTCACATCTGCCGCAGGACCGATGGCCGATGGAGCAAACGAGTCCTGGAGTGGAGACCGCGTCTCGGTAAACGTAGTGTCGGACGCCCTCCAGCCCGATGGACCAACGACCCATGCAAGGTCGCCGGTAGGCGCTGGCTGCGGAAATCGGAGGACAGGGATGAGTGGCGCCGTCTTGGGGAGGCCTACGTCCAGCAGTGGACTGCAAATGGCTGACGACGCGACGGTGCGCAAGAGTACCGTTCTTGAGAAGCGTTAACTTACCCAGTAGCGACAAACACGACGCATTGGGGCACAATGACATGCTTTGCGTTATTGCAGGACAATCGAAACGACTATCTTATACTTAACATATTCGGGTCGTTTTAGTACATACATACATACATACATAACTTCACGTCAGTTCCCTTGCGGGGTAGGCACGAACAACAGAGCGCCATTTAGGCTTATTCTTACACACCTCACTTGCTTCTTTGACATTCATAACTCTTGTCATGCACGCTCGTCTGTTCTTAAGGCTCCTGACATCACCCTCCGCTAGTACACGATCAATTTGATCATGGAAGGTGTGTCGTGGCTTTCCACGACTTCTGCATCCATCCACTTTTGCATTGTCTATCCGTTTATTCATTCTTTCATCATGCATTCTTTCCACATGCCCGAACCACCGGAGCATTCCTTTCCTTACCTTCACCCCGACACTCTCTTTCAGACCAACTCTCTTTCTTACTTCGGTATTAGGAACGCGGTCCGCGAGCGTCACTCCGCAGATTTTGCGCAGTGTTCGCATCTCGACCGCGTTTACTCTACTTTCATGCTCTCTCTTCCATACCCAACTCTCGCTTCCATACGTGAGCGTAGGTACCAGCAACGCGTTGTGTACGGCGAGCTGGGCCTTCTGGCTGAGGTTTTTAGCGCCTAGAAGTTTACCTAACGCTCCATTCAAACTATTCCCCAAATTCACTCTTCTTTCTATATCAGCGGTGTACCTTCCATCCCTGCTAAAAGCATATCCAAGATATACAAACTAATTCACTTGCTCCAGCATAACATCATCGACCATTATCCTTTATCCGTCGTTTTAGTATTACGCCAAAAGGAAGGTTTGCACTGAAAATCAGCGTTGTGTCGGATATCATGCCGGCACAGCAATAAGCTGAGTGCAAACCTTGTTTGCGGAAAATGCGGCGTACAAATTCTCAAAATATGTTTTTATTTTTATGATACATGTTAGCAATGTAAGTATGTCGCTATTTCTTCAAATAAATGTATTCTTTCTTTCTTACTATGCATAATATCATACAGCAAACCTATGTTAAGCAAAACTCGGCGTTGTTTCATGTTAAGTAGCTAGATAGTATTGTTAAAATTTGGGCCACCTGCATCCGTAAACGAAGCACATTTATTACCTGTCGGTGTTTGAGCTAATAACATTGAAGCGCGTTTGTGACCGTTTTCTTTTGTTTACTTTGTGTTTAAAATTTGTGATTGGAATAACAGCCCATTGTGTATTGTAATCTTTATGGTAGTCAGTAGCCAGGTGTGATTCTTAGAAATTCAGTGGACAGACATATTGAATTTATACAGTGTAAAGCAATACCCCAAGAGTGGGGTGAGGAGTCAAGCGATAACCGCAAGCGTGGCAATACGTGTGTACATTCGGTGATCTATTAAGTGACGGACTTTGCGCGTGTTATTGAATCGTGCATTACGTTTGCACTGGTTGTGTTCAGTTATATTTGTACCTGTGTTATACGTGTTTGTATAGTTCTAATAAACTCTATAATAATTCCAAGGGCATTTTAATTCGAGTCCTGTAACTCGTAACAGTATTTACGTGCATCAATCCAAGCGACGGGTCATCGTCCAGTGGTCCACTTCCCGTCCGTGAGTGCTGACTCTAATAAGCTACGATCCTAAGAGTTTTACCAAAATAGCTACGTAACCCGTATCACTCCAACGTACTTTCTACGGAGGAATGTTTTATGAGTAAGGAAGGTGGCACACCAACCATTGGTATGTTATTTATTCTATTATATATATACATATTGTTACGACCGAATAAGCCTGAATGGCGCTCTGTTGTTCGTGCCTACCCCGCAAGGGAACTGGCGTGAAATTATGTATGTATGTTACAACCGAATGCCGACAAAAGACAAAATCACACTTGCGTCTGTAGAAACACATTTTATTACCTTTTTCGGCATTTGGACTTCTTTTGTTTGCTTTGTGTTTAAAATTTGTAATTAAAAAAACAGGACATTGTGTATTGTAATATTAGGTTGGGGAAAAAGATTCTTCGCATTTTATATAAAAATTCAAACGGTTTTTTTATAAGCCTTATTTACATTTGACTAAAGTATGTAGGTGCCATTTTGTTGGATAACTTTTTGCCATCTTGTAGGTAGGGACGTGATCTCATTGCTATAAAAATTTTGGGGCTTCTGATCAATAAACTGCGACAAGTGATTTTGAAGACACTGCTTCAGTAGTGAGAATAATCCAACATACCTTTGTTTTTATCAAATTTTTTGTCCATCCAAAGGTTGTCTGGAAGAAATCGCTAATGGCGATAAGACCGACTATTGTATTGTAAAAAATTATTTTTGTTGACTGTATCTTTTAAAACACAATAAATCATATTCATTCATTCAATTTTATCCGGTAAGTGGCGTTGCAATCGGATTCTGGCTTTTTTTTAAGGTTGTACTATATATATTATGCCAACGGTCAGTGTGCGACGTTCCTTACAGATGGATGTCCAAGGGCGATCACGTTGGTAGGTAGCGACTGCCTTGCCCCAAAATACTTGCCTAAAATATTCGAACCAAGGAATTTGGTCCCAAATTTTACTTGAAACTGAGAGTCATTACATTGTTATTTTTTAAACCCACTTATATCATTATATTAATACGTGAAGTAAAATAAGTAATACGCGGTGCTGGTACCTACGCTCACATATGGAAGCGAGAGTTGGGTATGGAAGAGAAAGCATGAAAGTAGAGTAAACGCGGTTGAGATGCGAGCACTGCGCAAAATCTGCGGAGTGACGCTCGCGGATCGCGTTCGTAATACCGAAGTAAGAAAGAGAGTTGGTCTAAAAGAGAGTGTCGGGGTGAAGGTAAGGAAAGGAATGCTCCGGTGGTACGGGCATGTGGAAAGAATGTATGATGAAAGAATGACTAAACAGATATACAATGCAAAAGTGGATGGATGCAGAAGTCGTGAAAGGCCACGACACACCTTCCATGATCAAATTGATCGTGTACTAGCGGAGGGTGATGTCAGGAGCCTTAAGAACAGACGAGTGTGCATGACAAGAGTTATGAATGTCAAGGAAGCAAGTGAGGTGTGTAAGAATGGACCTAAATGGTGCTCTGTTGTTCGTGCCTACCCCGCAAGGGAATTGGCGTGAAGTTATGTATGTATGTATGTGAAGTAAAAATTTTGCATCCCTTTTTACGAAAATTGCGCGGACGTAGGAGTATGAAATTTCGCACACTTATCTATACTAATAGAATATCTATAAAAAAGACGTTGTTCTGCCCTGAAGAAATGAAATTTAGAACCCTGCAATCGCAGCGCCACCTACCGGGTCCAAATGTAAGTTATCCTATCTTTCAAGTCGGATCAAACTGCACACGGTGTGCAAATTTGATCAAAATCGGTCAAGTAGTTTAGGAGTCCATCGCGGACAAACAACGTGACACGTAATTTATATATATTAAAGATTATAAAAAGGTAAAGTGTGTGAGTTTGTGACGTTGTAGGGGGATATCTCTGGATCTACTAAACCGATTTAATAAATTCTTTTACTGTTGGAAAGCTACGTTAAAAGGGAGTGTCATAGGCTTATATAACATGACGCTATATACCACGGGAGTGGGACAGAGCGCGGGTGAAACCGCGTCGGGTCGCTAGTATGATATATAGAGAAGAAGCGAAGAATTCTATTTTATTTTTTAAACTATGCATAAAAAATATATTAAATCCATAAAAAATCATTACACACACTGCCATGTATTTGACACACACACGCATATATACTCTTTTGTTTATTTTTAAAGTCAAATTAACAATGTGGCCTTGGCGAAACCTTTGATTATAGAAGTCTTTGAAATTAATTATTATGGTCGAATTTCGACCACGGGCGACTACTAGTTAAATTGAATATAATAAAAGTTGGTATCATAAGAAAGATAATTTAATTACAAAAATAACAACGGAATGTGTTCGGAACGAGGCAGCCATTAATTTATGTGCGGAGTTAAGTCTGGAGACATTGGACTTGTGTACAATCTTATATCTTATACTAATATATAAAGCTAAAGAGTTTGTTTGTTTGAACGCGCTAATCTCAGGAACTACTGGTCTGATTTGAAAAATTCTTTCAGTGTTAGATAGCCCATTTATCGAGGAAGGCTATAGGCTATATATCATCACGCTAAAACCAATAGGAACGGAGCACCAACGAAGAATGTTTCAAAATTCTTGGTGTACCAAAACAGAAAAATTACTACATATAATGTCACATACACTAACAAAAATAAACAATAAGCGTGTAATGGAGTCTCAAATTTTTCATAGAAATTAAGTAGTAAAAAAGGGTACGGAACTCGAGTCCGTAGAGATATTATTAATAATAAAAAAAAACAGCTGGCTCTACCACGTACAATCTATACTAATATTATAAAGCTGAAGAGTTTGTTTGTTTAAACGCGCTAATCTCAGGAACCGCTGGTCCGATTTGAAAGATTCTTTCAGTGTTGAATAGTACATTTATCGAGCAAAGCTATATATAGGCTATATTATATTTTCATAAAAATTAGGGATCCTTACTAAAAGTCCAATAATGTAACCCAAGGTGTAAAAAATGACCCGAAAAAATCTACGGCGTGCGCTGCGAAAACTATTGATTATAGAACAAAACAATGTACCACCACTTTGCAGAACATATAATTGTCTACAAAAAATATCTCGTAACCATATGTCTAACTATTGTAGTTATCTCACAATAAGTGTTTTCTTTTATTTTTTTAAATAATTAAAATGCCGTCGCTTCAAAAACTCTTTATTTTGTACCTTAATCCTTATCAAAATAAATTACTCCATATTCAAGACGAATTCAATACCTTTCTAGAACTTTTTGTATTATTCAATTCGGACGTTTCATTTACAAGATATCGCGATATTTAAAATGTAAGTATTAGTGTTGTAGCCAAATATACTAATATTGTTTGATTGAACGCGCTAATCTCAGGAACTACTGGTCTGATTTGAAAAATTCTTTCAGTGTTGGATAGCCCATTTATGGAGAAAGGCTATAATAGGCTATATATCATCACGCTAAGACCAATAGGAGCGGAGCACCAATGAAGAATGTTTCAAAATCGGAGGATTTTGAAAGCAAATTCCACGCGGACGACGTCGCGGGCACAGCTAGCAATTTTAATAAAACCTTTTGAATTTCACTTAAAATTTGGCTGCTTCACTTGCGTGCGTCGCAAATTTGTGTTTTGAAAGTATTAGGTTGGGTTGTGTAATTTCGTAAGGCACTTTCGGCCGGTATCTTGCGAATTCATTAAAAAATTCACAAACAGAACGGAGTCTGTGCGCTAGAGATATTTCAAATTAGCATTTCACTCTTTTAGCTGTTTAATTAACTAGGGTCAGCCCGCGACTTTCGTCGCATACATTTCAGTTATATCTTTATACCGGACCTGTCAGCAATACAATGCACTATTTACTAGTATTGATCCTTTCATAGGTAACTTGCATCAATTTAAGGCCCAAATTAAAAAATGTTGTAATTTAGAATGATCCAATGACTTTTAGAATTATCAAATATATTATCCGTGCAGGAACGGAGAAAGAATACAATTTCCTGCGGCCCGGCGGCCTGTCGTAAGAGGCGACTAAACAACCCACAGCCAGGTGGTAGAGTATTTGCTCGACTGGATGGCGACCACCCCTGGTCTAGAGTATGCCGCCATAACAACCTTGTGTTGTGTTCCGGCATTAGTGACCAGGTTCCAGTCTTCTTCAAGAGAGCAGCAGCGCATTTGTAGCACCTTTGATGTTGCAAATGTTCATAGGCGACGGTAACCGCTTTCTACCAAGTGGGCCGTCTTGTCTGTTTGCTGAACTCCTGCAATAAAAAAGAAACAAAAAAAAGAATAATGACATAAACTTTTTTTAATATTTTTTTAAATCTGTATTTTGTTAGTAATTATTGTGACATTTTTTTTTTCAATTTTATTCAATATTGACCTAATCTAAATTAAATTGACATTTTATTTACGTAATTTTCGTATAATTGTATATTTTTTTTGTAATTAACTATTGGAGCCAATTTTTTATTTTTGTTACATAAATTAGTTTTTAGTGGAAACTTGATTGATATATGTATTAATTTAGTGTTTTATATTTATGAATATTCATTATTGTATGTTTCCCAAACAAATTAAATAAATAAATCTCGTAGTATTTTTTAGGCTGTGGACAGCGTCATGCTGGACGCAGTACGCAGCCTACGGCGTTTGTAATGGGGGTAGATGGAATTCTAATTCCTGTGGCCGGCGGCGGCTTGTCGTAAGCGTTGACAGAACAACGTACAGCCAGGTAGGGCATTTGTCCTACAAATTCAGGCTCCTACAGAGATTCCCAAACTTTATTGGGCAAGAAACCCTTTTTCCAAAATCCTATCTCTAGCTTTTTTCGTATTCATACAAAATAGTTACCCATTCAAAGACTTTGCTGTTGGTTAAGTGAGTAAACTTGACATCATTTTCTCATCAAAATTTAACTAAATAAATAGACATAAAATTCAGAAAATCTAATTGCATAGATAGCTTTGGCATGCAGTTGAAATAGTTACTAATAATAAGACAAAATAATTATACATACATACATACATAACTTCCCGCCACTTCCCTTGCGGGGTAGGCACGAACAACAGAGCGCCATTTAGGCCCATTCTTACACACCTCACTGGCTTCTTTGACATTCATAACTCTTGTCATGCACACTTGTCTGTTCTTAAAGGTCCTGACATCACCCTCCGCAAAATAATTATACATTATACATAATTATATTATAGTGTTACGAGTTGCGAGACTGGAATTAAAATGCCGTTGGAATTATTATAGAGTTTATTAGAACTATACAAACACGTATAATACAGGTATAAATATAACCGAACACAACAAATCCAAACGTAATGTACAAGGTCGTAATTCAATAAAACGTGCAAAGTACGTCACTATGAGGTACCCGATTGCACATACGTCACGCGTTGATCGTAGTTGTCGCTGAACTGCCCCCCTTCCTTAATCAGGCCATCGTTTTATACTGCACAAATGCAATGTGCTCGCCCGGCGACGTGGACCGAATTTCTTAGAATCAGCTTGTACTTTAATCCGTAACGCCTGGCTAATGATTACAATAGAACAATAGGCTGTTCTCTAGAAACGTATGGCAATAAATAAGTAAACAAATGAAGACGATCATAAAAGAATTACAATTAGTTCAAATGCCGACAGGTAATAAAATGTGTTTTTACAGATATGCAGGTGTAATTTGTTTTTTTTGTCGGCGCCTAGGTTGTAACAATAGCTATAAAAATATATACGTACAAAGGCATACAAAACAAACAATAAACAGGTTATACAGTTAAATAGTGCTCCTTCGCAAGTCTGTTAACCCTTAAGACAATTATCGATATACCAAAAAGCCGCAAGACCAACACTATCACTATCTCGTAATATACCAAGAAAATATACCCATTTCATACAAATCATACAGCTCCTATATAAACAGAGTGAGACAACAACACAATTAACGATCACGTGCACAAACGCGATCTGCACTCTCATCGCGGACACTTATGTGCTAATAGTGGGAGTTTTTAGCGGGAACTGAAAGGAGATGTTGTGCTGTGCAGTTTTATTTTCTAAAAATGTGTAAAATTACTCTAAAATGAACAACAGCTGTAGGATATTGATATTTTTTGAGTAACAATTATGTGTTTTGTGCGAAATGTGAACTGTAAAGTCAAATGTGGCATTTTGAGTTGTCACAAGAACTCCGTTGAATGGCATTAGCTGCTAACCTACAGTTCAGCTGTGCTGTACATAGGTTTAAGAAAATGAAGAAACTACATTGAATCTAAGATCTGGCTTAAAGGCCTAGCTGCCAAGCCATAAAATCCAAAAAAATAATAATGTGCTAATAGTGAGCTAAAGGGTTAAAGAAATATGATGTCTATGGAAGGCTGTATTCATACAATAAAAATAAATTTAATTACATGACCTTCCGTTTTTCAATTCGGCTAAAACCCAGAAAAATATCGCCCCTAACCACGAGTCTTTGAAACAAAAAGTATTTTAGAGCCGTAATTAAAAGTATACAAGCTCGTAGGAAAAAGTTCGGACCCTCTCTACATTTTTTTTATATTTAGAAATCCCTTATGACCTTTATTATAATAGTAGCTATATTTTCCATACTCTATTAAATCTATAAATGGTTCGAGATTGTAAAATGCGTTTAATAATGACAAAACAATCAGGAGAGCTAATTCGGACCAGCAGATTCTGAAAACACAATTTTTAGAATTTTTCTCTGTCTGTCTGTTAAAAAACCCTACTGAACTGACGTCCGTCGGTAGCGGAGCCTAGGGTCCAGGCTACCGGTGGTTATGGCTCCAGAGACAATATTATTATTATTATTTAATGTGTTACATTTTTTTCTAATGTGTAATGTGCGAGACTTTACAAATATAGGTCCGATCCCAGCGCCACCTACCGATTCCAATTGTGGATTAAAACCATCCGGAGACCCACTCAAACACACAAAAACAAAATCACCAAAATCGCTCCAGGTGATTAGGAGGATTTTAGAACCCGATCTCAGCGCCACCTACCGGTTCCAACGGGATAAAAAGTATCCTATGTCCGTCTCCTGGTTCTAAGCTACCTCCCCACCAATTTTCAGCCAAATCGATACAGCCGTTCTTGAGTTATAAATAGTGTAACTAACACGACTTTCTTTTATATAATTATATATAGATTAAATAAAAAGAAGTAATTTAAATGAAACTCGAATAGAGGTAGCTTATATTCTAGGGCGTAAATTAGGATACTTTTTATCCCGGTAAATAACGTCGTTTCCGTGGGATATTTTTTATAATTATTTTGATTTGTTTTAAGCAATAGGTCGCTGGTTCATATCCGGCTCGAAGGACCACATTTAAATTATATTATCTATGTATAATTAAAAAGAAGTGGTCAGGAAGCTAATTAAAATTATGTATATATTAATAGGTGAAGTAAAAATTTTGTATCCCTTTTTACGAAAATTGCGCGGACGGAGGAGTATGAAATTTCGCACACTTATAGTTTATATAGAGAAGAAGTGACGAATGCTAATATTTAAAAAAAAATGCATAAAAATACATTAAATCAATAAAAAAATATACACACACTACCGCGTATTTGACACACACACGCATATATACTCTTTTGTTTATTGTTCAAGTTAAATTAATAGTGTGGCCTTGGCGAAATCTTTGATTGTAGAAGTAAATAGTCTTTGACATTAATTATTATGGTCATATTTCAAACACGGGTGACCACTAGTTAAATGAATTACATGAATACAAATAATCACATTTTACACTGCAAAGGGTGTTTAGAAGAAAGTTGCCATAGATCAGAAACTTTATATGATGACAAAAATTACCAGACACATTAATCGATTAAACTAAGGACAACTCGATTAACCTATATGTTTAGAAAGGAGACGGGGCCTTTGGGCTCAGAATGTAATGAGTTGAGACATAGCTTAAAAAAAGCGTTATATTTTTCTATTACAAAATGGAAAACATCAGCTCAAAAAACAATCTGGGAGGCGGGGTATCTTACAAAGAATGTTTCAATTAAAATAAGTAATATGAATGAAATTCAACAATTAATAGTAAGAAAACACTTACACCACACGATTAATTCTTTCAAAATAACCAAACCTATTGTAATTAATATTACAATTGAATTACAGTGAATTTGGGGAATAGTTTGAATGAAGTGTTAGGTAAACTTCTAGGCGCTAAGAACCTCAGCCAGAAGGCCCAGCTCGCCATACACAATGCGGTGTTGGTACCTACGCTCACGTATGGAAGCGAGAGTTGGATATGGAAGAGAGAGCATAAAAGTAGAGTAAACGCGGTTGAGATGCGAGCACTGCGCAAAATCTGCGGAGCGACGCTCGCGGACCGCGTTCGTAATACCGAAGTAAGAAAGAGAGTTGCTCTGAAAAAGAGTGTCGGGGTGAAGGTAAGGATAGGAATGCTCCGGTGGTTCGGGCATGTGGAAAGAATGCATGATGAAAGAATGACTAAACAGATAAACAATGCAAAAGTGGATGGATGCAGAAGTCGTGGAAGGCCACGACACACCTTCCATGATCAAATTGATCGTGTACTAGCGGAGGGTGATGTCAGGAGCCTTAAGAACAGACGAGCGTGCATGACAAGAGTTATGAATGTCAAAGAAGCAAGTGAGGTGCGTAAGAATGGGCCTAAATGGCGCTCTGTTGTTCGTGCCTACCCCGCAAGGGAACTGGCGTGAAGTTTTGTATGTATGTATGTATTACAATTGAAATAATATCAAAATAACAAATCGATACTTTAAAATCGATTTTCATTTATAAAGCAAAGTGGCAACACTGTAGACTTCAACCTATGATTTATTTCGTCAATCATCACTCTTCTCGTGTCGTTTAGTACGTCTGCGTTTTGAGTGTTTGCTTGTTTTCCATTGTTAATATATTCCTCGACCACAGCATTCTTTACACGGACTTCGGATCTTGCTTAAATTATACGACCCTTGTTATCATAACGGACACGAGGAATCATTCACGTTTGACTTTAGGCTTGTTATTTTGGATCTTACAACGGATTATCGATTAGATATTGGACACTATGGAGCTTTGTGTGAATTGTGGTATATCGACAAACCGCTGTAATATAATAGGTACAAAACAGTAGGTATAAAATACTAAAATACTATTGCAATTGCATTGTAGGCAAACGGACAGTAGGTTACTGTGTACATGTGATGTCTTTAATATGGTACCTTGGTTGGGCTAGGTACCAAGATACAGACCGCCCCACAGATGAAAGAGACCTAGTAGTAGCCGGGGGACACATCCTCTGGCATAGGAAGAGGTCCAGTGAGGGGGACCCACGCCTGCCAGGGCACGCGGAGTTGGGAAGCCCGCATTCACGTAGCCCTGGCATAAGGCGCAGGACGGAACACCCAGGGGTTTTAGTGGGTATCCCTAACTGGAGCGTGGCAATAGCACCGGTTCTGACCGGGCACGCTAGTGCCACCCCCGATCTGGCGAATCCCACACACTGACACGGGTCGCGAACATCCCCCCAGGCTTCTGTGCCTGTCGCGGCTTAGTCCTCAAACGGATTTCCCCTGGCCAAAAAAAAAGAAAAAAAAAGGTACCAAGATAATCTAGTACCACCTGCAACATTTTTAGATAATATTTTAATTATAATTAAAGATTAATAAAAATATTTAAAAAGTATCTGTTATTTTATACATCACCACCTTACCCAGGGTCTGTTAAATTGATTATTTAAAAGTTTCCTAACATTTTTGAGTTTATAAACATATAATTAATGTTTTTCTACAGTAAATGTATTATTTAAGTTTCAAAAATCAGCTGCTTAATAAAGATAATTGCATAAAATCACTTATACTAAATCTCTTATAACTTTGCTCCAAGATTGACAAACTCTGCAGAATTTTTAGTAATGATTTTTTGATATATAAGCTACTGATTAACATCAGTCTCATCCTTTTACATCTGGGCCCAAGAATGTATGAAAGCGTCTACGTCTCCTTTACTAAACAGAGTGGACATTTGTTATCTCCAAGGAACCCTTTATTATGCAAAGTCCAACACGCACATGGCCGGTTTTTAGCTTTCACAACTTTCCCATAAGTTGAGAAACATTATTTCATTAAAACTTTGCAGTTTACTTTGTAATTCGTGTTATTTTAATGAATAATGAGTAGATTTTTTTTTTCGGAAAATTATACATTGGACCCGCGGGCACTGAAGACGATATCTGCCTTGAATAATTAAATATTAAGAACCGGATTGCAGCACCACCTATCAGGTCAAATTGTGCATCTGATTTATGCAGTCTCAAACACAGACAAAAAACTCAATCAAAATCCTGGAACTCGATTCCGGCGCCACCTACCGGATCCAATAATGAATTTAAATCATCCCAGGACTCACTAATACACACACAAAAATTTCCATCAAAAGCGGTCCAGCATAATACATATCTACGAGAAAATAAGATTACAATGGTCATACACGATCCTGTCTGCATGATCAATCCAAAAGAATTGAATCTCGATTGTTCTCTCTATAACGTATATGACAGAACAATCGAGTATATGTATCTATAACTTGAGAACGACTTTACCGATTTCGATGAAGTTTTTTGTGTGTGTTTAAGTGGGTCCCTGGATGGTTTAGATTCACAATTGGAACCAATAGATGGCGTTAGAATCAGGTTCTACAAACCTTCTAATCTTCTGGACCAATTCTGATGATTTTTGTGTGTGTTTGAGTGGGTCCTCGGATGGTTTAGATTCATAATTGGAACCAATAGGTGGCGCTGCTGGAAATGGGTTCTAGAGTCCTTCTAATCTTCTGGACCGATTTTGATGATTGTTTGTGTGGGTTCCCGGATGGTTTAGGTTCACAATTGGAGCCGATAGGAGGCACTAGAATCGGGTCTTAGATTTTTATTTTTTCAGGCCAGGAAAACGTCTGTGGTGACCGCTAGTAATTATATAAAGTAAATTAATTATATACAATCTAAGAAGAAAAATACAAATAGTTGGTAGTCACATAAGTCACAAAGAATTTTGCGTTGGAAATTGTCCCAAGGCGCTGGTCATACTGCCGCGCTGGATGGCAACGCTGGTGGACTACGCCAAGGACAAGTCAAACACTTGCTCACGAGGGACATCTATCAAACGAGAAGATAGATCTCGATGCTTATTGCCAAAACATGCATGTTAAGGATTTAAATCTAAGGCCTAATTTTTTAAAAGCCTCGAAAACAAATAAAAATACATAAGTATAAAAATGCCAAAACATCACACCATTAAATTTGTAAGTAGTCAATAAAAGTATAATGACATTTATCGATGAAATGGGGGCAACACTAATGAATGCGAAAACGGTACGCGATTGGCCGCTCCCCAGTCGATAATTGTGTTAGAAGCGTCGTCGGTTTTCGATAACGGTGGGCGGTTTGGGATGGGGTGGTGTCGATTAAATTAATATTATATTAGCTGCCGTTTTATGGGTTGTTGATAAATGATATTTTATTTTTATTTTTGAAGTCGTTCATAATTTCACGTGAGTATTAACATGACGTTGTGCAGCAGCTTCTGGGATAGCTCATCTGCTATGCAGATGACACGCTTATCGCCGCTGGGAGGACCCATTGGTAGACGTGCATTTTGAGCACGGCTGGGGTGTCACAAATAGTAGACAGGATCTGGTGATTCGATCTGGAGGCGGCCCTGCAGAAGACCGAGGCCGTGATTTTTCACCCGCCTCGCAATCCACCACCTCCGAACATCAATATCATCGTAGGAGGTGTCCGCATCGGCATCGGCGAAACTATGAAGTACATGGGATTGGTCCTTCATAGCCGATGGGACTTTTCGGCACATTTTAGGCAATTGGCCCCCAAACTCAAGAGGGCGGCAGGAGCATTGTCGCGCCTGCTGCCCAACATTGGGGAGCCCGAAGCCACGTGCCGAAAACTCTTCGAAGGCATCGTGCGGTCTATGGCCCTATACGGGGCCCCCGTCCAGCAGCGCGCCAGGAACGTCGCCTTGCGACAAACGCAGCAGGCGCTGGTTATCCGGGCAATAAGGCGATACCGTAGGTGTCCTTAGAAGGTGTCTTGCTACTCCCCGGATCCCTATCATGGAACTTCAAAACCAGGGTCCTCGCGTCACCGTGCCAGTGGCGTAGGGAGACTAGAGAAACTACTGAACGGATTTAAATGAAACTCGATATAGAGCTAGCTATTATCCCGGAGCATAACTTAGGATTCTTTTTATACCGATAAATGACGTTGTTTCTGTACAATCGCGTTTTTAAATTCACTAACAAATACCTACGTTGTCAAAAACAACATGTCATTCGTTGTATTACTTCAAATCAGGTTGGCTTCGACTCATCTCTATGTTTTGCTGAGCAGTTGTTTAGACTATATAGACATAGTTTTTGTGTTATTATTATATGTAAAAAAAATCGATTTAAGTTTTATATAAGTAAAATAAAGTTATCTACTGTCTAGGGGATGATACGCGGTGTAGCTGTGGGACACACTTGATAAAAAGTGTGACATAAAAAGTTTTGAAATTGAAACGATTAAAATGTAATAATATTTAAATAAGAGAAGCACTGAATCTGCTGCTCTCCTTTGAAAACAAGCTATCTATATAAATTTGCATTTACGATTATTTGTATTATTTTATCGATAAATCTAATTCAATTCTCGATCCGACCCCATCACTACAAATAAACACAGATTAGCCGCGACCTCGTTGCGTGTTCGTACCTTTTTTCGGTTTTCTACCGTGTCCTTTTTCTTTAAGACCGACATTTATACATATTTATAAAGCCAAGTCCGATTTTGTTCGAGAAGTTACCAGTTACCGATGGACATGTGAAATTCTTACAACAATAATTAGGATTCCATGGAGGTTCTGGGGCCTTTTGCGAGCGCTTAAAGCTTGCAAAAGAGGAAGCGGATCTAACTGAACCCCAGCAATAAAAACACAGCACTGACTGATCTAACTTTTTCCAGCGTAATGAGGCCAATTGCCTCGCGTAGCACGTGGCTCGTTTTTAGAACGTATAATGGATCGATGTTGCCAGCTTTTTACTTAACGTTTTTCCTCGCAGAGTCGGAATATTCCAAGTTTGTGTACAAACTCTATCAGAAGCAGGGAGTAGTATGAATCTGATATTTTGAGCTAATATCTAAATAAAGTAAACGAGTAAACGCGGTCGAGATGCGAGCACTGCGCAAAATCTGCGGAGTGACGCTCGCGGACCACGTTCGTAATACCGAAGTAAGAGAGAGAGTTGGTCTGAAAGAGAGTGTCGGGGTGAAGGTAAGGAAAGGAATGCTCCGGTGGTTCGGGCATGTAGAAAGAATGCATGATGAAAGAATGAATAAACAGATATACAATGCAAAAGTGGATGGATGCAGAAGTCGTGGAAGGCCACGACACACTTTCCATGATCAAATTGATCGTGTACTAGCAGAAGGTGATGTTAGGAGCCTTAAGAACAGACGAGCGTGCATGACAAGAGTTATGAATGTCAAAGAAGCAAGTGAGGTGTGTAAGAATAAGCCTAAATGGCGCTCTGTTGTTCGTGCCTACCCCGCAAGGGAACTGGCGTGAAGTTATGTATGTATGTATGTATCTAAATAAAGGAGACGTATACATGGACTATGGAAGGAGTACTTTGATAGAAGACCTGGATAAAGGTGCTTGGTATAGAACGATAGTAAGTAAGTTTTTATCCGTGCAGGAACGGAGGAAGAATACAATTTCTTGCGGCCGGGCGGGCTGTCGTAAGAGGCGACAAAACGACCCACAGCTATGTGGAAGGGTATTGCTCGTTTGGATGGCTACCACCCCTAGTCTAGAGACAGGGTCGGATTTACCTTAAGTACCGCCCTGGGAAACCGGGCGCTCGCACGTAACTATACTTTTTTATTCTTGTTCTAATGCAAAACTCACATGTTACACATTTTTTTCTAATCCATCCTAAGGTTGTTTGGAAGATATTGATTTTAGTGATAAGAGCGCCTACTGTCTTCTGTTCTTAAACTTCTTGAATTGTACATACATACCTTCACGCCAGTTCCCTTGCGGGGTACGCACGAACAACAGAGCGCCATTTAGGCTTATTCTTACACACCTCATTTGCTTTTTTGACATTCATAACTCTTGTCATGCACGCTCGTCTGTTCTTAAGGCTCCTGACACCACTTTCTGCTAGTACACGATCAATTTGATCATGGAAGGTGTGTCGTGGCCTTCCACGACTTCTGCATCCATTCACTTTTGCATTGTATATCTATTTAGTCATTCTTTCATCATGCATTCTTTCCACATGCCTGAACCACCGGAGCATTCCTTTCCTTAACTTCACCCCGACACTCTCTTTCAGAGCAACTCTCTTTCTTACTTCGGTATTACGAACGCGGTCCGCGAGCGTCACTCCGCAGATTTTGCGCAGTGCTCGCATCTCGACCGCGTTTACTCTACTTTCATGCTCTGTCTTCCATACCCAACTCTCGCTTCCATACGTGAGCGTAGGTACCAGCACCGCGTTGTGTATGGCAAGCTGGGCCTTCTGGCTGAGGTTCTTAGCGCCTAGAAGTTTACCTAACGCTCCATTCACACTATTCCCCAAATTCACTCTACTTTCTATATCAGCGGTGTACCTTCCATCCCTGCTAAAAGCACATCCAAGTTATACAAACTCATTCACTTGCTCTAGCATAACATCATCGACCATTACCCTTGCATTTGTTCTTGAATTGTATCATAATGTTATGCTATACAGTATATTCTATTCTTTTCTCAACAGTTTCATCAATAATTTCTCACAATTTACTCCCTTCCAGTCAACATAGACTTATTACTCTCCATAATAGAACGTTTTTCAATAATTCTTTCACGGTTAAGGCTGTCCAACTTTGGAATACATTGCCCGTTGCTGTCAGACAAGCAAAATCTCTAATAACATTTAAGAACATGGTCACGAAATTCTATCTGCAATATAATACATGTAATTTTATATAATTAGTATTGTTACGAGTTGCAGGACTCGAATTAAAATGCCGTTGGAATTACTATAGAATTTATTAGAACTATACAAACACGTTTAACACAGTCACAAATATAACTGAACACAACCAGTCCAAACGTAAAGCACGATTCAATAACACGCGCCGTCTGTCACTAAATAGTTTACCGAATGTACACAAGTCTTGCTCCGCTTGTGGTTATCGCTCGACTGCTTCGTCCATCAATCGAGGCATTGCTTTATACTGCACGAATGCAATACGAATTTCCTAGAATCACACCTGGCTAATGACTGCCATAAAATATTAAAATACACAATGAGCTGTTTTTCTAATCACAATTTTTAAACACAAAGTAAACAAAAGAAGTCCAAATGCCGAAAAGGTAATAAAATGTGTACAGGTATGCAGGTGTGAATTTGTCTTTTGTCGGCACCTAGGTCGTAACAGTATTATATTGCTTATAGCTATATATTTATTATGTTTAAATAGTTGCATTTTATTACTATATCTTGTGTATGTATATAAGTCATGTGTATATTTGTGTGCCTACCCCGCAAGGGAACTGGCGTGAAGTTATGTATGTATGTATATTTGTATATATAGTATAGTATATATTGATTATTAAAATGTAAGTAATCGTACAATAATTATGTATACCACCATTGCCACTCCTAATCAGCAATATTCTTGCCACGGGTTGTCTGGAAGAGATCGCTTTTTAGCGATAAGACCGCCCTTTGTACAGAATTAGAATAATACTAGTTCGTAAGTTTGCTGTAATGGTGTACATTATCTATCTCTCTCTCTCTCTTTATCTGTCTCTCTCTTTCTCTCTTTCCCTCTACTACATACCTCGTTGAACCTCCTGATAAGAGCTCTAACAGTTCCCTTCGTCTGTTGGGTATGTGTCGGAGGTGCTCGCCTGATCATATGCCGTTCACTCACAGCCCCGAGGACACCTTCTCCTCCAAGATCCAGAGTCACTTGGCGCAGGTAGTCTATTGGCGGGACCTGGGAAGAATAGAATTGGTTCAATCAAAATAGAATTTTATCTGTGCAGGAGAGAAGAGAGGAAAGGGGGAAAAACACAATTTTCTGCGTTGAGGCGGCCTGTCGTAAGCGGCGACAAAACAACCCACAGCCAGGTGGTAGGGCATTTTCCCGACTGGATGGCTACCACACCTGGTCTAAAGTAAGTCGCCAAAACAACCTTGACTTGTGTTCCGGCATTAGTGGCCAGGTTCATCTCCCTTAAGAGAGCGGCAGCACATTGGTAGCATCTTTGATATTACAAATACCCATAGGCGATGGTAACCGCTTTCCATCAGGTAGGTAAGGTAGGTAGTAATAACAGTCTATAACTTCCCCCTGTTGAGCTTGAGCATCCTCCTTTTGGGGGAATTCACAGTATACCCGTATCGCTGGTGCAGCTCTAAATAAGCTTTTTTTTAAAGCTTTTTAAATACAAGCTTTTGAGATCCTGGATATCATGTAGCAGCAGAGTGCTAGCCAAGACAAGTACAGGAGTTCCTATGGCTACCTTCCGACTCCATCATCAGATCAGCTCCATTGTACCATATTATTGCATTGTCACGCGATATAGATATGCGTGCAAAATATCAGCTCAATCGGAAACCGGGAAGTTGGTCAAATTCAACTTGCAAGATTCCACCAGAACTTACATACATACATAGGTACATCCATTGCAAGTTACATAAAAGCTTGTAAAAATAGTATAAATGTACCAAAGTTTTTGAAGTGGAACTGCTTTAAAATCGTTGTGATTTAAAACTCGATGAAACGAAAAAGCGACACTAGAGACTAAAGGAGATAAACACATAAATCTATAGGACTGAGGATATAGAAATACGCCCAATCTTATCGACAACTCTAACACCGTAGTTTATTATCTGTATTTGCTTCAGCATCACGTTCATGCATTGACCATAGTCTTTAACTGTGCTAAATTATATATTGTTACGACCTTAGTGCTGACAAAGACAAATTCACACCTGCAGCCCTGTTGAAACACATTTTATTACCGTTTCGGCATTTGGAATTCTTTTGTTTACTTTGTTATTAAAAAAACAGCCCATTGTGTATTGTAATCTTTTACGGCTTATTGTTGTATTGTGATCACTGCCAGGTGTCTCGGATTTAAAAGTACAAACTGATTCTAAGAATATCTGTCCACGCGGACGGGCAGACATATTGCATCTGTGCAGTATATAGCAATGCCCCAATGGGGAGATCGGCAGTCAAGCGATAACCACGAGCGAAGCCAGACTTGTGTACATTCGGTAATTTATTTAGTGACGGACTTTGCGCATGATATTGAATTACGTTTGGACTTGTTGCGTTCGGTTATACTTGTACCTGTGTTATACGTGTTTGAGTTCTAATAAACTCTATAATAATTCCAAGGGCATTTTAATTCGAGTCCTGCAGCTCGTAACAATATCAATAAATTGGTGGATGAAACGTGACGCAACGTTTTTATTAACACTGACTTCAAGATATTGTAGCAAATATTTGTTTTCTACTTTTACTTGCTTGAATAGCCTTCAGAAAAAATATGTTAAGCACCTGTAGTAATTGTACTACGCGTATACAAATGTTGCTTTTCGAAGAATGTAGGCGCTTGACCCTTTTCAACGAGGGTTGCTGTCGAATTCCCTGGAATCCACTTATCCGTCCAGGAGTATTTATTATACTCTTTCAAATGAAGAAAATTTTGAAAATCGGTCCACAATTGACGGAGAAATCGCGTTTCAAAGATACAAAAAGAAATCGAATTGAACCTCCTCCTTTTGGTAGTCGGTTAAAAAGATATTTCGCACCATGTCCCCAAATACACAACTCGAGACACTCGTGGCTCGAGTATGGTCTCGAGTTAGCAGTCATTCGTGAAAGGGTCTCGAGTGTGGAGTGTCGCCAAGCCTGTACAGGCCCTCGAAAATATTGATTTTGTCTAATTTTAAACAACGTTGCCCAACTGTGCGGGTTTACGGTCAAATAGGCTCGTGTCTCACTGATCGCTGATAGCGGTTGAAGTGTTTTTTCTTTTGCGAAGTGGAAATTTTTATCCGTGCAGCAACGGAGAAAGAATACAATTTCCTGCGTTGGGGCGGCCTGTCGTAAGAGGCGACTAAACAACCGCCCAGCCAGGTGGTAGGGCATTTGCCCGACTGGATGGCTACCACCCCTGGTCTAAAGTATATTGGCACAACAATCTTGAGTTGTGTTCTGGCATTAGTGACCAAGCTCCAGTCTCCCTAAAAGAGCAGCAGCGCATTTGTAGCACCTTTGGTGTTGCAAATGTCCATAGGCGATGGTAACTGCTTTCTATCAAGTGGGCCGTTTGCCTGTCTGCTGAACTCCTGCAATATAAAAAACGCATACCATAGTCTCCAGATTGGGTAACAGGATCAGTGTAACATATTTCTGTATAAAATTTATTTAAAAAAATTGTTTCAGTTAGCTAGACGTGTTGCTGGGGAGTTTCATGCCGCTTCTCCTCCTTTACAGCAATAACACGTTGCGAAGCGGTGTACATAGACTAGGAAGTAAAAATATTTTTTAACTTATATATATGGCCTTCAAAAGTGTTCTTCAGTGGAACTTATATTGAAATATTATAATAATATATATAAATATTATAATAATAATAATTATGGAATGGTCAGAATCAAATTCATTAGTACTTAATCCTTTAAAATCGAAGTTTTTGATTCTTGGCAGCCGTCATCACGTTAAAATCATCAAAGAACTTAATTCTATAATTATTGTAAAAAATGAACCAATTGCAAGGGTTGACACCGCTCGTAGCTTAGGGCTTATAATTGATTCGGAGCTTCGTTTTGAAAAACATACTAATGATGTGATAAAAAATTGCTTTTATAGATTATAGTACATTATGGTACTAGTGTGTAACATTGGTGATTACCGCCGAGGCGCCATTGAGACTCGAGCCGTAGGCGAGGGTCTTAAGAGAGCCGAGGACGGTAATCATCAATACACACGTGTATCATACGACGTTTTTCAACACACTTGTGAATAAAATAACCACAAAAACTCATTTTATTTAGTAGATAAAAAAAAGTTATATATGAGTGAAAGTTTTATTTATTAAACACGTACGAGTTAAAATTATCTATTTAAATAAGAAGTTGCATGAAATGAGCAAGCAATAGGAACATTAATTTATTTGTTCTATAGAACACGATCTTTTTTTTTGAATAAAAACTTTTTTAAGAATAAAGCAACTCAACCAATAAAATTAAAAAAAAAATCTATAACTCACTAGTGAGTTATAATGTTTTTTACTCACAGTTTGATAATGGGTGTCATTCTTTGCCTAATTGCGGTGACCATAGAGCCACTTTATGAGCAAGTGTGTTGAAATAGTACATTATGGTACTAGTGTGTAACATTGGTGATTACCGCCGAGGCGCCATTGAGACTCGAGCCGTAGGCTAGGGTCTTAAGAGAGCCGAGGACGGTAATCATCAATACACACGTGTATCATACGACGTTTTTCAACACACTTGTGAATAAAATAACAACAAAAACTCATTTTATTTAGTAGATAAAAAAAAGTTATATATGAGTGAAAGTTTTATTTATTAAACACGTACGAGTTAAAATTATCTATTTAAATAAGAAGTTGCATGAAATGAGCAAGCAATAGGAACATTAATTTATTTGTTCTATAGAACACGATCTTTTTTTTGAATAAAAACTTTTTTAAGAACAAAGCAACTCAACCAATAAAATTAAAAAAAAATGTATAACTCACTAGTGAGTTATAATGTTTTTTACTCACAGTTTGATAATGGGTGTCATTCTGTGCCTAATTGCGGTGACCATAGAGCAACTTTATGAGCAAGTGTGTTGAAAAAGATTTTGTATAGTATCAGGCCGTATATTAACGAGGAAGTTAGGAAAAGATTGGTAGAAAGCTTAGTACTGTCTAAACTCAATTATTGTGACACAGTGAGTGCCAACCTCATTTCGCGAATTGCGGCACACAATTTCAATGTTATTATTATTTACATATATATTTTATTTCCAAATTTTTTACATTTTTCTTATAAAAAATACAAATTTATTTATAAAAAAAATATAAAAAACTGATCTTCGCCGGCAGTGGGGCCTAGGGTCTAGGTTACCGGTGGTTAAGGCTCCAGACACAGGAATCTCCTCACAATACGGGCCATGTCCAACAGAGCTGCCTTCTGTATCCGACCCTTCAACCAGATACCAATCGAGAGCCTTTCAAGGTGGCGATCAAGGCTCTTCGCTATTAGTCTATTCACTGACATCACTATCGGTACTATGATTGTAGAGTCCAGGTTCCACATATTATTATTATTATTATTATAAATCATTGTTAAAGTGTCGCATTTTTAGAAATAAATATTTTCTTTCTTTCTTTCTTTCAAATAAAAACTCTTAAACTTATTGTCAAATATGCTTACATTCATGTACATTAAAATACATTCGACTGTGGCACAGAAACCTCATGGGTTTATTCGTGCCGCAGAGAGTCGTGTAGAATACATTAGTTTATGATACATAGTGTCATTTACAAAAAAATGAATCTACACAATATTGTTCTATCAAAAATAGGAGCAGAGGCGAGGAATTGTTATCATCATTCTAGTGTTTAGTTCAGACTTCATAACAAAAGCGAGGTTATCATCATTCAAGTGTACGGTTCTGTTTAAGACCAAGGTCTGCACATATGAGCCTGATGATGCGCTTCGGGATTCAATATAGAATCTTTTCAGATAAAATTTGATTTTATTTAATGATACTATGAAATCGGAATATTTCTAAAATTATCTTTATATCATTCTGTTGCACGACCGTAGTGCCTCTGCGGGACTCAACCGTGAAACAGTCTACGTGTCTGTATATAAAAGTCAATTCTTGTGGAAGATATGCATCCTATTTTTATGTATGAAACCTTGTTTGAATCAAAATATTTTTTTTAATGAAATATTGGTAATATTATTTATATTAATATAATAATAAATAATAAAGTATTATAAAGAGATAAAGTTTATGAGTTTGATTGTTCGGGTAATTTCCGATACTACTGATATACATACATACATAACTTCACGCCAGTTCCTTTGCGGGGTAGGCACGAATAACAGAGCTCCATTTAGGTTTATTCTTACACACCTCACTTGCTTCTTTGACATTCATAACTCTTGTCATGCACGCTCGTCTGTTCTTAAGGCTCCTGACATCACCTTCTGCTAGTACACGATCAATTTGATCATGGAAGGTGTGTCGTGACCTTCCACGACTTCTGCATCCATCCACTTTTGCATTGTATATCTGTTTAGTCATTCTTTCATCATGCATTCTTTCCGCATGCCCGAACCACCGGAGCATTCCTTTCCTTACCTTCACCCCGACACTCTCTTTCAGACCAACTCTCTTTCTTACTTCGGTATTACGAACGCGGTCCGCGAGCGTCACTCCGCAGATACTGATATGATTATGAAAATTCGTTCACTACTAGAAATCTACATTATTTCCGAGTGACATAACTTATATTTGCTTGTGACTAATAAATCAAAAATGTCAAAACGTTTTACGCCCAGCGAAATGGGAAAGGGAACGCCTGCTAAATATGTTATAGCAATAACGTTCCACGCAAGAATTGCACACATCCTCGTACGAGGCACTGCTAGTGCTTTCTGCGTTTATGAATTAATTAAAGGTTAGTAAACTTTACATGCGTGCGTGTGCGCGTGTGTGCGTGGATACATTTGTTTTTTTTTATGCCATCCAGGCAAGCAGGCACGGTTCAGGTAATTGTTAAAATTCTTAGATTTGTCGTGAGTAAATTCTATAAATTTATATCTTGAAGAATTTAGTATTGCGCTTAACTTAGATATTGAACTGCGTTTAGATAGCCCCAAAATATATTAAATTTAGATTCCCGCTAACAGTACAACCGCAGCCCTAGTAACGAGGCAAACAGCGGGCGATATAAAATCTCCTGACTAAAATAGTGAAACTTTTATAAGTAGACTTAGTAAACGTGGACTTTTTAACTAAATGAGTAGCTGCCTTTTATGTAAGGAACGTGGATCGCTGCCATTCTGCTTTTGGTTTGTAAGGCTTCCCGTAACAAAATAGTACAGATGACATTGGCCCTGTTGCGGACAGGAGCACCCCCCTAACCCACCCGCCGGAGCACACCTACTCTCCGCGCCCCGCATACCGTCGACGCCCATAGCTAGCACAGTTAGCAGCTAGGCGTCGGACGGTACGCGGAATATAGGAGCGGCCTTGGAGGCAAAAATGGTTAATTCTAATCACGGGAAAAATCACTCACCAAGAAGAAAAGAGTGATATATATCTTTTTGATACAAAGATATATATCGCTCTTTTATATCTTTATCTTTACAGTGAATAGTGTTAGTGTCAATTGCAGACGAGTTACTATCTGTGAGTGATATACTGATAAACTGATATGAAAAAAATATAAACAAATACAGTGAAAAAATATAATAAAATTAATTACATTAAAACAAAATTACACTATAAAACTATAGTGTTACGATTTATTTTGGCTTGCTATTATATTCGGTTTCCTCGTTCACTTACTACGCATGCGCAGTGCGCGGGCTGATCATTCTTTCTCTTTTCTTTCTAGTCTAGTTTCTTCTCATTCGGATCCATAGTCATCGCGTGGAACAGGAATGAACTAAAGAGTTAAAGATATAAAGACACATTTTGAACGCAAGTGATATACAGATCTAATCACTCTTCGCGTCGGATATATATCTTTTGAGTTAATCACTCAGGAGTTAGACACCGCTAGTTAATTCTTCTACACAATTCTCATTGACGACTTACCACTCTCTCTCTCGATTCTCTCGCACAATTTTTAATTACGTACTTACTACATGTATATTTCTATACATACATACATACATAACTTCACGCCAGTTCCCTTGCGGGGTAGGCATGAACAACAGAGCGCCATTTAGGCCCATTCTTACACACCTCACTTGCTTCTTTGACATTCATAACTCTTGTCATACACACTCGTCTGTTCTTAAGGCTCCTGACATCACCCTCCGCTAGTACACGATCAATTTGATCATGGAAGGTGTGTCGTGGCCTTCCACGACTTCTGCATCCATCCACTTTTGCATTGTATATCTGTTTAGTCATTCTTTCATCATGCATTCTTTCCACATGCCCGAACCACCGGAGCATTCCTTTCCTTACCTTCACCCCGACACTCTCTTTCAGACCAACTCTCTTTCTTACTTCGGTATTACGAACGCGGTCCGCGAGCGTCACTCCGCAGATTTTGCGCAGTGCTCGCATCTCAACCGCGTTTACTCTACTTTCATGTATATTTCTAATTTAATAATAATAACCATACATTCCATTATCTCGAGTTTAATTTCCAAACTAGAAGCAACTGCCACCAATAGGCCTAATGAGATCAGAAACCTAATAAACTCATAAGTCTTGCCTAAACAAAATAGAATATACTTTAGACTCTAGTGCATAATATTGAGATAGAGTTCAACGACAGTTCGGGGACGTCGACCATGACGTCAAGGCCCGTATATCAGCAACTTCGGCCAAGTGGCGTGCGGTGACAGGTGTCAAAAGTTAAAAGGACAGGTCTACAAATCAATTATTAGACCTGTCCTTTTATATGGCAGTGAAGCGTCGCTTGTACTTAAGCGACACAAGCAGGAGCTGCGAGTCACGGAATTGAATATGCTTCGGTGGATGTGTGGAGTCACGCGGAAGGATCGCGTCAGGAACTCCCGCATTCGTGGCAGTCTTCACGTCCGTGACATAGCAGACAAACTGCAGGAGAGTCGCTTACGCTGGTACTGACGCATTTTACGGAAACCGGCTAGTTATGTGGGGAACAAATGTCTATCCACGCCGCCTCCACCAGGTCCCGGTCGAAGGGGTAGGCCCAAGAAATGCTGGCTTGCTGTTGTGAGGGATGACATGCGTACCAATGGTCTTAATACAAGGTATGCCGAAGATCGCGCGAAGTGGAGAAGAGAACGGACTCTGGGCGTCTAGTGATCGCTCCGAACGCAACCGATGATGACTGAGATAAGGTTCAAGAAGTTTAAGTATAAAACAACAGTAGGCGGTCTTAACACTAAAAGTGTTAAGACGGGTAAAGCTAGTTCAATTTGAGGACTGTATGGGAGACATATGTCATAGATCCTTGCACTAGAAAAGCAAAAGCTCCACCAACCGTGAGATCCGCCCTCCTGGCTCGGTTGAGGTTGCACAGAGAAACAGCGCACGTCACTTAATTCCACCATCAAGCTGACCCTTCTCACAGGGTCTTAAGTAAGATAAAGTTCTTGGCGCAGCCAGTAGTCACAAAAAATTGATAGAAAAAATGAGCGGATGGCGCAGTGGTTCGTGGTTGACGTTGACAACTAGAATAAAATGGCCGACCCTACCCTGCTGTGCATTGGCCGCGGCCTCACACAGAAAGTGGGTAAACAGCAAAATTGATGGAGCGATGTTCTACATACTTCACTAGTCAAGGACTAAACACGTATAGTTTTCTTTTTCTTTTTTTTATTGCAGGAGATCAGCAGACAGGCAGACGGCCCACTTGATGGAAAGCGGTTACCATCGCCTATGGACATTTGCAACACCAAAGATGCTACAAATGCGCTGCTGCTCTCTTAAGGGAGACTGGATCCTGGTCACTAATGCCGGAACACAACTCAAGGTTGTTATGGCGACATACTTTAGACCAGGGGTGGTAGCCATCCAGTCGGGCAAATGCCCTACCACCTGGCTGTGGGTTGTTTTGTCGCCTCTTACGACAGGCCGCCCGGCCGCAGGAAATTGTATTCTTTCTCCATTCCTGCACGGATAAAAAGTAGTAGTTAGTTAGGTAGTTTAAGATTTGGTCCTGAAGTCTACTTGAAAAATTCACTAAATTCAACCAAAAACGGTTTTGAACGGTTTTGAAAACAAAATTGGTTTTATCGTGAAAGCGTAACAGACAAACAAAGTTACATTAATAATATTAGCGTGGGTGACCTAACTACATTAATCTTTCAACTTCTTTCAATAATACTCTAGATGGAAACCTCATGGAAAGAAATTATATCAAAAAGCAATTACTTATTTTCAGCGATCTCATAGATAAAAGGGCGGCCCTCGACAAATCGAATAACCTGACAAGATATTGTAATAATCGAATAAGTTTCTCGACCATAATCGAGTGACAACCATAATCGAGTGGCGGCCGACTACCAAAGCGGTTCATTAGCGCCGCGACCTTCGGCGGGATATGACAGAAATTGGATTACTCGCATACTTTTTGAAGTGAAACTTCTATATAGACGGGGGGTATTATGATGTTTTCTGATACGAAAAATCGTTACGGCCGCGTGGAGGGGCGGCATAATTTTAGAGTAGACTATGGATGTTTTTATTGGTTACGGATCGAATTAAGTTTTTTTGTTTCATAAAAGAAAATATGTTCAAATAAAAAATGCATTCATTTGTAGTGGATGCACTTATCACATTTATAGTTGTAGGTAGTTTTATATTATTTCCATTGCTTAATATACCACGATTCTGGTTACCACATGCTCGGGTTTTGAATTCAGTTAAAGGAGACACAATTTTTGTACGACTGAAAGATACTTATAAAGTAAAAGTCAGTGTTAAGATCAATTATCGAGACCTCTCAACGCGTCTAACTGAGGTCTCGCATGACCAAAAGGCTGACTTGCACCTAGGGCAACGCATCAGCGTTGCCATCCAACGTGGAAATGCGGCCAGCATTTTGGCACTCTCCCCGCCGACAGCGACCTGGAGTCTATTTTTTACTTATAGTTTGTTATTTTGTAAGTCTAGTTATATTTATATTGTAGTTTAATTTTAGTTGATATTAATTTATAATTAGTTTTATTTTTGTTATTGTTTTTAGTGTTTATCATAGTTCTTATTTATAATTTACATACATACATAACTTCACGCCAGTTCCCTTGCGGGGTAGGCACGAACAACAGAGTGCCATTTAGGCTTGGTGATGCCTTCTGCTAGTACACGATCAATTTGATCATGGAAGGTGTGTCGTGGCCTTCCACGACTTCTGCATCCATCCACTTTGCATTTGCTTGCTTTGCATTGTATATCTGTTTAGTCATTCTTTCATCATGTATTCTTTCCACATGCCCGAACCACCGGAGCATTCCTTTCCTTACCTTCACCCCGACACTCTCTTTCAGACCAACTCTCTTTCTTACTTCGGTATTACGACCGCGGTCAGCGAGCGTCACTCCGCAGATTTTGCGTAATGCTCGTATCTCGACCGCGTTTACTCTACTTTCATGCTCTCTCTTCCATACCCAACTCTCTCATCCATACGTGAGCGTAGGTACCAGCACCGCGTTGTGTATGGTGTATTTATAATTTAGTTTAGATTATATTCCTAAAACCTCCGCTGATATTCGTTAAGATCAAAGTTATATTTATTAAAGAGCCTTACATCGCGTCTAATATCGTAGCACACTCTTCACATTAAAATGTACCTAACCTAACCAAATGATAATTTGTAGTAAACCTGCGAAATATCAAAATGTGTGCTGGGACACATACTCGTAGTAGAAGTGAAACTTCAACGGACAAGTGGAAAAACGAATCGCAACGGACAAGTGCTTAAACGAATGGCAACGGACGAGTGGCCAAACAAATCGCAACAAAATTTTAACTTGAAGTTTTACGGACAGATTGTTAATGTACTTGTCCAATTAGAAAACTTGCCCGTAAAACTTCAAGTTAAAATTTTGTTGCGACTCGTTTTGCCACTTGTCCGTTTTTTATGTTTGCTTTTAGACAAACTGGTAAACGGGTCCACTTGATGGTTCCTTATTTTAATTGCAGGAGTTCAGCAGATAGGCAGATGGCCCACTTGTTGGAAAGCGGTTATAATCGCCTATAGACATTTGCAACACTAAAGGTGCTACAAATGAGCTGCTGCTCTCTTAAGGGAGACTGGAACCTGGTCACTAATGCCGAAACAAAACTCAACGTTGTTATGGCGGCATACTCTAGACCAGGAGTAGTAGCCATCCAGTCGGGCAAATACTCTACCACCTGGCTGTGGGTTGTTTTGTCACCTCTTACGACAGGCCAGCCGGCCTCAGGATATTGTATTCTTGCTCTGTTCCTGCACGTATAGGGTTACCGTTGCCTATGGAGATCTGCAACACTACGGGAGCTAAACTACAGGTGTCCTTGATCCACAGAAATTGAGATTCATCATTTTTACGTACGAATATGCGGCCGTTCCTCACCCAGACAAACTTATACTGATTAACTTTCATTCTGGGAGCGGCATGTAATGCTTGTTAATTTTTTTATTGTCAAACTGGTAAACAGGCAGAAGACTCACCTAAGTAAGTGAATGCCGTTATCTGTAGGAGTTTACAACACCGGACGGGAAGTCAACGTGGGGCCAACTTTTTGGTTGAGATAGACGGGATGCCACACCAGGATGGGACGCCGTCTCCTCCTTCTGCGAGCGCGTCATGCTCGCGAAGGAGGAGGCGGAGCGGGAGCGTGAGAAGACGTTTTTGCTCCGCTCCCGTCAAAGGAGGACGCGTCGACACCGGAGGGCGGGATTCGACCTTCGGCCGCCGTAAGATTGCCCCTTGGGGTAGAGGGGTTCTCACTCACCTGCACGTGCCGTCGAGATGAGAGCGGGGTGTGGTATAAACCGCCCCACGCCCGGACTAGACCTAGACGATGCCGGGGGATAAAAGAAAGTCCCCTGACAGCAGAAGAGGCCTGTGTGAGAGGCCCCTGCCTCTCAGGGCACGCGGAGTTGGGATTCCCGTTTTCCCGTAGTCCTGGCATAAGGCGCAGGACGGAACACCCAGGGGTTTTAGTGGGTATCCCTAACTGTGGTGTGGCAATAGCGTGGCACCAGTTCTGACTAGGCATGCTAGCGCCACCCTGACCTGGCGAAGCTCACACACAGGTCGCGAATTATTCCCCAGGCTTCTGTGCCTGCCCTCAAACGGATTTCCCCTGGCTAAAAAAAAATAGGGGATAGGAGTGGGAGGAGAAGTGGGGCATCAGTGCTCTCACCATCCGTTTCACGCCGATATTCTCTGTTCGCGTGGTATCAGACCAATTGAGCCGGCCCTAAGAGACGAAATCAAAGTTCCAGCATATCTACCAAATCAATATACCACTTATTGTAATACTTGAAACACGACTCTGAGAAGATGGCTATATTAACAAACCAGCTGTTTATAAGTCACGTATTCTAGCCTCGTATCTCAATGGAGCAACCCCCCAACGCCAAACACGCGACCTTGCGAACATATTCGTTCATCCACCTTGACCTACTTTGGGGTTGCTAGTCTCATTATATCAAGGTATAATCCAGCTCGAAGGGCCATATGTAGGGTTGTTTCTTGATGATAGTAAGATGCTTCAATGTTAAGTGGACTGTGATAGTATGAATATATGAGTTTTGTTAGAAGATTACAAGTATGTGATTACTGTATACGTCGCTGGACGGTCTGTGGCGCACTGCGCTGCTACCAGCGCTCCCCGCTCTCTCCGACGAAATCGGTTGGCCTTAACACTGTTATAGATATATCACAACTAGATGGCGTTATCTCAAAATACATCGTGCTATGTTTTCAATTTCATATGTATACATACCATGAGTGTAATATTTAACTCTTTTATTAGTCCAAAGTATACCAGTACAAATTATTTATTCTCTTTATTGTTATGTGAACACTTTTGGATTGGCTAGTTATCATAGGCGAGCTTAGCTGAGTTTACAAATCAGTATGATTTGTAGGCTTGTTCTTGCTCGGTCACTGAACGGAGCGATCCGTACTAGTACAAGATGTCCTAATTCGGTCTTTTAGTACATTTAGTACACTTTAGTATACTGAACGAATAAGAATTATATTTTGATTTCCCTTCATACTTTGCAGGATTAGTAGGACTGTCTTTCTAATCAATATTTTAGTGCATTTAGTACAGTTTAGTACACTGAATGAATAGTAAATTATACTTTGATTTTCCTTCATACTTTGCAGGCTTAGGACTGTCATTCTAATCAATACCCGTTTATTTTTTATATAAGTTATTTAGATATTAAAATATCTGTGATATTTTTTTCTTAATGGATTATATTACTTATCAAAATTTTAAAGGTATGTGTCGGGTTATTTTAGAATCAGAATGTAACCATATCGTTGCCGCTCGTTCAGCCAGAGTCAGCCCCGTTCCGTGTTTGTTGTGCGACAGTTCGTAGTATAGTACATAGTACCAGTGACAAAGAATACATCGCGAATTCAGACTATTCTATACGATCACGGACGACGAAGTACTAAATGAACGATGTTCTAAAACGGAGAAGGTAGTTCGTTCAATTCAGTGTCGGGAATTTATTCCTTTTAGTACATAATACACATACATACATACATACATAACTTCACGCCAGTTCCCTTGCGGGGTAGGCACGAACAACAGAGTGCCATTTAGGCTTATTCTTACACACCTCACTTGCCTCTTTGACATTCATAACTCTTGTCATGCAAGCTCGTCTGTTCTTAAGGCTCCTGACATAATAGGTTGGGGAAAAAGTCTTTTCGCATATGGTATGTATGAACTTGTAATAAGATCTCTTTGGCTATACCATTTGTATCTGGCTGGTTTTGGTATCATTAAAAAGTTTTAATTTTAAAGACGACAATTCCAAATTCAAATTAGGAAAATGTGTGATTTTCATTTGTTTTTCTTATTGTTAAAATGAGTGAATCTAATGAAGAAATTCAATGCATTTTAAAGTTTTACTACAAAAAAGGTAAAAATGCAACACAAGCCGCGAAAATTATTTGTGATATTTATGGACCTAATGCAGTATCTGTGAGAGTAGCGCAAATTTGGTTTAAGCGTTTTCAATCCGGAAATTGACCACAAAACGGTTATGGCGCATTTGAAAAAAGCTGGGTACACGAAAAAAGCTCGATATTTGAGTGCCTCATGAGCTCACTGAAAGAAACCTAATTGAACCGTGTATTCATTTGTGATTCTTTATTACGACGTAATGAAACCGAACCATTTTTGAAGAAGCTGATAACTGGTGATCAAAAGTGGATCACGTATGACAAGAACGTGCGAAAAAGATCGTGGTCAAAAGCCAGTCAGGCTTCACAGACTGTGGCGAAACCCGGGATAACTCGCAACAAGGTGATACTGTGTGTATGGTGGGATTGGAAGGGCATTATTCAGTATGAGCTGTTACCGCCAGGCTGGACCATCGATTCTGAACTGTACTGCGAACAACTGATGAGATTAAAGCAAAAAGTTGAGAGAAAGCGGCCGGAATTAATTAACAGAAGGGGTGTGGTTTTTCACCATGATAACGCTAGACTTCACACATCTTTAGTTACTCAGCAAATATTACGAGAGTTTGGCTGGGAGGCGTTAATGCATCCGCCGTATAGTCCTGACCTTGCACCTTCAGATTTTCACCTGTATCGGTCTCTGCAGAATTCCTTAGGCAGTGTCAGGTTAGCATCACGAGAGGACTGCCAAAACCACTTGTCGCAGTTTTTTGATCAGAAGCCCCAAAATTTTAATAGCAATGGGATCACGTCCCTACCTACAAGATGGCAAAAAATTATCCAACAAAATGGTACCTACATACTTTAGTCAAATTTAAATAAACTTTATAAAAACATCTTTTGATTTTTTATATAAAATGCGAAGAAACTTTTTCCCCAACCTAATAGTAAGTACATGTACTAGACAAGCCTAATGATTTGATAAAATAATATGTCTCATTTGTTTAACAGATGGGTGGTGGTCGATCTTCATACATACATACATACATAACTTCACGCCAGTTCCCTTGCGGGGTAGGCACGAACAACAGAGTGCCATTTAGGCTTATTCTTACACACCTCACTTGCCTCTTTGACATTCATAACTCTTGTCATGCAAGCTCGTCTGTTCTTAAGGCTCCTGACATCACCTTCTGCTAGTACACGATCAATTTGATCATGGAAGGTGTGTCGTGGCCTTCCACGACTTCTGCATCCATCCACTTTTGCATTGTATATCTGTTTAGTCATTCTTTCATCATGCATTCTTTCCACATGCCCAAACCACCGGAGCATTCCTTTCCTTACCTTCACCCCGACACTCTCTTTCAGAACAACTCTCTTTCTTACTTCGGTATTACGAACGCGGTCCGCGAGCGTCACTCCGCAGATTTTGCGCAGTGCTCGCATCTCGACCGCGTTTACTCTACTTTCATGCTCTTTCTTCCATACCCAACTCTCGCTTCCATACGAGAGCGTAGGTACCAGCACCGCGTTGTGTACGGCGAGCTGGGCCTTCTGGCTGAGGTTCTTAGCGCCTAGAAGTTTACCTAACGCTCCATTTAAACTATTCCCCAAATTCACTCTTCTTTCTATATCAGCGGTGTACCTTCCATCCCTGCTAAAAGCACATCCAAGATATACAAACTCATTCACTTGCTCCAGCATAACATCATCGACCATTATCCTTGCATTCGTTCTGGTTTCTTCTCTTTCAAACACCATAACCTTTGTTTTCTTCGCATTCAAATGCAAGCCTCTCGCCTGACAGTCATCTTTCATCATTGTGACTAGTGTTTGCAGCGATCTTCAGCGTCTCTTAATTCAGTTAGAATCATACTTATTACTTTGTCTTTATAATTGCACATACAGAAAACTAGATTGCCATAAAAACTATTCTCTACTGCGATAGTAATTTGTGAGAGCAAAATATAAAATTAAATGGAAAATACTTTTCCAAAGAAAGCAACATGAAAAATCTTTCCCAAGTTGGTCTCGCAGAAATATTGTTGAAAGGAGGACGTGTTTATGCAAAAGTTCGCAGTATACTAGAAAAAAATATTGTGGCTTTATTTTGTAGAAGTTCGGGATAGAATATAGTCGAGTGTTTGTCTGATTAAAAGTGACAAATATAAAGAGGATATAAAGGCAATTATGGCCGGTTCCTACATCTTACCGACCGTTCCTTTGCCATACCATCGGTTTAAATTTAACATAAGCTCCATAAAAAAAGAATCATAATTCAACCGATGATAAGGCAAGTGAATGAATTGGAAGATATAGGAACCGGCGGAGTTAATAATTATTTCACGATTTACAAGACTTACATGAGAGGACAAAATATTTTTACGGAAATAATGCTTATAATAATATATGGGGCTAAGTGCGACATCAGAACTCGCTTGGCATTGAAAATTAGTGCTGTGTCTACTCTAAATGAGACGACTGACCCCCCTCACAATGAACAATACAAACTACACAAGTTTTTACTTCAAAAGTAAAATAAAAGCGTTTTGACTTCTTACCGCATATTGCGGTTCAACCGTCCCCGTCGCTAATTTGTCGATCAAAGCCCTCGCTTTTGGCAAATGGTTGGCATTAACCGGAACAGGGGCAGGTCGCCGCCGACAACTGCGAGACAACTATACGGTTAACGACCTACGAAGTGGCAAGGTGTGGCTATGAATGTATTTGTTATGTGAACACGTAGTAATTACTAGTCGCTCGTTCCTATATCTTACCTAATTCATTTCATGATCCATTCGGTTCATTTGCATTACTATCGGCATCCAAACCTCATTGGACATATTCTTTTTAAATTATTCGATTTTTTAAGTTGATCTTTTTGTTTGTTTTTTCTTTAATGTTTTGTCAAAAACGATGTAAGATAATATAGCACGCATTAATATCATACTTTCTTTTTATTTAATTTCTCTATTCTGAATCATCAGTTTTTATACAGTCGGTATAATTTGACATAATGGTCAAACGCGAACCTATACGTACATACATACATACATACATACATAACTTCACGCCAGTTCCCTTGCGGGGTAGGCACGAACAACAGAGCGCCATTTAGGCTTATTCTTACACACCTCACTTGCTTCTTTGACATTCATAACTCTTGTCATGCACGCTCGTCTGTTCTTAAGGTTCTGCCTATATGTAATAAAAATAAATAAAAAAGCTTTGTACAAATATTGTCAAAATTCAACCGACGGTAAGGCAAGGGAAAGCGGTTCCTACATCTTACCTTACCTCATTCATTTCATCATTCATTCAGTCCATTTGCATTACTATCGGCATAATTTAACATAAGCTCTGTACAAGTAATTTCAAAATTCAACTGATGGTAAGGCAAGTGTTAGCCCGTTCCTCTCGTATTTTATTCATTCCCTATTTATTTTATTCATTAGCCTTCTTTCATAGTAACTTATCGTAGCTACGTAGCACATAATATGTGTGCTACGAAGTTACAATGAGTAGAAATTATCATAGTGACGTCACACGCGCGCTCGGGTTTGTTCGTGAATTGTCGGCGTGTTTTCGTTACTCGGGTAGTTCGTGATCAAAAATTTATTTCTAATTTGATATATTTGTTAATCGGTATTGCACGTGACGATGGTAGGCGTCCCGACGGAATGACTCTAATTCCCTGGCAGCGTGGCAAGCCTTTGGTGTGGGATGCGACTTGCGTAGACACGTTGGCCGCATCCCATTTACCAAACACGTCTAGATCAGCCGGTTCAGCGGCGGAAACAGCCGAAAACTCAAGCGGCGCAAATATGCAACCCTCAGTGAGAGTTATATGTTTGGACGCTTGGACCGTGGGGTCCTGAGGCCATGATCCTCTACCAAAATTTATCGAAATGACTCATTGACTCTTCAGGTGATCAGAGGCCTGGTGCTTACCTCGGCCAAGGGATCAGTATGGCGATCCAGCGAGGAAACGTAGCCAGCTTCTGGGCACCTTACCCATAGAAGACGGTGATCTAGGCTCAGTATTCTACTTAATAGTCTTGAGGGACTATGAGTAGAATACAATACAAATAAGTTAAGTTTTCTTGCATTGTATTCGATTATATTTAATACATTTGTTAATTATAGAGAAGAAATAAAAATGAAACTAGTTCGTAACAAAATTAATACATGATCTTTCCATTAATTAAAAATAAAGATCATAGGAAAACATATGTCTGGCAACACCTGTAATTTACTCGCGATTTTACAATAAATCCTTCACAGTTCATGCAGTGCGCCTGTGGAATGCGCTACCTGTGAAAATCAGGCGTGCCCAGTCTCTTCAGGGGTTCAACGGACTCGTGAAAGAATTATTACCTCGGGCTCTAAAGTCAATCATAACATCTATACATTTTTACTATGATTATTATTTATATATATATATATATATATATATATATATATATATATATATATATATATATATATATATATATATATAATTCGCTAGTACACAGCTCGCCGTACACAACGCGGTGCTGGTACCTACACTCACGTATGGATGCGAGAGTTGGGTATGGAAGAGAGAGCATGAAAGTAGAGTAAACGCGGTCGAGATGCGAGCACTGCGCAAAATCTGTGGAGTGACGCTCGCGGACCGCGTTCGTAATACCGAAGTAAGAAAAAGAGTTGGTCTGAAAGAGTGTCGGGGTGAAGGTAAGGAAAGGAATGCTCCGGTGGTTCGGGCATGTGGAAAGAATGACTAAACAGATATACAATGCAAAAGTGGATGGATGCAGAAGTCGTGGAAGGCCACGACACACCTTCCATGATCAAATTGATCGTGTACTAGTGGAGGGTGATGTCAGGAGCCTTAAGAACAGACGAGCGTGCATGACAAGAGTTATGAACGTCAAAGAGGCAAGTGAGGTGTGTAAGAATAAGCCTAAATGGCACCCTGTTGTTCGTGCCTACCCCGCAAGGGAACTGGCGTGAAGTTATGTATGTATATATATAATTCTTCTGTACGTGTGTTGACAGTGAACTCCTCCTAAACGGCTGGACCGATTTGAATGAATTTTTTTGTGTGTATTCAAGTGGATTCGAGGATGGTTTAGATTCCCAATTGGACCCGGTTGGTGGCTGCAATCGGGTTCTAAATTTTATTTCTTCAGTGCAGAACAACGTCTGCCGAGACAGCTAGTATATGTATAAATATATATATTTTTGTCTTATTTCTATGTCTGTTATACTTGCCATTTCAAAATTTTATATATACACTTTTTTATTCTAGATATATTGATATTCTAGATATTATGTTACACAATTTTTCTCTAATCCATCCTAAGGTTGTCTGGATGAAATTGCTTTTAGTGATAAGACCGCCTATTGTCTTCTGTACTTAAACTTCTTGAATCTTGTATTTTAATGTTATGCAATAAAGTATATTCTTTTCTATTCTATTATATTCTATTGTAAAAAAAAAATCAATTATTATAATATACATACATACATAACTTCACGCCAGTTCCCTTGCGGGTTAGGCACGAACAACAGAGCGCCATTCATGCTTATTCTTACACACCTCACTTGCTTCTTTGACATTCATAACTCTTGTGATGCACGCTCGTCTGTTCTTAAGGCTCCTGACATCACCTTCTGCTAGTACACGATCAATTTGATCATGGAAGGTGTGTCGTGGCCTTCCACGACTTCTGCATCCATCCACTTTTGCATTGTATATCTGTTTAGTCATTATTTCATCATGCATTCTTTCCACATGCCCGAACCACCGGAGGATTCCTTTCCTTACCTTCACCCCGACACTCTCTTTCAGATCAACTCTCTTTCTTACTTCGGTATTACGAACGCGGTCCGCGAGCGTCACTCCGCAGATTTTGCACAGTGCTCGCATTTCGACCGCGTTTACTCTACTTTCATGCTCTCTCTTTCATACCCAACTCTCGCTTCCATACGTGAGCGTAGGCACCAGCACCGTGTTGTGTATGGGAAGCTGTAACAATATGTATTTAGAAAACTGCCTAAGCAGCGTGTACGTGCTAGCAGCCGTAGATTGCCATGTCAGCGGTTTACGTCGACACGTGCGTTTAGCACTGTACTTGGTCAGTCGGCAAAACAGCCATTGATCTTAGCACAATCATAAGTACCATAATTTCACTAGCATATCAATAAATAGTCGTGGTAACGTAATGGCTAGCTCACGCGTCCCAACCTAAAAGGGCGCGGGTTCAATCCTGACCGGAACGCATGCACCACTTAGGCAGTTTTCTGTCCTAATGTGCATATTGTTAAAATTACCACATGCTAACAATGATGAAGGAAAACATCGTGATGCAACCTGCACAGCCAGATAACCGATGTGTCAAATCTGCCAAGCCGCCTTGGACAAGCGTGGCGGGTATACTGACCGTTCTCCCTATAGTAGAAGACCCGAGCCCAGCAGTGGGATAGTTGTGGGCTATTATTATTAATTTTTTATTTTTATTGCACGAGTTCAGCAGACGGGCAGACGGCCCACTTGATGGAAAGCGGTTATCATCGCCTAAGGACATTTGCAACACCAAAGATGCTACAAATGCGCTGCTGCTCTCTTAAGGGAGACTGGAACCTGGTCACTAATGCCGGAACACAACCAAAGGTTGTTATGGCGACATACTCTAGACCAGGGATGGTAGCCATCCAGTCGGGAAAATGCCCTACCACCTGGCTGGGGGTTGTTGTTGTTGTGGGTAGGTATTATAACCCTATCAATAACATACTACATAAGAAAACCCCCTATATGGTATATGCTTTCCTCCTAGGATTAGAATCCGCCTCTTTGCGTTTGAGACGCAATTGCGCTAACCACTAAGTTGCCACCGCTTTATGTGTTAGAAGATTATAATTCCTGGCAACACTCGTTATATTACCATCTTATACACTATTTAAGCCATCATACACAACACTGAGTTTCATAATCCCCGCGTGAAATATTAATTAAGTCCCTTCGAGCTAGGGTTATCATACGTCTAAATTTTCAGACACGTCTGGCAATGTTCGAGGGTGGTTGTAACCTCTACAGTGCGTTGTAAGACATGCTTGTATAATTGTACTGCGAATGTTTGACGCTTTAAAATGGTTTCGTGTGTAATTAGATTTTGTACAAATACCATGATTTACTATGCTCCGGTGGTTCGGGCATGTGAAAAGAATGACTAAACAGATATACAATGCAAAATTGGATGGATGCAGAAGTCGTGGAAGGCCACGACACGCCTTCCATGATCAAATTGATCGTGTACTAGCAGAAGGTGATGTCAGGAGCCTTAAGGACAGACTAGCGTGCATGACAAGAGCTATGAATGTCAAAGAAGCAAGTGAGGTATGTAAGAATAAGCCTGAATGGCGCTCTGTTGTTTGTGCCTACCCCGCAAGGAACTGGCGTGAAGTTATGTATGTATGTATGTACCATAATTTAGAAGAATTAAAAATAATGTTGTTGTCAATGATTTAAAGTCCTTAGGTGTTATGGCGATGTATTCGATCGAACGTATTATTAAAAAAAAAATGGGTGTAGCTGTGTTATGGACACGGCCGTTTGTTGTACGTGAATACGTCTCGTAACGGGTAATAAGTTTCTATATACAATATTATTATTTATGTATGTAAAAGAATAGAATGTAAAATCATAAGAAGTTCTCCGGGTGTCCCAGCTGCAGATGTGCTGGCACAGTCGTTGATCCGCTCGGCCG
This sequence comes from Dendrolimus kikuchii, assembly GCA_019925095.2. NCBI lineage: Eukaryota > Metazoa > Arthropoda > Insecta > Lepidoptera > Lasiocampidae > Dendrolimus > Dendrolimus kikuchii. The sequence continues at coordinate 8,923,493 of CM034415.1, forward strand.
CATTCATTACTTTACGTTGCCGGCGCTGCTTGACTCAATCATATTGTGTTTTATTGGTAGCATTCGATGGCTGTTGAAATGCCCTTTCCAACCGTATAAAAGAAAGAAAAATGTAGGATATGCAATTTTCGACATTTTGGTTTTATTTCACTAATGACCCTAAAAAAGCATTGTTTTTCAATAGCAGCAACAAAAAGGTAATTTTTCCTCATAGTTTTTAAAATAGCCACATTAACAATGTCATATATGCCACCATCTCCCATTAACAATGACGAATGTTAACTCCCGACGTTATTAGCGGGGCGCGAGGGGGGTATGCGGGGTATATTTTTGTAAGAAAGAAATTACTAAGACTGATTATCTAAGCTAATGAAACCTGAAATGTGATTATTAAGTGCCATTCATACAGGTAGACTTTATAATTAATGATTTTAACAAATTTTATGGCAAAGATTGTTTTCATTTTGTCCCTAAATTGTCAATTATGTTTGATTATTTGTTATTTGTGAAACAAATTTATTAAAAATTGGATTTAATTTATAATATCAATTTAAATACGACATAAACTTAAACAGGATTTACTAATGACAATGTTGTATGTGGCACTTCTTACAAAGAATAAATATGTTTGTCCATGTAACTTTGTTGGATGTGACAGATCCGACAAATCATGATGACCCATGTACGGATAACAAAGCCATTACTAGCTTTTCAAACATTTAGATAAGTAAAAATGTTATTTAATTGCATTGCAAATAAGCTCTCGAACATATATTAACATATAATATTTTTTTTGAAAATTTAATTCTTGTAGTAAAAAAAATATAAGCAATTCAAAGTTCAGAGCGCTCTCCTGTAAAGTTGCTGATTTGCAGATCTGACTCTGTTAATAGCACCAATGAAAAATGTTTCAAAATCGGAGGGTTTTGAAAGCAAATTCCACGCGGACGACGTCGCGGGCACAGCTAATTATATATATATATATATATATATATTAGATAGATTTTGGCGAGAGCTGACGATTGAAACTTGAATGAACGTCGTAACTTCACCGAGTCGAAAGTTATACTAAATGGAAATCTCGATACACAGCAAAATGGCGGGGCTGCCCCCTCCGCCGCGCGCCATGTGTTACAGTCCTTAGCGTAATAAATTCTTTGATTCTTTAGCTATCCAGTGCTGTAATTGAAATTTCGATGGGGATGATAGATATGTAGCTACAACACTAAACTGTATCCCCCGATTTTGTTGTCATTCTTTTTTTTTTAATTGCGTCCCTATAGAAGCAATTTTAAAGACGTCAAAAGTACTATTATGAATTTGTAGGATGTGAATTTAAAATGACGTTGGAATGATCAAAAACTTTAATAAAAGTACATACGTAATTCATGGTGTTCACGCCACGGCGTGACGATCTATGAAGTGACTCTGATGGCCATCCCCTGAGCTAGTAATTCACCCACGCTCCCGCAGCTCAACAGCGCCAGTCTGGATCGATCGTTCGTATGGAGACTACGTCGCGCGCGCATTAGGGTACTAAGCTATTACGCTCCAAACCAAGTTCCAAGGTCAATAAACGTATCGGTGCAACAAATAACACTGGTAATATATAATTGTAATATACTCAGATAGTGTGAATTAAAATAGTATTAAGAAGGTAAATATCCTAACCTGCTAACAACAAAAATGTAATAGATAAATAAGACAAACAAGTAGAATAAGATAAAATAGTAGAAAATAGGCAATAAATAAACAAATGGTAGTAATAGAAGTAATAAATAAGACAGAAGCATAATTGTAATAGTATATAAGCAAATGGAGCCTTAAGAACAGACGAGTGTGCATGACAAGAGTTATGAATGTCAAAGAAGCAAGTGAGGTGTGTAAGAATGGGCCTAAATGGCGCTCTGTTGTTCGTGCCTACCCCGCAAGGGAACTGGCGTGAAGTTATGTATGTATGTATGTATGTATATAAGCAAATGTAATAGAATATAAGATTTGTAACAAAAAAGAAAAAGAAAGGAAATAAAATAAAAAGATTCCCACACTTTATATCCCTAGCACAGCAGATTAAGTTAGACTTAGACAGAACAAGACATGAAAAAGAAAAGACTTTGTCTTGGCATATGACGGAGGAGCAGGTGATAATAAAAAAAAAACCAAGTTCCAAGATCTAAGTGACAAGTGAATCTAGTGTTGTGACAAGAAAATTTACATTGCTGCTCTTGTTGCTCTGCTCATATCATCAGCTCAAAATCATATTACAAGTAAGTCCAGTTACCTCCAGCCCCTCTTTTACCCTATCACCCTCGAAGTCTGACAATCAGTCAGATCACATGGTTCTTATAAATACAACCGAATACAACAAATCCATATTGGAAGTCATAAGATCGTAATAACATAAAACGCGTAGTCTGTCGATGTGAGATTCTCGTTCCGAATATACACTTAGGAATGCTTCGATCGCAGTTGAAACTCAACTAACTCTGTCTCAATGGGGCCGACCTTATATATTCGCAATATGGACATCAAACCTCTTGGCAACATGTACATAATTCACTGGAATTCTCGGACTTGTAAGCTTAATCCAAAACAACTTGTCTCCTAAGAATTTGCGGCGTAATTTAAACAATAAAAGTCGGGTAAAAGAGTTTATGATGTCTTATTCGCAAGACGGCCATAAAAGAAAGAGAGAGATTAGCAATTACCAAAATAGATAGACTTTAGAGGATTAGCGCAAACAATGACAAGGAACAATTAAGACAATCATAAAAGTGTTACAAATGATTCAAATTCCAAAGGGTAAACACGTATAAAGGTTTATTACAGATTTGCAACAGTATGTAATTTCCTCTTAATTGAAACACTTGGATCGACGTGGCAAACCTCTAGTATGGGATTTTTTTGTTTGTTTTTTAAGGCGGGGGAAATGCTATTTACGCACAATACTGGGCCCTCTGCAAGGGATTAGACCATAGTTGATCATGAAGGCTTTCCCCTTAGATAAGGGACAACCCGTACAATAATCAAGCCAGCTTGTGTGGAGACTCAGAGAAGTTGCACGGGCAACAACCACTACCCACTAAAACCACCCTCCTCCCATGTGCCCCGCGCTTTTTATGTAGGAAAGGCTGAGACTTAGAACGTAGTTATGCCCAGTCCGACCTCTAGTATGGGAAGCGATGTGTGTATATAAGTTGATGCAACCCATTTACCAAATACGCCTACAGCCGGTCCGGCGTCAGAAACTCCTGAATTACTTAAGCGGTTCATGTATGCAACCCTCAGTGATAGTTATATGTTTGTTCCGTTTGCTTTTGCAACACTTGGACTGTAGTACCATGAGCCTTTGCAAAGATCTATCAAAACGACTCATTGACTCTTCAAGTGATTAGAGGACTGGTTTCTACTTTAGACAACGGAACAGAATGGTTATCCAGGGAGGTAACGTAGCCAGCCTTTTGGGAGTCTTACCCATTGACTTTTATAACATACGCTCAGTATTCTACTTATAGTATTAAGGGATTATAGGTAGAATACAATAAATATAAGTTAAGTTTCCATCATTGTACTAGTTTATAATTTAATATATAATATGAGAATATCTTTACTATGCCGCCACGCTGATTAAATAACCTTATTATAATAAATCTAAGAACACAAATAAAATTTTATTCATAAATATATCTTACTAGCTGTGTCCGCGATATCGTACGCGTGGAATTTTCTTTCAAAACCTTCCGTTTTTGAAACATTCTTCATTGGTGCTCCGCTCCTATTGGTCTTAGCGTGATGATATATAGCCTATAGCCTTCCTCGATAAATAGGCTATCCAACACTGAAAGAATTTTTCCAATCAGACCAGTAGTTCCTGAGATTAGCGCGTTCAATCAAACCACATTAGTATATTTGGTTACAACACTAATACTTACATTTTAAATATCGCGATATCTATTGAATGAAACGTCCGAATTGAATAATTCAAAAAGTTCTAGATAGGTATTGAATTCGTCTTGAATATGGAGTAATTTATTTTGATAAGGATTAATACCAAGGTACAAAATAAAGAGTTTTTGAAGCGACGGCATTTTAATTATTTAAAAAAATAAAAGAAATCATTATTGTGAGATAACTACAATAGTTACATATGGTTACGCAATATTTTTTGTAGACAATTATATTTTCTGCAAAGTGGTAGTACATTGTTTTGTTCTATAATCAATAGTTTTCGCAGCGTACGCCGTGTAAGGATTTTTTCGGGTCATTTTTTTACACCTTGGTTTACATTATTGAACTTTTAGTAAGGATCCCTAATTTTTTGAAAATATAATATAGCCTATAGCCTTCCTCGATAAATGTACTATTCAACGCTGAAAGAATTTTTCAAATCGGACCAGTGGTTCTTGAGATTAGCGCGTTTAAACAAACAAACTCTTCAGCTTTATAATAAATAAATAAATAAATAAATAAAGAAGTATAAAAAAATAAATTAAGAAGATATTGTGTTGTATTGTTTAAATAAAATAAAAGATTTATAAGTCACCAAATTAAATATTATATAGAGATAGGTTAAGTAATTTTATATTGCGATGATATGAAAGGCCGGCTAAGTAATAAGTTCTCAGCTATATTGAATAAGACCTATGTATACACTTAGTTCGCAAAAAAAAAAAAATGATTTGATTTGATTTGATAATATTAGTATAGATAAGATAGGAAGTGAAGATTGTGGCTATAGATACATATTTAGTCTAGTTTATAATATTACTAGCTGAGCCGTGCCCACTTTGCTGGGCGCCATTAAAAAATACACATGCACCCACGCATGCACGCACGCACGCATCAAATTATACTTTATATCCTTTAATTAATTCATAAACGCAGAAGGCACTCACAGCGCCTCGTAAGAGAGTTTGCGCAATTCTTGAGTGGAATTTAACAGGCGTTCCCGTGCTCACATCGCTGGGCGTAAAACATTTTTATTTTTTTACTTATTAATCACAATCAAGTATAGCCTATACCACTCGGTAATAATGTAGCTTTCTGCTGGTGAAAGACTTCAAAATCGGATCAGTATTACCGGAGATTACCCCGAACACCAAACTCACAAACTTTACCTCTTTACATACGTAACCCTTGTTTATTTAGCCAGACATTTTTTCTTCCATTACACTGCAGAATTTTTTTATCAAGGCGCGCTTCGACGACTCGGTTGCACACTGTTTTTTCTACTTGCATAAAAATTTAATTCGGTTTTTTACTTATGTAAAACTTCGGTAGAAAATTGTCTAATTGATGGTGAGAATTGCTTCAAAATCCATTGCGTGGCTTAGGAGGATATACGGAAATATACAAGGAAAGCTACTTTATTTTATGCTGCGTAAAGATAGTATATTTTGTCTGTGTATCACGGAGGTTTTGCGTATTAGGAGCAAATGGCAGCAACCTCCACCAATGTGAAATGATGTCAAAGCAAGACAGTTCGCTTATGGCCGCTTTGTAAGCTATTTTCTGGTATAATTAATATAAACTAGTGGTCGCCCAGTGGTCGAAATTCGACCATAATTAATTTAAGAAGTTTGAACATTATTAAGGTTCTGTTGTCAAAGACTATACTTCTATAATCACAGATTTCGCTAAGGCTACACTGTTAATTTGAATTTAACAATAATCAAAAGAGTATATATGCGTGTGTGTGTGTCAAATACATGGTAGTGTGTGTAATGTTTTTTTATTGATTTAATGTATTTATTATGCATTTTTTATATATTTTTATTGCAGGAGTTCAGCAGACAGGCAGACGGCCCACTTGATGGAAAGCGGTTATCATCGCCTAAGGACATTTGCAACACCAAAGATGCTACAAATGTGCTGCTGCTCTCTTAAGGGAGACTGCAACCTGGTTACTAATGCCGGAACACAACTCAAGGTTGTTATGGCGACATACTTTAGACCAGGGGTGGTAGCATACCAGTCGGGCAAATACCCTACCACCTGGGAAATAATTAATAATATGAATAATATAATGATAAATAAAATAATAATATAATGGAAAATAATGAGAATGCATAATTTAAAAAAAATATTAGCATTCTGCACTCCTTCTCTATATAAACTATAAGTGTGCGAAATTTCATACTCCTCGGTCCGCTCAATTTTCGTAACAAGGGGTACAAAGTTTTTGCTTTCTGTATTAATATAATGATTTAAAAAAAAATCTATTGTATTGTAGCTTAATATTTAAACTACTAAATCTGGAATTTCAATTTTGTATCTGGTAACCCTACTCGAAGCAGAATAAGCTGTTTTCATAATTAAAACCCGACTTACAAGCTCGCTCAATCTAAATCACGTCCTAAATGATGAATAGTGAATTTTGAGTTGTAGTTATGGTTTGTTTATTTAATTCAATTGCTTAATTTGCAAGAACGTATACTATAGTCTCTCTATATATATATATATATATAAATCAATTGCTGTCCGTTTGTCTCGCTAAAACTCGAGAAGGGCTCGACTGATTTGGCTAATTTTGGTTTTGAATTATTTGTGGAAGTCCAGGGAACGTTTTAAAGGTGAGTAAATATGAAAAAAATGCTTAGAATATAGTAAAAACAACAATTTTGCTTGCCCTTAGAAACTATTACCACCTGTCAAACATTTGATGTTCGTCCCGTAGTTTAGAAATAAATTAAATTTAAAAGTCGTTCAAAAATCAAAATAAATTTAAGTGGTTTTTTTTTTTCATTTTTTTTGTTTTGAATATCAAACGTTTGATGTTCATTCCGGTTAAGTTTTGACCACATTTTTTTATTGAAGTTGAAACATTCTGCAATTATCATTCAGCTTTTTTTATTTATTGATTCTGAGGCGCTACGAAGTTTGCCAGACCAGCTAGTCCATAATATTATAAAATTGTAAACATATTTTTATTTTTTTATTGCAGAAGATCAGCAGACAGGCAGACGGCCCACTTGATGGAAAGCGGTTACCATCGCCTATGAACATTTGCAACACCAAAGTTGCTACAAATGCGTTGCTGCTCTCTTAAGGGAGACTGGAACCTGGTCAGTAATGCCGGAACACAACTCGAGGTTGTTATGGCGACATTCTTTAGACCAGGGGTGGTAGCCATCCAGTCGGGCAAATGCCCTACCACTTGGCTGTGGGTTGTTAAGTCGCCTCTTACGACAGGCCGCCCCAACGCAGGAAATTGTATTCTTTCTCCGTTCCTGCACGGATAAAACGGACTATACGGCGGATGCATTAACACCTCCCAGCCAAACTCTCGTAATTTTTGCTGAGTGGCTAAAGATGTGTGAGGTCTAGCGTTATCATGGTGAAAAACAACACCCCTTCTGTTGATTAATTCCGGCCGCTTTCTATCAACTTTTTGCTTTAATCTCATCAATTGTTCGCAGTACAGTTCAGAATCGATGGTCCTGCCTAGCGGTAACAGCTCATAATGAATAATGCCGTTCCAATCCCACCATACACACAGCATCACCTTGTTGCGAGTTAACCCGGGTTTCGCCACAGTCTGTGAAGCCTGACCGGCCTTTGACCACGATCTTTTTCGCACGTTCTTGTCGTACGTGATCCACTTTTCGTCACCAGTTATCAGCTTCTTCAAAAATGGTTCGGTTTTATTACGTCGTAATAAAGAATCACAAATGAGTACACGGTTCATTAGGTTTCTTTCAGTCAGCTCATGAGGCACCCAAATATCGAGTTTTTTGTGTAGCTTTTTTGAAATGCGCCAAAACCGTTTTGTGGTCAATTCCCAGTTCTCCAGCTACATCGTAGCTACTAATACGCCGATCTTGCTCCACTTTTACAAAAATGGCATCAATTTTGTCCGTAACAGGGCGACCAGAGCGACGTGCATCTTTGATATCAAAATTTCCGGATCGAAAACGCTTAAACCAAATTTGCGCTACTCTCACAGATACTGCATTAGGTTCATAAACATCACAAATGTTTTTCGCGGCTTGTGTTGCATTTTTACCTTTTTTGTAGTAAAATTTTAAAATGTATCGAATTTCTTCATTAGATTCACTCATTTTAACAATAAGAAAAACAAATGAAAATAACACATTTTCCTAATTAGAATTTGGAAGTGTCTTCTTTAAATTTAAAACTTTTTAATGATACCAAAACCAGCCAGATACAAATGGTATATATAGCCAAAGAGATCTTATTACAAGTTCATACATACTATGTGCGAAGAGACTTTTTCCCCAACCTATTATAAATAAATTAATTTGAATTTAATTTGATTATAAAACTAACCTGATAGAACAGCTGATATTCTGTGTCAGTCAATCTGAGTGCCACTTCTTCTGGAAAGTGCAGAAGGGTCTTCAATGACGAGAGCTCCTCGTAACTGCTTTCTTCTGCCACCGTAATACCTAGAAAGAAGATAGACATTACTCAATTTCTGAAATAAAATTACGTTTCATTTTTTGTATTGGTGACGTTATTGACGTTAATGTTTAACGGCACTAACAATCTTGCATCTCAAATAACGCATTAAAATCTGGGCTACATCTGCCTACATATGTACTTTAACCATATGCGTAAACCGTTATTGCAAATTGACGGCCTCTGTGGTTGAGCGGGCTAAGCCTTTGCCGGCCTACCTCACTGCAACGCAAAGGCTCCGGGTTCGATTCCTGGTATAGTAAATTTCGGAAACGTATTTTCTCCGTTATTTACTATGGTCTGGGCGTCTAGGATCGGCCCCAGACTAGTCCGTTGTATATTACCCATAACACAAGCGTAACTTGCTTAATTTGGGGATGTACAATATGTGTGTTAATCTGCCGATTAAAAAAAAAATGTTATCATCCATATAGTCTTTCGCTCTGCGTCCACAATTTGGACAGGTGCAATGCGCTTGTCTTTTTCCAGTGTTTGTGTGATTCACGTAAAAACTATTGGGCCGATTTCGATGCGGTTTTCGCTGGTCGACAGCATATTTTTAGATTTAAAATCTGCGCTACTTTTCATCCAGGAAATTCCGCGAAATTTTTCCCGAAGGTTACTTAAAGTGGTCAGGGTGCATAAAAATTAGCTTCTTGTATTCTTATTGTGAATATCCCATTGTCCTGTTGGAAATATTTATCCGTGCAGGAACGGAGAAAGAATACAATTTCCTGCGGCCGGGCGACCTGTCGTAAGAGGCGACTAAACAACCCACAGCTAGGTGGTAGAGTATTTGCTCGACTGGATGGCGACCACCCCTGGTCTAGAGTATGCCGCCATAACAATCTTGTGTTGTGTTCCGGCATTAGTGACCAGGTTCCAGTCTCCTTTAAGAGAGCAGCAGCGCATTTATAGCACCTTTGGTGTTGCAAAAGTCTATAGGCAATGGTAACCGCTTTCCACCAAGTGGGCCGTCTGCCTGTCTGCTGAACTCCTGCAATAAAAAAAATAAAAAAAAACCCTTTATTTTTAAATATTAGTAACGGTAACGCCATCTGGCGGTAAACGTCATCCTCCCCCCAATCCTTCCTCACCCCCGCACGCATACGCCGCTTGCCGCTCGCTGCATCTACTAAAGTGTGTAAATCGATCCCGCTCTGAACGCACGCGTGTGATATGATAGTGCAGCCATTGTAAAACTAAGGAAGATCAGGATTTTTTATCCGTGCAGGAACGGAGAAAGAATACAATTTCCTGCGGCTGGGCGGCCTGTCGTAAGAGGCGACTTAACAACCCACAGCCAGGTGGTAGGGCATTTGCCCGAATAGATGGCTACCACTCCTGATCTAAAGTGTGCCGCCATAACAACCTTGAGTTGTGTTCCGGCATTAGTGACCAGGTTCCAGTCTCCCTTAAGAGAGCAGCAGCGCATGTGTAGCAACTTTGGTGTTGCAAATGTCCATAGGCGATGGTAACCGCTTTCCATCAAGTGGGCCGTCTGTCTGTCTGCTGATCTCCTGCAAAAAAAAAAAAAGATCAGACCACAGCGGGCCAGCCAGGAAGCCTTCAGCAGCTGTCCGTCCAGGTAACCTAGATTCCGTTTCACAAAGACGTTTGCCGCCCTAATACAGACCATTAACCGCCGCACCAAGTAAAGTAACTGTCGTAACTGATCTTTGTTGTTACCCTCCCGACGTGGACATAGAATTAAATATTTTTCTTTCGTTCTTTCTAGATGTACCTTTTTTTATTTATTTTTTATTACAGGAGATGACTTGATGGAAAGCGGTTACCATCGCCTAAAGACATTTGCAACAGCAAAGTTGCTACAAATGCGCTGTTACTCTCTTAAGGGAAACTGGAGCCTGGTCACTAATACCGGAACACAACTCAAGGTTGTTATGGCGACATACTTTAGACCAGGGGCGGTAGCCATCCAGTCGGGCAAAAGCCCTACCACCTGGCTGTGGGTTGTTAAGTCGCCTCTTACGACAGGTCGCCCGGCCGCAGGAAATTGTATTCTTTCTCCGTTCTTACACCGATAAAAAGCTAGCCTAGCATAGGCTTTGCAATTTCTAACATACATCTAATATCTGTAACTGAAATTATCAAAAACTACCTTGTTGTTGCGAAGCTTCCAAGCGGACAGACAGTAGTAACTATCGGAAAATAATGTTATACTTATTATACATGAATATTTTAACTGGGCCGTCAGGGTCAAATCCTAAACGAAACACCGAAACAACACTGAATCCTCCATACTCCTTTATGGAGTAGTGATGAGTAGTACACGTGTGAGGTAGTACATTTGTCCCGTACAAAATAGACTTGGGTACTTAATCCATTTATACTATATTATGCTAACAATTTAGCTAATGGTTTTGGAGTGTTTAATCGTTTTTAAATTGTCATTAAATATTAAATGAGTTTAAAAATTGTTTACAACTCAAACAACGTCTTATTACACGTAGTGATGAGTAGTACACGTGTGATGCAGTACATTTGTCCCGTACAAAATAGATTTGTACTGATACGGCTCATAATTTAAATTTGTACTGCTTCAAAAATGCTGTCCCGCTACTACTCACGCGTCAAATGTAAGAGGAAGGACGGAACGAGGACAACAGTACAATAACGCCTCTACGGATATTCACATGACAAAGAGGGACAACACAACATGTACGACAGCTAGTAAAATGAGGTTTTTTTTTTTTTATTGCAGGAGTTCAGCAGACAGGCAGACGGCCCACTTGATGGAAAGCGGTTACCATCGCCTATGGACATTTACAACACCAAAGGTGCTACAAATGCGCTGCTGCTCTCTTAAGTGAGACTGGAACCTGGTCACTAATGCCGGAACACAACTCAAGGTTGTTATGGCAACATACTCTAGACCAGGGGTGGTCGCCATCCAGTCGAGCAAATACCCTACCACCTGGCTGTGGGTTGTTTAGTCGCCTCTTACGACAGGCCGCCACAACGCAGGAAATTGTATTCTTTCTTCGTTCCTGCACGGATAGAAGAGGTGACCGAGGTCGGTCACATCCGATTCTTAACGAACATTTCCGAACTAGAAGTTATGTACGGGACAAATGAGGGAATCACGCTCACCGCCTCACCGGCCTCATCGCTTCAAATGTACTGCCGCGGTACAAACCATACAAATCTCCTCACCTCATTCCAAGTGGTACATTGTACTGGATCAGTACAAAATGTCATATGACTCCTACGAACTCATTTTAAAATCATATGCTACCCAACTTATGGACGCCGTTTTTGACAAATACTGAACTGGTATCCACAAAATTTTTGAAAAATCAATTACCCTTTTCAGGGCAATTGAATCGGTTGATTTTGAAAAAAATAATCATGTCCTGTATTATTGTACCAAATCATAGTGTAGTTTGTAATTATCAATTTCTATGAACGAATGTCAAAGGGCAAACACAACATAGGTATAATTTGCTAAGCCTCACAGACTATGTATACGCGACCGTTAGGCGCAGGAAAGAGACGGGTCGGACTGAGATAGATATAGTTTATTTTTAACCGTTATTAATTTGAAATTAAATAAATAAATTATAATTATAAGAATTGAATATAAAATGTAATAAGCCTTAACTCACTAGGAAATAAATGTTGTAGCGTTGTGCCTTTTATTGACCAGTAGGACCCTATTAGATCCCGGTAAATGAGACCGGGCTACAGGCGTGCAGAACGCCGCCTGGAGCCCGGGACTCAGCATGTAAAGGGAACCGGGTTACAGGCGTGCAGAACGCCGCCTGGAACCCGGGACCCAAAAGGGTAGCGGAAACCGGGCTACGGGACTGCAGAACGCAACCGGAGCCCGGGATCCGTGAGGTATGCCTGCACTACTGCCTACTCCGAACGCGAGTAGGCCATAATGATGGTGCAGGCAGAGGTCCGCGCTCGACAGCGCACGTTTTTGTAATGAGGTAATGGTAAGGGCGCTCAGCGCTTTATATTTATACTAATGAAGCGGGGGGCGAGGTAAACGCCCATTACGACGTCCCGCTAACAAAAACCATGGGTCACAACTGTGTAAGGACCCTCGAAATGTACTAAGATCTAGGGTGTACCAAAATGTATAATAGTGGTAAGTTAACATAAGGCTTAATGTATGTAAAATTAAGGAAATAAAGTAAAGGGGGTGTTACGACGAAGCGAGGGGTCGGCGGAGGTAGCCTCTATAAATATAGGACGCCTTTGGGGCGCATTTTTGTAGTTCGTAGTTCGTGAGTAGTTCGTTAGTTCGTTTTAGTTCGTTCGCAGTTCATAAGAAGAAGCTCCCTCCCGCCAACGCCAACGAAGTCGAAGCCTCCCGTAGCATCGTTTTCGGTTGTTTTCATTTCGGAAAATCGGTTACCCGAACCAGCGACCAACCCTCTACAGTCCTACAGTCCACTGCAACACCAACATCGTCTGGTCAGCTTCGAGCCGTATTGGAAGAACTGAAGTATGCCGAATACGAGAAGCAGAATCGAAAAGGACGCTGCGCAGGCGAACAAGAAGAGTGCGACAGAGGTAGCAACAACCTCAACGACAACTGGCAGTGTCACGGCGGAATCCGGAACAGAGACTAGCTCAGTAAAAGCAACGACCGTAAAAGCAACGACAGTAAAAGCAACTGCCGTAAAAGCAACGCCAACGGCGTCGGCAACGACAGTAAAAGCAACAATGCCGGTCTCTGTTACGGATTTGCAGCCACAACCACCGCCAGTTTTACGCGAAATACTTCGCAGAAAAGAATGCACTCTAGAAGAAACTTCAAGACCGCAGTCACTACGCTCCACGACTTCCCGCAGACGACTTGCCGAGCTGGAAGCCAAAGAGAGACTAGCCGCATTGAAGTTGAAACAGTTGGAGGCAGCCGTTGAACTCGAACAAGCGAGAATAAATAGGCTACAAGCCGAATCATCGGACGATGATGACGTCATCGAAGAAAGCGAACTACCATCAAGAAGAGTAGACATGTGGTTCGAGAGACTGCCGCAAACGCAGGAACCACATGCCACAGAACCCCCCCCCCGCCCCAGCGACGTTAGCCAGCGATATAGGGAGAATGAATGAACGGGGACAGGGCGTCCACGTCGGAAATATGGCACGCGGACAACGGGTCTCAGAACGAGGCCCGCCTGCACGTTCAAACGTCATGGATGTGACGTCACTGGCAGAAGCGATCACTGAAGCGGCGCGAACGAGCACAAGACAGGCGCAGCGATACATGCAAGAACTCCCGACTTTTAATGGAAATAGTGGCGAATGGCTGTCCTTCCAGGCAGCCTTTCGGGAATCGGGAGGGAGCTTCTCAGCAGGGGAGAACGTCGCGCGCCTACGTAGAAGCCTAAGGGGAGCCGCACTGGAGGCCGTCAGTGCCCTGCTGATTACCCAGACGGGGCCTGAAGATATTTTGAAGGCATTGGAAAGAAGGTTCGGCCGTCCAGATGCCCTTGTGCTGGGAGAAATGGAGAAAATGAAGACATGGACACGAGTCACCGACAGCCCTCGGGACTTGTGCCTATTTGCCAACAAGATGGCAAACCTAGTAGCAACAATTGAAGTATTGAACAAGCCGCAGTATTTACATAGCCCAGAGATGCTACGCGCGGCAGTGGAGAAGCTGACTCCAATCGTAAGGAACAAGTGGTACGACTATGCAGCTATGAAGACCGAAGGGGTTCCGGAACTTAAGAAACTTGCGAGCTTCCTGAATGAAGAGGCAGACAAGTGCGCCGCGTATGCACCGATCGAACGCGAGAGCGAGATGGCACGATCGAAAAGGAGGACGGAGCACATACACATAGTGAACAACGACAGTGAACGCGTGAATATGAGAAAAAGTGAACCGTGCCCAGTCTGCAAACGCGATCATAAACTTAGCGATTGCCGCAAGTTCGTCGGTGCGGATGTGAGCGCGCGGTGGGACTTAGCCAAAAAGTGTAAAGTGTGCTTCCGCTGCCTGCGAAGTAGGCATCGACGTTCTTCGTGCCGCGCCCCGCCGTGTGGGGTGGAAAGGTGTACGCTACACCACCACCGCTTGCTGCATCACCAAAGGAGACCTGAAGTTAACGAGGTAAGTCCAAGTGCAGTGAGTGTGACGTCAGAACCGGCGGGAGAAGTGTTAGCGTCCGCGATCAACAGCGTTATCAATGATGGAAGAAACAAACGACGTGCCTATCTGAAGGTGGCCCCGGTCGCTATAACCGGACCGAGGGGCAGTCGTCACACCTACGCACTATTGGACGAAGGCAGCACCGTGACCATTATTGATGCGCAGCTGGCCGAGCAACTGGGACTTAGCGGACCACGGGATCCCATGAAGATGCAGGGAGTCAACGGTGAAGAATCATCGCATGACTACAGCATGCGAGTGTCCGCCAGGATAAGAGGCTCATATGAAACAGAAGAACACACACTGAGGGACGCTCGCACAATAAAGAACATGAGCTTCTTCAGCCAGACCGTTCATCGGAGCGATGTGCAGGGCTGTGCACATCTGCAGGAGATAGAAAATGTACTCATCTATGAAAGAGCTACACCGAAGATACTAATCGGCCAAGATAATTGGGAGCTGATTATTTCAAATGAAGTACGTAAAGGCCCGCGTCACCAACCGGTCGCCTCTCGTACGCAGCTGGGTTGGGTGCTGCACGGCTGCCGCACCTCAACCACATCGCCGGTCGTGTTCTGCTCACACTTGAGCATGATGGAAGAAGACCACGACCCGCTTGAAGAAATTATGAAAAAATATTTCGCGTTGGAATCACTGGGAATCGAACCCAGAACGCAGGTTAGCGATCCGCAACAACGCGCCTTGGAAATATTGGAAAAGAAAACTCGTCGTTTGGAAAATGGACAATTTGAAACGGGACTTTTATGGAAAGATGAAAGTTCACCTATGCCAAATAATTATGAAAATGCATTGAAGAGACTTCAGAACTTAGAAAAAAAATTGGATCGCGATGAAGAGCTTAAAGCGAAGTATGAAGAGAGAATTGGAAATTTAATGTTGTCAGGCTACGCCGAGCGCGCCTCCACTCCCCCCACCAGCGGGAGGACGTGGTATCTTCCCCACTTCGCCGTCGTGAATCCAGACAAGGAGAAAATAAGGGTGGTCCACGACGCAGCCGCCAAGTATCATGGCAGAAGTCTGAACGATATGTTGCTGCCTGGACCCGACCTTCTTCGATCACTACCGGGAGTCATCATGAAGTACCGGCAGTATCCAGTGGCAGTGTCTGCCGACATAAAGGAAATGTTCATGCAAGTGAAGATCATAGAAGCCGACAGGGATGCATTACGCTTTCTGTGGCGTGGCAACCGCCGCGATAGCGAGCCTCCAGAGGAATATAGAATGACGTCGCTCATCTTTGGTGCAACGTCTTCGCCTTGCGTAGCCTTGTACGTGAAAAACAAGAACGCAAGGGAATTTGAAAATGAAGACAGAGAAGCGGCGAGGGCAATAGTGGTCAATCATTACATGGACGACTATCTGCAAAGCCTTCAAACAGTTGAAGAAGCCAGGAAAATGACAGCTGCCGTTGACAACATACAGCGGCGAGCGGGTTTCCAACTCCGAGGGTGGACCTCCAATTATAAGGAGGCGATTTCAAGCTTCGCGCCATCCGGTCAAACCACCGTTGAAATCGGCGGGAGCGAAAAAGAAAATAACGTTGAAAGAAAATTCAAGAAAATCAACGGGAAAATGTTAATGTTGTCTGAGCGTAAACTCATTGCGCTCGCACAACGCGAATCGTTCGGCGATAAACCGCTCGATACGATACGTCGACGTCATAACAAGGGAGAGCTCGCCGGTTTAACTATAGAAACCGACGAACATAACATATTGCGGCTGCGAGGAAGAATCGACGAGGCGCAAGAAATAAGCTACGAGATGGCCAATCCTGCCATCTTAGACGGGAAACATAAATACACAAAGTTGTACATACAACATGTACACGAGAAACTACACCATGGTGGCGTCGAGATGGTGGTCAACGAGCTACGACAGCGGCTGTGGGTTATGAAGATACGGCCCTCAGTCAAAGCAGTGTTGAGGAACTGCCTCCAATGCCGACTGAGGAGGGCCCAGCCAGCGAGTCCATCGACGGGGAGCCTGCCTGCAGCTCGCCTGGCGCATCACTCGCGCCCCTTCACCTTCACGGGCGTAGACTACTTTGGCCCACTGGAGGTGACCGTGGGCCGTCACCGGGAGAAGAGATATGTGGCGTTATTCACATGTATGACGTCACGGGCACTACACCTCGAGGTCGTCGCGTCGCTGAGTGCTGACTCAGCCATCAACGCGCTGCGCCGCTTCATAGCGCGGCGCGGCGTCCCCACCGAACTCTGGAGCGACAACGCTACGTGTTTCCGCTCGGCCGACCGCGAACTCGCGGAGGCTGGGCGCGCCGTCGAAGAAGAAGCGTCGCGCCGGCAGATCGCCTGGCGGTTCTTACCGCCGGCGGCACCCTTCATGGCCGGCGCCTGGGAGCGCATGGTGCGCACCGTCAAAGAGGCGTTGCGCGTCACCCTGCGCGAGCAGCGCCCGAGCGATGAGACGCTCGCCACACTGCTCGCCGAAGTCGAAGCCACCGTGAACTCGCGGCCGCTCACTCATGTGGCCGTGGGTCCCGACGAGCCCCCAGCCATCACGCCGAACCTGCTACTCCTGGGGCCGAACTGCCACATGCCGGCCCCCGGGAACTTCGAGGCCAGCGACGTGACTGCGCGCGCGCACTGGAGACGCGCGCAGTACCTCGCCGATGTCTTCTGGCGACGGTGGGTGCGGGAGTACCTGCCGCTACTACAATACCGGCGGGAGCCCTACGCAAGTGGTGACAACCCTAAGGTAGGCGATTTGGTTATTATTTGCGACCCAAATCTGCCCCGTAACACATGGCCCCGAGGACGAGTGACTGCAGTGCATCCCGGCAGAGACGGCGAGGTTCGAGTCCTGGACGTGACGACGGCCAGCGGACGAGTGCTGAGGCGGCCTACCAAGAGAGTCGTCGTGCTGCCCATAGGAGAATCGCGAGACGCGACGGCGGGAGAATGTTGACGACGACAAACACAATGTATGAAACTCACCGACCCGTCTCAATAGGCGATAAGAACATAGGTATAATTTGCTAAGCCTCACAGACTATGTATACGCGACCGTTAGGCGCAGGAAAGAGACGGGTCGGACTGAGATAGATATAGTTTATTTTTAACCGTTATTAATTTGAAATTAAATAAATAAATTATAATTATAAGAATTGAATATAAAATGTAATAAGCCTTAACTCACTAGGAAATAAATGTTGTAGCGTTGTGCCTTTTATTGACCAGTAGGACCCTATTAGATCCCGGTAAATGAGACCGGGCTACAGGCGTGCAGAACGCCGCCTGGAGCCCGGGACTCAGCATGTAAAGGGAACCGGGTTACAGGCGTGCAGAACGCCGCCTGGAACCCGGGACCCAAAAGGGTAGCGGAAACCGGGCTACGGGACTGCAGAACGCAACCGGAGCCCGGGATCCGTGAGGTATGCCTGCACTACTGCCTACTCCGAACGCGAGTAGGCCATAATGATGGTGCAGGCAGAGGTCCGCGCTCGACAGCGCACGTTTTTGTAATGAGGTAATGGTAAGGGCGCTCAGCGCTTTATATTTATACTAATGAAGCGGGGGGCGAGGTAAACGCCCATTACGACGTCCCGCTAACAAAAACCATGGGTCACAACTGTGTAAGGACCCTCGAAATGTACTAAGATCTAGGGTGTACCAAAATGTATAATAGTGGTAAGTTAACATAAGGCTTAATGTATGTAAAATTAAGGAAATAAAGTAAAGGGGGTGTTACGACGAAGCGAGGGGTCGGCGGAGGTAGCCTCTATAAATATAGGACGCCTTTGGGGCGCATTTTTGTAGTTCGCAGTAGTTCGTGAGTAGTTCGCAGTAGTCCGTGATAGTTCGTTTTAGTTCGTTCGCAGTTCATAAGAAGAAGCTCCCTCCCGCCAACGCCAACGAAGTCGAAGCCTCCCGTAGCATCGTTTTCGGTTGTTTTCATTTCGGAAAATCGGTTACCCGAACCAGCGACCAACCCTCTACAGTCCTACAGTCCACGGTTTGTAGCTCACGCTTCTAGGCGTCCGTGTTCCCAAAATATCAAACTAATATCATTTTAATTAAAAATACTAGCGGCCACATTTTTATAGGCAACCTAGCAAAAATGTTATATAACTATATATAAATACTAGATTTTAGTTAAACAACACATGGACGTAGTAATCTTGCAGCTGGATCCCGGCTGCAAGACTACTACTTTATTATATTGTTACATACCGACAAAGATATGCGCACACCTGCCGGTCGTAAAAGCGCAGTTTATTGCCTTCCCGGATTTAGGAATTCTTTTGTTTACTTTGTGTTTAGAATTTGCAATTAAGAAAACACGCTATTGTTTTTCTTGGCTTGAAGAGAAGAAGCGGCGCAAGAAACTCTTCAGCAAACGTGCCTAGCTCTAATAATTTTATGTAATATTAAAATGGGTAGATGGAAAAATAAAAGAAAATATCAATCAAGTTGGTTTGTGTTTCGTTGCACGCAGAAAGAGCTCAGTGTTTTGAGGTCTGGCAGTTGGTTTTTAAATTATGTATTAGATATAAGTATTTTGGAAAAAAGAGGTAACAAAAAAGAAAGAAATAAATAAAATGAATCCCGACTCCTTCCTTTTTTTTTTTTTATTGCAGAAGATCAGCAGACAGGCAGACGGCCCAGTTGATGGAAAGCGGTTACCATCGCCTATGGACATTTGCAACAGCAAAGTTGCTACAAATGCGCTGCTGCTCTCTTAAGGGAAACTGGAACCTGGTCACTAATGTCGGAACACAACTCAAGGTTGTTATGGCGACATACTTTAGACCAGGGGTGGTAGCCATCCAGTCGGGCAAAAGCCCTACCACCTGGCTGTGGGTTGTTAAGTCGCCTCTTACGACAGGCCGGCACAACGCAGGAAATTGTATTCTTTCTCCGTTCCTGCACGGATATGAAGTTGTGTAATAGAATAGAGTAAAGAAAAAATAAAAGGGAAGTAATCCCTCTATCTTCAAATGTGATGGAGATGGTGAAATTACAGCTTACTTAAACAATCCATATTATACTAATATATAAAGCTGAAGAGTTTGTTTGTTTAAACGCGCTAATCTCAGGAATTACTGGTCTTGTTTAGGCCAATTATTTCGATTGGTTCATTTCCTTGATTATATGATCGGAATGAAGTCAGTCACACCGACATCTTCCGATCTGTGCCCTTCTAAGGAGGCTCATTGGCCAACGATGTTATGTCGTCACGTAATGACATTGGAGGGACAAAAACCGCACCACCGCCCCAATATTATCATAAGTCGAATATCCTATACGATCGCGCGCGCTTGGTTAATTTTTAATAATATAAACCGCCATTTGTGTGTAACAAAAAATGCTATTTTATACCACCGTGTGCAACCAATCGAACCTCGACGACCGCTGCCAGACGTCTCCAGGCTTGCCGAATTGGGAGAAGTGCAGTTTCGGGAGGTTAAGGTTAGTGACCAGATTTTCCTTCCCATATGATCAATCGGATGCAACGATTGATCTGATTGTCCTGCCGTCCACTGTTCTTGAGTTATATTATCGAAGGCCGCACCAGTGCAGGAGGTAGGGCATTTTTTATACAACCGCCGCCACGTGGTGTGCTATAGGGGAGGTGTGGAAGGACTTCAAAATTTACCTTTGGAATCACCAGGTCTGATTTGAAAAATTCTTTCAGTGTTAGATAGCCCATTTATCGAGGAAGGCTATAGATTATATATAATCACGCTAAGACCAATAGGAGCGGAGCACCAATGAAGAATGTTTCAAAATCGGGGAGGTTTTTTGAACTTACTTTTTTTTTTAAAACTATTATACGCGGACGAAGTCACGGGCAAAAGCTAGTTTATAAGAAAACTTGAAAAATTTACGTCCAAATGAATCAGCCAAGAAACCCAAATCATTTGTCCAAAGTTATTTCGCAAATAATCCCAATGTTCTAAACTTGGCAACAATCTTCAGCAAAACATTAAATTGAGCTCGGGAAAGTTTTCAAATTGGAGGGAATATTTCAACCGAGTTCCAACTCGACGAAAGTTATTGCCATGTAAAATATCAAATCGCATATTTTGTAGTCAAATATTATACTTTCAGTCTTATTTTTGAGTCGTATCACCGAATGGCCGTGCTCCACCTGCACGTAATCTTTTTATGACGACTTTTTGCAGTGATAACTTACTATGGGAGGGTAAACCACTTCGTTACGTAACGCGTTACAACGGCAATCTGTCTGGCTTCCCTTTCTCTCACGCATACGGCAGCGGTAGGCAGGCTCCTCCTCTCTCACTCTAACCCACAGTGCTAGCAGTATTTCGGTAATTAGATTAAATAATGTTCATACACAAAATTCTAATGTACATATTCAAGAATTGTAACTAAGAATAAAACATATTTTATAATCAATAGAAGATTGTATTAATAAATAGCCTTTCCTTACATTATCATATTAATATACATAAAATTTAAGTAATAACATAAGCTTTTCTAAAGTTAAACAATTTCTATATTAAATAATTTTCTATATTAACTAATCTAAGTTTAAGTTATCACTTCTGTCGGGTCTCGAGATGTACACCTTTTTATTTTGCGCAGGATCCAGCTGAATAGCCGCAGATGGCTATTTCAGCGATACCAGGCTTGGGGGGCTTCCGACTCCGTGGGAGCGGAGGCGTTCAGCATAGAAGCAGCGCGCTCGAGGAGGCGCCTCCTGTGACTCTATTGACTCTATCGGATTAAACCGTGAGAGGCTGAATGAGCTAAGACAACAGGCTGAAGTGTTTATATAATGGGGACTCGTTATCGACTCCGCCGGCGGAGCCGATCCTAGTCTATCTTTACTACCGCTTCGCAACGTGTTATAGCTGGTAGAGAAGAAGCAGCAGAAGAAACTCTCCAGCAACACGCCTACGCTAATTAATATAGTATGATTACTGGTGTCGGACCTCGGTGGAGATCTAGGAAAGGTATGGCAGGGGCCGGTAACGTCATCTGGCGGTAAGTGTCATCCTCCCCCAATACCTCCTCACCCACGCGCGCCTAAGCCACTCGCTGGTCCCGACTGCCAAGTGTGTGAATCGATCAGGCTCTGAACGCACGCGAGTTATATAATAGCGCCGCTATTGTGAAGCTAAGTAGATCGGACCACAGCCGGCCGGCCAGGAAACCTTCAGCAGCTGTCCAGGTAACCTAGGTCCCATTTCCTAAAGACGTTTGCCACGTATTACAATCCATTAGCCGTCGCACCACACACCTTCACAGTAGAAAGACTTATAAGATGCTGGCCGCTGGTCTACTCACAAAATCTACCAGCGTCTCTTTACGTCTTTGTGAGGCTCCACGGGATTTTCATCCGTGCAGGAACGGAGATAAAATACAATTTCTTGTGGCCGGCCAACCTGTCGTAAGAAGTGACGAAACAAACCACAGCCAGGTGCTATAGTATTTGCCCGTCTGGATGGCTACCACCCTTGGTCTAGAGTATGCCGCCATAACAAGCTTTAGTTGTGTTCCGCCATTAGTGGCCAGGTTTCACTCTCCCTTTAGAGAGCGACAGCACATTGGTAGCACTTTTGGTGTTACAAATATCCATAGGCGATGGTAACCACTTTCCATCAGGTGGGCCGTGCAATTAAAGAAAAATATAAAAATTCTTAAGTTTGTCAATTGGAAATCTGCTAGTTCGAGGTAGCTTACCTAGTTTTCAAGAAAAATGACATACAGGTGGAAATTTAGAAAGGAATCTAGAAGGTATATCAATTACTTACCATCATCATCCTTGTCGACAAAATGCCTGCTGGTGGCACCACTAGGGCCGGGCCTGGACCCTTCTCGCATCTCACAATCTTTCACAATTATTATTCATTAAGATTAATCCACTAAAACAACTGATTAACACTGATATAACACTAAAATCACTTTTTGAACGAATTAAAACACTGCCATCTATTGGTGTAGTTGGTAAAATAAATCTTTTCTGTATAACGCCATCTCTCGGAGAGGGTGTTTAAACTGTGTTCTTTTATATTTCATGTTTATATTAGTCTTCTGTTTCACGTTCACATAATCTGTAACAAGGTAAAAAAAAGTTATAGACTATACTTTTAAAGCATTTTTTCAAATTCAAGAATTTATATTTAAATCTAGTCCATATTCCATGTACACCGCTTTGCAATGTGTTATTAATGTTTAACCAAAAATATACCATATACCAAAAAGCCGCAAGTCTAACACTATCACTATCTCGTTACATACCAAGAAAATATACCCATTTCATACAAATCATACAACTCCTATATAAACAGAGTGAGACAACAACACAATTAACGATCACGTGCACAAACGCGATCTGCACTCTCATCGCGGACACATATGTGCTAATAGTGAGCTGAAGGGTTAAGGAGAAGAAGCGGTAAGAAACTCCTCAGCAACATATTTAGCTAAAAAGTCTTTTTCTTCATAATTACCTATCTCAGCCTCTTTAAAAAATACAAGTTTTTTTAAGTTTAGCTATTGCCACTCCCGGTTAGGGATACCCACTAAAACCCCTGGGTGTTCCGTCCTTCGCCTTATGCCAGGGCTACGGGTATATGACCTGGCCTCTCCGCAGCCCTGGCAGGCGTGGGCCCCGCGAGGCCTCTTCCACTGCCGGGGGACTACTTTACCCCCGGCATCTTCAGCCTCTCTAGGCGTGGGGCGGTCTGTAACTCGCCCCACAGGAGGAGAGGTGAGCGCGCGCGGAACACACCACGCCCCCATCTCGACGGCATGTGCAGGTGAGTGAGAACCTCTATACCCCAAGAGGCCCCACCCGCGCCGCCCGCTTACGGTGGCCGAAGGTCCTGGCTGGCCCTCTGGCGCCGACGCGTCCTCCTTTGGCGGGAGCGGAGCAGTGATGTGCCCTCACGCTCCCGTTCCGCCTCCTCCTTCGCAAGCATAAGGAGGAAGTTAAGTTGAACCTAGTTTAACTATCGTACGATGGTGTGTTCAAAAACGCAATGTAAGACACATACACCTCAATACAAAAATCAATAAACTAATGTCACACACAAGAACCAAAATAACTAATAAGCGTGTTAAATAAAAGAAATTAAATCTAGAAATTAAGTTGTAAAAAAGGGTACGGAACTCGAGTCCGTAGAGTTGTTAATAAAAAAACAAAAAAAAACTGGAGGCCCGAGCCCAGCAGTGGGACATTTATGGGCTGATATATTATACTAGGGAGAGAGGTCTCACGAATGTGACCAGCTATGATAAGGACGGGGGAGGGGTCAAAATATCATGAAATTCGTGTCACGTGATTTGAGGATGGCCCCTTTCAAGTACTAGTCGCGAAACCCTAAGAGAAATCTTGTAAAAAGTTTGTCAATTCATTTGAATATCTACTATCGTATTGTTACAATAGGCTCCGACAAAGACAAATTCCACGTACAGATCTGTAAAAGCACATTTTATTATCTGTCGGCATTTGAACTAATTGTAATCCTTTTATGATCGTCTACTTTTGTTCACTTATTTATTGGCTGGTTTCTAGTCATTGTGGAGAACAACCTATTGTCCTATTGTACTCGTTTACGGCTGCTTGGGAGCATCATTAGCCATGTGTTGCGTATTATAAGTACAAGCTAATTCTAGGAAGTTATGTCGTCGTTGCCGGGCAGGCACATTTGCATTTGTGAAGTATAAAACGATGGCCTGATTGAGAGAGGGGGTCAGTTGAGCTACAACTACGATCTAGGCGTGACGTGTGTACATTCGGGAATCTAATAGTGACGGACTTTGCGCGTTTTATTGAATTACGACCTTCTGCATTACGTTTGGATTTGTTGCGTTCGGTTATATTTGTACCTGTGTTATACGTGTTTGTATAGTTCTAATAAACTCTATAATAATTATAGCGGCATTTTAATTCGAGTTCCGCAAACTCGTAACAGTATTAAACATTTTACGAACTAAATAAGCCAATGTAAAGGCACCTTAAGTCCTTAGAGCTGTGAATTCGAAGAAAGCTTGAGGAGGGGTCGGTTTACTAAAGGCCTAATTGACGAACTTTAAGAGCTCCGGTTCCACTCCCGATAATTGCTCACTCCATCAAAATTAGCCCAGCAGGTAATTAGTGGGGCGTGACTAACCGGTACAGACAGCAAAAGAATAATTTTTACATTTGCGTAAGAATTTTTTTTAAAAACAACAATGTGCATACAGTTGGCGTAGGCTTAATACAACACGAATCCTCAGAGCCTACCTTTAAGTAACTAGCGACCAAAAGGTCGAAAGCGCCATGCATTTATTGGCGTTTACGCGTTCTGTTCAAACATATTACTATAATTGCTCTTGCATAAAGCTCGGGCGTCTTCAAAATGTTTGCATAAGATTAATATTTGGTTTAAAAAATTATGATCACGTTTCTGAACATCGCAAAAAGCTCAAGTGATTGCCTATCTCACTTTGCCGGAATGCTCATCTTCTCAACTTACTATATCTAATACTGTTTATACCTTATACCTCTCCTTATCTTAAGGAATGTTTCAATTTCCTTCATACGTCACATACACTCAATTTGCGCTCCACTAATACACTCTTCAACATTTTATTCCAACTCCTTCGCCATGCAGGCTGTCTTACTTTGGAACTCTTTGCCTACTGATGTCAGAAAACCTAAATCTTTTGCCATATTTAAAAATTCACTTAGGAATCATTGTGTAAGTCTTACGCAATAATGTATGTGCTAGTTTACAATAGACTGTAATCTGCTGTCCATGTATGTCTTTTTTTTTCTTTTCTTTTTTATGTTTAAGGCTTGGCAACTAGGCCTTTAAGCCAGGCGCAGTTGTATTGTAGGATACAATCGACACCATTCAATGGAGTTCTTGTGAAAACTCGAAAGGCCACATTTGACGTTACAGTTCACATTTCTCACAAAACACATAATTACTACCCAAAAACTATCAATATCCTAGAACTATTGTTCATTTTAGAGTGATTTTACACATTTTTAGAACATAAAACTGCACAGCACACCGCCCCCTTTCAGTTCCCGCCAAAAACTCTTTTCTTTTCTTTGCTG
This sequence comes from Dendrolimus kikuchii, assembly GCA_019925095.2. Classification (NCBI taxonomy): domain Eukaryota; kingdom Metazoa; phylum Arthropoda; class Insecta; order Lepidoptera; family Lasiocampidae; genus Dendrolimus; species Dendrolimus kikuchii. Next base: position 8,949,114 of record CM034415.1, read on the forward strand.
CATAATAATTACAGATAATTTAAGAATTTCCATTGAGTCAGGTTGCCTGGAAGAGATCGCTTTTAGCGCTAAGGCCGCCTTTTGTTTTGCCAAGTAACTATTGTCTTGTTGTGCATTATTTTGGAATTTTTGTTTTGGTGAACAATAAAGTGTTGTCTATGTCTATAATTGAGCCGTTGTAAGAAGCCCCATTTGAAGGTTCCTATAGATACTTGTAACGTAGTAAAATGCAAACATAATCGCCACCTTTGCACATGTAAATTCCTGCTTTTAAAGCACAGCATTACTCCCAACTCGTTTACAGGACACCTCGTACACAACGTTTCATTATTCGTCAACTACATATATACATAACTTTACGCCAGTTCCCTTGCGGGGTAGGCACGAACAACAGAGCGCCATTTAGGCCCATTCTTACACACCTCACTTGCTTCTTTGACATTCATAACTCTTGTCATGCACACTCGTCTGTTCTTAAGGCTCCTGACATCACCCTCCGCTAGTACACGATCAATTTGATCATGGAAGGTGTGTCGTGGCCTTCCACGACTTCTGCATCCATCCACTTTTGCATTGTATATCTGTTTAGTCATTCTTTCATCAGTTTCATCAGTCAACTAACAGTTACGAATTTACTTCTTTTGCAAATAATTATAAAACCAAGTAATATCAATTAAATAACATTTCTAAAATATATTTTTTTCATTCGTTTGGGCAAAAAAACAGTATTGTACAGAATTGAGTATTATGAATCTTATACATAAGTAATTTGACTTAATATAACACCAACATCATTTGCCACATATTGAGTAATTGAAATTATACTAGCTACCTTAAGTAAAAGCAAAAGAGAGGGAAAAAAAACAAGGTACTAGGGGAAAAAAAAGGACTAAACAGATATACAATGCAAAAGTGGATGGATACAGAAGTCGTGGAAGGCCACGACACACCTTCCATGATCAAATTGATCGTGTACTAGCAGAGGGTGATGTCAGGAGCCTTAAGAACAGACGAGCGTGCATGACAAGAGCTATGAATGTCAAAGAAGCAAGTGAGGTGTGTAAGAATAAGCCTGAATGGCGCCTTGTTGTTCGTGCCTACCCCGCAAGGGAACTGGCGTAAAGCTATGATGTACGTATATATCAGGCGCAATGTCAGTCAAACGCGAACCTATTCATTATAAAAAAAAGGTAAATATATACCGGACTACTTAGAAGCTATGCTGAATATAACACAAAAAGAGCTATCGAAATAAACAAAATAGTTATGGCTGACCATGTATTTACAAATATATTTATACTAGCTGTGCCAGCGACGTCGTCCGCGTGGAATTTGCTTTCAAAACCCTCCGATTTTGAAACATTCTTCATTGGTGCTCCGCTCCTATTGGTGTTAGCGTGATGATATATAGCCTATAGCCTTCCTCGACAAATGGGCTATCCAACACTGAAATAATTTTTCAAATAAGACCAGCAGTTCCTGAGATTAGCGCGTTCAATCAAACAATATATTAGTATATTTGGCTACAACACTAACTAATACTTACATTTTAAATATCGCGATATCTTTTGAATGAAACGTCCGAACTGAATAATTCAAAAAGTTCTAGAAAGGTATTGAATTCGTCTTGAATATAAAGTAATTTATTTTGATAAGGATTAATACCAAGGTACACAATAAAGAGTTTTTGAAGCGACGGCATTTTAATTATTTAAAAAAATAAAAGTAAACACTTATTGTGAGATAACTACAATAATTAAGACATATGGTCACGAGATATTTTTTGTAGACAATTATATGTTCTGCAAAGTGGTACTATATTGTTTGGTCTATAATCAATAGTTTTCGCAGTGCACGCCGTGTAAGGATTTTTTCAGGTCATTTTTTTACACCTTGGGTTACATTATTGGACTTTTAGTAAGGATTCCTAATTTAAAAAAAATATAATATAGCCTTTAGCCTTCCTCGATAAATGTACTATTCAACACTGAAACAGTTTTTCAAATCGGACCAGCGCTTCCTGAGATTAGCGCGTTTAAACAAACAAACTCTTCAGCTTTATAATATTAGTATAGATTTACACGAGGAATTGCGAAACTAATCCATTTTTAAAATTGTCTAAAAAAAGAACAATAAAATGTAAAATAAACACATAATCAAACACACGCTTAAATCCGTTCAAAAGTATTTTTATTATCGTCCATCAAAACGGTATTACTACATACTATTGGTCCAATTAACCAACTTAGCAAATGGAGAGTTCTCCAACATTTGATTGAGTGCCGTACTCTATTACAATTAATGGCCAACGATTACTTTGACGTGCTAACAGGACAAGTGTACCGTTAGCAAAAAAATGATAGTATACAATAAATCATTGTTTTTCTCTATTGACATGTATATTGTCGATATTTTTTTAATGAAAATGTTTATTTATTTATTTGACAAGTGCATTTTAATGTTTATAACAGCCCATAAATGGCCCATTGCTGCTTGGACTGCTGCTTTAGTTTTGGGGTGGACAAACATTGTACCCAACATGCTTGTCCAAGACAGATTGGCGGGTTCAATATGTTAGCTCGCAGGCTCGCGCGAAGCACAGTCGAAGTAAAAACTACGCTTTTCAAAGCTTATTGTCAGTCATTTTACTCGAGCGACCTGTGGGTGGGCTATACGCAACGAGCCATCAACGCCCTACAAGTACAATATAATAATGTTTTCAGAGTGCTGATGGGGTTGCTGCGGCACTGTAGTGCATCGGGGATGTTTGCGGAGGCCCGCACAGACGGATTTAAGGCAATCATCTGCAAGAAACCCGCTTCGCTGATGCAACGCTTGTGTAGCAGCACCAAAAGCCTTCTGAAGGCTATTGCGGTTAAAATAATTTGCTATAAGTTTAAGAATTTGTGTTAAATATAATATTACTAACATTTCTAACATTAATTTATAAGATAATTGTAACTAACACTAACTAAATATGGACCCCGGTCTGAAATAAAGTTTGTATTATTATTATAATGTATGTCTTTGAAGATCACGGGCTGCAAAATGGCCCGGACATTTGAAGAGCTTGCGTGGCCGTGGGAAGGCCAACACGTAGAGGCCCTTTGACAAATTTAATGTAAATGTGGTGTGACAGTGACCGGAGATTATTCCTGTCTACATCATATAGTAATGCACCCAAGGACAAGCCCCGGCCAGTCTAGGACTGTGGGAAATGAGGTAAAAAAGTACCGGACTATTGGGGTGAATGCTAGTGGTACTCGGAGTCTGGGACTGTGGGGACTATGGCGTCTGCAGTCACAATGTTCAGGGAACATGGAAAAATAGGCAGATAGTGACTCGTCACTCCATGCATGGGCCCGAAAAAATGCCATAGAAGACAGGGGCAATATGAGTGTGAGTGGCTAAGGGGTGTAGAGAGGTGGGCTGCAGGTTCACCAAAGCTAGTTCTGACGTGATGCCATTTATCACTTCCACCCCTGGAGCTTGAGTCTTAGCTCTAGTGATCTCCACTCGGTGCCGGCTGGTTAAGGCAAGCATGGAGGCGGGGACTTGCCTTGGCCCTCAGAATCAGGTACGAGGTGTCGTTACTTACCTAAGGCTTCGCCATAAAGCCCCCTGAGGGTATTATTATTATTATTATATTAACGCATGATGTTTTCCTGCGCTTTTTTATTTATTTAAATTCTCTCTCCGGACGAACTTAATGTGTCCGGGCTTATTGCTTTTTGTCTTTTTTATCTTTTGAATTTGGCACAAAGATAGATTATAGTCTGGAATAGCACATATGCTACTTTTTATCCTAGGAAAATATACAGTTCCCGTGGGATAACTTCAATACAAGCGAAGGCTCGGGCAATATAATAAATATAATGACATGTGTGATTGAGGAGGTGAGCGCTGAAAATCGGTGCTGTGTTACACCACATTTCGCCACACCAAAATACTGAGAGCCAATCTCATTTCGGAAATTGCGGCATAAAATTTTTGTATAAATTTTTTAATCTGTTCCTCTTGTATGCAATGCATTAGGAAATAAATATATTATTTCCTACTTTCATGAATAAATCTTTACAGAATTTGTTCGATTCAATAATTTTTTGATGTTTTTGCTGTCCCTACATCATAACACCTGTCCGAAGTTTTTGGAGTATGCTGCCACTAGACGGACAAGTTGTTTTTGATATATTAGAACATAATCAACAGTAAGTACCGTGCGTAGTTACATAAGGGCTAGTACACTTGATATCATTAGGCATCATACATACCATTAAAACCACACTTAGGTAAACTTCTAGGTGCTAAGAACCTCAGACAGAAGGCCCAGCTCGCCATACACAACGCGGTGCTGGTACCTACGCTCACATATGGAAGCGAGAGTTGGGTATGGAAGAGAGAGCATGAAAGTAAACGCGGTCGAGATGCGAGCACTGCGCAAAATCTGCGGAGTGACGCTCGCGGACCGCGTTCGTAATACCGAAGTAAGAAAGAGAGTTGGTCTGAAAGAGAGTGTCGGGGTGAAGGTAAGGAAAGGAATGCTCCGGTGGTTCGGGCATGTGGCAAGAATGCATGATGAAAGAATGACTAAACAGATATACAATGCAAAAGTGGATGGATGCAGAAGTCGTGGAAGGCCACAACACACTTTCCATGATCAAAATGATCGTGTACTAGCAGAAGGTGATGTCAGGAGCCTTAAGAACAGATGAGCTTGCATGACAAGAGTTATGAATGTCAAAGAAGCAAGTGAGGTGTGTAAGAATAAGCCTAAATGGCGCTCTGTTGTTCGTGCCTACCCCGCAAGGGAACTGGTGTGAAGTTATGTATGTATGTATCATACATACTAATCCATCAGGTCGGGGTAGCTTAGTAGTTAGAGGACTTCCGTCCCAAACTCAAAGGGCGTATGTTCGACTCCTGATCGGTAAGCATGCACCACTTGGACAGCTTGCGCTAGCCATTACGCTACCACGGACGTAAGTAATAAACAAAGAAAATTCTATATATATAAAAATCAATTGCTGTTCGTTAGTCTCGCTAAAACTCGAGTACGGCTGGTCTGACTTGACTAATTTTGGTTTTGAATTATTTGTGGAAGTCCAGGGAAGGTTTAAAAGGTGAGTAAATATGAAAAAAATGCTTAGCATATAGTAAAAACAACAATTTTGATTTCCCTTAGAAACTATTTCTACCTGTCAAATATTTCATGTTCGTCCCGTCGTTTAGAAATCAATTAAATTTAAAAGTCGTTCAAAAATCAAATTAAATTGAAAAGTTAAGTTTTTTTCATTTTTTTGGTTTTGAATGTCAAAATTTTGATGTTCGTCTCGTCGTTCGGAAATAAACGATTTTTATTTATTGATTCTGAGGCGGAAAGAAGTTTTCCGGTTCAGCTAGTATCTTCTATAGATATAATAAAATTGTAGAGGTCTAATTTCTGTACAATGAAAAATAAAATGCCAAAAACCGAGTGAGGGGGATGTAAGAAGTGAAATAGAAGTAATTTAGATATTTTTCAAATTTTTTGTTTGTCTGTTTGTCCGTCTGTTTGTACCGGCTAATCTCCAAAACGAATGGACCGATTTCAATGAAATTTTGTATTGTGGTAGCTTATATCCCTGTTCAACATATAGAATACTTTTAATCCCAAAAAATTAAAGTTCCCGTGGGATAGTTAAAAAACCGCACCACGCGGACGAAGTCGCGGGCATCAGCTAGTTATATATGTGGTTTTTGTTTCTCTGTTTGTCTGTTTGTACCGGCTAATCTCCGAAACGACTGGACCGATTTCAATGAAATTTTGTATTGTGGTAGCTTATATCCCTGGTTAACATATAGAATACTTTTGATCCAGAAAAATTAAAGAGTTCCCGTGGGATACTTAAAAAAGCGCATCACGCGGACGAAGTCGCGGGCATCAGCTAGTTATATATAAGTATGTATTTAATAGAACTTTTCAAATGAAAGTAGAATGAAAGGTGGCGCCATCTTTCATTAGGGACCTTTTTGGAATCATATCTTTTACTGCGCGTTTGTTACTGCCTAGCATTTATTTTTTTCTATACATACATACACATACATACATAACTTCACGCCAGTTCCCTTGCGGGGTAGGCACGAACAACAGAGCGCCATTTAGGCTTACTCTTACACACCTCACTTGCCTCTTTGACATTCATAACTCTTGTCATGCAAGCTCGTCTGTTCTTAAGGCTCCTGACATCACCTTCTGCTAGTACACGATCAATTTGATCATGGAAGGTGTGTCGTGGCGTTCCACGACTTCTGCATCCATCCACTTTTGCATTGTATATCTGTTTAGTCACTCTTTCATCATGCATTCTTTCCACATGCCCGAACCACCGGAGCATTCCTTTCCTTACCTTCACCCCGACACTCTCTTTCAGACCAACTCTCTTTGTTACTTCGGTATTACGAACGCGGTCCGCGAACGTCACTCCGCAGATTTTGCGCAGTGCTCGCATTTTTTCTATAGTAGTATTAAAACCTGGGTTTTTATTATGTTGTATATTAAATAATAAATAATATGAAGTGCAAAATTGCCCTTCAATCACAATTCATCAGGGCTCTTTTATCTGACGATCCCTTACGTATTGTCACAAAATATATAGTATGCAGAATGTCATCTCAGTACAAAGTAAGTGAGATATCAAACGTAATGTAAGATAAATGATAAGGAAACATATTTGCACTAAAAAAAATTCTAGCAAAAAAAACCTATATTAAGACTAACCAAAAAGGTAAAAAGAAATATTTTTAACATCTTGAAGTCAGTTCGAATTTCTACCTATATATACATTTCTACAATAACAAAATACAAAAAATTATAGCATTTTTCATATTCTATTTCGTTTTGACTTCAAGATGCTGTGGAAGATGTTTCAGACCAACTCTTTTTCTTACTTCGGTATTACGAACGCGGTCCGCGAGCGTCACTCCGCAGATTTTGCGCAGTGCTCGCATCTCGACCGCGTTTACTCTACTTTCATGCTCTCTCTTCCATACCCAACTCTCGCTTCCATACGTGAGCGTAGGTACCAGCACCGCGTTGTGTATGGCGAGCTGGGCCTTCTGGCTGAGGTTCTTAGCGCCTAGAAGTTTACCTAACGCTCCATTCACACTATTCCCCAAATTCACTCTTCTTTCTATATCAGCGGTGTACCTTCCATCCCTGCTAAAAGCACATCCAAGATATACAAACTTATTCACTTGCTCTAGCATAACATCATCGACCATTATCCTTGCATTCGTTCTGGTTTCTTCTCTTTCAAACACCATAACCTTTGTTTTCTTCGCATTCAAATGTAAGCCTCTCGCCTGACAGTCATCTTTCATCATTGTGACTAGTGTTTGCAGTTGTGATGGCGATTCGGCTAAAAGCACGGCATCATCCGCATAAAGCAATGTGCTCACAACTAGATCACTCATCCGCACCCCTACATCCATCAATCTTATTCTCTGGAGACAATCTTCCAGGTATAGGATGAACAGCAAAGCCGACAGCACGCAGCCTTGCCGGACGCCAATATTGATGTCAAACCAGAGCGACAGGCTGCCATCCACCCGCACGCATGCCATACAGCCCTCGTAAGTGGACTGCACAGCACGCATAATTGACCACTAATCCCATATCCGGGCAATATGTCCCAGAGTTCCTTCCGCACAACCCTGTCAAATGCTTTCTCTAGATCCACAAAACCGCAGAAAACCTCCTCTATATAAGTGATATATATATATATATATATATATATATATATATATACTTATATAGAAGCTTTGCATTTACTCAGTTTTTCAAATAGGCAGGTTAACATGATAGTTGTCTTATTAGAGAGTCCCATTATAGGAGCTCGAAATATACCATTTTTCATGTAAAGAGGTGGAAATGTTAATATTGAAAAATTAATGTAATGGAAGGGATTAGACTGTTTGTAAGCAAATGTGTCATAACTTGTCTAAACCTGATCAATTATCTCACTTATACCGGTTACAGAGCTACAAAGTCCCAATTATAGAGGTAAACATCGAAAAAATCTAAGAAATCAAGTCTCAGAATAAAAGGTTTGATAATTCGCAGTAGAGAGGTATTTCAATACAAAAGTGTCGGAACCTCATTGTAATTATCAATGATAGAGGTTTCTCACATATCAAAGGCCCATTTATCATGGTTTCACTGCATATACAATAGGTAGTCCAAAATAACTCGTCATTTTCTTTTCTTATTTCATCAAATCTAGTCGCAGCCATAATTCGGCCTTAATGAGCTGCGTAAACGGAGTTAATCACCTAACTAGTCGCTACTTAAGCCACAGCCTTGACTTAGCCTTAAATCTGTCTATATATTAGGGTGGCGCAAAAAAACCAACTATTTATTTTTTAAGAGTCTCGAGTGAAAAAAATGTTGGTTTTTGATGTTTTAAGAACAACTTTATAGGAAAGCTCAAAATGAAATATAAAAAAATTAAAGAGGTCACTCCAAATTTTTAAGACTTCAAAAATAGCCAACAACCGATTTTTTCTATTCAAAATATTTTCTCGTTGCGGTATAATTGTATGGACCAAAAATAATAAGGTTCTGAAAGTTTCAGCTCAAAATCAATAAAATTAGTTTTTATTAACACTTTATAATATAACTAGTTGTGCCCGCGACGTCGTCCGCGTGGAATTTATTTTCAAAACACCCCGATTTTCAAAAATTCTTCATTGGTGCTCCGCTCCTATTGGTTTTAGCGTGATGATATATAGCCTATAGCCTTCCTCGATAAATGGGCTATCTAACACTGAAAGAATTTTTCAAATCAGACTAGTAGTTCCTGAGATTAGCGCGTTCAATCAAACAAACTCTTCAGCTTTATATATTAGTACTAGCTGTGCCCGCGACGTCGTCCGCGTGGAATTTGTTTTCAAAACCCCCCGATTTTGAAACATTCTTCATTGGTGCTCCGCTCCCATTGGTCTTACCGTGATGATATATAGCCTATAGCCTTCCTCGATAAATGGGATATCTAACACTGAAAGAATTTTTCAAATCAGACCAGTAGTTCCTGAGGTAAGATGTATAGCAGAAATGGGCATTCTGAATTTTAAAATTTTGTGGTACTCTCCTCTATTGCGTGGGAATGAACTCCATTCAGGGGCGCTCAACAGCCCCGCGGGGTTGGCTTTGATTTAGTTGTAGAGACCCGCCGTTTATGACACCTGCTGCCTTTTATGATTGTGTAGGTTGAAAGGGCAGAAACCCTTTGAGAGGGTTGTTACAAGATTGGATAGAATACTGATGGACCGCTGTAAGTAGATGATGCCGCACTGATGTCTTTAATATTATGAAAGAATTTGATAGTATTTTAACCGACTCAAAACAAAGGAGCATGTGCTGAATGCGTCGTGTAAATATTTTTATGTATTGAACATTAGTTTATAGCGTGATGCTATATCACACGATGCTAAGAAGAAAATAACGTATGGACTATGTTAGATATTTTTTTTTATCTATACTAAACTATATAAAGCTGAAGAGTTTGTTTGAACGCGCTAATCTCAGGAACTACTGGTCTGATTTGAAAAATTCTTTCAGTATTAGATAGCCCATTTATCGAGGAAGGCTATAGGCTATATATCTTCACGCTAAGACTACCAGCGGAGGAGCGGAGCACCAATGAAGAATGTTTCAAAATCGGGGTTTTTTTCTCTTTGAGAGCTTCCGCTGCGTGCGCTGCGTAAACGGTTAAAGTTTCCCAAGGTTAAAGACAGGTTGTTCTTCTTTAAAAGTTGCAAGAAAAGTCCGCAACAGCATATGTCTATCTTTTAAGGATGGCTCACTATAACCTTTTTTATGCAAACCAAATTTATTCTAAAATAATGCATTATTTGCAAAGGTGTTTTTATAAACATGATATTAATCCTTATCAAATAAATACATTATACATCACAAGTATTTAATTTAAAACAAAATTGCCATTTACGTCATTCGATTTCAATGAATATCTTAGGAGATATCGCAGTTTTAAAATAACATCGCAGCGAAATAATGATCAAGTATTGCGCGCGCATTTATGATGTGCAAGGCCGGCGGGCAGTCATTAGGATTTAAAAATATTTTCACCTTCTACGTAAACAAAGTCGCGGGTTAAAGTTAGCGTTAGCCCAAAGTAACTATTTCACGCGGACGAAGTCGCGGGCAGAAGCTAGTTTATTTATATGTTCAATCATAACTTTTGTGCTGCTTTTTGCGCTGGATTCAGTAAAGCTTCAAAATAATGTCAATAATATTTAAACTAATTTCAATAAAATAATAATAATAGTTAAATTATCGGCAGACAAACACATATGTTGTATATTCCCAAATTAAGCAAGTTACAGACACCCAGACTATAGTAAATAACGGAGAGAATTCGTTTCTATAATTTACGATACCAGGAATCGAACCCAGACTACACTGAGGTAGGATGACAAAGGCTTTGTCTGCTCAACCACAGAGGCCGTAAAGAAATGGGTTAATAAAAGAATTATTGACAATAATATTGAAAGAGACTTACACAAATATTTTTTGGTAACTCTCTCTTACATTACGTGCCCTATCGCTCGGCACGATTTCAACAAGGCGTAGCCTTAAAGCCGACGCAGACGTGCGACTGAAACGCAATTATTAAAAAAGAAGCCAATAAATCTTCGTTCTGAGATTTTGCGTACACTTTCTCAGGGGTACAGAAAATGACAGAGTACCTTTTATCCAGAAAAAGTACTGTTTCTAATGGATAGACGAATATAGCGGAAGATGGCGCACCGATCGCATTTCATTGGCGTTCAATATTATTGCAACTTAGTATTGGCAATAATACAGTATATAATAATAATAACCGGCAGACAAACACACATATTGTATATCCCCAAATTAAGCATGTTACGCTTATGTTATGGGTAATATACAACGGACTACTCTGGGGCCGATATCCCAGACACCCAGACCATAGTAAATAACGGAGAAAATACGTTTCCGAAATTAACTATACCAGGAATCGAACCCGGAGCCTCTGCGTTGTAGTGAGGTAGGCCGGCAAAGGCTTAGCCCGCTCAACCACAGAAGCCGTCATAATGTTGTGTAAGTGAGAGCAGTCTACACCCATGGCCATAAGAGAATTGCCAAAAAGAAAATTAAAATTATATACGTGGCTGGTGGAAGTGTTTTAATGACATTAAGGATTATCTTTGCAAAAGAATTGTTATGGTTTTTTTTTGTACTTGATGTGTACTCAAACCTTTGTATGTATACTGTATCATAAATTGTATGTAGGTCAAATACAGTGGGACTATATGACTTTGTTATGACCACATATCCAACTATTACATGTATTTCTACAAATAAACATTCATTCATTCGCAAAAAACGAATCGCAACGAACAAGTGGAAAAACGAATGGCAACAGACAAGTGGCAAAACGAATCGCATCAAAATTTTAACTTGAAATTTTACGGGCAGGTTTCAAATTGGACAAGTACATTAACAAGTGGGTTTACTGCAAATTATGATTTGGTTAGATTAGCTGTATATTTTAATTAATGCATTTTATATTTAATTATATTTTATTTTATGTAACAAAATAATTGAATTTGATCGGGAACCAAAAAAACATCCATAGTCTACTCTAGCATTATTCCGCCTCTCAGCACGCGATATACCTTCTACTCCCTCCACTTGGCCGTAACGCTTTTTCGTGACAGAAAATATCCTAATACCCCCATCTATATAGAAGTTTCATTAAAAAAAAAATAGATAGATAACTCTTTATTGTATACCAAAGCATATGTGAATAGAAGTATATACATACATACATACATAACTTCACGCCAGTTCCCTTACGGGATAGGCACGAACAACAGAGCGCCATTTAGGCTTATTCTTACACACCTCACTTGCTTCTTTGACATTCATAACTCTTGTCATGCACGCTCGTCTGTTCTTAAGGCTCCTGACATAACCTTCTTCTGGAAGGTGTGTCGTGGCCTTCCACGACTTCTGCATCCATCCACTTTTGCATTTTATATTTGTTTAGTCATTCTTTCATCATGCATTCTTTCCACATGCCCGAACCACCGGAGCATTCCTTTCCTTACCTTCACCCCGACACTCTCTTTCAGACCAACTCTCTTTCTTACTTCGGTATTACGAACGCGGTCCGCGAGCGTCACTCCGCAGATGTATAGAAGCAGAAACACAAAATATAGTACAACATGGCGGCCCTATCTCAAAGCGATCTCTTCCAGGCACTTTTAAACACTCATTTAAAAAACTACTTGCGTATTCCTTGCTGCCCGTCTGAGCGGTCCCATACGGGCAATATTTCACGAAACAAGCTTATCTTACATACCTTTACCGGGTCGGTGCTTTCTTTGTGTTTATTGCAAATCCTTTTTTGCGATAAACCGAATTTTACGTTTGAAACTATTAACTTTATGTGATTTTGCCCAGCGTGCATGAAGATTAAGAAATTTTGATTCCTTGCTGGGCTACCTCGCTGCGACACAGAGGCTTTGATTCGATACCTGGCCTAATTTATTTATATTGTTACAACTCCGATCTAGACAAACACAAAACCCACCTGCATGTCTGAAACAAAGCATATTTATTACCCGTCGGTATTTGAACTAATAACATTTAAATTATTTTATGGTCGTCTTCTTTTGTTTACTTATTGGCATACGGCCTATTGTTGTATTGTAATCAGTAGCCAGGTGTTACGGATTTAAAGTATAAGCTGATTCTAGGAAATTCGGTCCACGCGGACGGGTAGACATATTGCATATGTGCAGTATAAAGCAATGGCCCGGTTGAGGGAGGGGTCAGTCGAGCGATAACCACGAGCGAAGCGAGACGTGTGACGGACTATGCGCGTTTTTTTTAAATACGACCTTCTGCATTATATCTCGTTTGGATTTGTTGTGTTCGGTTATATTTGTACCTGTGTTATACGCGCTTGTATAGTTCTAATAAACTGTATAATAATTCTAACGGCATTTTAATTCGAGTCTCGCGACTCGTAACAATATTGTATATTAGGCTGGGCGCAATCGGGCAGCCGACCACAGAAACAGTATACGCTTTTTCATCAATTTTGTCGGACCTCGGCGCACAGCTGTCAGCGATGGCGGATTTTCGTTCGCGCTGTGGTGCGTAGCCGCCACTGGTGCCTGTAGTTGGTAGCCCGTTTGCGCACAGCCTTACTATAACACAAACGTAACTTGCTCAGCTTGATGATGTATAATGTATCTGGCAATCATTTATTAATATTATGTATTAAGTCAATAAACTTAGATGCCTGGGCGTCAGCATTCTAATGAGCTAGGCGGGCAAAGTCTAACTCGTGAAGGCGACACTGTAACCGCGTCGCTACCGCTCTGCTATTCTATGAATTTCTATTTATAATTATGTGACCTAGACATGAGCATCGCGTCGAAATACAGCGGCAGCGGCGCGCTGGTGGTTTCAAGTGAATAACAATTTCAGACTTTTAAAAGTCACTGTAATCAACTGCTCCATCTATGTTTGCTTCCAAAAATAGCAACAAACAAGACTTGGGTATTTAATCCATTTATACTATATTATGCTAACAATAGGTGATGTCAGAAGCCTTAAGAACAGACGAGCTTGCATGACAAGAGTTATGAATGTCAAAGAGGCAAGTGAGGTGTGTAAGAATAAGCCTAAATGGCACTCTGTTGTTCGTGCCTACCCCGCAAGGGAGCTGGCGTGAAGTTATGTATGTATGTATGTATGTATGCTAACAATTTAGCTAATGGTTTTGGAGTGTTTAATCGTTCTTAAATTGTCATTAAATATTAAATGAGTTTAAAAATTGTTTACAACTCAAACAACGTCTTACTACACGTAGTGATGAGTAGTACACGTGTGATGCAGTACATTTGTACCGTAAAAAATAGATTTGTACTGATACGGCTCAAAATTTAAATTTGTACTACTTTAAACATTTTGTCCCGCTACTACTCACGCGTCAAATGTAAGAGCAAAGACGGAACGAGGACAACAGTACAATAACGCCTTTACGGATATTCACAGGACAAAGATAGACATCATGACATGTACGACTGCTAGTAAAATGAGGTGACCGTGGCCGATCACATCCGATTCTTAACGAATATTTCCGAACTAGAAGTTTTGTACGAGACAAACAAGGGAATTACGCATACCGCCTCACCGGCCTCATCGTTTCAAATGTACTGCCGCGGTACAAACCATACAAATTTCCTTGCCTCATTTAAAGTGGTACATTGTACTGGTTCAGTACAAAATGTCATGTTACTCTTACAAACCATTTTAAAATCATGCCCTACCCAACTCTAACCACATGTGCCGCGCGCAAGTAGCGGCAGCGGAACCCATGTCTAATGTGAACATCGTCCGCCCTCCCATACACAATTCATCTGAATCTACACAATTTGGCGGCGCGGCAGTGGCACGGTGTCGTTTACACGGGTACTTAGATCACTCAAGCACAAAGGTTAAAATGGCCCCTTTCTTCTCCCTAGACGGCTTGAAAACTTTGCCCCTTGATACATTTAAAGGGCTTTCATAAAAGTTTGTAAGTGGAACCTTTCACTGGGTTTCACAACGGCCTGTTTGTTTTATTGCAAAACTTTCCTTTTTACGTTAATTGTAATAATTAGATTATACGCTTGGAAAAAGAATACCTGCTTTAAATGACAAACGCCTTGTTAACAACCTGTTCGTATGTGTGTTTATATGTGTATACTAGGATTTGCCCGCGACTTCGTTTACGTTTCCCGCAGGATTCTCGGAATACAAAGTATCGCATCACTTCAAAAATCGGCAAATTTTTTATCCAATTTTAACTTTAAATCACTTACGGGAAATTCTTGCGTGACTCGGGATAAAAGGTATGTGTTTATCCCCGAGTGACATAGGCTATATAATATTTTCCAAAAAATTAAGGATCCTTACTAAAACCCCAATAATGTAACCTGAGGTGTAAAAATTATTTAAAATATTCTTTACATCGCGTGCGCTGCGAAAACTATTGATGATAGAATAAAATAATGTACTACGACTTTGCAGAATACATCATTATTTACAAAAGGTGTCGTGACAGCATATGTCTAACTATTATAGTTATGCCACAATAAGTTATTTTAAAAATTTAATTGAAATGCCGCCGCTAGAAAAGGCTCTTTATTTGTACCAAAATAAATTACTTCATATTCAAGACTGCTTCAATAACTTTATATAACTTTTTGAATGATTCAATTCAGACATTCCATTCGAAAGATATCACGAGTTTAAAAATGTAAGTATTATAAAAAAGTCGCTTGGTCGCCGCTCACCTTGCTCGGCTAGCTAGGCAGCACCTTATGCGATGCAAGCGTCACTGGCCGTAAGGGAGAGGAGTCAATATCAAGAAGAAAAAAAAATTAGATACCCATGCGAAGCCGGGGCGGGTCGCTAGTATTGTATAAGACCTATGTAACACTTGGTTTGCAATAAAAATGATTTGATTTGATTTGAAAATGGTTACCATCGCCTATGGACATTTGCCACACCAAAGGTGCTACAAATGCGCTGCTGCTCTCTTAAAGGAGACTGGAGCTTGACCAATATTTCCGGAACACAACTTAAGGTTGTTATGGCAGCATACTCTAGAGTTTTAGACCAGGGTTGGTAGCCAACCAGACGGGCATATACCCTACCACCTGGCTGTGGGTTGTTGTGTCGCCTCTTACGACAGGCCACCCCAACGCAGGAAATTGTATTACTGTCTCCGTTGCTGTATGAATAAAAATTTGTGATGTATGTCAAATACCCTATTATACTGTAAAATATCTGTATAATCCAGTACGTTCCAATCGAATGATACACACAAAGTAACGTAATTTTGTATCAAATTTGATATATTAATACGTGAGAGCCGAGGCGGGCTTCGTAACAAGGTTTATGGTACGATAAGGTATTTTTCGCTCAGATTTTATAGAATTAGGCACCCCACTCAGGCTATATTATGATACGGAAGGTCTAGTAATATACAGAATAGCTTTTGCCCGCGGCTTCGCTGACATTAATGTCATTCTACAGGAAATGAAAAGCGGTTACCATCGCCTATGGACATTTACAACACTAAAGGTGCTACAAATGCGCTGCTGATCTCTTAAAGGAGACTAGAACCTGGTCACTAATGCCGGAACACAACACAAGGTTGTTATGGCGGCATACTCTAGACCAGGGGTGGTCGCCATCCAGTCGAGCAAATACTCTACCACCTGGCTGTGGGTTGTTTAGTCGCCTCTTACGACAGGCCGCCCGGCCGCAGGAAAGTGTATTCTTTCTCCGTTCCTGCACGGATAAGTTCCTGTACGTTCTCTTGTGTGACATTTAGATCTAGGGTGCTGGCCAAGTTATATCGCTCCTTGACGTGAAGGGGGCACTCAAACAGGGCGTGCAGGGGGGTTTCTGATGTTCCTGGTTCACAGGGACACGATGGGTCCTCCTTCAACTTGAACCGAGCCAAGTATCCAGAGAACCCTCCGTGCCCTGTGAAGATCTGGGTTGTTATCGAAGACGTTTCTATATGTCGTATAGTCCTGAAGGCTACTCCCGCGTCAGGGAAGAAAACCTTCGTGACGGACGCTGTTGGCTCCTCCCTGTATCTCCAATTCCATTTGTCAAGCGTATCCATACGGATTATCCGCTTGACATATGAGATCGGGCACCTGTCATAATTCGGCTTTGTCTTCAGGGAGAGAGCGGCTCTAAGGGAGACTGGTGCCTGGCCACTCATATAATAATGATATAGTAACAGCCCATAAATGTCCCATTGCTGGGCTCGGGCCTCCCATTATTGGGGAACGAATAGTATACCCACCATACTTATCCAAGGCGGCTTGGCAGGTTTGACACATCGGTTATAATGATGTGCAGGTTGCATCACGGTGTTTTCTTTCACTGTTATTAGCACGTGGTAATTTTAACAGCGGCGGATATTTATGATAATAATAAATAATTCGAAGTAACAATTCAGCGGCGGAAACAGCCGAATCACTCAAGCGGCGCAAATATGCAACCCTCAGTGAGAGTTATGTTTGTGCCGTTTGCTGTTGAGACACTTGGGCCGTGGGCTCCTGAGGCCATGAGCCTCTACCAAAATTTATCGAAACGACTCATTGACTCTTCAGGTGATCAGAGGGCTGGTGCTTAGAGATTACCCCCTACAACGTTACAAACTCACAAACATTTTCCTGTTTATAATATTATAGTATAGATAGTACATACATACATACATAACTTCACGCCAGTCCCCTTGCAAGGTAGGCACGAACAACAGAGCGCCATTCAGGCTTACTCTTACACACCTCGCTTCTTTGACATTCATAACTCTTGTCATGCACACTCTTCTGTTCTTAAGGATCCTGACATCACCATCTGCTAGTACACGATCAATTTGATCATGGAAGGTGTGTTGTGGCCTTCCACGACTCCTGCATCCATCCACTTTTGCATTGTATATCTGTTTAGTCATTCTTTCATCATGCATTCTTTCCACATGCCCGAACCACCGGAGCGTTCCTTTCCTTACCTTCACCCCGACACTCTCTTTCTTACTTCGGTATTACGAACGCAGTCTGCGTGCGTCACTCCGCAGATTTTGCGCAGTGCTCGCATCTCGACCGCGTTTACTCTACTTTCATGCTCTCTCTTCCATACCCAACTCTCGCTTCCATACGTGAGCGTAGGTACCAGCACCGCGTTGTGTATGGCGAGCTCGGCCTTCTAGCTGAGGTTCTTAGCGCCTAGAAGTTTACCTAACGCTCCATTCAAACTATTCCCCAAATTCACTCTTCTTTCTATATCAGGCCTTTCATGACTTCTGCATCCATCCACTTTTGCATTGTATATCTGTTTAGTCATTCTTTCCACATGTCCTAACCACTAGAGCATACCTTTCCTTACCTTATAGTATAGATTATATTAGTCGTGTTTGCATGTTCTTTTAATGGTGTAAATGCAACGTTACATATGTATGGACTCTCCGAATTTTTGTAAGGCTCCTGTAATTTGAAATGCGTCAGGTAAGACTATCGGGTGACGTGACCGCTCTCAATTTTTAACGAGGGAAAAGCGCCCCCAATTCGCTTAGGGTCAAGTCATTGTCCCTGCCTTATGAGCCTTTAGGAAAGCTGAAACCCTTAAACAAAACCTCACTATGTCATGTCAAATATGAAACGTTAAACATTTTTGGTAAATTCTTCGTGGTTTGCTGATGAATGTTTTATAATATTGTTACAACTCAGGTCCCGACAAAAACATTTTTTTTTATTGCACGAGATCAGCAGACAGGCAGACGGCCCACTCGATGGAAAGCGGTTACCATCGCCTATGGACATTTGCAACACCAAAGTTGCTACAAATGCGCTGCTGCTCTCTTAAAGGAGACTGGAACCTGGTCACTAATGCCGGAACACAACTCAAGGTTGTTATGGCGACATACTTTAGACCAGGAGTGGTAGCCATCCAGTCGGGCAAATGCCCTACCACCTGGCTACGGGTTGTTAAGTCGCCTCTTACGACAGGCCGCCCGGCCGCAGGAATTGTATTCTTTCTCCGTTCCTGCACAGATAAGAAAAAAAATTCACCTGCATATCTGAAACAAAACCAATTTTATTACCTTTCGGCATTTAAACTAATTGTAACTCTTTTATGATCGTCTTCTTTTGTTTACTTATTGATTGGTATACGTTTCCGTCCATTGTTTTATTGTACTATTTTATAGCAGTTTGCGGCCGAGTCATTAACCAGGTGTGGCGGATTAAGTCGACCTAGATACGGGCACATTGCATTTGTACAGTATAAAACGATGACCTGATGGAGGGGGAGGCAGTCGAGCGAGAACCACGAACGAAGTGTGTACTACAATCGGGAATCTAATAAGTGACGGACTTTGCGCGTTTCATTGAATTACGACCTTCTGCGTTACGTTTGGACTTGTTGTGTTCGGTTATACTTGTACCTGTGTTATACGTGTTTGTATAGTTTTAATAAAGTCTATAGTAATTCTAACGGCATTTTAATTCAAGTCTCGCGACTCGTAACAATATTCTAACGAATAATATATCAAGATTTTTTAAAGATTAGATATTATGAATTAGACTATACTAAAAATAAAATATAAGCTAATGAATTAACCTACTAGCAAAAACACAGTAAAAACTTTGTACCCCTTTTTACGAAAATTTTGCGGACGGAGGATTATGAAATTTCGCACACTTATAGTTTATATAGAGAAGGATTGCAGAATGATAATATTTTAATAATAAAAAAAATATTACACACACGACCATGTATTTGACACACGCACGCATATATACTATTTTGTTTATTGTTAAAGTCAAATTAACAGTGTATCCTTGGCGAAATCCGTGATTATAGAAGTATAGTCTTTGATAACAGAACCTTAGTAATGGTCAAACTTATAATTTAAATTAATTATGGTCGAATTTACACCACTGGGCGACCACTAGTTTAAATATATATAGTATTTAATTGATCAGCAATAAAGTGTTATCTAATTTAATCTAATTAACGACTACGTATCACATTGCTGCCGGAGTAAAAATTACAAATTTCCATAAAACTTCATCCCAGTAGTTTATGAGAGAAACAACTGTGACAGAAAAATTACTATGACAGAACGATTATTGTGAAAGAAAAATTATTTCGACAGAAAAATGAACGTGACACAAAAACGAATCTAATAAAAAAATGTTTGTAACAAAAAAAAAGGATTAGGAAGGAAAATAACCGGGACAGAAGCTTCTGCCACGAGCTCGATATTTTCCATGCATCAGTTAAGCAGATCAAGAAGTTTCACACTCCTTTTTAGTTATTTATTTCTTCTTTTTTTCTAAATTACTATGTACTCAATGTCTTTATATAATGCATGCTGTGTTCGCACCAAGAAGGCCAGTCAGCTACCATATTATATGTACTCTAGTCTTGTTTAAATAAAAGTAAGGAGATTTTGGCGGGAACTGAATGTATAGTCTATGTGTTGTGGATGTTGTCTCTATTCGCATCACTAATAAAGAACGTGGAACACATTGTCAAACCAAGTACCTATATATATTTTTTTTTATTGCAGGAGTTCAGCAGACAGGCAGACGGCCCACTTGATGGAAAGCGGTTACCATCGCCTATGGACATTTGCAACACCAAAAGTGCTACAAATGCGCTGCTGCTCTCTTAAGGGAGACTGGAACCTGGTCACTAATGCCGGAACACAACTCAAGGTTGTTATGGCGACATGCTTTAGACCAGGGGTGGTAGCCATCCAGTCGGGCAAATGCCCTACCACCTGGCTGTGGGTTGTTTTGTCGCCTTTTACGACAGACCGCCCGGCCGCAGGAAATTGTATTCTTTCTCCGTTCCTGCACGGATAAAAGTATAACCTAAACATAACGTCTAGGACAAGAACTATTTCGTTTGCCTTCTGGCAATATTCTATTTTATCTGTAGTCAAGGTCAGTGAATCATAAGCAAGAGAGCTTTTGGCGGGAACTGAAAGGAGATATGCTGTGCAGTTTTATTTTCTAAAAATGTGTGAAATCTCTCTAAAATGAACAATTGTAGGATATTGATAGTTTTTGAGTAGTAATTATGTGTTTTGTGAGAAATGTGAACTGTATAGTCAAATGTGGCCTTTTGAGTTGTCACAAGAACTCCGTTGAATGGCACTAGCTGATTACCTACAGTTCAGCTATGCTACACATAGGCTTAAGAAAATGAGGAAACTATATTGTAAACTAAGATCTGGCTTAAAAACCTAGCTGCCAAGCCATAAACCTAAATAAAATAAAAATAAAAGTAAGCCGAGTTGGCCAGTTTGCGAACCGAACTAAAAAAAAAGTCAGAAAATGACTGTAACAGAAAAATGACTGACGTACACAGTCGACCGGACTTTAAATTCCGTTTTTGCCAAAATATATAAATAATATATAATAATATCAGCCCATTAATGTCCCACTGCTGAGCTCGGGCCTCCCATTATAGGGGGAACAGACAGGATACCCGCCACGCTTGTCCAAGGCGGCTTGGCAGGTTTGACACATCGGTTATCTCGATGTGCAGGTTGCATCACGATGTTTTCCTTCACCGTTGTAAGCACATGGTAATTGTAACAATATGCACATTAGATCAGAAAACTGACTAAGAGGTGCATGCGTTCCGGCCAGGATCGAACCCGTGCCCTCTGAGTCTGGGACGCGTGCGCTAGCCATTACGCTACCACGACTTGCCAAAAAGCTTACTG
This sequence comes from Dendrolimus kikuchii, assembly GCA_019925095.2. Lineage (NCBI taxonomy): Eukaryota > Metazoa > Arthropoda > Insecta > Lepidoptera > Lasiocampidae > Dendrolimus > Dendrolimus kikuchii. The sequence goes on from CM034415.1 coordinate 8,970,464, forward strand.
TAACCTAAAAAGCAGCACATAACAAGAAATACGAAAACATATTCAAATGTATCTAATAATAAATTTAAGGCGGCAGCAATTTATATACATAATTTATGGTTTGTTCAAAACAATTTATCTGATAACAAAACCTCATTCGCGGCGAAAAGTTCCTTTAGAGTTACCTAAATTTAACTTTTGAATATACTCTATGGAAAGTCATAACAAACTGACCGGGTTAGTGCGATCGATTCATTACATACATACATACATACATAACTTCACGCCAGTTCCCTTGCGGGGTAGGCACGAATAACAGAGTGCCATTTAGGCTTATTCTTACACACCTCACTTGCCTCTTTGACATTCATAACTCTTGTCATGCAAGCTCGTCTGTTCTTAAGGCTCCTGACATCACCTTCTGCTAGTACACTATCGATTCATTACTGTTTGATAATTCTATTCTATTCTATTGTTACAACCTAGACGCCAGGTGGTAGGGCATTTGCCCGACTGGATGTCTAAAGTATGTCGCCATAACAACCATGAGTTGTGTTCGGGTTCCAGTTTCCCTTAAGAGAGCAGCAGCGCATTTGTAGCACCTTTCGTGTTGCAAATGTCCATAGGCGATGGTGACCGCTTCCCATCAGTTGGGCCGTCTGCCTGTCTGCTGAACTCCTGCAATAAAAAAAATAAGAAAAAGCCTCCCGGCCGCAGGAAACTGTAATCTTTCTCCGTTCTTGCACGGATTAAAAGAAAATAAGGAAAATGGGTAAGATTACCCCGTTGATTTTCCATCTTTAGACAATGTTTTAAGGTCTCACCACTAAGCTTCTACAAAGCAATATTAAAGTAACCGAAAGCAACAAATTAATTTTAACGAAACATTTTAATCCAATTACATTCGGGCCCTTAGGGATGGGCTTGGTTATTAAGGAGAGGGTTATTTAAAGCCGAACCGAAAATTCGGCTACTACGTTTTTAAATGAAAGAAAGAAAGAAAAAGTTTAGTTGCAGAAACAGCGACGTAATTACATTCCTTATACATTTTTATACACCGAGCATATTTTGAGAATTTGTGCGCCGCATTTTCAGCAAACAAGGTTTGCACTCATCATGTTGCTGTGCCGGAATTATATCCGACACAACGCTGATTTTCAGTGCAAACCTCCCTTTTGGCGTAAGACCAAAACGACCCAATTTTGTTAATAAAATAATAAATAATAATTATTATTAATAAAACTAATTCTACTTATGTAATATTTAATTCGTAAAACAAATAAATAAATTTTAACAAAAACCAACAATAAATACGTTACTACAATTTTTTTTATTTTTTTATTGCAGGAGTTCAGCAGACAGGCAGGCGGCCCACTCGACGGAAAGCGGTTACCATCGCCTATGGACACTGCAACACCAAAGGTGCTATAAATGCGCTGCTGCTCTCTTAAAGGAGACTGGAACCTGGTCACTAATGCCGGAACACAACTCAAGGTTGTTACGGCGACATAGTTTAGACCAGGGGTGGTAGCCATCCAGTCGGGCAAATGCCCTGCCACCTGGCTGTGGGTTGTTAAGTCGCCTCTTACGACAGGCCGCCCGGCCGCAGGAAATTGTATTCTTTCTCCGTTCCTGCACGGATAAAATAAACACTCGTCTAATAACTTGTATCAATTCAAATTCAAAAGTTTTTATTCAAAATAAGTTTTACTGGAGAACACTTTTTGAAGGTCATACATGTAAGTTAAAATTTAATTTTTACTTCCTATTCTATGTACACCGCTTCGCAACGTGTTGATGCTGTAAAGGAGAAGAAGCGGCAAGAAACTCCCCAGCAACACGTCGAGCTAAATATTGTTTTTATTTATATTTCATATTCTATTTATATCTCAATTTTTTTTTTTATATAAGTTTTGTACAGAAGTATGTTACAGAATTACTTTTTGAAGAATTAATGGAGTTGTAGCAAACAATGCATACTCAATAAGACCAAGACAGTAAAAGGAAAGAAAGAAAGAATAAATTTATTTGAACAATAGCGACATACTTACATTGCTAACATGTATCTTAACAATAAAAACATATTTTGAGAATTTGTACGTCGCATTTTCCGCAAACAAGGTTTGCACTCAGCTTATTGCTTGTGCCGGCATGATATCCGACACAACGCTGATTTTCAGTGCAAACCTTCCTTTTGGCGTAATACTAAAACGACCCGAATATTCTAATGAGTTTAACTTAAAACTATTTAACTTGTAAATTATAATATATATGTACATAGAAGAAACAGTATAAATATTTTATTAACGTTATGATTTAAATAATAAAATAAATATATATATTTATGCTCCGGTGGTTCGGGTATGTGGAAAGAAAGAATGACTTAACAGATATACAATGCAAAAGTGGATGGATGCAGAAGTCGTGGAAGGCCACGACACACCTTCCATGATCAAATTGATCGTGTACTAGCAGAAGGTGATGTCAGGAGCCTTAAGAACAGACGAGCGTGCATGACAAGAGTTATGAATGTCAAAGAAGCAAGTGAGGTGTGTAAGAATAAGCCTAAATGGCGCTCTGTTGTTCGTGCCTACCCCGCAAGGGAACTGGCGTGAAGTTATGTATATATGTATGTAAGCTTTGAATGAATAGGCTTTCATGATAGCAGTTAAGATTTCTGCCTATATAGTCTTAAGTTTATTGTTAAATTAATTAAGCAGTAATTACATAGAGAGTACAACTCACGTCGTCTTATTTTGTGCCCTCCAGCGGTTGAGCCTAGCTCCAGCGAAGATGGATATAAATACCAATAGAATTGTATATTTTACTCTATGCTAATCTTTAATTTCATTTTTTTTTTATTGCAGGAGTTCAGCAGACAGACAGACGGCCCATTTGATGGAAAGCGGTTACCATCGCCTATGGACATTTGCAACACCAAAGTTGCTACAAATGCGCTGCTGCTCTCTTAAGGGAGACTGGAACCTGATCACTAATGCCGGAACACAACTCAAAGTTGTTATGGCGACATATTTTAGACCTGGGGTGATAGAAATCCAGTCGTGCAAATGCCCTACCACCTGGCTATTATGGCTGGCTATATTCATACGGAATATCAGTATGGGGAGGAGCTAATAAAACCGCTTTACTTAAAATAGAGAGCACACAGAGAACAATAATTAACGTAATTAACGTTAAACCATTTAGATATTCTATAACTGAAATTTACAAAGAATTCAATTTACTTACAGCTGCGACGTAAGACTGCTGACATTCTATTTCCTATAAACTCTTAAACAGCAAAATTGACAGCCCCAAACTTCTCGACAAACCAAAATTCGCTGTACCACGAGCTGGATGCCGTTTGCATAATCGTAAACTATTCGCTCTACCAGCATGTCGCACTGTGTACTGTCAACACTCACCATTCTACCATCTTTGTATTGCGTACAATAATATCTGCCACGAGGTCGATATTGTCTCTGCATCGGTTAAGCACATCAAGAAGTTTCACAGTCCTTTTTGATTATTTGTTTAACTTCATTAATTATTAATTTCTTCTTATTTTCTATACTACTATGTACTCAATGTCTTTATATAATGCATGCTGTGTTCGCACCAAGAAGGCCGGTCAGCAGCCATATTATCTGTACTCTAGTTTTGTTTAAATAAAAGTAAGCTGAGTTGGCCAGTTTGCGAACCAAACTAAAAAAAAAACAATAATCATAAAACAACATTCATCTCCTAATAAAATTAACTATTGATCGTCCGTGGTCAAAATTCACACACACATACATACATAACTTCACGCCAGTTCCCTTGCGAGGTAGGCACGAACAATAGAGTGCCATTTAGGCTTATTCTTACACACCTCACATGCCTCTTTGACATTCATAACTCTTGTCATGCACACTCGTCTGTTCTTAAGGCTCCTGACATCACCTTCTGCTAGTACACGATCAATTTGATCATGGAAGGTGTGTCGTGGCCTTCCACGACTTCTGCATCTTCCACATGCCCGAATCACCGGAGCATTCCTTTCCTTACCTACACCCCGACACTCTCTTTCAGACCAACTCTCTTTCTTACTTCGGTGTTACGAACGCGGTCCGCGAGCGTCACTCCGCAGATTTTGCGCCGTGCTCGCATCTCGACCGCGTTTACTCTACTTTCATGCTCTCTCTTCCATACCCAACTCTCGCTTCCATATATTATAGTTAATACGTATTTATCAATACTGCAGGAAATATAAGTATATATGTAATATAAATAAAATATATGTGTATATTTATTTTTTACATATACTGTCTAATTGGTAATGTACGAACTCATTTTTTGTATACTTACTAATTATTTTAAAGGTAGTTCGAAACAAATATCTATATTATTGAGATCATTAACATAAGGGACGTGTACTTGGCCGTAACACAGTTTAAAACTAGTACGGGGAGTAATTAAGAATAATTTATTCAGTAAAACATATATAAAAGTAAAAGTAACAGTATAAAAGATAATAAAGTTTGCCCTAAATCTAATGTATGAGGGCTTCGACACCTAAAACTAGGTAAAAACCTGTATTATATTAGGTGTCGTTGCTCTTCCATGCTCAATTATTATTATTTTTAAACATTAACGCAATGTGTATGTGTGTGTGTGTGTGTGTGTGTGTGTGTATGTGTGTGTGTGTCTATGTGTGTGTGTGTGTGTGTGTGTGTGTGTGTGTGTGTGTGTGTGTGTGTGTGTGTGTGTGTGTGTGCGTGCGCGTGCGTGCGTGTGCGTGTGCTTGTGCGTGCGCGCGTGTGTGTGTGTGTGTCTGTGTCTCCCCCCCCCCTCTCTCTCTCTGTGTGTGTGTGTCTCTCTCTCTCTGTGTGTGTGTGTGTCTCTCTCTCTCTCTCTCTGTGTGTGTCTCCCCTCTCTCTCTCTCTCTCTCTCTGTGTGTGTGTGTGTGTGTGTGTGTGTGTGTGGGTGTGTGTGTGTGTGTGTGTGTGGGTGTGCGTGTGTGTGAGTGTGTGTGTGTTTAAATAATTATTACTCAAATCACCATTTTTAGTAGATTCTCAGTGTCATTGTAGGTTTTTTTTTTTTTTTTAGGCGAGAGAAAATGCTTAACCGATTTACGCACAAACTGGGCCGTTGCTAAGGGAACGACACGCGTCGGTCGGGGGCGATAACACTGCAGCAATAGTATGCTCTTGGCGGTGCTCCGTCCGCGATCGACGTCACAGAATAGTGCGGAAGACTCCGAGCGTTGCTGCACGAGCGAGCAACCCCAATACCCACTAAAAACCCCCTCCTCCCTGACGACCCTGCGCTTTGTATGTGTTGGAAAGGCTGAGATTTAGAAAGGTGATCAGAGAGCTTGTGCTTACCTCGGCCAACCGATCAGTATTGCGATCCAGCGAGGAAACGTAGCCAGCCTTCTAGGCACCTTACCCATAGAGGACGGTGATCTAGGCTCAGTATTCTACTTATAGTCTTGAGGGACTATGAGTAGAATTTAATACAAATAAGTTAAGTCTTCTTGCATTGTATTCGATTATATGTAATTCAATATACGCATCTATAAAATATTGTAGACAACATTTTATGAATTAATGCTTACACACTTTCGGGGCCCCTGTAGTCTGGGCCCCCCGTATCATTGATACGGCTGATACGGCAGTAGATACGCCCCTGTTTAGCTTATAAGTGGAGACCAATACATTCTATACTTGTTGTTGGTGCCAGTTGCACCTCGGGTTCGTAAATGAAAATTCGACGTAATAATGGACTGTATGATTATTATTTATAAATGTACATTTAAAGAGTATAACAAAGAGAGTCAAAGAGAGTACAATATAGCTGAGTGGTTGAATTGATAGTTTTTCTTGATGTAGTAGTAGTATCAGTATCATTCAGTTTTTCGGCCTCCTATATCCCGCATTCCGTCCGACGCCTAGTTGCTAATCGCGCTAGCTATGGGCGTCGGCGGTATGCGGGGCGCGGAGTGTAGATGTGCTCCGGCGGGCGGGTCAGGGGGGTGCTCTCTGTCCGCAACACTTGTACTAAAATACTTTAGCCGCTTTCTAGGTTTTGACTCGAGGTTCGCCGCGTTGATATCTCTAGTTATAAACAAGTCGATATTCGGCTTCTCTTCGAATATGCCGAAAATTTGACGAATTTTTCTTCCCTATTTAACTAATTATTAAAGTGGATACAGTAATATTTCGTTTTTACAAAAATTAATAGTCATTAAGTTAATTTCACTGAGTGCTTTGTTAATTACAGTTAATGAAAAAATATAATAGACTTAACCATAGAGGAAGTAGGGACGACTGTAACCCAGTAATGACCGGTTCCTAAATCTTACCACCCGTTCATTTGTCTTATTATAATTAAAATTTGACATAAGCCCTGTTGGCGCCACTTATTTCCCAATTACCAATTGTGTCTTGGGTTTATAGCGTCTTGCAACCCCCGTATGTTGCCGCCGCTCGCTCGGCGCGTGAGTTCAGTACGTTGTCAAACGCCACGCTACCGCGACGCACACAAAGTCGTATCGCACCCGCATAAATACAAATATCAGCTATCGAAGATTTCCGCGTCCAGTAGTTAATTACTAGGACATTCGCCTCAATTATAAATAAACTTAAGTGATCAGTGTATCTGCGTCCCTTGCGCCCCGGGGCTCGTGTAGAAGGACTTTGCCACCTTTATCGCCACGTGAGAAAGCAACGGCAGAACCCTGAACCAGCACTGTCGTGGGCTGGTGGCTGACTGCGAGGTAAGTGCAACGTTCTATATTCTCCGGGCACCAGTTCTTAATTGGGGAATAAGGGATGGCCATACATTGAGCACATAACCCCCTACCCGCGGAGATTGCCTGATTGCGTCTCCAAGCCCCAAACAAGTAATGGTCGAATAGTGAAAAATTAAAGCTCATAGATGCATACAGTGTCATCTAGTGTCGGTTAATATCAACAAGAGTACGAATAAACAAAGTAAAAATATTCTAAGAAATTTGTAGCAATGTCGGCACGGCGAATGTTCAACCGTGCCGCCAAGGGGCGCCACACACACCTTCACAGAATTGCCCCCCTCCGTGCTCGGCCACCGGAACATCGAGGAATCTCCATAGGAAACCGATATAGATCTTTATCCGTGCAGGAACGGAGAAAGAATGCAATTTACTGCGTTGGGGCGGCCTGTCGTAAGAGGCGACTAAACAACCCACAGCCAGGTGGTAGGGCATTTGCCTGACTGGATGGCTACAACCCCTGGTCCTAAATACGTCGCCATAACAACCTTGAGTTGTGTTCCGGCATTAGTGACCAGGTTCCAGTCTCCCTTAAGAGAGCAGCAGCGCATTTGTAGCAAGTTTGGTGTTGCAAATGTCCATAGGCGATGGTAACCGCTTTCCATCAATTGGCCGTCTGCCTGTCTGCTGATCTCATTCAATAAAAAAAAATCAATAAATTACTCCTATTACAATTTATTTTAAAATCAGTTTTTGTAGTTTTGTACATAAACAATTTACATGATGTACAATTACATACATAAATTATTTTAATCACCCATTGTTTATGGAATAAATGAACAAGAGGTTTTTTAGTTTATTTATTCACTGCTATTTCAGATTAGTTAGCCACCTCATATTTTTAAGAGGAGTTTCTGGGTAAGATTTTAACTTGCTAAGTGTAGTTTTAAATTTTCTTAAATTACTAATTATCTTATCGTTGTATTCTGTTTATTATTCCTTTCACTTTTACTATAATTTTAATTTTGCTTGCTTTTACCGTGGGTCGTATGACGTTTGTGATTTAGGAGGTGGGCGCTGAAAATCAATGCTGTGTCGGACTATGTTTCGGCACAGCAGAATACCGAGTCCAAATCTCATTTCGTAAATTGCGGCACACAATTTAATTAGTATCCGTGCTGGAACGGAGAAAGAATACAATTTCCTGCGGCCTGGCGGCCTATCGTAACAGGCGACTAAACAACTCACAGCCAGGTGGTAGGGTATTTGATCGACTGGATGGCGACCACCCCTGGTCTAGAGTATGTCGCCATAACAACCTTGTGTTGTGTTCCGGCATTAGTGACCAGGTTCCAGTCTCCTTTAAGAGAGCAGCAGCGCATTTGTAGCACCTTTGGTGTTGTAAATGTCCATAGGCGATGGTAACCGCTTTCCATCAAGTGGGCCGTCTTCCTGTCTGCTGAACTCCTGCAATAAAAAAAATCTATTTGTATTAATAATAATAATACCCGCAGGGGGGGCTTTGTGGCGAAGCCTTAGGTGAGTACCTGACTCCGGGGTCAAGGCAAGCCCCCCGCCTAAGATGCTTGCCTTAGCCAGCCGACACGGAGTGGAGATCGCTAGAGCTAAGACTCAAGCTCCAGGGGTGGAAGTGATAAATAGCATCACGTCAGAAGTAGCTTCGGTGAACCTGCAGCCCACCTCTCTACACCCCTTAGCCACTTACACTCATGTTGCCCCTGTTTTTATGTCATTTTTAGGGGCCCATGCAGGGAGTGGCGAGTCACCGTCTGCCCATTTTTCCATGTTCCTTGAACATTACGAATAGCAGACGCCATAGTCACCATATTCCCAGACCCCTAAGTACCACTAGCAGTTCACCCCAATAGCCCGATACTTTTTGTCCTCATTTCCCACAATAGTTCTACACTGGCCGAGGCTTGTCCTTGGGTGCATTGTTATATGGTGTAGACAGGGATAATCGCCGGTCAGTGTCACGCTTCATTTACATTAAATTTGTCAAAGGGCCTCTAGGTGTTGGCCTTCCCATGGCCCCACGCAAGCCTTCCAAATGTCCGGGCCATTTTTATGGCCCGTGGTCTTGAAAGACATACAAATAATAATAATAATCGGCAGGCAAACACACATTGTATATCGTCAAATTAAGCAATTTACGCTTGTGTTATGGGTAATATACAACGGACTACTCTGGGGCCGATCCCAGACACCTAGACCATAGTAAGTAACGGAGAAAATACGTTTCCGTAATTTACTATACCAGGAATCGAACCCGGAGCCTTTGCGTTGCAATGAGGTAGGCCGACAAAGGCTTAGCTAGTTACCCGCTCAACCACAGAGGCCGTCAATTAGGGGCATAAAAATGGCCCGGTTTTTGGAACGCTTGTGTCGGGCCACGGGGGCAATTAATGGAGTTGTTGCAAACAATGCATACTCAGTAAAACAAAGACACAATAAAAGGAAGAAAAATAATTAATAATATTATTATACATACATACATACATAACTTCACGCCAGTTCCCTTGCGGGGTAGGCACGAAGAACAGAGTGCCATTTAGGCTTATTCTTACACACCTCACTTGCCTCTTTGACATTCATAACTCTTGTCATGCAAGCTCGTCTGTTCTTAAGGCTCCTGACATCACCTTCTGCTAGTACACGATCAATTTGATCAATATTATTATAGTTATAATAATGACATGACGTACTAAAATCTTATACTGCAACCATAAATTCCTTACATGCTTGGTAAGAAAAAAACGTTATACAAAATATAGTATAAGAGGTTGGAGGTATATACCCAATTGAGTAAATAATTTTCAGTTCTATTCTAGACTCAGAGATAATTGGTTGTTCACTTGAAAATGTGAGTTTTTTCAATTATTTACAAAGCTGGCAAACAGTGTGACGGCACATCTGTGTATATTAGAGATGCCACGAATAATCGGCTGCTATTCTGTATTCTGCCATTTTTTTAATTATTCGGTATTCGGCCAAATCGGTCAGAGACAATCGGTGTCCATTTTTATCTAATATATAAAATTCTCGTGTCACAGTTTTCGTTGCCATACTCCTCCGAAACGGCTTGACCGATTTTGATGAATTTTTTTGTGCTTATCCGGTATCTATGAGAATCGGCTAACATCTATTTTTCATCCCCCTAAATGTTAGGGGTAGTCCACACCTAAATTTTTTTTTTTTGTCAAAATTTCTTAATTATATTTTATTATGATTTAGCATTGAAAAATACATACAACCCTAATTTTTCACCCCTCTACGATCAACCCCTATTTTTTATTTGTTAATTATAAACTTTAGTTTTTTGGCAAGATTTTTAATCTTATTTTGTCATGACTTACAATAAAAAAAATATATTACTCTTTTAGATTCACTATTAGAACCGGTAGGTGGCGCTGAGATCGGGTTCTGGAATCCTCCTAACCACCGGGAGCGATTTTGGTGATTTTGTTTTTGTGTGTTTGAGTGGGTACCCGGATGGTTTAGATTCGCAATTAGAACCGGTACGTGGCGCTGGGATCGGGTTCTAGAATTTTATTTTTTAAAGGCAGGACGACGTCTGCCGGGGCCGCTAGTTTTTTATAAAAACTGGCAAGCAGTGTGGCGGCACATCTATGTATATTAGACATAGCACGAATATTCGGCTGCTAATTCTGTATTCGGCCATTTTTTTTACATATATACATAACTTCACGCCAGTGCCTTTGCGGGGTAGGCACGAACAACAGAGCACCATTTAGGCTTATTCTTAGACACCTCGCTTGCTTCTTTGACATTCATAACTCATGTCATGCACGCTCGTCTGTTCTTAAGGCTCCTGACATCACCTTCTGCTAGTACACGATCAATTTGATCATGGAAGGTGTGTCGTGGCCTTCCACGACTTCTGCATCCATCCACTTTTGCATTGTATATCTGTTTAGTCATTCTTCCATCATGCATTCTTTCCACATGCCCGAACCACCGGAGCATTCCTTTCCTTACCTTCGCCCCGACACTCTCTTTCCGACCAACTCTTTTTCTTACTTCGCTATTACGAACGCGGTCCACGAGCGTCACTCCGCAGATTTTCCGCAGTGCTCGCATCTCGACCGCGTTTACTCTACTTTCATGCTCTCTCTTCCATACCCAACTCTCGCTTCAATACGTGAGCGTAGGTACCAGCACCGCGTTGTGTATGGCAAGCTGGGCCTTCTGGCTGAGGTTCTTAGCGCCTAGAAGTTTACCTAGCGCTCCATTCACACTATTGCCATTTTTTTTAATTATTCGGTATTCGGCCAAATCGGTCAGAGACAATCGGTGTGCTTTTTTATTTATTAAAAAAAACTGGCAAACAGTGTGACGGCACACCTATATATACTAGAGATGCAACTCATATTCAGCTGCTATTCTGTATTCGGCCACTTTTAAACTATTCGGTATTCGACCAAATCGGTCGCAGGCAATCGGTGTGATTTTTTATTTATTTACAAAACTGGCCAACAGTGAGACGGCACACCTATGTATACTAGAGATGCCACTCATATTCAGCTGCTATTCTGTATTCGGCCACTTTTAAACTATTCGGTATTCGGCCAAATCGGTCGCAGGCAATCGGTGTGCTTTTTTATTTATTTACAAAACTGGCCACCAGTAAGACGACGCACCTATGTATACTAGAGATGCCACTCATATTCAGCTGCTATTCTGTATTCGGCCACTTTTAAACTATTCGGTATTCGACCAAATCGGACGCAGGCAATCGGTGTGCTTATTTATTTACAAAACTGGCCACCAGTGAGTCGGCACACTTATGTATACTAGAGATATCACGAATATTCGGCTCCTATTCTGTATTCAAACTTATAATTTAAATTAATTAGGGTCGAATTTCGACCACTGGGCGACCACTAGTGTTCATTAATACGTGACACTGGCCATATATATAAATTGTGCAGAATGCAGAAGTATATAATATTGAACGCTACATAAAATATAAAAAGTCCAACAAAACCGCTATACATAATTGTTGTACTTCTATGATAATTACGCAAATAGGAGTATATGTATGTCTGGAGGTGTAAAAACCTGTCTTTTGGGGTGAGTGTAGTGCATACGTGATGATCTCCCCTGATTTCGAGCGGAGCGGTCAAGATTTTTTTTATTTTTTTTATTGCAGTAGTTCAGCAGACAAGCAGACGGCCCACTTGATGGAAAGCAGTTGCCATCGCCTATGGACATTTGCAACAGCAAAGGTGCTACAAATGCGTTGCTGCTCTCTTAAGTGAGACTGAAACCTGGTCACTAATGCCGGAACACAACTCAAGGTTTTTTATGGTGACATAGTTTAGACCAGGGGTCGTAGCCATCCAGTCGGGCAAATGCCCTACCACCTGGCTGTGGGTTGTTCTGTCGCCTCTTACGACAGGCCGCCCCAACGCAGAAAATTGTATTCTTTCTCCGTTCCTGCACAGATAAAAGATGATGACGTACGTACAAGATGGAGCACGTTTACCTAGAAGGTACCTATTTCCACGAGACTTGAAGATACCCAGGTTGTAAGCATTGGAAAAAACAGACCCCGGAAATGATTTCTACTTCTTTGCGGTGCGTTCGTTCTTATGTGTAGAATATCCTACATATATCAGTGCCGCATGCCGCCGGTGCATCTGGTTGTCTGCTATCTCTTCTATCTCCCTATTAACCACTATTACTATCCTAATGACTAAACAGATATACAATGCAAAAGTGGATGGATGCAGAAGTCGTGGAAGGCCACGACACACCTTCCATGATCAAATTGATCGTGTACTAGCAGAAGGTGATGTCAGGAGCCTTAAGAACAGACGAGCGTGCATGACAAGAGCTATGAATGTCAAAGAAGCGAGTGAGGTGTGTAAGAATAAGCCTGAATGGCGCTCTGTCGTTCGTGCCTACTCCGCAAGGGAACTGCCGTGAAGTTATGTATGTATGTATGTACTATCCTAATAACTGCCGCCCTTTAGCACTATAATCAAAGAAAATAAAAAGGCGCGAGTGTGTGTGGGGGGGGGGGAGGAGGGGGGGGGGGTGGTATGTGCCCGTATGTGTGTGTGTCAGTAAATAAAATGTCAGTACAAAAAACTTCAACTATTAACGTAGACTAAAATAATTTAGTAAATACTAGCTGATGCCCGCGACTACGTCCGCGTGGTGGGGTGCGGTTTTTTAACTATCCAATAGGAACTCTTTAATTTGTCGAGATCAAAAGTATCTTATATGTGGACCAGGGATATAAGCTACCACCATACAAAATTTCATTTAAATCGGTCCAGACGTCTCGGAGAATAGCCGGTACAAACAGAGAAACAAAAAAATTAAAAAAAATCTAAATTAGTTCTATTTCACTTCTTACATCCTCCTGACTCGGTTTTTAGCATATTTTTTTCATTGTACTGAAATTAGATCTCTACAATTTTATTATATCTACACGGGTGGACAATGCTGTGGGAAAACGTCTAGAGCGATTTAATTATTGTAAATTTTTGGATTCAGATTAATTAAATCACTCTAGACGTTCTGTAAGAATCTATTCTATCTTAATATATATAAATTACGTGTCACGTTGTTTATCCGCGATGGACTCCTAAACTACTTGACCGATTTTAATCAAATTTGCACACCGTGTGCAGTTTGATCCGACTTGAAAGATAGGATAGCTTACATTTGGACCCGGTAGGTAGCGCTGCAATCGGGTTTTAAATTTTATTTCTTCAGGGCAGAACAACGTCTGACGGGACAGCTAGTTATTGTATATATGTATATATATGATTATGTATACATGTATGTATTTGTATATTTATTTCTTAAATTAGTTGGAGTATTTATGTATCTATTGCCTTTTTCCTGCACCACCTACCTACCTACTTATACAATTTTGTTGATTTAGGTTGCCTGGAAGAGATCGCTTTGTGCGATAAGGCCGCCTATTGTATTGCCTAGAAAATATTGTAAATATAGTCTGTTTTATTATTGTATATTTTGGTGTGCAATAAAGTATTATCTCTCTCTCTCTTTATTTTTATATAATCTTTACAGAATGGCGTCTAATATGATTGAAGAAGAAATTGTTGAAGCAGAAACTGAATGTGACCAGCTCAAAGGACCTCAGGCGGAGCCGCGGCAATACGATATAATTTACTTTAATATATTAGCATTGCTGTACTTCCATATAGCTGGGATTTATGGATTATATGTGTGTTTTTTATATGCTATGTGGAGTTCTATATTTTGGAGTGAGTAGCAATTTCCTAGGGTGAGCTATAAATATCCGGTGCATACATTTCAAAAGCGGCCGGCGAGTGCCAGAACAGATTGCTCAACAGTTATATTGTTAACTATTTAAACGATGGTTAAAGCCGGTTGTAACACTCGTCGGCCGCTGCCACGGCATACTCGCTTCGCGCAGCTTGTGGGCTTTGGTTTGTGTTTTTGGATTGTTTTGATTTTTTTTCGTTGACTAGTGGCTTTCTTCTGGATTTTGATTAGATTTCTCAACTTTGACCTATAAGTCTAGAAGTCCTAAGTTATTTATAAGATAAAAGTGCAATATTTGTGGAAACTCACTAACTCACACAACACACACACGCACGCACGCGAGCATGGACGCATAATTTTAAATAATTAATGTAATTACACCAATTATTTCATAAACAGAATTGTAGCAATTAAGAAGGAGGCCACGACACACCTTCCATGATCAAATTGATCGTGTACGAGCAGAAGGTAATGTCGGGAGCCTTAAGAACAGACGAGCGTGCATGACATGAGTTATGAATGTCAAAGAAGCAAGTGAGGTGGGTAAGAATAAGCCTAAACGGGCTTCTGTTGTTCGTGCCTACCCCGCAAGGGAACTGGCGTGAAGTTATGTATGTATGTATGTATGTATGTATGTATGTATGTAAGAAGGAGGTCCCCAAGATACAGGTCGACCTAGTATAGGGACTAAAATACTCAAAAAGTGGGCCGGTCACATTTGTCGCAGGATCGATGGCCGATGGTGCAGACGAATCCTGGAGTGGAGACCGCGTCTTGGTAAACGTGGTGTCTGACGCCCTCCAATCCGATGGACTGACGACCTGCGCAAGATCACCAGTAGGCGCTGGATGAGGAAAGCAGAGGATTGTGATGAGTGGCGCCAACTTGGGTAGGCCTACGTCCAGCAATGGACCGTTATTGGCGGACGATGACGACGTCGCGTTCTCATGGAAACAGTCGCAAGACAAAAGGCTCGGCTTTACCGCAAACGCGACACAATTTTTAATTTTTTTATTGCAAGAGTGCAGCAAACAGGCAGACGGTCCATTTTATAAAAAGCGGTTACCATCGCCTATAGACATTTACAACACCAAAGGTGCTACAAAGGCGCTGCTGCTCTCTTAAGGGTCACTGGAACCTGGTCACTAATGCCGGAACACAACTGAAGGTTGTTATGGCGACATACTTTAGAACAGGGGTGGTAGCCATCCAATCGGGCAAATGCCCTACCACCTGGCTGTGGGTTGTTTTGTCACCTCTTACGACAGGCCGCCCGGCCGCAGGAAATTTTATTCTTTCTCCGTTCCTGCACGGATAAAAATTCACAATTTCAGCTGATGTGTCATGGGTCACTTAAAAACACTGCGAGCGTAGCTGAACTTTCAGCGCTGTATTTTCGTCAGGTGTGTCAATAGCCTTAGACATCAGTTTTATATATTTGTATAGATTTTAATTGGTCTTCTGTCTTCCAGATGTGTTAATCTTCGTCATAGGCAATCTGGGTGTAACAGCTGGTACCCATCGTTACTGGTCTCACAAAGCGTACAAGGCAACTAGACCGCTCCAGGTCTTCTTGATTCTTGCACACTCTGTAGCCAACCAGTACTCTGTAGCACGCTGGGTAAGAGACCACCGTCTTCATCATAAATACAGTGATACTGATGCAGACCCTTACAATGCCACAAGAGGTTTCTTTTACTCCCACATTGGCTGGTTACTGGTGCGGAAACATCCTGAGACCGGAAGACGTAGGAAGGTGATAGACATGAGTGATATATATAGTGACCCACTGTTGAAATTTCAAGATCAGTAAGTGCCTTTGAAAGTTTTTATAAGAATTCTTGACATATTTTACTAGAAATTTATACTAATATTATAAGAGGAAAAATTTGTATTTGTATGTATATTATGTGTAAGGAATAAACTTAAAAACTACTCGACCGATGTCAAAAATTCTTCCATCATTAGAATGCTACATTATCCCTGAGTAACTTAGACTATATTTTTTTTTATTGCAGGACTTCAGCAGACAGGCAAACGGCCCACTTGATGGGAAGCGGTTACGATCGCCTCTGGACATTTGCAACACCAGAGGTGCTATAAATGCGCTGCTGTTCTCTTAAGAGAGAGTGAAACCTGGTCACTAATGCCGGACCACAACTCAAGGTTGTTATGGCGGCATATTCTAGACTAGGGGTGGTGGCCATCCAGTCGGGCAAATGCCCTACCATCTGGCTGAGGGTTTTTTTGTCGTCTCTTACGACAGGCCGCCCCAACGCAGGAAGTTCTGTGCTTTCTCCGTTCCTGCACGGATAATTAGATTAAATCCTCCTATTCCATCCATGTTATCTTGTTCCTATCGCATCCTTAAGACGGTCAGGGCTATGGCTTATCTCTTTGTTGTGAAGCTGGCAGAAAGACAGGTGGCCCATCTAATGAAAACTGATTACCATCGTCTATAGACGTTCGTAATTCTAAGAACAAAGCCACCTCGTTCCCAGCCTTTAGAATGTCATAAAGAGATCATAAAGAAGGAACGAGTTAGGAGAATGCAATAATTTGTTGTTTTGCTCAAGATCTAATGATTATTATTTCTAGGATTTTGTAGCCAAATGATAAAAATAGTGGATATTTGTAAGATTGACAGTATCCTTAATCATTGGTGGAAGGTTTTTATTAACCCATTCCAGGGGCCAAATTTCATATTATTTTTGTCCACAAGCTGCCAGCTGCCATCAATATTCCCGCGCTAAAACCAAGAGAATTAATTATATCGTCTCTTTTATTCTAATACAAATTCTATGTAGGTAGAGGGAGAAAACATCAGTTCTATGTTCGTTTCAAATATCTAAAATTATTTGACCACAAATTTGTGGTGCTTCCCAATTAGGCGTTATGACAGTTCGAGAACAGATTTCTGGTGGTTCAGTCTCAAAATGTTAATTATGCAATTAATATCTTCTTTGTTTCAGGCACTCGTACTGGTTCCTTCCACTTGTAATCTTCATAATACCATCATGCATTCCAACGCTATGGGGAGAGTCGTTCACAAACGCCTGGCACCTTAACATGCTGCGATACATTCTGAACATGAATGTTATATTCTGCGTGAACAGCTTTGCTCATTTATGGGGCCTCAGACCTTACGATAATCATATAGCTCCTTCCCAGTCGCCTGGAGTCAATATTCTGACTTTAGGAGAAGGCTGGCATAACTACCATCATAGTTTTCCGTGGGATTATAGATCTGATGAATTCGGTGTGAGATTCAACTTTAACGCTTGGTTCATAGATGTTTGTGCAAAGTTGGGCTTGGCTTATGACCTTAGGACAGCTTCTGTAGAAGTGATTGAAGCAAGGGCTGAAAGGACTGGTGATGGAAGTAGAGTAAAAAGTCTATGAAATTGTAAAACGGCAAGCGATTTCCTCGTAGCTTTATCGGGAGTCAAACCTTGGTGAATAACCCTAGAATTTTTTTATTGCATGAGTTCAGCAGACACGCAAACGGCCCACTTGATAGAAACGGGTTACCGTCGCTTATGGATCGCTTCTTTCTAAAGGGAGACTGGAGCCTGGCCATTAATGCTGGAACACAACTCAAGGTTGACCTGGCTTTGTGTTGTTTCGTCGCCTCTTACAACAATTCGCCCCAAAGCAGGAAATTGTATTCTTTCTCCGTTCCTCCATCTGTCTGCTGAACTAACGCAATAAAAAAAATTCATTATTAGGTAGAAAAAAATGTAACAAAATAAAAACGTAGCGCAAAATAGACGAAGTGGTCGCAATTCGACCATAATGATTAATATCAAAGACTATACTTCTATAATCACAGATTTCGCCAATGCTACACTGTTAATTTGACTTTAACAATAAACAAAAGAGCATATATGCGTGTGTGTGTCAAATAGATGGTAGTGTGTGTGATGTTTTATTATTGGTTTAATGTATTTTTTATGCATAATTCTCTAGAGTATAATCCGCGCAATTTTCGTAAAAAGGGGTACAAAGTTTTTGCTAGATTATTTTGATTATGATTTTATTTAATAATAATTGGTAATAATTTAAACTGTGTATTACAATAATAACTACTATTATATACATATTTACAAGTAAAAGATGTAGTCCAGATCGCTCTCGGTGGGGAGCGTTCCCAAAATGCTGGCCGCATTCCCGCGTTGTATGGCAACGCTAATACGTTGCCCTAAATATAGGCCAGCCCTTTGGTCACGCGAGACTTCTTTCAATCGCTTTGAAAGGTCTCGATAAAGTTGATGAGCCTCACGTCCCCATGGCCCCAAAGTCTCAACCCCAAAAGCCACAAATATGTATCCGTAACCGATGGATGCATATTTGCGGCGTTTCAGGGTTTCTTGAAGTGTGGCAGCTCCTCCGGCAGTGACGGCTGTATTTGGAAGATGGGAAGCCGCTAACGTATCGACACAAGTTGCGTCCCATACTAAGGGGCGTCCCATCTTCCAAGGTACCAACGACATTCCGTCTGGTCGCTTGCCATCGTCGCGGCACAGTCCGTTCGGTTCAAGAACAGCAGATACCCCGACGGTGACAAGAGACCGGCGGATGATATCGTCGATTGCCGCATGTCGTGAAGTTCTACCAGCACTCCTCAAACACGACAAGCCATGATGGCCAAGTCTATCAACTTTATCTCCGCACCGACAACGATGTGGGACTACGATGTCTGCCCCCAGGCGAATTTATGATAATGATTTTATTTATATTATTATTTTGTTCTTTTGAAAATAATGACTTTTATATTAAACATGTATCACGATTTTTTTTTATGGCATGATGATTATGACTTAAGAATGATAGTGGTTTGGGACCAATATTTTATCTATAATTTTGCCCTCCTTTTTTTATTTAGTTTTAGTATTTAATTTTAGGTTTCTATTTTATAGTTTAATTTAATTTTTTAAATAATTTTAGTTGTTGCAATAAGGAACTAAAAGTGGTAGGCTCTATAGTAAAAATTGCTTTCTGTTTTTGAAAATAATCGATTAATGCGAATGAATTTCAACAATGGCGCTCTGTTGTTCGTGCCTACCCCGTAAGGGAACTGGCGTGAAGTTATGTATGTATGTATGTATGTATGAATTTCAACAATAAATAATAGAATGATATACATAAATAGACGAATTGTGTATAGTTTTTTTTTTTGTGCGGTCTTGTATTATTTAATTCCTTTTTTGTTATCTAATTTTCCAATATTGTATAAATTTATTATAATTTTCTTATAGTTGTATGAGTCAAATGCGTAACATGATCTTTTTTTTTGTGGAAACTCAGCTGATATGTGTATTAATTTGTGTTTTATATTGTAAGAATTATAATTATTGTATTTTTTCCAAATAAATAAATAAAATTAAAAACCAAAAAATGATGATTAAGGACAAGTTTAGATTAGTAGGGAAGATATATTGACAGATATCGTATGCATACATACATACATACATAACTTCACGCCAGTTCCCTTGCGGGGTAGGCACGAACAACAGAGTGCCATTTAGGCTTAGATATCGTATGTATATACAATAATGTAGTAATCATTTTTAATCGATTTTCACCATCAGTTTTATAAATGTACATTGAAGGTTTATATATATATATATATATATATATATATATATATATATATATATATATATATATATATATATATATATATATATATATATATATATATATATATATATATATATATATATATATATATATATAATTAAATTAATAACCTAAACCTGTTTTAATCAGTTTAATTTTGACAGTTCAAAAGTTTGTAAAATATTAATAAACTGCTGTTCTCTATTAAAAACTTAATTTAGTTTTATAAGTAACTTAGAATAACTACCTAGCAGCGAGGTAAACGTTAGTCTACTAATATTATGAAGAAGAAATATTTGTATTTTTGTATGTTTGTAATGACTAAACTCAAAAACTACTTGATCGATTTCAAAAATTATTTCACCATTAGAATGCTACATTATCCCAGATTGACATAAGCTACATTTATTACTATAAAATTTAAGGATCCCTGCTAAAACTTCAATAACATAAATCAAGGTGTAAAAAAATTTGAGTGGGTCCGGGGATGGTTTACATTCACAATTATACCCGGTAGGTGGCGCTGGAATCGGGTTTTTAATTTTTTATTTTTTCAGGGCAGAACAACGTCTGCCGGAAATACTAGTGTAAAATAAATTAAGGATTTTCAAAATGTTACTTTTGCATTACTCCTAAATTGTTGTAGTTTCCATCACTACTTTATCTTTGAATTTAATTCCTATAAATAAAAAAAAAAAAAAACACCGGTACTTTTTTTAAATTATTTATTGCAGGAGTTCAGCAGACAGGCAGACGGCCCACTGGATGGAAAGCGGTTACCATCGCCTATGGACATTTGCAACACCAAAGGTGCTACAAATGCGCTGCTGCTCTCTTAATTTGTTTAATTAATTAATTTAACTGATTAATTCAATGAATTAATTTAATAGATTAATTAAATTAGTCAATTTAACGGATTAATTTAATTAATTAATTTAACGGATTAATTTAATTGATTAATTTAATTAACTAATTTATTTATTTATTTTCTTTATTCTAAATTATTATGTACTCGATGTTTATATATAATGCATGCTGTCTATGCATCAAGAAGGCCATTCAGCAATCATATTCTCTGTGTTCTAGTTTTATTTAAAAGTACGTAAGCTGAGTTGGCCAGTTTGTGAACGAAACTAAAAAAAATAAAGAGGAAAATTTACTTAACAGCGTAATGTCAGTCAATATGTCGGCGGTTCCGGTGTAGGGAAGCCCAAGTTCCGGTCGGTCGGTGACCGGAAGTGGTCGATGATTGGATAACGAGCAGGTCTATTAACGCGGAATAGATTTACCATAGACTAATAGATTTTTAATAGAATTCAGTCACAGTGTGGGGTAAAAATGCTGGTTCAACTTATTATGAACTATATGAGAGAGATATGACCTAGATCCTTGCACTAGAGAAGCAGAAGCTCCACCAACCTTGAGATCCATCCTCTCCTGGCTCGGTTCAGGTTGCACACAGGAACAGCACGCAGCACTAAACTCCACCTTAGAGCTAACACTTTTAACAAAGTCTAATCATATATAGTTCTTGGCACGGCCAGTAATTAAAGTAAGTATAAAGAGTGCTATCCAAAAAAAAATCATATATACATATGTATTTATTTTGTTTTTGTACTTATGTTTACAGCACGCAGCACTGGCAACTTGCTCGAGGGAGCTCCCCTAAGGAGTTTTACCTCGGCTGGACTGTTGCCATGAATGGGGAATGAATTTAATGATGCCCACCATAGGGCGACACAAAATACTAATTGAGAACGGGCGACGGGTAATATAAAGCCCGAAGGGAAGGATCACGGCGGGCCGGGATCGGTGGTTCGCGGTGGCCTACGCTATCTTACTGCCGTTTCGCAACGTGTTATGGCTGGGAGAGAAGAAATGGCGAAAGAAACTTCCCAGCAACACGCCTAGTCTATCCTGTGGGGTGAGCTATGTCTCCTAGCGTTCCTCGCGGGGACGTGGAGAGATCTTGATTGGCGGCGTCTGAGACGCCGCCGTCTATGTCTGTCTGTCGCACGAGAGCCTTTCGACGAGGCTAATAATCGGACGCGGACACGACGAGCGGATTTCGATGGTGCGGCGCGAGATCGAAATACTTACGCGAGAGCGACGTAATGTAGCTTTTGATGGAGGGAAGCTCCAGATCGCGGTGGAGGTCGACGTTACGCATATAGAGGGGAGCACCGACGGCTCTGCGCATGAATTTATTATGCACGATTTGCAGTTTATCTAAAAGGGCAGGCTTGGCATGGCCGAATACCACACTCGCGTATATCATGATCGGGCGGATGCATGTTTTATACAGAGTAAGCTTGTGTCTGAGGGACATTTTGCTTCGTTTGTCTATCATGGGTGCTAAACGACCCATCACAAATCACGCTCTATTTCGGACTATAGTGATATGCTCGTTGAAGCGCAAGTTCTGATCTAGGGTGACACCCAGGTATTTGGTGTACTTTGTCCAGGGGATTTGTTGGTCGTAGAGCGAAATGGTTTTTAGGCGAAGGCAAGCGCGTTTGGGGAAGCGAAGCGTGTTGGGGGAAAAGAACATTGCTGCGATTTTCTCCGGGTTTACCTCTATCCTCCATTTGCGAAACCATTCGCCTAGCTCTGTGACAGCTGCCTGCAGCCGGACGCATGCCATTTGTCGGTTGTGATCTGATGTATAGAGTGCGGTGTCATCCGCAAAGAGGGCCAACTCCATATCTGGAGTTTTTGGGATGTCGCTGGTGTATAGCGTGAAGAGTAGTGGGGACAGGGCCGAGCCCTGTGGTACACCGGCTGTGAGTGGGTGAGGGGACGAGCGCGTTCCCTCCACTAGAAAACGGAAGCTACGGCCTAGGAGGAAGTCTCTCAAGATGAGCACGAATGTGTCTGGCACACACGCTTGTCTGTTCTTAAGGCTCCTGACATCACCTTCTGCTAGTACACGATCAATTTGATCATGGAAGGTGTGTACTTATGTTTGCTATGTTTATTTATCATTCATCATTATCTATTAACTGCACCACCGTCGGTATTGGAAATCTATCAATCCCTGCCAAGAATTGCCTGGAAGAGATCGCTTCTTAGCGATAAGGCCGCCCGTTTTACAATCTTTTATTTTGTTCTACTTCTGATTGTCTATGCTTGGATGTACAATAAAGAATTATCTATCTATCTATCTAATTGTCCATGATCTTGTCTAGAAAGTACTATCTGTCTTTAAATAAATATGTCTTATATATCAAACATCTATCTATTGTAATATATGTTAATATAAAATGCTTGTCACATATAATGTTACAAATATATTTATTTAGGGTTTTTGTATATCTTAATATATATAAATTACGTGTCACGTTGTTTGTCCGCGATGGACTTCTAAACTACTTGACCGATTTTAATCAAATTTTCACACCGTGTGCAGTTTGATCCAACTTGAAAGATAGGATAGCTTACATTTGGACCCACCGCCACCTACTGGTTCTAATTGTGAATCTAAACCATTCGGGAACCCACTCAAACACACAAAAACAAAATCACCAAAATCGCTCCAGGTGATTAGGAGGAGTTTAGAACCCGATCTCAGCGCCACCTATCGGTTCTAATTGTGAATCTAAACCATCCGGGAACCCACTCAACACACAAAAACAAAATAACCAAAATCGCTCCAGGTGATTATGAGGATTCTAGTACCCGATGTCAGCGCTACCTACCGGTTCCAACGGGATAAAAAGTATCCCATGTCCGTGTCCTGGATCTAAGCTACCTCCCCACCAATTTTCAGCTAAATCGATACAGCCGTTCTTGAGTTATAAATAGCGTAACTAACACGACTTTCTTTTGTATATATAGATTATGTTTTTATATGTATTAAAGGCCTTACTTATAATCGTTTCTTAAATTTAAAGAAACTGCTCAGCAACTGATTAGAGAAAATCTTACCCATGAACTCTTCTTTAGTCGAAAATTTTGAGTACAACCTACGTTAATCATTTGAATTTCCTTTATCTGTGCTCCTCTTAGGTAAACAACAGGTAATACACGTTTATAAGTGAAAGAAAAGATATTCTTTGATTAGGGTCTGATTCTGATTCTCTTACTTAAGAGATGGCTAATCGTTTCTTAACGAGATTATTATAAGTAAGGCCGTAAATTTATAAATTAGTACATACATACATAACTTCACGCGACAGAGCGCCATTCAGGCTTATTCTTACACACCTCACTTGCTTCTTTCACATTCATAGCTCTTGTCATGCACGCTCGTCTGTTCTTAAGGCTCCTGACATCACCTTCTGCTTGTACACGATCAATTTAATTATGGATGGTGTGTCGTGGCCTTCCACGACTTCTGCATCCATCCACTTTTGCATTGTATATCTGTTTAGTCATTCTTTTATCATGCATTCTTTCCACATGCCCGAACCACCGGAGCATTCCTTTTCTTACCTTCACCCCGACACTCTCTTTCTTACTTCGGTATTACGAAGGAAGAAAGAGAGAATAGATTGTAGAGCGTTCCCTTATTATAAATTAGTGTAAGTATGTTTTTTTTTTTTAATTTATTTATCAAGACAACAAAATGATTACAACTCGTTGATTTTATACATAGCACAGAAAACCTCTGGGGTTTATATTAGTGCTATGGTTATCTACGTCCGTATTGTGTTGTGCGTTGTGTTCCGTTGTACGTCCGTACAACGGAACACAAACCAACTTGACTGATAATTACTTTTATTTTTCCTTCCACCCATTTTAATATTATATAAAATTATTAGAGCTAGGCATGTTTGCTGAAGAGTTTCTTGCGCCGCTTCTTCTCTTCAAGCCATAACATGTTGCGAAGCGGTAGTAAATTATATTAGGCTCCCATAGAGTAAATAATAACCATAAACAAAATTAAAATTAACAAGTTGGCGGTAGGCTAAATAAAACTTAACAATACTCGTTGACACTTGACATCTTTGTCTTTGGGGAGTTTTGGGGAACAATAAAGTGATATCTATCTTGTCGAGTCATCCGGTTTTTTTTTAATTTTTATTAGAGGAGTTCAGCAGACAGGCAGAAGGCGCACTTGCTGTAAAGCGGTTACCATCGCCTATGGACATTTGCAACACCAAAGGTGCTACAAATGCGCTGCTGCTCTCGTAAGGGAGGCTGGAACCTGGCCACTAATGCCGGAACACAACTCAAGGTTGTTATGGCGACATAATTTAAAACAGGGCTGGTAGCCATCCAGTCGGGAAAATACCCTACCACCCGGCTGTGGGTTGTGGGTTACCGGACGACTAGACACTCCGGAATAAATTTCACGACTTCTCAAATATTTAATTGATTCGTATTTGAGAGTAGGCCTATAATGTTTAGAGGCACAAAGCGGCTTTTATAATAGGAACAATAGGCGTCTCGCAGGTGTGAGAGGAGGGCCTATTGTATAAGTGATTGCCTATCAAGTTGAAGAAAGACTTTTAATTATCTTTTTAACCTATTTTAATTTCGAAGAAAGCTTTTCATACTCGTATACTAATATATAAAGCTGAAGAGTTTATTTGTTTGAACCCGCTAATCTCAGGAACTGCTGGTCTGATTTGAAAAATTATATCAGTGTTAGATAGCCCATTTATCAAGGAAGGCTATAGGTTATATATCATCACACTAAAATCAATAGGAGCGGAGCACCAATGAAGAATGTTTCAAAATTGGGAGGTTTTGAAAACAAATTCCACGCAGACGACGTCGCGGGCACAGATATAATAAATAAAGTGTCTGTGGGTGTAATATATAATTCATTATAATAACAGCTCATAAACGGGGAAGGGACAGTATACCCGCCACACTTGTCCAAGGCGGCTTGGCAGGTTTCACACGTCGGTTATTTCGATATGCGAGTTTCATCAGGCTTCTAAATAGAAAAACTAAAATCAGGATCTATAAAACCGTCATACGGCCCATCCTGATGTATGGGTGCGACGCTTGGACGCTTTCCCTCGAGGAGGAGAACCAGCTTTTAGTAGCGGAGAGGAAGGTTCTCCGTAAGATCCTGGGTCCAACAAAAAGAGAGGATGGCAGCTGGAGGCTCCGAAGTAACCTCGAAATATATCTCTCTATACTTAAAATGAAACACCGTCGCAAGCTTCATCTCGCGTGTCTACTTTTCGGTGTAATTAAAAACAAAGCACCTAAGTATTTATTTGAAAAACTTTTATGGGCAGGCTCACATAGATCTACTAATCTACGACAATGTGCAGTACAGCTTATTACTTTGCGACACCATTCAGCGGCTCTTAAAGGCAGCTTCCGGTATTCAGCTTCCAGGTGCTGGAACAATATTCCGCCATCAATAAGAACCGCTCGAAGTGCATATATTTTTAAAAGTAAACTGAAAGCGTTCCTGTACGAACACCAGAGGCAGCAAGCAGATCTCGCACTTGATACAAGCGCCTTTTAGTAAGCCTAGTGAGTCTTTTTTATAGTTATAGTTGTATTTAATTTAATTTCTTTTTGTTCGTAATACCTATTATTATTTTTCAAAATCATTATTTTCAAATTTCAATAATTATTACATAACATATTATGCACTTATATTAAATTATTCAAAATATGTCTATTCTTTGTTTCATGGTGTTCTAATTATAAATAATATTAAATGTTCCGTAGTTATTTTATTATTTTATCTTCTGTGAAGGTGACGTTACTGCCTGGCACTAACGGAAGACCAGCGTTGGTTGTGATCAACCAGCATTTGCTGAGTTAGGGCCTGTTTAGAGTTAGTTAAGTTTTGGATTTTATTAAACTGCTTATGTATACTTTAATAATTTTAAATAACTCTAAATAAACATTATTTTCTTTCTTTCTTCTTTCTTTCGAAATTGAGAATCTCGTGGCCGAGTCTAACATAATAGGAGAAATAAAAGCTCACCGCCTCCGCTGGCTCGGTCACGTAGAACCGATGGGAGAGGATCGCAGCGTGAGGAAAGCATATTTGGGACGGCCGGTAGGTCGGCGTCCGGTCGGCCGTCCTAAATATCGCTGGAAGGACAGAGTAGAGGCAGACCTGTCGCAGCTAGAAGCCAGTAATTGGCAAGAAGCCGCACAGGACCGAGAAAAGTGGCGTGTTCTCGTGTCGGAGGCCAAGACCCACTTTGGGTCGCTGAGCCAACGGAGTAAGTAAGTAAGAGTTTCATCACGATATTTTTCTTCACCATTGTTAGCATGTGGTAATTGTAACTATATGCATTTAGGTCAGAAAACTGCCTAAGTGATGCATGCGTTCCAGCCAGGATTCGAACCCATCTAATCTAAATAAACATAATGGACACTTTCTTAGTCTGAATACTCTTAGTAAATTTAGGTTATACTAGCTGTGCCCGCGACGTGATCCGTGTGGAATTTGTTTTCAAAACCCCCCGATTTCGAAACATTCTTCATTGGTGCTCCACTCCTATTAGTCTTAGCGTGATGATATATAGCATATAGCCTTCCTCGATAAATGGGCTATCTAACACTGAAAGAATTTTTCAAATCAGACCAGCAGTTTCTGAGATTAGCGCGTTCAAACAAACAAACTCTTCAGCTTTATGTATTAGTATAAGATTTAAATTACTTATTAGTCTTTTTAGATTAGATGGTAATATTAATTAGGTATTTCTTCTTAAATACTTCAATTAAAAAAAAAACTGTGTGACTTTACCACGTTAAAACAATTAAAAATGCCTTCATGGTAACGCGTACGAAGTCTCGCTGGCTAATCTTTAACAAGACGATGTTATTGGTGTCTGTATACCCTTAAGAGCTTTGATAGGCTCATAATAAGGCTTTCATGTATGTTCTAAATGTTCGATAACTTTGTTAATTACTCAATGCGTCTGTTTGCTTTGAGCAACGTAGAATGGAAATACTAATGGATGGTTTCTAGACTACTACATCTGGCAAACTATAATATTATAACATACTAAAAATGTCGTGTGTGTATATTGAAGAGAAACAACTGGAATACACTATATAAACGACTAGCTGTGTCCGCGACGTCGGCCGCGTGGAATTTGCTTTCAAAACCCTCCGATTTTGAAACATTCTTCATTGGTGCTCCGCTCCTATTGGTCTTAGCGTGATGATATATAGCCTATAGCCGTCCTCGATAAATGGGCTATCCAACACTGAAAGAATTTTTCAAATCAGACAAGACGTTCCTGAGATCAGCGCGTTCAAACATTTTTTTTATTGCAGGAGTTCAGCAGACAGGCAGACGGCACACTTGATGGAAAGCGGTTACCATCGCCTATAGACATTTGCAACATAGATGCTACAAATGCGCTGCTGCTCTCTTAAGGGAGACTGGAACCTGGTCACTAATGCCGGAACACAACTCAAGGTTGTTATGGCGACATACTTTACACCAGGGGTGGTAGCCATCCAGTCGGGCAAATATCCTACCACCTGGCTGTGGGTTGTTTTGTCGCCTCTTACAACAGGCCGCCCGGCCGCAGGAAATTGTATTCTTTCTCCGTTCCTGCACAGATAAGAAAAAAAATAATTATGCCCTCTGTTTCGAATACAGAGCACCTTCCTGATTCGTCCGCCGGAGCACAACTTCTCACTACGCCCCGCATACCGCCGACGCCCAAAGCTCGCACAGTTAGCAGCTAAACGTAGGACGGAACGTGGGAAGAAGGCCTTGGAGGTCGGAGAATGCACACATACATATTGCACAAGCACACTATTTTCTCTCTGCCATTCCAGCATTATATCCTCTGTCACTCGTCTATGTATAGTTTTAAATTAATTGTAAATATCAAAATTATAAGTCATACAGTCTATATCGAGTTTTATTTGGAAGAAGCAACTGTCACCAATACCCTCTATTCCATCCCCTCTGTCCAACCCAAAAGGGTGGCAAGTCTGGTGTTGAAATGTTTATAGGCGACGGTAACCTTAAAACTTAATACACCTAACAAATATTTTAGATTAAAATTATTACTCTATTTATATTTAATTTATTTGACTTTTATTTTATTTTTATTTTATTTTTTTATTAAGACATAAAATCTAAGGGCCGCTTGCATAACGATCGCCTTTAAATAATATTAGTTAATCATATTAAACTGCCTAAATACGTTTTTCACCAAACGTATTGGCAGTTCTTTAAACATATTTAGCGGCAAATTTTGCGTTGTGCAAGACGCTAATTGTATTTACATACATACATACATACATAACTTCACGCCAGTTCCCTTGCGGGGTAGGCACGAACAACAGAGTGCCATTTAGGCTTATTCTTACACACCTCACTTGCCTCTTTGACATTCATAACTCTTGTCATGCAAGCTCGTCTGTTCTTAAGGCTCCTGACATCACCTTCTGCTAGTACACGATCAATTTGATCATGGAAGGTGTGTCGTGGCCTTCCACGACTTCTGCATCCATCCACTTTTGCATTGTATATCTGTTTAGTCATTCTTTCATCATGCATTCTTTCCACATGCCCGAACCACCGGAGCATTCCTTTCCTTACCTTCACCCCGACACTCTCTTTCAGACCAACTAATTGTATTTAAGGATGTTAAATACGTTTTGAGTTTCTTAGATAAATTTAAGCAATGTTATACAAGCGGCCCTAAATGTTTTAGTATTAATATAATTTAAAAGGCAAATATTCATGTGGAATTTACACATAAATTTAAAAATTTGTACGACCGTACATCAGATAATGTAATTCTTTCGTGTGCTTATATAATTATTATTATTCTTTAATTTGTATTAGTTCATTGTTCATGCCATAAAAATGGCCCGGATATTTCGAGGGCTTGCGTGGGGCCATGGGAAGGCCAACACGTAGAGGCCCCTTGATAAATTTAATCTAAAAGAGGCGTGACACTGACAAGCGATTATCCCTATCTACACCATATAGTAATGCACCCAAGGACAAGCCCCGGCCAGTGTAGACTATTGTGGGAAATGAGGACGAAAAGAACCGGGCTATTGGGGTGAACTGCTAGTGGTATCAGGGGTCTGGGAATATGGGGACTACGGCGTCTGCCCGTCGCAATGTTTAGGGAACATGGAAAAACGGGCAGACGGAGACTCGCCACTCCCTGCATGGGCCCCAAAAAATGTCATAGAAGGCAGGGGCAACATGGGTGTGAGTGGCTAAGGAGTGTAGAGAGGTGGGCTGCAGGTTCACCGAAGCTACTTCTGACGTGATGCTATTTATCACTTCCACCCCTGGAGCTTGAGTCTTAGCTATAGCGATCTCCACTCCGTGCCGGCTGGCTAAGGCAAGCACCGGAGGCGGGGGCCTTGCCTTGGCCCCCGGAGTCAGGTATAAGGTGTCGCTACTCACCCAAGGTTTCGCCACAAAGCTTCCCTGCGGGTCATTGTTATTATTATTAAGCTATTAACATTATTAACATGTCAAAGAAGCAAGTGAGGTGTGTAAGAATGGGCCTAAATGGGAACTGGCGTGAAGTTATGTATGTATGTATGTATGTATTAACATTATTGTATTTGATTTTTCTTAATTATTCATAATAATTTCTTAATCGTGTATTAGCAGAAGGTGATGTCAGGAGCCTTAAGAACAGACGAGCGGGCATGACAAGAGTTATGAATGTCAAAGAAGCAAGTGAGGTGTGTAAGAATAAGCCTGAATGGCGCTCTATTGTTCGTGCCTACCACGCAAGGGAACTGGCGTGAAGTTATGTATGTAATTTTTCTTAAGTTTTCGCGACTTGTATACATAATAAAACGACGTTTTAACGGTTTTAAGCGGGGTAATTTATTTGATTTTGGTTATTCCGACGTTTCGGCCACTTTTCAGTGGCCTTGATCACCGAAGACAAAGATGTCAATTGTCAACGAGTATTGTTAAAGTTTTATTTAACCTACCGCCAACTTGTTAATTTTAATTTTGTTTATGGTTATTATTTACTCTATGGGAGCTTAATCTAATTTACTACCGCTTCGCAAAATGTTATGGCTTGAAGAGAAGAAGTGGCGCAAAATATATTATTTACATATATATTATATTTCAAAATTTTTTACATTTTTCTTATAAAAAATACAAATTTATTTATAAAAAAAATATAAAAAACTGATCTTCGCCGGCAGTGGGGCCTAGGGTCCAGGCTACCGGTAGTTAAGGCTCCAGACACAGGAATCTCCTCACAATACGGGCCGTGTCCAACAGAGCTGCCTTCTGCATCCGACCCTTCAACCAGATACCAAGCGAGAGCCTTTCAAGGTGGCGATCAAGGCTCTTCGCTATTAGTCCATTCACTGACACCACTATCGGTACTATGATTGTAGAGTCCAGGTTCCACATAGCGGTAACCTCGTGAGCAAGATCAATATACTTTATTTGTTTATCTTTCTCGGCATTCACGAGGTTATCATCATGGGGAATCGCGACATCTACAATTATAGCACGTCTCGCAGACCGATCAACTATCACAATATCAGGCTTGTTAGCAACAATAGTCCTGTCTGTGATAATTGATCGGTCCCAGTAGAACAGATATTGACCATTGTCAAGAACTGGCTATTATTATTATTAATTTCCTGCGGCCTGTCGTAAGAGGTGACAAAACAGCCCACAGTCAGGTGGTACGGTATTTGCCCCCACCTCTAATCTAGAGTATGCTGCCTAACAACCTTGAGTTGTATTCCGGCATTAGTGATCGCGCTTCAGTCTCCCTTCGGAGAACAACAGCGCATTTATAGTTTGGTCTTACAAATGTCTATAGGCGATGGTAACTGCCTCCTATCAGGTGGGCCGTCTGTCTGTTTGCTGAACTCTGCAGTAAAAAAAAAAGTTTCGGTACAGCAATATACTGAGCACCAACCTCATTTCTGAAGCTGCGGCATACAATTTCTGTAAATATGTTTATTTTGCATTTTTTGTCTTGTACATACATACATAACTTCACGCCAGTTCCCTAGCGGGGTAGGCACGAACAACAGAGCGCCATTTAGGCTTATTCTTACACACCTCACTTGCTTCTTTGACAATCATAGCTCTTGTCATGCACGCTCGTCTGTGTCATGTGTCGTGGCCTTCCGCGACTTTTGCATCCATCCACTTTTGCATTGTATATCTGTTTAGTCATTCTTTCATCATGCATTCTTTCCACATGCCCGAACCACCGGAGCATTCCTTTCCTTCCTTTTTGTCTTGTGTATGTTGCATTTAGATATAATATACTTTCTTCTTCTCTAGATACGGTGATACTGGGCACACTGTTTTATTAACTATTGTGGTCATACCACTGCCTCTTTTCATCCGTGCAGGAACGGGGAAAGAATACAATTTCCTGCGGCCAGGCGGCCTGTCGTAAGAGGCGACAAAACAACCCACAGCCAGGTGGTAGGGTATTTGCTCGACTGGATGGCGACCACCCCTGGTCTAGAGTATGCCGCCATAACAACCTTGTGTTGTGTTCCGGCATTAGTGACCAGGTTCCAGTCTCCCTTAAGAGAGCAGCAGCGTATTTGTAGCACCTTTGGTGTTTCAAATGTCCATAGGCGATGGTAACCGCTTTCCATCAAGTGGGCCATCTGCCAATCTGCTGAACTCCTGCAATAAAAAAAAACCCTGTATGTCTGCAAATAAAGATTCATTCAATTCATTCGTTCATTCATTCAACCACCTTCTGTGAGCAAGGCCTGTTTGCCAACTTCGCAATAAAAAAGAAGAAGATAGACTAATCAGACTGATCTCAGTCGCTTAGAAAAATTGACACGTGTCTAAATATTCTGGTACGATACAGCATAAAGTTCCAATTTTTTTGATACTGTTGCGAACCGATGCTGAGTCTTTACAGGTGCTTAATTGCCTTTTCGAATTTAAGTGAGCTATTGATCGCATTAATCACTTTGTGTGCCTCCCGGTAAGACGTCATAAATCCTTCCTTTCTGTTGTTTGCATTTCATGTACATTATTAGAAACCACAAGGCTACAAGTTGTAAAGAAGTAGTTTCAACTGCGATTGAGACGCTACCTAGTGCACTTTCGGAACGAGTATCTTATAACCAGGGACTTTGCGCAATTTACGTTATTACGATTTTCTGCGTTACGGTTTGGTTTTATCTGTAAGAACTGATACGTGTGTGTAATTTTAATAAACTTTGTGATAATTCCTTTTTATTGTTTAAGTTCATCAGACAGGCAGAAGGCTCACCTGATGGGAGCGGTTACCAGCGCCTGCGGATATTTGGAACACTGAAGGTGCTACGAATGTGCTTCCGCTCTCTAAAGGGAGACTGTAACCTGGCTATTATTACCGGAACACATTAGAGTCAAGACCAGGGATGCTAGCCATCTAGGCAGGCAAATACTCCACACCTGGCTGTGAGGTGTTTTTGTCGCTTGTTAAGATAGGCCACCTAGCTGTACGGCGCGGGTGGGGCCCCTTGGGGTATAGGGGTTCTTACTCACCCGCATATGCCGTCGAGATGAGAGCGCGATTGTTCCGTGCGCGCTCATCTCTCTGAGGGGGGCCCACGCCGGCTAGGGCTGCGGAGAGGCTAGATCATATACCCATAGCCCTGGCATAAAGCGAAGTGTGGAACACCCAGAGGTTTTAGTGGGTATCCCTAACCGGGGGTGGCAACAGCATGGCACCAGTTTTGACTGGGCATGCTGGTGCCACCCCCGATCTGGCGAATCCCACACACGGGTCGCGAATATTCCCCCAAGGTTCTGTCCTTGTCGCGGCTTATGGTCCTCAAGCGGATTTCCCCTGGCTAAAAAACAAAAGGCCACCTGGCCGAACACACTTTCTTTCCGCGCCCCGCAAAACGCCGACGCTCATAGCTCACACGGTTAGCAACTAGACGTCCGACAGAACATGGGATATAACAAGCGGCCTTGGAGGCCGGATGACGGCGTGGTGTGCGCTGTGTTCGGTTACCAACAAGAAGCTGTTGCAGAGTCAGCAGAACATCGCCTTGCGGATGTGCACGGGCGCGGGTCGGTTCGTAAGGAACGACGTGATCGCCCGCGACTTGAGCATTCCCAGTGTCGAGGAATTCGATGTCGGCGCGTCGGATGTTCGACCGCGCCGACAACGGCCGCCACACACGCCTCCTCGGGATTGCTCCCCTGCACGCGCGACCACCTGATCACGAGTCACAAAGATGGCTACCGACCCCCCGTGACCTCATCCGCCGGGATCAGGGCGATGTTTGAGATGTCGCGAAAATCTCCGCCAAGCCGATGAAAGGCCACCAGACGCCGCAGATAGCCACCCAAAGCCCGAGATGGCCACCGAAAGCCGCTGATTGGCCGACGCGAGCCTGCCGACACCCCCCTATGTGTCTGGCGGCTCCCGTATCCCGTTAGGGGGTATTTGCCCCCCGCGAATAGACCGGGGCAAAGAGCTACAGCTCAAGGCCCCTTTGCCGGCTCTATCACATCAAGGTAGAGACGATGACCCTCTTAGGTAGGCCGGATGATGCGCACCTGCAGATTACAAAAGCACATGCACGCACTTAATGGCACTACTCTCTCTCTATCATTCAGCATTATATTCTCTGTTACTCGTCTGTGTAATAGTTTTAATTTAATTGTAAATATCGTAATAATAAGTCATACAGACCACATAGAGTTTTATTTGGAAGAAGCAACTGCCACCAATAGTATTCTTTCTCTGTTCCTGCACGGATAAATTTCTACACATGTCTGGTATAATTGAAGTATAATAAAACTACGTTTTAACGGTTTTAAGCGCGGTAATTTTATTTGATTTTGGTTTTTCCGACGTTTCGGCCACTTTTCAGTGGCCGTGATCACGGAAGACAAAGATGTCAAGTGTCAACGAGTATTGTTAAAGTTTTATTTAGCCTACCGCCAACTTGTTAATTTTAATTATTTAATTTTTAATTTAGTTTATGGTTATTATTTAATCTATGGGAGCCTAATCTAATTTACTACCTAAATCTAATTTACTTTATTTTATTTTAATATTATATAAAATTGTTAGAGCTAGGCATGTTTGCTGAAGAGTTTCTTGCGCCGCTTCTTCTCTTCAAGCCATAACATGTTGCGAAGCGGTAGTAAATTAGATTAGGCTCCCATAGATTAAATAATAACCATAAACAAAATTAAAAATTAAATAATTAAAATTAATAAGTTGGCGGTAGGCTAAACAAAACTTTAACAATACTCGTTGACACTTGACATCTTTGTCTTCCGTGATCACGGCCACTGAAAAGTGGCCGAAACGTCGGAAAAACCAAAATCAAATAAAATTACCGCGCTTAAAACCGTTAAAACGTAGTTTTATTATGTATACAAGTCGCGAAAACTTAAGAAAATATTATAATTGAAGTATATAAGTATACAAGTAAAACTGTGCGTACAGCCTCTGTTTCTTATAAACACAGTCCATAACAATCTAAACCGTTGTTGTCAGCCAAATTACGCAATAAAGTAACATATTGAACATTATGCGACGTGCGTTAGTCTTTACCGACTTACGTCTTACGACTTTGGGGGGTTTTTAACCGACTTAAAAAAAAGATGATATAATAATAATAATAATCGACAGACAAACACATACATACATACATACATACATAACTTCACGCCAGTTCCCTTGCGGGGTAGGCACGAACAACAGAGTGCCATTTAGGCTTATTCTTGCCACTAAAACCCATGATGTTCCCTCCATAACTTTTGGCCTAACGCATCGGGAATAACAACCTTTTTTTGTTAACGCAGGGGGAATACATTTCGTACCATACTGAGACCCTCTTGAGTATGGGGGTGGGGTTGATCCTTGGCCCACGTTCTATGCCTGCGCTTCTGTGGAAGATCATGAGTTCTTGAGTGAAGCTACTCCCAAGCTTCGGTCACCCCGGGAAGTAGAGTGACCAACTTTACAAACAGAGGTTAGACCCGTCGCATCCCCATAATGCAGCGGACCCCTGCGATAGAATCATAGGAGGAGATTTTGCGCATAACTATTTCTCCGGAGGCCAGTTTGACCACGGCATCCGGGATTCTTCGGGAGCTCTCTCCTTCTCTCTCTCGGCAGCTTCCTTGCGGGAATTTACTGCCTCGCAAAAGGAAGAATCCTCCGACCAATGATCGTCGCTGTGGAGCATGGCCTCGACCAGTCCTCACAGTGCATCGATCGGGCCCACGATGACCTCAAGTTCGAATCTCTGAGGTTGCCATACAGCGCATTCGAGCAGCGTATGAAGCGCAGTATCTAGTGCGAGCGGGAATAACAGCCTGACCAACTCCGCAGGCCCTAAGTATTGGACCTGAGGACGTAAAGCGGCACTTTTGGAGAATCGCATAGTGAAATTGACGTGTCCAATACACACATATTGTATATCCCCAAATTAAGCAAGTTATGCTCGTGTTATGGGTAATATACAACGGACTACTCTGGGGCCGATCCCAGACACCCAGACCATAGTAAATAACGGAGAAAATACGTTTCCGAAATTTACTATACCAGGAATCGAACCCGGAACCTCTGCGTCGCCGTGAGGTACGCCTGTATTATCAATTCATCATCTAATTTTTTTTTATGTATGTCCAGCCATAACTTTGTGGTTGCTGACACGATTTTGATGATTCTTTTTGCGTTCAATTTGGAGTATCTTCATAGTTGTCTGGTATAAATTTCATTGTTATCTGACTTTGGGTCTCGAAGATGTAGCAAAAAATTTGTTACAATCTGGTGTGAAAATGTGTAGTTTTTGAGGTATGTCATTCGTAATATTTTCTAAGTTTTCGCGACTTGTACACGTAATAATAAAACTACGTTTTAACGGTTTTAAGCGCGGTAATTTATTTGATTTCAGATCCGACGTTTCGCGTTTTAAATTAGATTAGACTCCCATAGAGTAACTAATAACCATAAACAAATTAAAATTAAATAATGAAAATGAACAAATTGGCGGTAGGCTAAAATTAAATAAAACTTAAACAATTCTCGTTGACACTTGACATCTTTGTCTTCCGTGATCACGAAACGTCGGAAAAACCAAAATCAAATAAATTACCGCGCTTAAAACCGTTAAACGTAGTTTTATTATATGTCATTCATATTTTTTTTTGAGCCGATTTTGATCATTGTTTTTGCATTGGATTTTTGTATAGCTTCAGAATGGTAGCGTATAAATTTCATTGTTATTAGACAATGGGTTCCGAAGATATAGCAGAAAATCACTCAAAATCCAATAGAAAACGTATTGAAAAAAAATTGATAGTTTTATGACAATCCTAAAACGAGTAGGTACCTAAATAAGATCAATAAGCTTTTTTAAAAAGGTTTTTAAATACAAGCTTTTGAGATCCTGGATATGATGTATTTTTTTTTTATTGCAGGAGATCAGCAGACATGCAGACCGCCCACTTAATGGAAAGCGGTTACCATCGCCTATGGACATTTGCAACACCAAAGTTGCTACAAATGCGCTGCTGCTCTCTTAAGGGAAACTGGAACCTGGTCACTAATGCCAGAACATAACTCAAGGTTGTTAAATGTAGCAGCAGAGTGCAAACCAAGATAAGTAAAACGAGCCCAAATGCGGCGAGTCTATCTTGTTTAGTACAGGAGTTCCTATAGCCACCTTCCGACTCCATCATCAGATCAGCTCCATGTTGCCGTTAGAATTACTATAGAGTTTATTAGAACTATACAAACACGTATAACACAGGTACAAATATAACCGAACACAACAAGTCCAAACGTAATGCAGAAGGTCGTAATTCAATAAAACGCGCAAAGTCCGTCACTTATTAGATCCCCGATTGTAGTACATACGTCTCGCTTCGCTGGTGGTTCTCGCTCGACTAACTCCTCCCTCAATCGGGCCATTACTTATTACTGCACAAATTCAATATGTCCGCCCGGCAGCGTGGACCGAATTTCCTAGAATCTGCTTGCACTTGAAATCCGTAACACCTGGCTAATCATTACAATACAACAATAGGCCGTATGCCAGTAAACAAAAGAATTTCAATGTTATTAGTTCAAATGCCGACGGGTAATAAATTTGCCTTGTTTCAGATATGCAGGTGGATTTTGTGTTTGTCGGGACCTGAGTTGTAACAATATGATTGCATCGTCACGCGATATACATATGCGTGCAAATTTTCAGCTCAATCGGAAACCGGGAAGTTGGTCAAATTTAACTTGCAAGATTCCACCCGAACTTACACGTATACATTGGTACATCCATTGCAAGTTAAATAAAAGCTTGTAATAACTTGATGTACTAGACTCGACTAGAACTAGAAAAGCGTAAAATGGAAATCGGCAACTATAAACAGCACGACCGCGTAAATTGAGTTATGTGATTTGTCGTATTTATAAAACGTTGACTATTGGAGTTGAGATTCTAACGTAAGTGCTGCCTGGTAACACCAGACGATGATACGCATGAGAGACAAGACGGTGGTCAATAATCCCCCTCCTAAACCATCCATCAACATCATATATATATATATAATAATATCAGCCCATAAATGCCCCACTTCTGGGCTCGGGCCTCCCATTATAGGGGGAACGGACGTATACCCGCCACGCTTGTCCAAGGCGGCTTGGCAGGTTTGACACATCGGTTATCTCGATGTGCAGGTTGCATCACGATGTTTTCCTTCACCGTTATTAGCACGTGGTAATTGTAATAATATGCACATTAGATCAGAAAACTGACTAAGTGGTGCATGCGTTCCGGACAGGATCGAACCCGCGCCCACTGAGTTTGGGACGCTTGCACTAGCCATTACGCTACCACGACCCATCAACATCAACACCAACTGAAAATTTTTCATGTCACAACAATTAAACAATAAATTATAACACCACACAAAGTCACAAACACATAATTAACAATAAAACTTATACACATACTCAAACCAACGCGCACTACCATCGCATTGCATTACACGCACACTCCACAAACAAACCAAGACACACAAAGAGCCTAAAAATTAATAACCCAGGCACAGAAAAGAAAAAACCAACACACATGCACTTCCTCACAACACCAGCATGTAACAGATACACTCTACATTAGTATAAGTTTAGTATTAAAATTAGAATAAATTAATATAATAAGTTATTCTTAAGGTACACCAAAACATAAAAATTACTACATATAATGTCACATACAGTAACAAAAATAAATAATAAGCGTGTATGGAGTCTCAAATTTTTCATAAAAATTAAGTAGTAAAAAAGGGTACGTAACTCGAGTCCGTAGAGATATTAATAATAATAATAAAAAAAATAAAAAAACACCAGACGATGGGCGTAAACATTTATTTCTGGATTTTTGAAACAGCGTACCAAAATGCAAAGCCGCGGCGTGACAGCGGCCGGCGAGTGCCAGAAACAACGGATACACATTTATTAACCGACCAGCACGTCCTGGCTACACTTCATCAATTTAAATTTGACGGCACTTATTAGAGGTTCTTAAGTGCGCAATTTACCTTCGAGCTGCGCTTAATAACGTTTTCTAAATACGCTTCTATTTCATCAGCGATCGTTTCTACATTCGAGAAGCTATCTTAATAGGGAGACCATATATGTAACTTAAAGTGTAAAATAAAAAAAACTATCAAAAAGAAACTAATATAGAAATACTAGCTGTGCCCGCGACGTCGTTCGCGTGGAATTTGTTTTCAAGATTTTGAAATATTCTTTGATTGGTGCTCTGCTCCTATTAGTTTTAGCGTGATGATATAAGTTGTGTATTTAGTAAATATAATTGGGATTGATCATTAAAACACCGAGTACGCGATACAACTGATTTATTTTCGAAGTACCTACATAAATTATATATTGATACACTACACCTCCCCCTTTTAAGAACACAGATGAATACAAAATAACAATTAAAAATAAACGACTACTAATACAAAGAGACAAAAACAATATACTTATATTATAGGTCACAACAAAATAAATTTTAATTTTTGTGACAAAAATATTAGTATCTAGTAAAAAAATTTTTTTTAAATTTAATAATAATACTATAAATTGTAATATGTATATCAAGATTGCTTAAGTTAATAAGTAAACTGATATGACTGACTTATATGACATTGAGTATGTATAGTATACAATAAAAATGACAATTTTAAAATTTATATTTTCCTTTAAATCTACCGGGACGTTTAGATTTACCTTCACAGTTATCAATAGGAATAGGTATTGGCTTTGGATTCATGTCCTGTGTGTTATTGCTAGGACTACCGATGGGAGTTATATTGGTTTGGCCGTTTTTTACAGAAGTGGTGGGCGTGACATCAGTATGCTCATCACCATTGTTAATTGCTATATCAATCTCATTTTCGGAATTTTCGATATTACTAGCCATGGAATGCTTAAAACCGGATGATCTTTTGATTGGTAACAACTGGTCAATGTTACGTTTCCATTCTTGTCCATCGGAAACGCGTACTTTATAAGTTAGCGGAGCTTCCCTAGTTAGCACTGTAGCAGGAGCCCATTTTTCAGTCCGCGGGCGATAGTCGCGCGCTAAGACTTCTTCACCTGGCTGTACGTGCCTCTCGACACCGGGACGTGCCCGTCCCGCACGTTCTTCCGCTAGTTCAACAGCTCTTTCGACTGCGAAAGATGGTTTCAATATATCTAGTCTACCCCTTAACCGTCTACCGAGCATGGCTACAGCAGGTGCTACACCTGTAGTAGCATGCTCGCAATTTCTGTGCTGAAACAAAAACCGAGCTAATGCCGTGTCAATGTCGGCACCTTCATGAACAGCCTTTTTCATTGCCCTTTTAACTAATATAACTGCGTTTTCAGCAGCCCCATTACCCGCTGGCCTATATGGACTTGTGATTGTGTGATTGATCAAGTTTCTTTTAATGTAATTAGCAAATTCAATAGAACTAAAAGGAGGACCACCGTCGCTAATAATTTGAGATGGTAATCCGAAATGATGCCGCGCACACTTAAATTATTAATCTCCATTTCCGAGTCCTCATCACTATTGGTGGAAAAATTATGCACTTGTCGTTGTGTTGAAAAAGATGACTGACGTCCGCCTTGAACAAAGCCCCGTTTCATATTATTGCACATCACTTTAAGAAGTCCTTTAA
This sequence comes from Dendrolimus kikuchii, assembly GCA_019925095.2. Classification (NCBI taxonomy): domain Eukaryota; kingdom Metazoa; phylum Arthropoda; class Insecta; order Lepidoptera; family Lasiocampidae; genus Dendrolimus; species Dendrolimus kikuchii. The sequence goes on from CM034415.1 coordinate 9,011,188, forward strand.
TACCGCAAATATCGCACGTATAATTTTTAAAACCACACATATCGGCCCGATGATCCCTGCCGCACCGCCAACAAGCACGCGGCTGACGTGACGTCGATGGCTCAGACGCACGCATGCCGCGCTGCGATGTCCGCCAGTCGGGCGGGTGAGTCGAGCGCGCTGCCGCGCCTACCCGCTGCAGCGAGTCGCGCGCCTCGCCCATCACCCTGCGGGCGCAGCCGCGCCGCCGGCGCCGCTGGCCTGCGTGTGCCGTTCCACCGCCTCCAGTGCCAATGCCAGCTCCACCGCTCTTTTGTAGGTGATTTTCAGTTCCGCAAAAAGACGAGACCTCATCTTGTCACTGATCAACCTAGACACGAACTGATCGCGTAAATTTTCCTCCAAACTTGTATTGAAATTACATGTACTAGCGAGATGTTTAAGTACTTGTAAATATTCGCTCAATGATTCGCCTATATTCTGATGCCTTTGACGAAAAACATTGCGTTCCGTTATCTCGGAGCGTTTCGGTTCAAGATGATCGTCAACTATGTTAACAAGTTCAATGTCTAATGTAACTAAAGTGGCCACTTGCAAATTCTATTTAATTTCATTTAATGCCATGAATTAATTGTTCGACACGTCTTATGTAAGTCGACCATTTTTTACTTGTTAAATCAAATTGTTCGATTTTACCGATCGGCATTTTATATATATTTTTTGATTTGCACTTCACTCGCAAGACACACACGTATATAAATAAGTCTTTTAATTCGATTTTTCTCGTCGCCAGTTGTGTATTTAGTAAATATAATTGGGATTGATCATTAAAACACCGAGTACGCGATACAACTGATTTATTTTCGAAGTACCTACATAAATTATATATTGATACACTACAATATATAGCATATAGCCTTCCTCAATAAATGGGCTATTTAAAACTGTAAGTATTTTTCAAATCAGACCAGTAGTTCCTGAGATTAGCGCGTTCAAACAAACAAACTCTTCAGTCTTATATATTAGTATAAGATATAATATTTAAAGTAGGAATCTATTGTGATAGTCAAAAATTCGTAGTCTACTTCTTCTTCTTCTTCAGCCAATCTCAGTCCACTGCTGGATGTAGGCCTCCCTAAGTACGCGCCACATATCCCGGTCTCCCGTCTTCCTCATGCAGCCCCTGTCGGCAATCTTGCGCAGTTCGACAGTCCACCGGGCTGGCGGGCGTCCTACGCTACTTTTGCCGAGACGTGGTCTCCACTCCAGGACTCGTATGCTCGACGTGACCAGCCCACTGCCACTTCAACTTGCTAATTTTGCGTGCTATGTCGGTTATCTTACGGATGTCCTCATTTCTCTCTTATCCATAGGAGAAACACCTAGCATAGCTCGCTCCATAGCCCGTTGAGCGACTTACGTAGTCTACTAAATCCACAATATCTTCTCAATAACGTCGCAACAGAAATATGTAGGAAAAAAATTGCTATCATCCCTTGCATAAAATGGCGTCAGCCGAAATGAATATTGATATAAAGATAGAGTGGCGTGTCACGGGCAATGGAGTTAACAGAATACCAAAATCAGACAACCCTACGAGTGAGACGTTAGGGTCCAGCGATTTTGAGGAAATAGTAATTGCTGGGCCCCATGGTGGTAGCCATCCAGACGGGCATATACCCTACCACCTGACTGCGGGTTGTTTTGTCGCCTCTTGCGACAGGCCGTCCAGCCTCTGGAATTAGTATTCTTCCTGTGTTCCTGAACGAATAATAAATCAGATTTCCACTGAAGATAAAATCTGTGACAACTTTTTCATAGCGAATTGCTCTTAAGCAATATCGATTCCGCAAATCGTTGAAAGGAAATTGGACTGAGCTCTTAAGGAAGGATCACATTTATACGTTTTTACTTAGTTCACAGTGAAACTGATGTTTAAGTCTGATTATAATCAGGGAATCTGGTTCCTTAATATTTTAGGCAACTAAAATATATTATGAAGGTAAGGAAAGCAACGCTCCGGTGGTTCGGGCATGTGGAAAGAATGCATGATGAAAGAATGACTAAACAGATATACAATGCAAAAGTGGATGGATGCAGAAGTTGTGGAAGGCCACGACATACCTTCCATGATCAAATTGATCGTGTACTAGCAGAAGGTGATGTCAGGAGCCTTAAGAACAGACGAGCGTGCATGACAAGAGTTATGAATGTCAAAGAAGCAAGTGAGGTGTGTAAGAATAAGCCTAAATGGCGCTCTGTTGTTCGTGCCTACCCCGCAAAGAAACTGGCGTGAAGTCATGTATGTATGTATGTATAATATATCATGTAAACTTAAAAATAAATTATTATAAACATATGTACAAGTAAAAAATGTAGTCCCAAAATAGCGTTCCCAAAATGCTGGAAGCATTTCCACGTTGTATGGCAACGCTAATCCGTTGCCTTAAATATAGGCCAGCCCTTTGCTCACGCGAGACTTTTTTCAAACGCCTTGATAGGTCTCTATAAAGTTGATAAGCCTCACATATATATCCCTCACCGATGGCTGCATATTTGCGGCGTTTCAGGGGTTATTGAAGTGTGGTAGCTCCTCCATCAGTGACGGCTGTGTTTGAAAGATGGGAAGCCGCTAATGTATCGACACACGTTGCGGCCCATCTTCTAAGGTACCAACGACATTCCGTCCGGTCGCTTGTGACAAGAGACCGGCGGATGAAGTCGTTGATTGCCGCATGCTGTGAAGTTCTACCGACACTCCTCAAACAAGAGAAGCCATGATCACCCAGTCTATTAACCTTATCTCCGCACCGACAACGATGTGGGACTACGATGTCTGCCCCCAGGCGAATGCAGGCAGCAATCCTGAATGTAGTGTCATCCAGGAGTGTACCTAGATTCGCTGAGGGCAGACTCGGAAGCCACAGACCAGACTCCCAGTTAGAAACAGTTAGGAGGCGGGCACGGTCAGTTTCACAGTAATATGGTACTATATAGTAATTCAGTTATTACAAACACAACCGAATACAAGAAGTCCAAACCGTAAATCAGAAAAATCATAATCACATAAAACTCGCACAAGTCCGTCGATGTAAGATTTCCGAAAGTACACTTAGCAACGCCTCGTTCGCGGTTGAAACTCAACTAATCCAGTCTCAACGGGCCGACCCTATATATTCGCAAATTAGACATTGCACCCCAGCCTGTGCCTATTATTCTTTGGAATTCTTGATGTCGTAAGCTTAATGGCTTCTAAGAATCTGCAGCGAAATTTGAACAACAGAAGAAAGGGTTTATGATGTTTTACTGAGAGGCAATACTAAGAGAGTAGTCATTGACAATAGCTGTAAAATTTCAATATGATAGAGAATAATTAAGACAATCATAAAAAGTGTTACAAATAATTTAAACTTCAAGAAGTAATAATACACGTGTTGCGAAGGATTATTCTCCGTTCACAATAATTATTACAACAACAATATATATATATATATATGTAGTCATTGACAATAGCTGTAAAATTTCAATATGATAGAGAATAATTAAGACAATCATAAAAAGTGTTACAAATAATTATTACAACAACAATATATATATATTGTTGTTGTAATAATTATTGTGAACGGAGAATAATCCTTCGCAACACGTGTATTATTACTTCTTGAAGTTTAAATTATTTGTAACACTTTTTATGATTGTCTTAATTATTCTCTATCATATTGAAATTTTACAGCTATTGTCAATGACTACTCTCTTAGTATTGCCTCTCAGTAAAACATCATAAACCCTTTCTTCTGTTGTTCAAATTTCGCTGCAGATTCTTAGAAGCCATTAAGCTTACGACATCAAGAATTCCAAAGAATAATAGGCACAGGCTGGGGTGCAATGTCTAATTTGCGAATATATAGGGTCGGCCCGTTGAGACTGGATTAGTATATATATATATATATATATATATATATATTTATTGTTGTTGTAATAATTATTGTGAACGGAGAATAATCCTTCGCAACACGTGTATTATTACTTCTTGAAGTTTAAATTATTTGTAACACTTTTTATGATTGTCTTAATTAATATATATGTATGTACTAGCCCCGGCAGACGTTATCCTGCTCTGAAAATACAAAAATCTAGGACCCGATCTCAGCGCCACACACCGGTTCCAGTTGTGGATTTAAACCATCCGGGGACCCCTCAAACACACAAAAACAAAATCGGTCCAGGTGATTAGGAGGATTCTAGAACCTGATCTCAGCGCCACCTACCGGTTCTAATTGTGGATTTAAACCATCCGGGAACCCACTCAAACACAAAAAAACGAAATCACCAAAATCGCTCCAGATGATTAGAAGGATTCTAGAACCCGATCTCAGCACCACCTGCCAGTTACAATGGGATAAAAAATATCCTATGTCCGTCACCTGGTTCTAAGCTACCTACCCACCAATTTTCAGCCAAATCAGTACAGCCGTTCTTGAGTTATAAATAGTGTAACTAACACGACTTTCTTTTATATTAATATATATAGATATCTAGCTGTGCCCGCGACGTCGTCCGCGTGGAATTTGTTTTCAAAACCCCCCGATTTTGAAACATTCTTCATTGGTGTTCCGGTCCTATTGGTCTTAGCCTTATGATATATAGCCTAAAGCCTTCCTCGATAACTAGGCAATCGCACATTGAAAGAATTTTTGAAATCAGACCAGTAGTTCCTGAGATTAGCGCGTTCAAACAAACAAACTCTTCAGCTTTATATATTAGTACATACATACATACATAACTTCACGCCAGTTCCCATGCGGGGTAGGCACGAACAACAGAGCGCAGTTTAAGCTTATTCTTACACACCTCACTTGCTTCTTTGACATTTATAGCTCTTCTCATGCACGCTCGTCTGTTCTTAAGGCTCCTGACATCACCTTCTGCTAGTACACGATCAATTTGATCATGGAAGCTGTGTCGTGGCCTTCCACGACTTCTGCATATATATTAGTATAAGATATATATTTAAATCTACCAGAAATTGAACTCGGAGCCTCTGCGTTGTTCTTAAGGCCATAAATCTTCCAGTGCAATATTATTTTTGTCATTCACGTTGAAACGTGTAAATGCCTTAACAAGCCCCGCCACCGAATCGTGATTACTTAAACATTAAAATTTCTCGCCAACATTCGCAACTTAATAAATGGAAATTTTCATTCCGTCTTCCAACATTTGACTTTCGAAAACACTTATAATATTTCCAGGGTTTCGTAAGTATTTCTGGCAAGAGGGGAGTCTTTTTGAAATAATCGTATCTTGTCTGTATGTCTTTTAATGTCGCAGTCACTTTCTGGTAAGCTATAACTGAGTCTAGAATGATGAAATCTTATACATACATAACTTCACGCCAGTTCCCTTGCGGGGTAGGCACGAACTACAGAGCGCCATTTAGGCTTATTCTTACACACCTCACTTGCTTCTTTGACATTTATAGCTCTTATACTAATATATAAAGCTGAAGAGTTTGTTTGCTTGAACGCGCTAATCTCAGGAACTACTGGTCTGATTTGAAAAATTCTTTCAGTGTTAGATAGCTCATTTATCGAGGAAGGCTATAGGCTATATATCATCACGCTAAGCCCTTACTTTTTACTATTCCACGCGAACGAAGTTGCGGGCAGAAGCTAGTTTAGTATAGTCAAGGTGGCGAAGTCCGCCAATGTAGTAACTACACCTATCATTTTCTAAAATTTTTAAACGGAGTTAATTTCATTTATTTATAACTTAGCCTAATCCAATTTAGCACCGCTTCGCAACACTTTGTGGCTTTTTTTTATTGCAGGAGTTCAGCATATAGGCAGACGGCCCACTTGATGTGAAGCGGTTACCATCGCCTATGACATTTGCAATACCAAAGGTGCTACAAATGCGCTGCTGTTCTCTTAATGGAGACTGGAACCTGGTCACTAATGCTGGAACACAACTCAAGGTTGTTATGGCGACATACTTTAGACCAGGTTTTTCTAGGTGGTAGAGCATTTGCCCGACTGGATGGCTACCACCCCTGGTCTAGAGTATGTCGCCATAACAACCTTGTGTTGTGTTCCGGCATTAGTGACCAAGTTCCAGTTTCCCTTAAGAGAGCAGCAGCGCATTTGTAGCACTTTTGGTGTTGCAAATATCCATAGGCGATGGTAACCGCTTTCCATCAAGTGGGCCGTCTGCCTGTCTGCTGAACTCCTGCAATAAAAAAAAAATAAAAAAAAAAAACTAGGGATGGTAGCCATCCAGTCGGGCAAATGCCCTACCACCTGGCTGTGGGTTGTTTTGTCGCCTCTTACGACTGGCCGTCCGGCCGCAGGAAATTGTATTCTTTCTCCGTTCCTGCACGGATAAAAACGGTTTGATGAGAAGAAGCGGCGCAAGAAACTTTTCAGCAAAGATGCGTAGCTTTAATAATTTTATATAATACTAGCTGATATCCGCCCGCTTCGCGTGCCGTAAAATCCGTTCTTAGCAATCCTCTGCTTGGCGAAAGGAAGGTCCATGCCAAATTTCAAGTCTATATATATATATATATATCAACAATTTTTTTCTCTTACCAATTCAAAATTTGAACTCTCAATGAAGAAAAACATATTTGTTTATGTCTACCAGATTGTCAATAACAAGTCGTAATTGATGACGATTTAAAATTAAAAAACCAAAACATTATAACTAAAATACATTATGTAGCAGATCATTGCCAACGGGGAGCGTGCCATATATATATATATATATATATATATATATATATATATATATATATATATATATATATATATATATATAAGAAAGTGATGTCAGGAGCCTTAAGAACAGACGAGCGTGCGTGACAAGAGCCATGAATGTCAAAGAAGCAAGTGAGGTGTGTAAGAATAAGCCTGAATGACGCTCTGTTGTACGTGCCTATACCGCAAGGGAACTGGCGTGAAGTTATGTATGTATGTATGTATATATATGGGTGGGAGATAAAATAATTATTATTAGTGATTATATTCCCTCCAACCCATTTAAATATTATAGGAATCCCGCGGGAATTTGTCTAGGAATTATTTAAAATAGCCAGATTAAAAAAATAAATCGATTTTCAATGTCATTTTTTTACTGATCGATAGCAAATTTAATGTAATAAAATGTGTCATATTTTATATCCCGGGAATTACGTGACAATTTTCCCGGGAGTGGTTTGTAATTGTCCGGGTATATAAAAATTAGCTAATTCCGACACAGCTTTCACTAAAACTATAGCTTATACTTTATTTCAAGTCAAACGTGGACGAAGTCGCTGCCATATCCTAGTAAGTAATATCACTATTTCGTAAACATGAATGTCAGGTAATTGGCAATGAGGTAATTTATCTCTGCTCCGCTCCAACGAGAAAATAGTCAATAATATGGCCCCAGAATAATGATAATAGCATCACCATTACGGGTATTGTCAATAATATTGATAAAATAATAATCTAATCATAATGATAATATGGTCAATATAAGATTGTAGCTGAAATGAATGAAGCGCTTTTGATAACAGAATAGGGCAGGAGACATTCAAACTGAGACCCTTTTTATAAACATACAAAATGCTGATGTTTTACGGTCGTGCCTAATTATCAATACACTAGCTGTGCCCGCGACGTCGTCCGCGTGGAATTTGCTTTCAAAACCTTCCGATTTTGAAACATTCTTCATTGGTGCTCCGCTCTTATTGGTCTTAGCGTGATGATATATAGCCTATAGCCTTCCTCGATAAATATACTATTCAACACTGAAAGATTTTTTCAATTCGGACCAGCGGTTCCTGAGATTAGCGCGTTTAAACAAACAAACTCTTCAGCTTTATAATATTAGTATAGATATAATAAAGTTGTCGAGGTCGAATTTCTGTACAATGAAAAAAATGCTAAAAACCGAGTCAGAGGGATGTAAGAAGTGAAATAGAACTAATTTAAACTCCTTAGGGAGCTCCCTCGAGCAAGTTGCCCCCCCCCCCCCCCCGGGCTCGAGCGCCTTCGCTTCGCGAAGGCACTCGCCCCAAAAACCCCGGTAAAGTTGTAAGGTCTTCGGACCAACAACATAAAGTCAAGTCCAATAAAAAAAAAAAGAACTAATTTAGATTTTTTTCAATTTTCTTTGTTTCGCTGTTTGTCTGTCTGTTTGTACCGGCTAATCTCCGAAACGACTGGACCGATTTCAATGATTTTTTTTATGGTGGTAGCTTATATCCCTGGTCAACATATAGGATAATTTTGATCCCGAAAAATTAAAGAGTTCCCGTGGGATAATTAAAAAACCGCACCACGCGGACGAAGTCGCGGGTATCAGCTAGTAACGAAATAATTACTGTTCAAACTGCAATAATATGAATTATATTAATTCAGCCCGGAAGCAGCACGCTCGAGGAGGCACCTCCTGTGAGGTTCGACCTCGGCTCGACCGCTGCGGGGGATTGACTCTATATTGAGAATTAGCCGTTAAAGGCTGAAAGAGCTAAGCCAACAGGCTGAAGTGATTATTTGGGGACCAATTATCGACTCCGCCGGCGGAGCCGATCCTAGTCTATCGTTACTACCGCTTCGCAACGTGTTATAGCTGGAGGAGAAGAAGCGGCGGAAGAAACTCTCCAGCAACACGCCTATGCTAATCTTGTATGGCTACTTGTGTCTGTAGTGAGTGAGTGAGATTGGTGGGGTCTTACCTTTGTGTAAGAGGATCCGAGCCGGGGGCTCTCCGGCGTCTGTTTTGTCTGCGTCTGTTATGCCAGGCTGATGTTCTGAGCCTCGGGGGGTTCATAGTCGCGAGGAGACGGGTGATTTTATCGGGCTCTAGCAGCTAAGCGTCCGACGACTTAATCTCTCTCTCCACTCTCTCGCACAATTTGTAATTACGTACTTCTACATGTATATTTCTAATTTATTAATAATATTCATACAGTCCATTATATTGAGTTTAATATCCAATTAAGAAGCAAGTGCCGCCAATAATACTATTTATCCCGAAGAATAGGATAGTTTCCGGGATAAAAATATTATATATATTAGGGTGGCGCCAAAAAACCGACTATTTTTTTTGAGTTACGAGTGAAAATGTTAGTTTTTGATGTTTTATTTTCCCACTCTCATGAACTCCCTCCCTCCAAAGGACAGCTCAAAAAAATGTTTAAAAGGTCGCTCCAAATTTTTAAAGATTTCAAAAATCGTCTAAACCGTTTTTTTTTATACAATTATTTTCTCATTACGGTATAATTTTATAGACCAAAAATTCATAACTTGCCGAAAGTTTCATTTCAAAATTTGAATTTTAAAAGGCCGCTCATATTTTTTTTTAAATTTAATAGTTCATTAGTAAATCTAGTAATAACAAAAATATAATAAATAGTAATCCTAGTAACTACATTTTAGGTCATCTGAATGTTGATACGCGATATGAGTACTCACCGCGGCAACACAATTTACACTGCGGGACGACGCGCAACTTATGAGGTAACAGTTACCTGATATTTTAACTACGTCTTTGCGCCATCTTGCCAAATCTAGAGGTTATGTAATCAAAGCAAACTAGGTTTGCAAAATGTATTCATTTTACTAAAAAATAAGATAATCTTGATGCTAGTTAAATTTTAAATTGAATATTAAGCTAAGATTAGAACAATCTTAGATAAACAAAGCATATAATGATTACCATGTAATTTCTTTTATTTTAGTATATTTTTGCATAATTATATTCATACACAATAGAAATTTAACATACAACAAAATACATAATTTTTTTGAAGTGATAACTTCTTATGGGAGGGTAAACTGCTTCGTTACGTCACGCGTTACGGCGCCAGTCTGTCTGTTCGGTGATCACGAAAAAACTACTGGACCAACTTAGATTAGTTTAAGTTATCACTTCTGTCCGGTGTCCCAAAGACACTAGATTGTTTTTATTTTTATTGCAGGAGTTCAGCAGACAGGCAGACGGCCCACTTGATGAAAAGCGGTTACCATCGCCTATGGACATTTGCAACACCAAAGGTGCTACAAATGCGCTGCTGCTCTCTTAAGGGAGGCTGTATCCTGGTCACTAATGCCGGGAACACAACTAAATATATATATATTATCAAATTAGTGGAATTCGTGAAAATTGAACATTTGTGTGTGGCGTGCTAACTCATATCTGTGCAGGAACGGAGAAAGGATACAATTTCCTGCGGCCGGGCGGCCTGTCGTAAGAGCCGACAGAACAACCCACAGCCAAGTGGTAGGGCATTTGCCCGACTGGATGGCTACCACCCCTGGTGTAAAGTATGTCGCCATAACAACCTTGAGTTGTGTTCCGGCATTAGTGACCAGGTTCCAGTCCCCCTTAAGAGAGCAGCAGCGCATTTGTAGCACCTTTGGTGTTGCAAATGTCCGGTAACCGCTTTCCATCAAGTGGGCCGTCTGCCTGCCTGCTGAACTCCTGCAATAAAAAAAAAACTAACTACTAAGATACAAGGAGAACTCATCGCTTCGCTACATAAAGGTACTGTGCAATCCTTCCTTCACATAACTGCCTGTATTTGCCTGTGTTATATGCAGCTATATTTCCATCAATGTTATTTTACATCAAATGGGAATATAAGTAAACAATTCGCGTAACCACCAGCAGTTACACTCGACTTCGTTTGTATTCATTTTAATATTAATGGTGGGCGACAACGTGTTGCCGTGACGACGTATTTGTTACTGAATTGCAACGGCGGAAATAAGAAAACCCATATTTTTGGTTATATTCGCCTAAGCCACGGGAATTACGTCATTTGTCGGGATAAAAAAGTATTCCATGTTTTTACCCGGAATATAAGCTAGCTCTGTGTCGAATTTCATCTAAATCGGTTTAGTGGTTTTTATGTGACACTCCAACAGAAAGAGAGAGAGAGACAAAAATTCTAAAATCATACTTTCGAATCTGCTGGTCCGAATTAGTCTCCCTGGTATTATTACTCATTTTTAAATTCAGTGTACAAAATCGATTCTCCTGACATTTATATGAGTTTAATAATTAACCTGTGCCCAATTCACTGGGCGTCATTAAAAACACATGGCATATCAGAAAGAAAGAAAGAAAGAAAGAAAATATTTATTTGCAATTGCGACACATACTGTTGGCGCCACTTATTTCCCAAGTAGCAATAGTACATACATACATACATACATAACTTCACGCCAATTCCCTTGCGGGGTAGGCACGAGCAACAGAGCGCCATTTAGGCCCATTCTTACACACCTCACTTGCTTCTTTGACATTCATAACTCTTGTCATGCACACTCGTCTGTTCTTAAGGCTCCTGACATCACCCTCCGCTAGTACACGATCAATTTGATCATGGAAGGTGTGTCGTGGCCTTCCACGACTTCTGCATCCATCCACTTTTGCATTGTATATCTGTTTAGTCATTCTTTCATCATGCATTCTTTCCACATGCCCGAACCACCGGAGCATTCCTTTCCTTACCTTCACCCCGACACTCTCTTTCAGACCAACTCTCTATAGGATTTATAGCGTCTTGCAACCCCGCATGTTGCCGCTGCTCACGCTACGCGCGAGTCAGTACGTTGCCAAACGCCACGCTACCGCGACGCACGTGAACTAGTATTGCAACCGCATAACTACAATCTGGTTTAGCTATCGAAGATTTCCGCGTCCAATTACTTTTATTTTTTTATTTTTATTGCAGGAGTTCAGCAGACAGGCAGACGGCCCACTGGATGGAAAGCGGTTACCATCGCCTATGGACATTTGCAACACCAAAGGTGCTACAAATGCGCTGCTGCTCTCTTAAGTGAGTCTGGAACCTGGTCACAAATGCCGGAACACAACTCAAACTTATTATGGCGGCATGCTCTAGACCAGGTGTGGTAACCATCCAGTCGGGCAAATGCCCTACCACCTGGCGAAACGTAGTAACTAGGACAACCGCCTCAATCAATTTAAAAACTTAAGTGGTCAATGTATCTGCGTCCTTTGCGCCCTGGAGCTCGTGTAGAAGGACCTTGCCATGTTTGTATATCACCACGTGATAAGCAGCGACAGACCTTTGAATCAGCGCTGTCGTGGCCTGGTGGCTGACTGCGAGGTAAGTGCAAAATTCTATATTCTCCGGGCATCAGTTCTTAATTGGTGAATAAGGGATGGCCATTCATTGAGCATATAACCCGCGGAGATTGCTTCATTGCGTCTCCACATCCAAAATAGTACATACAAAACATGAATGCCGCAATACAAGAAATGAGGTTGGTATTCAGTCTTTTGCTGTGCCGAAACATGTTCAGACAGCACTGGTTTTCAGTGCCCACCTCCAAAATCTCATATGTCCTAAGACCCCAAAAAAATTTTCATGAATTATACAATAATATACCATAACAAAACAATGAAATAATAAAAATACCTATAACTGTTTGTGAATTTATATTGGAAACTGTAAACAACTTTAAGATATCTCAAGTATTACTTGAACTTTCAAATAATGGATATAAAACGAATTACAAATTTCATTAATTCTTGTCCTCAGGTAAGTAAAATGATATGTTTTTATATCAAGGTTTAATTAAGCTTTGCAAACTTTAATTAATTCATACACGCAGAAAGCACTAGCAGTACCTCGTACGCAATTATTGCGTGGAACGTTATTGCTCTTACTTAATTGACAGGCGTTCTCGTGCCCACTTTGCTGGGCGTCATTAATAAATTAAAAAATATTATTAAAAATATATTTTTTTAAATCAAATCAAGTATAGCCTATGTCAGTCATGAATAACGCTACCTTCACCATTTGTGAATGAGTTTTCAAAATCGGTTCTGTAGATCAAGAGATTACTTCCTACAAAAAATTTCACAAACTCACAATCTTTGCTTCGGTACGATGATCGTTCACTCCATATGCCTCATGGCCGTAATCTCGTGCGCGAGGTCAAGGTAATTCGTTAATTTGTCAGTTTCAGCTTTTACGAGATTACAGTCATGTGGGATACTTATATCAACAAGCATCGTACGTCTCGCAGATCGATCTATTATCACAATGTCAGGCTTATTGGCAACAATAGACCTGTCTGTCATAATAGATCGAATATATAAATTACTAACATTAATGTATGTCTTTGTAGACCACGGGCCATAAAAATGGCCCGGACATTTGGAAGGCTTGCAAGGGACCATGGAAAGGCCAACACGTAGAGTTCCTTTGACAAATTTAATCTAAATGTGGCGTGACACTGACCGACGATTATCCCTGTCTACACCATATAGTAATGCACCCAAGGACAAGCCCCGGCCAATGTAGGACTATTGTGGGAAATGAGGACGAAAAGAACCGGGCTATTAGGGTGAACTGATAGTGGTACTGGGGGTCTGGGAATATGGGGACTATGGCATCTGCCCGTCGCAATGTGCAGGGAACATGGAAAAATGGGCAGACGGTGACTCGCCACTCCCTGCATGGGCCCCAAAAAATGCCATAGAAGACAGAGGCAACATGCGTGTGAGTGCCTAAGGTGTGTCGAGAGGTGGGCTGCAGGTTCACCGAAGCTACTTCCGACGTCAGGCCATTTATCATTTCCACCCCTGGAGCTTAAGTCTTAGCTCTAGCAATCTACACTCTGTGCCGGCTGGTTAAGGCAAGCACGTAGGGCGGGGCCTCGCTTTGGCCCCCGGAGTCAGGTACGAGGTGTCGCTACTCACCTAAGGCTTCGCCACAAAGCCCCCCTGCGGTTACTAACATTATTATTATTATTCTTAATTAATTTAATTTTATAATATTGATGTAACGTTAATTCCAGATAGATAAGAATTATTAATTATAATATAGGCACATAAATTTGCACGACCTAAAGACAAAAATATGTGAACTTATGGAATATTACTACCATCATTTTTATGTAGCATGGTTTATGCAATAAATGATTTGATTTGATCTTAAACTGAATTGATCGATACAAATGTAAAGATGATTTCCAAGGTAAAATACCTAAGTCAAGTTTTTTGCGGCCACACATACAACTGCATTACCTTTATTATATTTATTGTACTGCATTCATTATAACTGAAGTGATTTATACTGACACGACTGAATGTATAATTTTCAGTCTTATTCTGAACACAGATATAACTGGTTGTGTATCCGATAAGGTGAGTTTCTCTTTTATTTAAGGAGCTATCTCGCTCGCACATTACTTCCATAAGGTTTTCTCTGGGTTCGGTTCCTAGCATGGTAAATTTCGGAAACGAACTTTCTGTTATTTACTATGGTCTTGGTGTCTGGGATCGACCCCAGAATGGTCCGTTGTATATTTCCCATATCACAAGCGTGACTTGCTTCGCTTGGGGATATAAAATGTGTGTTTGTCTGCCGATTATTTAAAAAAAAATCGTCTATGTTTTTGAACATGTTTGTTAAGCGATTTATCAGTTAATTTTAGTCCGATTTTCATTATTCAAAAGAGTATGCTCTTGACATGGTTCCATTATCAGGATCTGATGGGTGGATCCCAGATAAATCGAGAGCAACCCTTGTTGAAGAGCGCCGGGCACCAACACTCTTCGAAAAGCAAAACGCGTATCAGCAATACAATTTCTACAAATGCTTAAGATATTAGTTCTAAAGCTGTTTAAGCAACTAAATAGCAGAAAATATATTTTCCGAAAAAAACCGACTTCCACCTAAAAAACAACAACCAAATTTTAAAATGCACCGACTTCAAGATGTTGTACAAAATATTGATTTTTTTGCTTTTTAGTATGACATTGGTTTTGTTTTTTTATGCTATTGAAGTTATAAAGTATGTATACGTCTTTAAATAAATATGTCTAATATATTAAACATTAACTTATTTATCTATTGTAATATATGTTAATATAAAATACTCGTCACATATAATGTTAACAAATGTATTTATTTAGATTATTTTGCATATACGTATATGTATTACTATTATATTTATATATCTATTAAATTTCTAAATTAGTGTAATTATGTATATTTCAATTGTACAGTCCTATCTTTTTTCTGCTCCACCGACATCGCCAGATTAGTTAAGAGTTTGTTTAAAGCTAGGTTGCTTGGAAGAGATCGCTTTTAGCGATAAGGCCGCCTGTTGTTTTGCCAAGAAGTATTATCTATCTCTTATAAATTTACAGAATTTATTTACTATAATAATAATAATCCGCAGAACTCGCAAGGGGGCTTTGTGGCGAAGCCTTAGGTGACCTCGGACCCCACTCCGGGAGCCAAGGCAAGGCCCCCGCTTCCGTGATTGCCTTAGCCAGCCGGCCGGAGTAAAGATCAGTAGAGCTAAGATTCAAGCTCCAGGGGTGGAAGTAATAAATGGCATAACGTCGGAAGTAGCTTTCGGTAACCCTGGAGTGAGCCCACCTCTCGGCACCTCTTAGACACTCACACCCATGTTGCCTGTGTCTTCTATGGCATTTTTAGGAGCCCATGTAGGGAGTGGCGAATCACCGTCTGCCCATATTTTCATGTGCCCCAAACATTTCGACGGGCAGATGCCATAGTCCCTGGTATAGCCCGGTACTTTTTGTTTTCATTTCTC
Source organism: Dendrolimus kikuchii (assembly GCA_019925095.2). Taxonomy (NCBI): domain Eukaryota; kingdom Metazoa; phylum Arthropoda; class Insecta; order Lepidoptera; family Lasiocampidae; genus Dendrolimus; species Dendrolimus kikuchii. The sequence goes on from CM034415.1 coordinate 9,026,763, forward strand.
ACAATAGTCTTACACTGGCCGGGGCTTCTCCTTGGGTGCATTATTATATGATGTAGACAGGGATAATCGCCGGTCTGTGTCACGCCACATTTACATAAAATTTGTCAAGGGGTCTCTACGTGTTTGCCCCCTCATGGCCCCACGCAAGTCCTCCAACAGTCCGGGCTACTTTTATGGCCTATGGTCTACAGACATATACAAAGATAATTACTATGACGTTATAAAGTATAATAATATTTTTAACGTCGTCGTCATGGTAAAACTAAATTAGTCTAATTGCAAGTAAACAAGTCCCCTCTGTAGTGTCTAAGGTAAATACAGGTGTGCACCAGGGATCCACCTTAAGTCCGTAACTATTCCTGTTATATAGGGCCGTTTTAAGCGTATCCGGCGTTGAGGTGCGAAAAGCAGTTTATGCGCCAACCCATTATTAGAAATCAAAATTTAATTTTTATATTTCATTTTTATTATATTTTATAAGAACAACAAACAGCTACGTTATAAACTTTGAACGTTACAACTTAGAATATTAAGTAACATTGCAGCCCACAGCGCTGTCCACAGGTTAAAATAGAAATATATTATTAAAAGGATTTTGCGACTACGTAGAATCGCTAGGCTTAATATTAAATATATATATTTATACAATAATATGATATTTATACCTGACTATAAATAGAACAAAAGGGCAAGAAAGACAGTAAAAATAAAGAAGAGCAAGGACAAAATACGATTAGAATTATGATGTTTTTTATTTGTGTATATATTATGACTGTATTAGTATCTCTTACGCTCGGTGGCTTTCCACACGTATTGGATGAAATAGCCACTCATAACCCGATCGAGCACCGGCTTTTGTTTGAAAATATGCGATAAGATTGCGAAATTAAAAATACAAATTGTGATAAGAAACTACGTCGCGAGTTTGACGTTTTTCAACAGCGGTTGAAAACGGTTGCTTAATAGGGTATGTTTTTTCAACCAGCCTTTTTTTTTTTTTTTTTGATAACGCAGGGGGAATGTCTTTGGACACCGTCCTCGGGCTCTTCGGGGGAAGAGCCAAATGCAGCGCAGAAGCATGCATCGAGGGTGTGTGGGACTCTCGGCGGCCGGTTCTCCACGCTAGCTTCAAACAGAAGCAGTCGCGAGAAACCGATCGCCAAACTACCCACTAAACCTAAACCTGCGCCCCTGTATCTGCGCTTTTACGGGGCGCCACGGGATCTAGAACAGAGTTACTGCACCGTGACGCCCCCACGCTCGGTAATACTGGGCCACCCCGGTGGCAGAGTGACCCACTTCATCAATCAGGGGGGGAAAGTCCGCTGCTACCCCCGTAGCAGCGGCCCCCTGTGACGGTAATTATGGGAGGAGGAGATGCGCGTAGCGGCGCCTTCGACCGCCGGTCCGCCTCCTGCGGACGGGGTCCGCGTACGCGTCCTCCTCCCTAACTCTTTCTGCGGCCTCCTTCTGCGCCATAACGGACTCGCAGAAGGAGGAAACCGCAAGCCAGGATTGCTGGCCCTGGAGCATCGCCTCGACCATACTACTAAGCGAGCTCACAGAGCCAACGACATTTTCTAAGAGGGCTCTCTGGGGCCCCCAGGCGGCGCACTCCACGAGCGTATGAAACGCCGTGTCTTGGAGTGCGCCGCACTCGTGACATTGCGGGGAGGGCTCCCGTCCCGCGATTTGATGCAGATACTTACCAAAGCATGTTTTTTCAACCAGCCTACCCTAGCCTATATCTACCCCGCGCAACTGATACATAGATAAATAATTCAAGTCACGAGTGAAAAGGTATCTTCTAGGTAGGCGTGTTCCATCCTAGAATGCATCATCACTCAACATCAGGTGAGACAGTGGTCAAACGCAAACCTATATTTCCATTAAATAAAAAAAAAGTATCAAGATCGTAGCATGTAGATTTCCATCGTCTCTGTCTACCACTATGAAAAACAAGCGTTATGATATGTATTTATATATATTTTTTTTTATTGCAGGAGATCAGCAGACAGGCAGACGGCCCACTTGATGGAAAGCGGTTACCATCGCCTATGGACATTTGCAACACCAAAGTTGCTACAAATGCGCTGCTGCTCTCTTAAGGGTCACTGGAACCTGGTCACTAATGCCGGAACACAACTCAAGGTTGTTATGGCGACATACTTTAGACCAGGGGTGGTAGCCGTCCAGTCGGGCAAATGCCCTACCACCTGGCTGTGGGTTGTTAAGTCGCCTCTTACGACAGGTCACCCTAACGCAGGAAATTGTATTCTTTCTCCATTCCTGCACGGATAAAAACAGATATATATATATTATGTAACGTAACATATTTTTGTATGAACCTTACAGAATGGCGCCTAACATAACCAACGACGAAATCATAATAGCAGAAAGAGAAAGTGACCAGTCCAAAGGATCTCAAGCGGAGCCGCGGCAGTACCATATAGTATATAGAAATATAGCAGTATTCCTATACTACCATATAGCTGGGATTTATGGATTTTATTTGTGTTTTGGAAATGCTATGTGGACGACGATATTCTGGAGTAAGTAAGAATTTAACATAATAATAATAATAATATTACCGCAGGGGGGGCTTTGTGGCGGAGCTTTAGGTGAGTAGCGACACGTCGTACCTGACTCCGGGGGCCAAAGCAAAGCCCCCGCCTCCGTGCTTGCCTTAACCGGCCGGCACGGAGTGGAGATCGCTAGAGCTAAGACTCAAGTTCCAGGGGTAGAAGTGATAAATGGCATAACGTCAGAAGTAGCTTCAGTGAACCTGCAGCCCGCCTCTCTACACCCCTTAGCCACTCACACCCATGTTGCCCCTGTTTTCTGTGGCATTTTTTGGGGCCCATGTAGGGAGTGGCGAGTCACCGTCTGCCCATTTTTCCATGTTCCCCGAACATTGCGACGGTTAGACGCCATAGACCCGATATTCCCGGACCCCTAGTACCACTAGCAGTTTACCCCTATAGTCCGGTACTTTTTGTCCTCATTTCCCACAATAGTCCTACACTGGCCAGGGCTTGTCCTTGGGTGCATTATTATATGGTGTAGACAGGGATAATCGCTGGTCAGTGTCACGCCATATTTACATTAAATTTGTCAAAGGTCCTCTATGCGTTGGCCTTCCCACGGACCCATGCGAGTCCTCCAAATGTCCGGGCCATTTTTATGGCCCGTGGTCTTGGATGACATAGAAATAATAATATCAGCCCATCAATGTCCCACTGTTGGGCTTTCCATTATAGGGTTTTGTATGTAGTACGTATATATTTTTGTAACTATAATATATGTATAATAATTATTTTAGTAATAGATTAGTAAGGAATGCTCCGGTGGTTCGGGCATGTGGAAAGAATGCATGATGAAAGAATGACTAAACGGATATACAATGCAAAAGTGGATGGATGCAAAAGTCGTGGAAGGCCACGACACACCTTCCATGATCAAATTTATCGTGTACTAGCAGAAGGTGATGTCAGGAGCCTTAAGAACAGACGAGCGTGCATGACAAGAGTTATGAATGTCAAAGAAGCAAGTGAGGTGTGTAAGAATAAGCCTAAATGGCGCTCTGTTGTCCGTGCCTACCCCGCAAGGGAATTGGCGTGAAGTTATGTATGTATGTAATATTCAGTTCCTGTTCTGATAGGTGCAATCATTGTTATAAAGAAATATTTTAGTTGGTGTTTCTGATTCATTTTCTTGTCAAATCTTTTTTTCAATTAAACTAAAACATATACTTGCAAATTTTTCAGAGTTTACGTCTCCTTCGGTTTCGTTTCATAAATAACAGTAGCCATGTTTGGTCTTCAAAATGTAAAAGGCAATATTGTATATTTGGAGCTTCATTCTATAGTATAAACCACTAATTTTTGATTTGGGTGCCATCAGAACTGCCTGTCAACGGTAAAAGCAAAACTTTCTTCAGCTTTGTCCTTTTCCTTCTCTGCTCGAGCTTCTTTTTTCTTATTCTAATGTTCTAAATAATCTTCTTCAGACTTGTTGCCAACTTTGTAGCGAGAACATGTCTCGCATTGGTCCTTTTTAGTAAAGTACAATGCGATATTTTGGATATCAAGTTCTTCATCAAACTTGCAGATCGACAAAGCACATACATTACGTGTTTACAAACCAATCGTTTACATAGAAATCTTAAAGAGATCGTTGGAACGCCATTCTGGCAACAGATATTTCTTCTCTGTTCTAGCACGACAGTAGTGCGATTCGATTGCTGGGAATGATTTTAAGCAACTTGTAAGCTCCTAACGTTCTAATTCAAACTGCTTAGAAGTAGATTTTTTAGTTTTAAGTGAATCAGCATCTTTGTTCTTGTTGTTCCTTTTAGAAATAGGTACTTGTATTTTGGGCAACGCATAAGCGTTGCCATACAACGTGGTAAGGCGGCCAGCGTTTTGGGAACGTTCCCAATTGACGGTGATTTGGGACCTATTTACTATTTGTAGTTTTTATCTTTTATAAATTAAGTTGTATATATATTATTAGAATAGGCAAAATATGTAAAATAAATTCTGGTACTTGTTTATTTCTCCAATTGAGAACTGTCCATTTTCCGATCCCAAGAGTTTTCAGAAACATAGTTCTGCAAACTTTAATTGGCTGATCTTCTTTCTTCAAATAGTAAATCAATGATTGTGCTCTTTTTGATTCATTACCGGATTTTCGCTCCCTTGGTTCCTTGACAAGTAAGGATGTCACAAGATTATTAACAAACACTTTTCTTTCTGCCATATTCTGCCTATCTATTTCTGTAAATATAAAACACTGTTTAAAATCCTTTCTCTGTTTCCTTCCACTGGAATCTATTTTCCGATGCTCTAGGCTTCTTCGGTATTTCGTAATTCCATGTTTCTTGCTTTTTTCTTCTTGGTATTTATTACAATATGCACATTAGGTCAGAAAACTGCCTAAGAGGTGCATGCGTTCCGGCCAGGATCGAACCAGAGACGCGTGCGCTAGCCATTACGCTACCACGATCACGTAAAAACATTATAGTTAAATCCTATATAATCTTATCATGTCTTGACAATGAAAATAGCGCGATTTTCAAATCAATCAATGACATTTGTGTATTTCGTTGTTTATGACATCAACGCCCCATAATCCGTTCCACTAGAGTTTATGATTGTAACGTCCGCAAGCAAGTGGAACAGGAAAAATCGCGGCCGTGAACGTGGTCGTTGTGAGTCTCTTCTGGAACGTAGCCATAATTAGCCCCTCTATAAATAAGACAACTGTCATATTAACTTTAAGCAAGTTCTAGTTTGTGAAATTGGGTAAATGCAAAGCCTCTTAAGTGATAAACTAATATACGTCCCTTTAGATCCCAGTTATATCCGTGCAGGAACGGAGAAAGAATACAATTTCCTGCGGCCGGGCGGCCTGTCGTAAGAGGCGACTAAACAACCCACAGCCAGGTGGTAGGGCATTTGCCCGACTGGATGGCTACCACCCCTGGTCTAAAGCATGTCGCCATAACAACCTTGAGTTGTGTTCCGGCATTAGTGACCAGGTTCCAGTGACCCGTAAGAGAGCAGCAGCGCATTTGTAGCACCTATGGTGTTGCAAATATCCATAGGCGATGGTAACCGCTTTCCATTAAGTGGGCCGTCTGCCTGTCTGCTGAACTCCTGCAATAAAAAAAAAAAAAAAAAGTTCATCATCATCTTCCGAGCGTTAAATCCCGGTTGGGTTCGGAGCCTTCACTCCCACGGTACAGGGCCCAGGGTCTGCTTTCCTACTTTTTCTACTCCACTTCGCGCGGACTTCATCCCCCGTTTTGAGACCATTGGTATGCATGTCATCCATCACAACGTCAAGCCAACATTTCTTGGGCCGTACCACCGTAAGCGACACTCTTACAGTCTGTTTGCTATGTCACGGACATGAAAACTGCCGCGGATGCGGGAGTTCCTGACCCGGTCTTTCCGCGTCACTCCACACGTCCATCGCAGCATATTCGCGTCCGTGACACGCAGTTCTTGCCTGTGTCGGTCAAGTACAGGCCACGCTTCAGTGTCATACAAAAGGACAGGTCTAATGATGGATTTATAGACCTGTCCTTTGGGGTCACAAATGACACCTGTCACCTCACGCCACTTGGCCCAAGCTGCTCTGATACGGGCCTTGACGTCATGGCCGATATCCCCGGACTCGACAATCCACTAGAGTTTATGATTTTGGCGTACGCAAGCAAGTGGAACGGGAATAACCGCGGTCGTGATCGTGGTCGTTGTGAGTCTCTTCTCGAACGCAGCCATTGGCCCCTATATAAATAAGACAACTGTCATGTTAACTCGCTTATTTGTGAAACTGAAAACAAAATCAGCCATCGAATTTAGCATTGTCCCCGATGCATAAAATCATAGTTAAGTAAAAGTTGATGCAATGGTGGACAGCCGTTGTTTCTAAAAATAGAATGGAATATTATTTTAGGTCATCTAATTTATAAAGCAATGTAAATATTATTATTAAAACACTTCACCGCCTCGATTTCACTAACAAATGGCATTATTTCGTTCAAAACCATTTCAACGGATGTTTTGTTTATTCTTAACTTTGCAAGAAGTTTATTTTTGAGGACTCTGCTCTTTCTAGTTCGCCGTCACTACTATCCAAATCCCATAATTGAAGTAACATTTCAATCACTATCACTATCACTCGCAAATAACTCCATTATTACACAAGAATCTCTCAATATTGGGCGATCGCAAATAAAGATCGATTGAGGTCAGAAACGGATCTGTCAAAATGAGAGATCGTTTATTGAAAACGCGTAGCTGTCACTTTCATACAAGTGGCAATCCAAAAATGCCGGATCGCCCTCCCAACGATGGATTCGTAAAACGGATCGACGAAACGATCTGTGGATCGAATATTGAAATCACAAAAGTAGGAAATGGATTGAAAATATCGATTTTGGATTAGAGATTAAAGATTGAGATTGCATATTGAAAGCCGCCGTAAGTGATAAACAAATATAGGTCCCTTCAGATCCCAGCTACACAAGTTTAACTGTACAATAACAATGCAGTACAAAGGTGTTTTGATACATTACAAAGACATCAAGAAATGCAGCCTATTATAACAGGTGTATAATTGCAGATATATTATTTGATGTATATATTTAAAATTACAAAGTCACATTCAGATTAAAAAAAACACTACCATTACTGCGTATCAAATTAACATATTTCTATGAATAAATTTATAAATGTATTTTATTGCTATTTATTGCTTTAAAAATAATAAAAATGGTGTATAAATAACAATAGATTCATAGACGTCATGTTACAGTGAATTTTAAAATTATTTGCATTTGAAAGAACAATTAAAATAGCATGTTATTTATAACATCATACTACTTTTAAAATACCGTCATAGATTATAATTTTAATTACTGTTTGAACAATAATGAATGCGCTATTGGTCTCCTTTAACTTATACACAAAATGACGTCATAAGTTTATGTGTTCCGGCATTAGTGAGCAGGTTCCAGTGTCACTTTTTTTTATTTTTATTGCAGGAGATCAGCAGACAGGCAGACGGCCCACTTGATGGAAAGCGGTTACCATCGCCTATGGACATTTGCAACACCAAAGGTGCTACAAATGTGCTGCTGCTCTCTTAAGGGGAACTGGAACCTGGTCACTAATGCCGGAACACAACTCAAGGTTGTTATGGCGACATACTTTAGACCAGGGGTGGTAGCCATCCAGTCGGGCAAATGCCCTACCACCTGGCACTTAAGAGAGCAGCAGCGCATTTCTAGCACCTTTGATGTTGCAAATGTCCATAGGCGATGGTAACCTCTTTCCATCAAGTAGGCCATCGGCCTGTCTGCTGAACTCCTGGAATAAAAAAGGCATATATGCGGACCTTTATTCGTCACGCCTGGCGCAAAGCTTTATTTACTGATCTTAAAAACTTTTTATATCATACAAGTCATCTCTATTCTAACTTAGGTCGCAGGTGATACCTACCTAATGTAATAATTTACTCACATACTTTAATACAAATTTCCGTCAGCTGTTAGTTTCAGCCAAGACCTCCGAATTGGGGAATATTGACCCTAGAAATTTTTCGTTAGGGGTCAAATTTTTTTTGTTACAACAAATATAAAATATTATCTTTGGAATGTGAAAATTCGAGCAAAACACTACAATATATCTAATAATGGCGACGGTTTGGACCTCATGCTACTTTTGGCATAATAAATTTATCCAATTGGGGAAATTTCGAAAAATCAATGCGGAGACCCTGGTTTCACCTTATAAATAATATCAAGATGGTTTACCTGCAACAAAGAAAGAAATATTATTAGAATGTGTCTTGACGACGATGTATTTGACTGAAAGAAAGAAACGAACTACATACATACATAACTTCACGCCAGTTCCCTTGCGGGGTAGGCACGAACAACAGAGTGCCATTTAGGCTTATTCTTACACACCTCACTTGCCTCTTTGACATTCATAACTCTTGTCATGCAAGCTCGTCTGTTCTTAAGGCTTCTGACATCACCTTCTGCTAGTACACGATCAATTTGATCATGGAAGGTGTGTCGTGACCTTCCACGACTTCTGCATCCATCCACTTTTGCATACTACATACAATACAAAGTATACATATAAATTAGAGATGCTATACGTATTATGTAGGTATTAGGCTTATTCGGCCACTTTTTAAACTATTCGATAATCGCCGAATATTGTGTAATATTCGGCCGAATATCGAATGCCAAATGAAATCTAAATATACCTATATATACACACATATGTATATATGTATATGTAGGAATAGTATTTGTTATTATAAAATAACCATATGACGGAAGTAGTCAATAATCGGATAGTGTTCTTTCATGTAGTCATCGGAAGTTGTTTAACCGGATGTCAATGTAGAAGCATTTATTATTAAGCTAACGGATATCGGAAATGGAGTAACCGGATGTTGGAAGTTAATACGTATGGCGGAAGTTGGTTTTATGAAGGAAGTGTAACTCAAGTGGCGCCACAGCATTACCGGATATTGTCACTGCAGCGCGCCATGAGGACCTTATAAATACTGGGTGTTCGGGCAGAGGGGGCAGTATTTAACCAGCAGTCTTAAACCGACAGTCTACAAGTCTACAACCAAGTCTACGACCGACAGTCTGCATTGACAGTCTTGGACGAGGAGCACATAATATAATGTGATCGATAATCACTGCTTGATAATCGCGGTATTCTTGAAGGGCAAATTGCTGCTCGACACCTGACAAGCGTGGATGCAACTCTTGGAGTTGTCCTAATATTTCTGTGTATTATTGTGCAATATTTAATATCGTAATTGTGATAATTCTAGTGTAATAAACTTTGATTATAATATTTCAGATTATTATTGTATTATTCTCGGAGCGTCATTCGTTCGCTCCCGGCGTAAACCCGACATATATATATATTTTATTGCAAGAGTATGTGTTCAACAGACAGGCAGGTCCACCTGATGGGAAGCAACTACCGTCGCCTATAGACTTTTGTAATACCAAATGTGTTATCAATGTGCTGCCGCTTTTTAAAGAAAAGCTGGAACCTGGCCACTAATGCCAGAACATAATTCAAAGTTGTTATGGCGGCAAACTCTAGACCAGGAGTGGTAGCCATCCAGTTTTTGCTAGTTTTGCAATAAAAAACACACTTTTATTTATTTGTAATAGATTTTAATTCCTTTCGCATCTTCCAGATGTATTTACATTCATCATAGCCGGTCTGGGTGTCACGGCTGGCTCGCATCGTCTTTGGTCTCACAAATCATACAAGGCAACCAGACCACTCCAGATCTTCTTGGTTCTTGCACAGTCAGTGGCCAACCAGCACTCCGTAGCTCACTGGGCTAGGGACCACCGTCTTCACCATAAATACAGTGAGACTGACGCCGATCCCCACAATTCTAGCAGGGGTTTCTTCTACTCTCACGTGGGCTGGCTTATGGTGAGGAAGCACCCAGAAGTTAGAAGACGTGGGAAGATGATAGACATGAGTGACATCTACAGTAACCCGTATTTGAAACTCCAAGACAAGTAAGTGTGCCTTTGAAAGTTTTTTTGGGGCTGCCATCACGACACACAACCCACAGCCAGGTGGTAGGGCATTTGCTCAACTGGATGGCTACCACCCCTTGTCTAAAGCATGTTGCCATAACAACCTTGAGTTGTGTTCCGGCATTAGTAACCAGATTCCAGTCTCTCTTAAGAGAGCAGCAGCGCATTTGTAGCACCTTTGTTGTTGCTAATGTTAATAGGCGATTGTAACCGCTTTCCATCAAGTGGGCCGTCTGCCTGTCTGCTGAACTCCTGCAATAAAAATAAAAATAAAAACATCTTTGCGGAACATTGGGCTACACGACTATAGCGAAAAAAGTGATGCTGCTGTGAAGCTTCGTTAGTAGATGCTAGTAACTAACATTTATTGATTAATTAAATAATAATAAGTAATAATTAATAATAATAAAAGTCGAAGTGCTATTTATTGTATTAGTTAAGTAGGATATGCCCGTAACTTCGTCCACGCTTGACTTGAAATTCCCCCGGGATACCTAGGACACCAAGTACCGCAGCTATAGTTTTAGTGAAAACTGTATCGGAATAAGATGATTTTTAACACCCGGACAACTACAAACTGCTCCTGGGAAATTCCCGCGGGATTGCCGAGATAAAAATAGAATACATTTTTTTTTTTTTTGCAATCTGGCCATTATAAATAATTCCCAGAAAAAATCCCCCTGGATTCCCGGAATATAAAGTAGCGCAGATTTTAAGTCTAAGAATTAATTGTCGATCAGCGCAAACTGCATCAAAATCGGCTCAGTAGTTTTTACTTGAATCCCGCACAAACAGACAAGAAATTTAAAATAATTTGCATCGTGTCCTCTATTGTTTATATAGTCAATTCTAATTGCTTTTTCTTTAATAGCTTCAATATACGGATACAGCATGTTTACACATACATACATACATACATAACTTCACGCCAGTTCCCTTGAGGGGTAGGCACGAACAACAGAGCGCCATTTAGGCTTATTCTTACACACCTCACTTGCTTCTTTCACATTCATAACTCTTGTCATGCACGCTCGTCTGTTCTTAAGGCTCCTGACATCACCTTCTGCTAGTACACGATCAATTTGATCATGGAAGGTGTGTCGTGGCCTTCCACGACTTCTGCATCCATCCACTTTTGCATTGTATATCTGTTTATTCATTCTTTCATCATGCATTCTTTCCACATGTTTAGAAATTTGTAATATTAAAGTTACATACACACATAACTTCACGCCAGTTCCCTTGCGGGGTAGGCACGAACAACAGAGCGCCATTCAAAGAAAGAAAGAAAAAATATTTATTTAGGACAAGATACAAAAAGTCTTATATGATAATATATGTAACAATTAATTGTGATGTCCTAAAAAGGCTCTTGCTCAGCATATTGCTAGTTTCACAACCAGCGCTGATCTTCCGCAAGTACCTCTAAGTGATGCCACGGCTTAGCTCCACAAAGCAAATTAAAACAATAAACATTCGTTATAAAATTATGCAAAATAAATTACTAGTTTATATGAACGGCTTATTCTTAGGGTCAGCGCAGACAGAACGGAGCGCAGCGGAGAAGATTTTATTAACGCACTTGAAAATAAACTTTAAATTGATTATAATAAAGTGCATAAATGCTTGAACCTGACAAACGCGTCCTCGAAGATACGCGGGAATCCTCGCGCGGCGTCGAGTCGGCGCCCGCGTCGTACGCGTACTTTCAGTGTTGTCAGAGTTTAAAGAGGGATGACGTCATTTTTTTAGATTTTTAATTCGAAGTACCTACATAACGAATAATAAATATAACTATCATTATACATTTATAAAGTTGCTTTGTTTGTTAAAAATAATCTACATTTATACACTAAACGCAACAGTAAACGACATAACAGCTACCTGCTTTCACTTCCTTCAAAAACCAGTTTGTTTCAAAACAGTCTTCTGTATAGCGACTAAAATTTGCAATAAAACCATTGAAAATTAAGAAACTCAACATCAAAAGCTTTTAATTAAAATTAAGACAATTATTAATAAATAAAGCATATTACACAATACATGTATTAAATTCACCAAAACTACACCTTTCTTGCCAACATTCCTCGACCCATGTTCTTCGTCTAACTTTCTGACGCCTTATTTTATTAACATGTTCTTCCATTTCTTCTTCTTCCGCCAAAAGCACAATTATAATCATATCCCAGTCCACCATCGTTGACGAACTTTCGCGACAAACTGGCATGTTTACTGTAGAGTGGTAACCCAGAACGGTTTACTCGCGCAGGCTCGAGCATACGCGATCCGTAAAGAAAATGCCCGAGACCGCGCGGGGATTATTCCTCTCTGTCTGCGCTGACCCTTACACACGTCACTTGCTTCTTTGACATTCATAGCTCGTCATGCAATATTAAAGTCGCTTACTCTTTTTCAGGCACTCCTACTGGTTCATACCACTGCTCTCCTTCCTCATACCGACCTACATTCCGACACTATGGGGAGAGTCTCTGACAAACGCTTGGTATATCAACATGTTCCGATACGTTCTTAACCTGAACGTCACTTTCTGCGTGAACAGTGTCGCTCATTTATGGGGCCAAAAACCCTATGATAAACATATAGCTCCCTCCCAATCTCCAAAAGTCAATGTGGTGACTTTAGGGGAAGGTTGGCATAACTATCACCATTGTTTCCCATGGGACTATAGATCTGATGAACTTGGCCTGAGATTCAATTTTACTACTTGTTTTATTGATATCTGTGAGAAATTGGGCTTAGCTTATGACCTCAGAAGTGCTTCTGGAGAAGTGATCGAAGCAAGAGCTGAAAGAACTGGGGATGGTACTAGATTTAAAAGTTTATGAAATTATGAAGGAATTAAATTTGAGACCGGGAGGTTATAATATATATGTAATTTTTATTTCTCATATTCTGAAAGTACGCTTGGAGTTGCCCAATCACAGGAATGAAAACTTTACTTTTCGTCCCTGGAAAACGATTCACCCTGCTGTCAAAAATTTTTGAAAACTATGCGAACCATAGAGAATACATCCCACTCGTGTCCCAACTTTTTTCTTAGCTGACGACCTCAGGATTGCTTCTGGAGAAGTGATCGAAGCAAAAGTTGAAAGAACGGGTGATGGTACTAGATTTAAAAGTTTATGAAATTATGAAGGAATTAAATTTGAGACCGGGAGGTTATAATATATATGTAATTTTTATTTCTCATATTCTGAAAGTACGCTTGGAGTTGCCCAATCACAGGAATGAAAACTGTACTTTTCGTCCCTGGAAAACGATTCTCCCTGCTGTCAAAAATTTTAGAAAACTATGCGAACCATAGAGAATACATGCCACTCGTGTCCCAACTTTTTTCTTAGCTGACGACCTCAGGATTGCTTCTGGAGAAGTGATCGAAGCAAAAGTTGAAAGAACGGGTGATGGTACTAGATTTAAAAGTCTATGAAATTATGAAGGAATCAAATTTGAGACCGGGAGGTTATAATACATGTGGAATGGATTAAATATTATTTTTATTTCTCATATTCTGAAAGTACGCTTGGAGTTGACCAATCACAGGAATGAAAACAGTACTTACTATTTGTCTTTGGGAAACGATTCTCCCTGCTGTCAAAAAATTTAGAAAACTATGCAAACCATAGAGAATACATGCCACTCGTGTCCCAACTTTTTTTACAGCCAATGTTAAATTGCGGCATAAATTATAATAAAAGAATATTAACAATTTTGTAACTTTATTTTATGCTTATAAATTACTTTTCACTAACTTATTATTTAATTTACATAAATTTCAACAAAATATTTACATATTATCAGTGTCAAAAAAATACTGGCTGGTGGCATGCCACAAAAAAATTACTTGAAGTTTCATCAGATTTAGATATGGATTTAACTCCTGATTTTATTAGAGAAGTAGTTATAAAGCATCCTTCAGCATGAATTGAGGCTTTTATTAATTAAAAATCACATATTATTACAACTGGACACACCTATTACCACTATTAGTAATTACACATATCAACGACAGAAAGCAAAATGACAGTGCAGCGCTCTTTTGCATAGACACATTGGACTGATATTCTAATATGACAGAGTAGTTTTCACAGTTCTCATGACACATTGGAGTGATATTCTAATATGACAGAGTAGTTTTCACAATTCTCATGTCACATTGGAGTGATATTCTAATATGACAGAGTAGTTTTCACAATTCTCTTGACGCATCGGACTGATATTCTAACATGACAGTAATTTTCACAGTTCTCATGGCACATTGGACTGATATTCTAATATGACAGAGTAGTTTTCACAATTCTCATGACACATTGGACTGATATTCTAATATGACAGAGTAGTTTTCACAATTCTCTTGACGCATCGGACTAATATTCTAAAATGACAGTAATTTTCACAATTCTCATGACACATTGGACTGATATTCTAATATGACAGAGTAGTTTTCACAACTCTCATAACACATCGGACTGACATTTTAATATGACAGAGTAGTTTTCACAATTCTCTTGACGCATCGGACTAATATTCTAAAATGACAGTAATTTTCACAATTCTCATGGCACATTGGACTCATATTCTAATATGACAGAGTAGTTTTCACAATTCTCTTGACGCATCGGACTGATATTCTAACATGACAGTAATTTTCACAGTTCTCATGGCACATTGGACTGATATTCTAATATGACAGAGTAGTTTTCACAATTCTCATGACACATTGGACTGATATTCTAATATGACAGAGTAGTTTTCACAATTCTCTTGACGCATCGGACTGATATTCTAACATGACAGTAATTTTCACAATTCTCATGGCACATTGGACTCATATTCTAATATGACAGAGTAGTTTTCACAATTCTCATGATACATTGGACTGATATTCTAATATGACAGAGTAGTTTTCACAATTCTCTTGACGCATCGGACTAATATTCTAAGATGACAGCGTAGTTTCACAATTCTCTTGACGCATCGGATTGATATACTAATATGACAGAGTAGTTTTCACAACTCTCATGATACATCGGACTGACATTTTAATATGACAGAGTAGTTTTCACAATTCTCATGACACATTGGACTGATATTCTAACAGAGGGGAGTGTGGGACTCCTGAACAACCGTATCCCATTGTGACCTCCGACCTAGGGTTGACAACTTTTTTTAGAAGAAACAGTGTATGTCTGATTGCAAAGAAGGTAAAACATGAGCACCGACTGATAAAAAAAGTGTATCGTGTATTTAAAAATGGTATGGCAGGTTTTTAAGAAAAAAACTGCCCCGCGGTATTTTCTACTTTTACTATGGGGATCGTTTTGTTATCAAATAAAAACAATTCACCCGAATTTTCAGCTTTTTATTTTAGGTATTTTTCGAGTTTTTTTGAAAAACCTATTTTTCCTTTTTTATTTTTTTTCAATAATAGTAATATTACAAATTAACTCATGGCGAATTTTTTAACAACACTTTTGAGTCGAAGGCATAAAACAATATTTTTGCTGTAATTCCCGGATGAAAATCAATTTTTTAAAAATTAAATATTTTTTATCTCGAGTTTTGAAAACATCTATCACCGGTTTTTTTTTCAAAATATGTGTTTTACAATCCTTTCGACTCATTAATTTTTTCAATTTTTTTTTAAGTAGTGGAACAGTGTCAAAAACTGAAAACTGGTTTTTTTCACAACCTTGTGTTCTATCGAACTGATTAGGTATTCATTTGATTTGTAACTCAAAACACATACCTCTTTGAAACGACTTTAAAATAATAACTCTCTCTACTTTTGTTAAAAAAAATAATACATAATAATTTTTCTATAGGATATTAACCCTAATAATTTTATGGTGTTAAAATATAAGATAGAAATTACTAATTATAAAATCAAATACAAATTCAAAAGTTTTTATTCAAAATAAGTTCAGGTTATACATGTAAGTTAAAATTTAATTTTACTTCCTATATTCTATGTACACCGCTTCGCAACGTGTTGATGCTGTAAAGGAGAACAAGCGGCAAGAAACTCCCCAGCAACACGTCTAGCTAAATATTGTGCCTCTTTATATTTCATATTCTATTTACATCTCGTAAAAAGGGGTACAAAGTTTTTGCTTCACGTATTAATATATAGATTCATTCACGTAAATCGTTTATGGTTATGGATGACATATGAGCCAAATATATATATATTTATACATATAAAAGAAAGTCGTGTTAGTTACACTATTTATAAGTCAAGAACGGCTGTACCGATTTGGCTGAACATTGGTGGGGAGGTAGCTTGATGCAGGAGACGGACATAGGATACTTTTTATCCCGTTGGAACCGGTAGGTGGCGCTGAAATCGGGTACTAGAATAGTTGCTCTATCTCGCTCGCACATAATCAGTCATATATTGTACTAGCAGTACGACTTCTAATATTTGTACTTAAGATTACCGTTTCCAAAATAAATCAGTGCACATCAGCACTCGACAGTGAATACTACTCTCTGCCATCTAAAGTATTATTTAACCTCTACCTCTCGCTGCTACAGCTCCTACGAGCTAAGTAAGACAACCAATTCAATTCAAAGATTCAATCTCAAGAAGAAACTTATTTATCAAATCACCCACAGCTGAAGACGATTTCAGTTTTTCTAGATGTTCTGCCTCTATAGACAACAATGACAAGTCTGATAGCCGTTTCTGTTGGCCCAGCAGTTATTCTTAAAAATCTTATTAATCTATAAAAGATTGTGGATAACATTTTATGATTTTTTTCTTACACACTTTCGGGATCCCTGTAGCCTCGAGACCCCGTATCATTGATATGGCTGATACAGCGGTAGCTACGCCCCTGGTATGGGCACGTAATGAGGAGCGATGAAAGCCACGTCGCAAATAGATTCTTAAACTGGATTGAATGGTTAGGTAGTACCTACATCAAGTTTATTGCGGCCACACATACAACTGCATTATCTTTATTATATCAATTATAGTGCATTTATTATAACTGAAGTGATTTATATTAACACGATTGAGTTTGTAATTTTTAGTCGTATTCTGAACACAGATATAACTGATTGTGTATTCGATAACGTAAGTTTTTCTTTTATTTATGGCGCTATTTTGCTCGCGCATTATCTTACATCTTTAACTCACTTCCAAAAGGAGGTTTTTAATTCTCTGGGTTCGATTCCTGACTTGATAAATTTCGGAAACGAACTTTCTGTTATTTACTATGGTCTGGGTGTCTGGGATCGGGCTCAGAATGATCCGTTTTATATTACCCATAAAACAAGCGTAACTTGCTTAGCTTGGGGATATACAATGTTTGTGGTTGTCTGCCGACGATTTAAAACGGAAGTCGTCTGTGTGTTTTTGAGCATGTTTGTTACGCGATTTCTCAGTAAATTATGGGCCGATTTTCATTGTTTTTTCATTATTCGAAAGAGTATACTCTTGATATGGTTCCATTATTAAGATCTGATGGGTGGGTCCCAGGTAAATCGAGAGTCACCCTTGTTGAAGAGCGCCGGGCACCAACACTCTTCGAAAAGCAAACCGCGTATATTCGTGCCAGTAGTACAATTTTTACAGGTACTTAAGATATTATTTCTAAAGCTACTTAAGCAACTAAATAGCAGGAGATATTTTTTTTTTATAAAAAAAACCATTATTTTCATATAAAGTATAATTCTATTTTTAACGTCGTCATCATGGTAAAACTAAATACGTCTAATTACAAGTACACAAGTCCGCTCTGCAGTGGGAACCATGAACCAGTGCTCTGTAAATGCAGGTGTCCACCAAGGATCCGCCTTCAGTCCGTAACTGTTCCTGTTAGACAGGGCTAAGCGTATTCAGCGCTGGGGTGCGAAAACAAGTTTGTGCGCAAAACCATTATTAAAAATTAAAAATAGAATTTAATTTTTATATTTTATTTTATTTTATTGGAACAACAAACCGCTACATTATAAATTTGGATACAACGTTACAATTTAAAATATTGAGTAATAATGCAGTAGCAGCGCTGTCCTCAGGTTAAAATAGGAATACTATTAAAAGGATTTTGGATATTGCAGGAGCTCAGCAGACAGGCAGACGGCCCACTTGATGGAAAGCGGTTACCATCGCCTATAGACATTTGCAACACCAAAGGTGCTACAAATGCGCTGCTGCTTTCTTAAGGGAGACTGGAACCTGGTCACTAATGCCGGAACACAAATCAAGGTTGTTATGGCGACATACTTTAGACCAGGGGTGGTAGCCATCCAGTCGGGCAAATGCCCTACCACCTGATAAGAATAAAGTATTCCATTCATCTATCATAACGTATAGCGATATCTAACTTAAATAAGCTTTTTTAAAAAGGTTTTTAAATACAATCTTTTGAGATCCTGCATATCATGTAGTAGCAGAGTGCTAGCCAAGACAAGTAAAACGAGCCCAAACACGACGGGTCTATCTTGTTTAGTACAGCAGTTCCTATGGCCACCTTCCGACTCCATCATTCGATCAGCTCCATGGTACCATATTATTGCATTGTCACGCGATGTACACATACGTGCAAAATTTCAGCTCAATCGGAAACCGGGAAGTCGATCAAATTTAACTTGAAAGATTCCGTTACATACTAACATACGTATGAAACGATTGAAATATGTCATCCCTTAATTTACATTGATGAAAACAACGTATACATTATTATTGGAACGAAGTTCCTTATCGCGCGTTGTGAAAGGGGGCTAGACGGAAAAAATTCTTACGAAAAGTTGTCACGACACTTTTTGCTATTGTAAGCTGTGCGGCGTCGCATGTTTCTCTGTCTGTCTGTCTGTCTCTCTCTCTCTTATAGAAAGCAAGCCAGATATTTTCATTTCTATTTCGCATTGAACAGTGTGGTGTGTGTGGTGTAATTTGTTAATAATAAAAAAAATATTATTATAACTTAAAAAAAAAAAAAATTATTACAATTCCTTCACTAATTAATCGAAAGGAACTTCGTTCCATCCGGGTGTCCCTTGACACCTCTCAAGTTATATATTTGTATTATGTATGAAACTAATAAAAGCGTATTAAAAACAAAACGTGTGCCCTGGTTTATTCATTCTGTATGTAGTGGAGGGGCGCAAAAAATGGAAATTACGAACGTCCCTTATGTTATAGTTAAACCTCTTGAACTTTTTATCCGTGCAGGAACGGAGAAAGAATACAATTTCCTGCGGCCGGGCGGCCTGTCGTAAGAGGCGACAAAACAACCCACAGCCAGGTGGTAGGGCATTTGCCCGACTGGATGGCTACCACCTCTGGTCTAGAGTATGTCGCCATAACAACCTCGAGTTGTGTTCCGGCATTAGTGACCAGGTTCCAGTCTCCTTTAAGAGAGCAGCAGCGCATTTGTGTCCCAAGAAAACACATTCCACTGCCTCAAAGAAAGGGGGGTTAAGAGAGGGAGCAGACAGGAGGAATTGAATAGACCGGATGGGATAGGGCAATGGGGGAAGTGGGCCATCGAAACTCTATTCGTCTATTGTCATTTTCACACAGGTGTCTTCACTGGCTATTATCACCTTCCCAAAAATCGGATTCCAGGTGGTAGGGCATTTGCCCGACTGGATGGCTACCACCCCTGGTCTAGAGTATGTCGCCATAACAACCATGAGTTGTATTCCGGCATTTGTGATCAGGTTCCAGTCTCCCTTAAGAGAGCAGCAGCGCATTTGTAGCACCTTTGGTGTTGCAAATGTCCATAGGCGATGGTAACCGCTTTCCATCAAGTGGGCCGTCTGCCTGTCTGCTGAACTCCTGCAATAAAAATAAAAAAACTTATCAAAACATTAATTACACACATATCACGTATATTTTTATTATTTTTCATTACTTTATCGTGATATGACAAGTGTTGTAAAAATGTTAAAAAATCAACACACATGCTTTCGAATGTAAGTTTGTTTCGTTGTTTACACATATGTTTGTATTTTAATCGTGGCCTTGAAAATAGATATATTTCATGAAAATTGTTACATTTTAAGTGAGGTTAATGAGCAGTGTGATAAGGGAACGTTATAGAGAGTTATGGTTAAATGGAGAGAAGTCTGTTGTTTTTGTGTGACGTTTTTTGCTGCACCAATAATTTTGTTGGATTTTTTTTACTTATTTTATTCATGTCTTGCGATATTGAAGCATCTTGGTGATAAAGGAAGTACTTAGAAATTTCAGTATGCACGATGCCGACAGTCGAGTTTATTACGGGCTAGGATAATAAAGCGATAAAAACAACGTACACAGCTGCGCAGTTTTAACTAATTTTGGCAACTAATTTTGGAAATTTAAGAGACGCACAGCTTAGTTACTATAAAAACAGGACATGTGTGCTGGTGTATTTATTCTGTATTTAGTGGAGGGGCGCAAAAAATGGAAACTAGATACATAGAGAAATTAGAAACGTTCCTTATACATACATACATAACTTCACGCCAGTTCCCTTGCGGGGTAGGCACGAACAACAGAGCGCCATTTAGGCCCATTCTTACACACCTCACTTGCTTCTTTGACATTCATAACTCTTGTCATGCACACTCGTCTGTTCTTAAGGCTCCTGACATCACCCTCCGCTAGTACACGATCAATTTGATCATGGAAGGTGTGTCGTGGCCTTCCACGACTTCTGCATCCATCCACTTTTGCATTGTATATCTGTTTAGTCATTCTTTCATCATGCATTCTTTCCACATGCCCGAACCACCGGAGCATTCCTTTCCTTACCTTCACCCCGACGTTCCTTATGTTATAGTTAAACCTCTTGAACTTATCAAAACATTAATTACACACATATCACGAATATTTTTATTATTTTTCATTACTTTACAAGTGTTGTAAAAATGTTAAAAAATCAAACACATGCTTTCTAATGTGAGTTTGTTTCGTTCTTTACTCATTTGTTTGTATTTTAATCGTGGCCTTGAAAATAGATATATTTCATGAAAATTGTTACATTTTAAGTGAGGTTAAGGAACAGTATGATAAGGGAACGTTGTGAATCGAAAGTTGTAATAACAAGAGTTAAAAATTTTGGCGTTTACGCGTTCTGTTCAAGCATATTATTATTTACTAGTGTCTCTATAAATTAATTAGCGACCAAAATGTCGAAAGCGCCATAAATTTATTGGCGCTTACATTTTTTATTCGCACATATATTATTACTGTATTACTATCTCTTATGCTAGGCGGCTTCCCAAACATATTGAAATAGCAACTCATAACCCGATCGGGCACCGGCTTTTGTTTCAACATACAGTGTAAACTCCATGTAACTACACTCGCTTTAACGACAAAACTCCCTTAAGCGTCGAAATCACTTGGCTTTGGTTAGATTAACTTGTCTTCCATACTGTCACAAAAGGAGGCCGCGGAACGAGATAGGGAGAGAAGTGGAATTGCGCGTATTTATGCGCCTCCTCACGGGCGTCGGCGTCAGCCGGGAGCCCAGAGGCACAGATATGCGCATGACTTCCCACCCTGAAAAATACCGCTTCAGGGGCCCTCTTGCATCTAGGGAGCAGAGGAGTCTTCACCCCTGTCGACGAAGTGAGTTTGCTCTTCCAGGGGCACTCTCATGCACTTATTGCGCTAGGATCGGCGTGGGCGTAACTACGTTCTAAGTCTCATGCCTTTCCTACCATAAGCGCGGGGCATCGGAGGAGGGTGGTTTTAGTGGGATATTAGCCCTTGGGCATTTGTCCATTGGTTCGAGTCTCCACACAAGCCGGTCGATTACTGTTTGGATTGCCCTCAGTGGAATGCCTCCATGATTGACAACGGTCTAATCCCTAGCAAAGGACCCGGTATGTGGAAAATGCATTTCCCCCGCCTGAAAAAAAAACTTGTCTTCCATACAGTGATACACTCTATATAGCACCCACTCTCAATAACGACAACAATTATGTAATAAAAAGTACCTTTTAAGTTGCCAAAATTAGTTACAACTGCGCAGCTGTGTACGTTGTTGTATCGCTTTATTATTCTAGCCCGTAATAAACTCGACTGTCGGCATGATGCATAACGACATTTCTAAGTACTTCCTATATCACCAAGATGCCTTAATATCGCAAGATATGGATAAAATAAGTAACAAAATACAACATTATTACTGGTGCAGCAAAAGACTTCACACAAAAACAGACTTCTCTCCATTTAACGAAACCTCTATATAACACCAAATGCACAGTCCCTTCAGTGTCGTTATATAGGGTTTAAAAAAAAATTTTGCGGGAGATCAGCAGACAGGCAGACGGCCCACTTGATGGAAAGCGGTTACCACCGCCTATGGACATTTGCGAAACCAAAGTTGCTACAAAGGCGCTGCTGCTCTCTTAAGGGAGTCTGGAACCTGGTCACTAATGCCGGAACACAACTCGAGGTTGTTATGGCGACATGCTTTAGACCAGGGGTGGTAGCCATCCAGTCGGGCAAATGCCCTACCACCTGGCGTTTACAATATACACTGTATGTGGTAAGATGGCGAAATTAAAAATACAAAATTATAATAAGAAAATCACATACATCATCTACAAGTAAGACATTTTGTCAACAGCAATGTAGTAGACGCTTGCTTAATAGGCTGTCCCGAGCACTTATATGTTTAAAAAAAAAAACAGGAACCTTTTATTTTATTATTAATTTTGGCTTACAGGAACCTTTTATTTTATTATTATGAATAATAATTGACTTGGAGTCTCAATATACGGGACCTCAAAGGTCTACCGGACCGATATGGTATTAGTTTTGAGCAATCCAGCCGGCAGGCATAAACCAGGTCCGTTGCTGTAGAGCTGTGGCTAATAACCAAGAGAACTCTATGAATTTGTAAAAAGATTTGGTATTTATAGGCAATTACTGCTGATCGACATTTTGGAAATCTATGTCAATGAGATGTTTGACTCAGCAATAAGTGCCTATTGCATAGGGTTGTAACACCTCCCCCCTTAAAACGGAGCATCAAATAAGGAAAAGATGCGAGTAGATTGAGACACCAAGAAGTTACAAACATTTACACAGTACATTTAACAAAATATACAGTTTTATTTTACAGCTAGAATTTTAAAATTACTATGTATCAATTATTAGAAAAGTTGAACAAATTACATATTTTAGTGCTTAAGCTATTAAGTAACACGAGAATTGAAATATTACAATTAGTCAAGAAATAGCAATGATTTAAGAATTTGTAACGAAATAGTAAAATATCCTATGAACTAGTAAAGATGTAGAAAACAATTTTGATCATAAGATCTAGTATGAACTTGTAAAGAACTAGTATAATTATTTTCATTATAAGAATTGGTAAAGATATGGTAAATATTTTATTCTTTGAGAACTGGTAAAGAAATAGTAAAACTTTAGTAAAGGAATAGTAGTTTTTATTCATTATTTCTATGAGACATTAACATGAACTAGTAAAATTATTTATTACTAAAAAATTAACAAAATTATTATTTATGGATTACTATAAGTTTTTTCTAATATATATGTAAATTTCTCCTCAAACTCGAGGGAGATTCTTCCGAGTTTTCAGATACTTCAAATGCTCTATTCTGAATCTGAAGATTTGTTTGGGTATTAGGCTTAGCATAACAATTATTGAATATTTTTATACAACAACCAGGCTCATTTTGGGTTGTATCTCGTCTTGGTTTCTTACAACATTTCTTATAAATAGTAAAAGACATATAAGCTAAAACACATACAGACAAGATTGTTGTAATTCCGCTAAAATAGTTTCCATATTTAATGTGGTAAGGTTGATTTTCTATTTTCTCTATTTCGTCACTGAACTGATTTAATCTATGTGTGACATAATGCAAGGAATCTAAATCGATGTGAGATAATTTAATAGGAGTTAAATATGGAATCGTATTATTTATCCTTTTCTTGGAACAGCAATCATCTTCTATAATATTAAAATTTGGAGAAGGTAAATACAGTTTAGACTCATACTCTGTAGATGCAACAAATTGTAGAAGATTATGAAAAGCCTTACAGCCTTTAGGAACCTTGAGGATTCCTGTTCCAACAATATCGTAGTCACTAAGAGTATTGTTACATTTAACAGATAGTTTAGTTAGATCAGACTGTACATATAACCACTTATTATTATTAAGTTTTTGCCAAACGTCAATATCACTAATTATTACTTTATAATCACAAGGTTTTGGTAATTTGTTTATATGTTTAGTTAGGATTATCACTTCACAAATTGGATTTGTTGCGGTAGGATGCACATCACTTAGTTTGCACAGATAATATTCTTTTGTTACACTTTTGCACTCACTCGTAGAGTCCATTGTTGAGTACATTAATTTATCATCGGTTATAGCAAGAAATCTAGTAGTTGGATTGATCATAGCAAAGGAATGAGGATTATTTATATCATGCGGAGTAGGGAGAGCAAAAATATGATAGAGATTGTATTCTTGTAAGTTTATTAACGGAATTCTTATGACGAATACTAGTTTAGATCCATTAACAAAGCTAGAAACTGATGAGATATCTAGGAGAGTGTGCATATTTTCTATGCTTAATGAGACTGGGAAGTTTTGAGCTATAATATTTTGGTTGGAACTTAGTTCATTATATAATTGAACTGGGGATAAAATAGAAGGATGAATTATGTTTTGTTTTCCGAACAGAATTGCATCTATAATGTCTTCAAGGTTAAAATTTAAAGTTATTAAAGAACTTTCTATTGCGCTAAAGGTTAAAGATAGATAAGAAGAAGTTTCTAATTTGGAAGTTGTTTGCAAAACGGTTTCTAAAATTGTATCTAATTTACCCATGTTTTGATTTAATATTTGTTCATTATCATTTAGTCTTCTAATTGTATTATTAAAAGTATCGATAGCGGAAGAGATTACGTGAATGTTATCTTTCATTAAAGACGATAGATGTCTCTGATCGTCTTGGACGGCATTGATAGCGTCAGAGAAGGTTTTTGCATCATCTTCATCTAAGGATCCGAATAACTGTTTAAGAATAGGTCCGCCAAAACCGAACCACGAAGATCTTTTAATACGATTTTTATTTGTGAGATGTGATACAGCTATAAAATTATTTTCTACGTTAACTAGGAGAGTTTCTAACGGATTTAATGTGTTAGAGCAGTCTGTTTGAATTTTACTTGATTTATAACTATTACAGGTTGTTTTAACGGTATTTATTATATTTTTAATATTTTCTATATGAGGTTGTATGTAGGAGAAATCTGTAAAAGTGACCATGTTCCAAAAACTATTATAAAACCTTAAAGTACCTAGATTTTCATAGTATAGGCCTGGACTGTTTGGGATTGGCGATATTAGTCCTGAGTCGGAGATGGCACCTGGCGCGATGGCCCTGGAATGGAATTATCGTGGGCTAGTTTTATTTCGTTAAAATGGTAACGGATTTTTCGCCTATTTACTTGCACTGTTACATTGCTATTACCATGAACTGCCGTGACTTGGTAAGGACCTTTCCATATAGGAGACAAGGCTTTACGCAATCTATGGTGGTATTTTATATACACCATATCTCCAACATTATAAGATATTTCTCTAGTATGCTGATCATAGTAGTGTTTTGATCTTTCTTTACTTCTAAGAATATTTTCGCGAGCTATGTTTCTTGTATTAATTAATCTGTGTTTTAAATTTTTAATATAATCGGGATAAGTGACAGTAGGGTTTATGTCATAGATAGAACTTGGTAGGTAAGGTTTACATCCGAATAAAAGTTCATGAGGACTAAAATTTGTGGTAGAGTGAGTTGTTGAATTGTAGGATATCAGTGCAGTAGGGAGATATTTATACCAGTTGTCTTGATTATCATTTACATAGGATTTAAGATATTCCTTGAGAGTGCTATGGCTTCTCTCAAGTGCACCATTGGTTTGGGGGTGATATGGAGATGAGAATAAGTGTTTAATTTTAAAAAGAGACGCTACTTGTTTATATACGTCGGCTATAAAATGGACACCTTGATCAGAAAGGACAGTTTTGGGAATACCAAAGTGAGATATAAATTTTATAAGACATTCAGAAGTTTGTTCTGCAGTGGATTGAACAATAGGATAGGCCATGGAATATTTAGTTAAATCGTCTTGGAATGTGACTATATACTTGTATTTTTGGGGACCAGATTCTGGAAGAGGACCTACAATGTCGGTAAATATTCTTTGTAAGGGTTCATTTGAAGTTGTTGTGATTTCCATAGGGGCTTTATTAGTAGCTCGAAGTGCTTTGTTTTGTTGGCAGAGTGGACAATTTCTTACATAATTTTCAATATCCTTTTTCATTCCACTCCAATAGTAAGTATCTTTGAGTTTACTATACATTCGATTGGAGCCAATATGGCCTCCAATAGGGGAGTCATGGTTATCCTTCAGGATAGCAGGAATTTGGTTAGGGGTAGGATATACGAGTTTGTTGTGATAAATATTTATTTTAATATTAGTGTCATGGAATATATAAGTTATCATTTCGTAAATAATTAGAAATTTTAGTTTATCGTAAGGGTTATCGAAATCAGAGATAGAAATTTCATTAACTTGGGGGTAGAATATAACTAAGTTATTTCTTACTTCTTTTAATACTGCAAAGATATCTCTATAAGTGACAGAGTCATAGTGATGGACTTTAGTAAAAAGATGAAGATAAGTTTTATTATTTATTTCGGATATTTTAATATTATGCAATTCTCTTTCAGAGTTTTCAAAGTCATTTCTGTTTTCTAAAAGGTTTAGTATATCTCGACAGTAGGGATTGGAGTCATCTAAGTCAATGGATGTTGGGTAGGCTATGTATGGACACGAGGATTCAAGTAAATTTTGGTTAAATTCTGTTATTCGAGTATTAAAAACTGTAGGGGATGAACGTGTTCTAATATAGGATTCATAGGTTAAGTTATCATTAAGATCTATATCTTCGATATTATGTATAGGCGGTCTGGATAAGGCGTCGGCGTTACTATTTAATTTTCCTGGTTTATACACAATTTCATAATCAAAATCTTCTATTTTTAATCTCCAGCGTAATAACTTACTACTAGGATCTTTGCAATTCATAAGATACACAAGGGGTTTGTGGTCTGTAACGATTTTGAATTTTCTCCCATAAAGATACGGTCTGAATGTTTTTGTACCGTATATAACTCCTAAAAGTTCTTTTTCAGACACGCTATAATTTCCTTCTGCTTTGTTTAAAGTACGGGAAGCATAGGCTATGGGTAGGTCATTGCCTATTTCACCTTGCGATAGAACTGCACCAATTGCATATTCGGAAGCATCAGTGGTTAAGATGAAAGGTTTCGAGAAGTCAGGATATTGGAGGATAGGGGCGTTAGTAAGCATTGATTTAAGAGAGTTGAATGCTTCTTCCTGTTGATGTGACCAGGTGAAATCTACATCCTTTCTTAACAGGGAAGTTAGTGGCTTAGTGATTTTAGAAAAGTCTTTAACAAATTTCCTATAATATCCTATGAGTCCCAAGAAACTTTTAATATGTTTGGGTGTTCTGGGTGTAGGATAGGATACTACGGCTTCAACTTTATCGGGATTGGGAGATACTCCTTTGTCTGAAATTATATGACCTAGATAGGCGACTTCGCGACGAAGAAACTCGCATTTGTCTGGCTGTAACTTTAGATTATGTTTTCTTAAGGCATCGAATATTAATTCAAGTTTAGAGATGTGAGACTGGAGATCATGAGAATAGATAATAACGTCATCTAGATAGATAAAGCAATGTAAACCCTGTAGACCGGTAAGGACTGTATTCATGAGACGTTGAAAGGTTGCAGGAGCATTTTTTAGTCCAAAGGGCATTCTAGTGTATTCAAAGTGGCCATTTGGAACTGAGAAGGCGGTTTTGGGAGAGTCTTCTTCAGCCATTTGAATTTGATGAAAACCGGAGGCGAGATCCAATGTAGAAAAATATTTACTGTGACCTAGTTGGTCTAAGATTTCGGTTATGTTAGGAATAGGATAAGCATCTCCAATGGTAATATCATTAAGTTTTCGATAGTCTACTACGATTCTCCATTTCTTTTGACCGGAAGCGTCTTGTTTTTTTGGAACTACCCAAATTGGGGATGACCATGGGGAACTAGAAGGTTTAATAATGTTTTGATTCAACATTTTCTGTATCTGCTTATTTACTTCTTCTTTATGGCATTCTGGATAGCGGTAACTTTTTACATGGATTGGTTGTGAACTAGTAGTTTTAATTTCATGTTTAACAGTGTTAGTACAAGAGAGATGATCACCATCAAGGTAAAATAAATCGGAATATTCGTGGCAAAGAGATAGGAGGACTTTAGATTCTTCTGAGTTAAGATGAGATGTTCTTATTTGGTTCCGTACTTCCAAAGCTCGGTTATGATCGGAAGTTATATTATGTATACTATTAGACCTTAGAATATCACATGGTAGGAGTTCAACGCAAAAGGTTTGTATATTTATTTCATTATTTGTAGTATTAAGAATGGACACATTAACGTGTTTATTGGATTTAAGGGATGTGAGGCAACTGGATAGGTATACACCCTTTTGAATCTCAGACTTTTCAACAAACCCGGATGTAATTTCTGGATTAGTTACTTTGCATTCTATCATCATTTCGGAACGAGCTGGTATTGTATATTGGGGTTTAGTAAAATGAATTTGTAATGTGCCTTTATCAAGATGCAGAGTATTATTTCCGTATAGGATATTGCAGTTATTGTTTCTTAGAAAATCATTACCTATAATTCCGTCAAAATTGAAACTTAGAGATTCTGAAACTAGATGAATTTTACTGAATATTGTTTCAGAGTTATCGAGCTTGAAATCTAATTGAAAGTGCCCAAAACTCTCAGAACATGGGGCATTTTCATCTATACCTTTGAACTTAACCTTTTCTGTTATAAGTTTAGGATGTGTGACTAAAGAAGATTTTTTTATTAAAGAAATACTAGAGCCTGAGTCAATCAAGAAAACCAGCGGCTTATTTGAATATTGAGATTTTATATAGACATGCGGTAAGTGAATTTTATCGTTATAATGAATTTTATAAATTGTCTCGTTATTCTTATAAGAATTTGTGGACTTTGTATTATAAGAATTCGCAGATTTAGTATTACGGGTATAGGAATTAGTAGAATTTTTATTATTGGTATAAGATTTAGTAGACTTAGAATTATTGGTATAAGATTTATTAGACATAGAATTATTGGTATAAGATTTAGTAGAGTTTTTAGAACCAGTGTTTTTAATAGACGAGTTTCCTATCTGGGGCTGGTTACCCTGTCGTATAACTCGGGATTCAGTGAGCCGTGAAGGGAAGAAGGAGTCGTGACTATTTGTTCTGTCTGTCGGTAACTTATTGGTATGGCAATAAAGGGAATCAGAATCGTTAGGAGGTATTTTACTTGGTAGCGCGTCGGTTTGTGTAGCAGATTCCACATGACGCGGTTGCGGAACCCTATTTAGTATAAAAAATTATCATTTTGGGGGTCTGTTGGACACTCTTGGGTCTGATCATGGTTTTCGTCTAAATTGTGTACTTTATTTAAAGGTGGGTTAGAATTTATTTGATGATTTGTAGGGTTTGAAAATCTTTGACGATTTGTGTTATTATATTCCCTTTTACGACATTGATTTATGTGATGACCGACTGCCTTACAATATGCACAGATAGTCGGGTTTGGTGGTGAAGTATTGGGAATGGATTGAGAAGGTCTTGGTTGGAAAGCTACATTATGGATGGGACGGTGACGATTTGAATAGCACGATCTATCCGTGTGCCCAGGTTTGCCACAAAGACGGCATTTTGGTTTGGATTCTACGGAATTTCTTGACTGCGAGGATTGAGCATAGTTGTAGAATTTTTCTTCTTGAATAGCTAAATTAATTGCTTCGGCAAGGTTTTCCGGATTGCGGCATCTCAATATGTTGGAAATATGGCTGGGTAGCCCCAGCAAAAAGGTGTGTAAAGCCAGGTCTTCCGTATTAGCTAGTCGTCCTAGCAGTTCACCCTGATTGATGGTTGAATGAGATATGTCCGTCTGTAGTCGTGTAAGATGAGTTTCTAGACGTGTACTATATTGCAGAGCACTTTCGTTAGGTTTCATTCTACAGTTTTGGAGGTCTAATAATAGATGGTTACGGTGTTTACACTCGCCAAAGTTACTTTTTAAAAATTGTTTCAGGTCCGACCAATTACTGAAAACTTTAAGGGAACATATTGCTTCTGCTTTACCTTCTAATTGGGATAGTATAAATTTAAATAATATTTCGTATTGATTGGGGTTAATTAAGTTAAGGGCATTCTCGCAGTTACGTAGAAACGGGGATAATTTATTTCTATCTCCATCGAAGGTTTTTATGAAGCGGGTGAGGTCGGTAAAATTCATTTTTACGGTATGGGAGGATATAGGGGAGTGATCGATTTTTGGGTTTGCCATGATCAATTATAAATAAAGAAATGGAACTATAACAGATAATAAACTTAAAATGCACTCACAGTATAAACATCAGCGGCAGCATGTGTTGGTTATTATGCTGACTTGGCGGCGGCGGCGGCGGCGACGGCGGCGGAGGCGGCGACGGCTGCGGCGGCGGCGGGCGGCGACGCTCAATCGGCGGCTCGTGTCAGCGCGTGGCAGCAACACGTTGGGTTGTTGACGCTTTATATCTAGGTCAACGCGTTGTCGTTGGGCCGCGCAACAGGACCTCGCGGCTGGGCAATGGACCCTCGGGCACGATGAGGTACGGCGTGGCGGCTTCCTCGACACGTAGAGCTGGAGTCTGGCTATGCACAGTCAGAGAGACTGGTACAGCACCGTCACAGCTTGGCTTTTTGTTGGACGTCGTCAGGAACGGGGCGTCCGGCGGGCAATAATATCCCGCTTTCTTCTGACACCAAATGTTAGTCCCGAGCACTTATATGTTTTAAAAAAAAAAAACAATTTTGGCTTACAGGAACCTTTTATTTTATTATTATGAATAATAATTGACTTGGAGTCTCAATATACGGGACCTCAAAGGTCTACCGGACCGATATGGTATTAGTTTTGAGCAATCCAGCCGGCAGGCATAAACCAGGTCCGTTGCTGTAGAGCTGTGGCTAATAACCAAGAGAACTCTGTGAATTTGTAAAAAGATTTGGTATTTATAGGCAATTACTGCTGATCGACATTTTGGAAATCTATGTCAATGAGATGTTTGACTCAGCAATAAGTGCCTATTGCATAGGGTAAGTCTGGGGTCTTTGTTGCTTTGCTCAATATGCTCATTTAAAGCCGCGGAAATTTCGTAAAATATATCTTCTACAATTGATACATCTTCCTTGTCATTAGGATCGAGTAGACTAATTTTATTATTAACATCCTCCAACTCAGAGAATGATTTTTACAAACGCAACAGTCTTACCTGTAATTGTGCTGAGCTGGCCGCTTCTAATGCATTTGACAATATAAAAACCTGAAGTCGCGTAATAATACCCTTCAGGCTTCCGCGCTTAGCAACCAATTCCTTTAAAACCTCAGACATCATCATCACGAAACTTTACAATTAAAATATTTATAAAACTAATATTACATCAAAACTTACAATATACAACACTAGGAAAAAATATAAAACAAAAGAAAAACAACAATAATACACAAACGCGAATAATGTCCACAGTCCCAGCAAAAGAACGGTTCCAAATTTAAACTTCAGCAAGCCCCGCCTGAGCTCGTAGATGCTCGTTCCCGCGTGCGCATTCAAATCTCGAACACACGTTATGGTTGAAGTCTTGGCCTCATAGATTTGTGCTTTAATAATTATATTCTTGCGAAACCTTTTTTTTTTCCAACAATAAAATGTTAGCGATTTATAATAATTAATTTCTGAATGTACTATGACTCCTTTGAAATTGCTTGATTGTACGTAATTTGCGTATCGTAGTCGTATATATTTGCAGTAGAACTGACGAAAAAACGATTTACTATTGCGTCTTCCGAATTGTATTGCAGCTCACTGAAGAAAATGATATTGCGTCTTACTTATTTTTGCACGTCCCCCTCGCTGTATTCTTTATAATTAATCGAAGGACCAATATGTGGAGAGCACGTAGACTATATATTTTAACTTGGACGTGAAGTAATACGATAATTTTCTTATAATATTAATATTTATTACACAACGATACGGCACAATGTAAGGATGAATAGAGAGTGAGTAAAAAGGAAAAAAACAAAAGAATGTTGACAGGGTCTAAATATAAAAAAGTAAAACTATTTAAAGAGGTTGATTCCAACACAGACTCAGGTACGTAGTTTTTTTTTTATAATCGGCAGACAAACACACATATTATATATCCCAAATTAAGCAGGTTACGCTTGTGTTATGGGTAATATACAACGGACTACTCTGGGGCCGATCCCAGACACCCAGACCATAGTAAATAACGGAGAAAATACGTTTCCGAAATTTACTATACCAGGAATCGAACCCGGAGCCTCTGCGTTGGAGTGAGGTAGGTCGGCAAAGACTTAGCCCGCTCAACCACAGAGGCCGTCTTGTTTATATCGTTACTGCTAGATATGGAACCTTGAGCGTGGAAAAGGATCAAAATTTTACCCAGAGTGGTGTTCGATCGCCTTTCCTGGTCAATCGAATGTTACAGGCGTTATACATACATACATACATAACTTCACGCCAGTTCCCTTGCGGGGTAGGCACGAATAACAGAGTGCCATTTAGGCTTATTCTTACACACCTCACTTGCCTCTTTGACATTCATAACTCTTGTCATGCAAGCTCGTCTGTTCTTAAGGCTCCTGACATCACCTTCTGCTAGTACACGATCAATTTGATCATGGAAGGTGTGTCGTGGCCTTCCACGCTTCTGCATCCATCCACTTTTGCATTGTATATCTGTTTAGTCATTCTTTCATCATGCATTCTTTCCACATGCCCGAACCACCGGAGCATTCCTTTCCTTACCTTCACCCCGACACTCTCTTTCAGACCAACTCTCTTTCTTACTTCGGTATTACGAACGCGGTCCGCGAGCGTCACTTCGCAGATTTGCGTTTACTCTACTTTCATGCTCTCTCTTCCATACCCAACTCTCGCATCCATACGTGAGCGTAGGTACCAGCACCGCGTTGTGTATGGCGAGCTGGGCCTTCTGGCTGAGGTTCTTAGCGCCTAGAATTTTACCTAACGCTCCATTCACACTATTCCCCATTACAGGCGTTATGATATGTATTTATCTATTATGTAACGTAACATATTTTTATGAACCTTACAGAATGGCGCCTGACATAACCAACGAAGAAATCATAGTAGCAGAATCAGAAAGTGACCAGTCTAAAAGTCCTCAAGCGGAGCCGCGGCAGTACCATATAGTATATAGAAATATAGCAGTATTCCTATACTACCATATAGCCGGGATTTATGGTTTTTATCTGTGTTTTGGAAATGCTATGTGGATGACGATATTCTGGAGTAAGTAAAAACTTAACATTGGATTTGCAGGTTTCATCAAGATTTCTGTTGATAGTTAAGACGTGGTAATTGTAAAAATATGCACATTAGATCAGAGAATTGTCTAAGTCGTGCATGAATTCCGGCCAGGATTGGAACCCGCGTCATTTGTGTCTGGGACGTGAGTTACTAACCACTAAACTATCAAGGCTTTGTGTCACAGATCAAATTTAGAATACGATTGCCTGCGTTGG
This sequence comes from Dendrolimus kikuchii, assembly GCA_019925095.2. Taxonomy (NCBI): domain Eukaryota; kingdom Metazoa; phylum Arthropoda; class Insecta; order Lepidoptera; family Lasiocampidae; genus Dendrolimus; species Dendrolimus kikuchii. The sequence goes on from CM034415.1 coordinate 9,060,620, forward strand.
GGCGGCCTGTCGTAAGAGCTGACAAAAAACCCACAACCAGGTGGTAGGGTTTACCAATCTGAATAGCTACCACCGCTGGTCTAGAGTGTGCCGCCATAACAACCTTGAGTTGTGTTCCGGCATTAGTGACCAGGTTCCAGTCTCCCATAAGAGTGCAGCAGCGCATTTGTAGCACCTTTGATGTTGCAAATGTCCATAGGCGATGGTAACCGCTTTCCATCAAGTGGGCCGTCTGCCTGTCTGCTGAACTCCTGCAATAAAAAAAAATAAAAAAATGTTTTATAAATTGATTGTTATATATACATAGACTTGTGAAGGAGCACTGTCTAGCTGTATAACTTGTTTATTGTTTTTTCTCGTATGTCTATATACGTATATATTTTTATAACTATAATATACTTATGTATAATAATGATTTTATTATTATACTAGCTTCTGCTCGCGACTTCGTCCGCGTGGAATAATTGAAAAACTAAGTTTGGTGCGTGATGATATATAGCCTATAGCCTTCCTCGATAAATGGGCTATCTAACACTAAAAGAATTTTTCAAATCGAACCAGTAGTTCCTGAGATTAGCGCGTTCAAACAAACAAACTCTTCAGCTTTATAAATTAGTATAAGATTAGTATCTATTTCAACGGCAACGCTGTCTATGCAATTAGATGTTGTCCATCCAAAGGTTGCCTGGAAGAGATTGCTTTTAGCAATAAGGCCGCCCATTGTACTAGCTTCTAGTATGTAAGTTTATTGTGTATTTTTTTCTCTGTAATGTTGATGTCCAATAAAGATACAAAGAGTATTGTATTTTTTTTTTCTTATTGCAGGAGATCAGCAGACAGGCAGACGGCCCACTTGATGGAAAGCGGTTACCATCGCCTATGGACATTTGCAACACCAAAGTTGCTACAAATGCGCTGCTGCTCTCTTAAGGGAGACTGGAACCTGGTCACTAATGCCGGAACACAACTCAAGGTTACTATGGCGACATACTTTAGACCAGGGGTGGTAGCCATCCAGTCGGGCAAATGCCCTACCACCTGGCTGTGGGCTGTTAAGTCGCCTCTTACGACAGGCCGCCCGGCCGCAGGAAATTGTATTCTTTCTCCGTTCCTGCACGGATAAAATTATATTGTGTGTATATATATATATATATATATATATATATATATATATATATATATATATATATACATACATATATATATATATATACATACATATATATATATACGTATATATATATATATATATATATATATAGGCCGAGTCGTGGAAGGCCACGACACACCTTCCATGATCAAATTGATCGTGTACTAGCAGAAAGTTATGAATGTCAAAGAAGCAAGCGAGGTGTGTAAGAATAAGCCTGAATGGTGCTCTACTGTTCGTGCCTACTCCGCGAGGGAACTGGCGTGAAGTTATGTATGCATATATATACATACATACATACATAACTTCACGCCAGTTCCCTTGCGGGGTAGGCACGAACAACAGAGCGCCATTTAGGCCCATTCTTACACACCTCACTTGCTTCTTTGACATTCATAACTCTTGTCATGCACACACACACACACTCACACACACTCATGCATATATATATATATATATATATATAAACTGGAGTATTTCCCGCGGCTACGTCGCAGTTCAGGCCCTGGGTAGTATAAAGGTATATTTACTCACATTAAATCTTAATTAGGTTTTGTACAAACCTAATTAAGTTTTTATATATATACATATAATATCTTTTAGTGAAAAATTATCTAATGTTATGGCGAGCATTTGCAAATCCCTTGCGTAGTTTAGAAATAGTTAGCGGATATACAGACAGACAGGTTTAAGGCTAGGTCAAGGCTGTGGCTTAAGTAGCGAATGGGTCGGTGATTAACTCCATTTAGGCAGCTCATTAAGGCCGAATCATGGCTGCGACTAGATTTGATGAAATAACAACAGAAAATGACGAGTTATTTTGGACTACCTACTGTACCTATATATGCAGTGAACCACGGATATGTGAGAAACCTCTATTATTGAGAATTACAATAACGTCCCGACTTTATAATAATAATAATAATAATCGGCAGACAAACACATATTGTATATCCCCAAATTAAGCAAGTCACGCTTGAGTTATGAGTAATACAACGGACTACTCTGGGGCCGATCCCAGACTCCCAGACCATAGTAAATAACGGAGAAAATACGTTTCCGAAATTTACTATACCAGGAATCGAACCCGGAACCTCTGCGTCGCAGTGAGGTACGCCGGCAAAGGCTTAACCCGCTCAACCACAGAGGCCGTCATTTTCATTTTTGCATTGAAATACCTCCATTACTGGGAAATTTCAAACCTTTTTTAACCGACTTTAAAAAAAGGAGGAGGTTCTCAATTCGTCGGGATCTTTTTTTTGTTTTTATCTCTCTAATTGGGACTTCGCAACTCAATAGCCCGATAAATACGACAATTGATCAAATTTAGACAAGTTATGACACGTTTGTTAACAAGCAGTCTAATCCCTTCCATTATAATAATTTGTGACAAATAAAGCCTGCACGCCGCCCACTGGCCGGGAGGCCAGATTTTATGTTTTTTTTATTTATTTTTATTGCAGGAGTTCAGCAGACAAGCAGGCGGCCCACTTGATGGAAAGCGGTTCGCATCGCATATGGACATTTGTAACACCAAAGGTGCTACAAATGCGCTGCTGCTCTCTTAAGAGAGACTGGAATCTGGTCACTAATACCGGAACACAACTCAAGGTTATTATGGCAACATGCTTCAGACAAGGGGTGATAGCCATCCAGTCGAGCAAATGCCCTACCACCTGGCTGTGGGTTGTTCAGTCGCAGTTTATACAACCGTTGCAATTCACTAGCAAATATGTCGTGATGGCAGTCCCAAAAAAAACTTTCAAAGACACTTACTTGTCTTGGAGTTTCAAATACGGGTTACTGTAGATGTCACTCATGGAAGCTGGTCACTAATGCCGGAACACAACATGATGTGCATTGAATTGACAACAGCTGTCAACATTATATTAGAATGAGAAATGTCACGTACAATCATTACAGTTAAATCCTATTTAATCATACATACATAACTTCACGCCAGTTCCCTTGCGGGGTAGGCACGAACAACAGAGCGCCATTTAGACTTATTCTTACACAGCTTACTTGCTTCTTTGACATTCATAACTCTTGTCATGCACGCTTGTCTGTTCTTAAGGCTCCTGACATCACCTTCTGTTAGTACACGATCAATTTGATAATGGAAGGTGTGTCGTGGTCTTCCACGACTTGGGCATCCATCCACTTTTGCACTGTATATCTGTTAAGTCATTCTTTCATCATGCATTCTTTCCACATGCCCGAACCACCGTAGCATTCCTTTCCTTACCTTCACCCCGACACTCTCTTTCAGACCAACTCTCTCTATCTCTTTCTCTCTCTCTCTCTCTCTCTCTATATATATATATACATATATATATATATATAATACATACATACATATATATATATATGTGTATATATATATATATATATATATATATATATATATGTATGTGTGTATATATGTGTGTGTGTATGTGTGTTTATGTGTGAGTCTGTATATATATTTTATTGCATGAGTATGAGAGCTCAGCAGATAGACAGACGGCCCACCTAATGGGAAGCAGTTAACGTCGCCTATGGACTTTTGCAACACCAAGGTGTTACCAATGCGCTGCCGCTTTTTAAAGAGAGACTGGAACCTGGCCGCTAATGCCAGAACACAATCCAAGGTTGTTATGGTGGCAGACTCCAGACCAGGGGTGGTAGCCATCCAATTTTTGCCAGGTTTGCAATAAAAAAGACTACACTTTTATTTATTTCTATAGATTTTAATTCCTTTCTCATCTTCCAGATGTACTCACATACATCATAACCGTTCTGGGTATCGCGGCTGGCTCCCATCGTCTTTGGTCTCACAAAGCGTACAAGGCCACCAAACCACTCCAGATCTTCTTGGTTCTTGCACAGTCTGTGGCCAACCAGCACTCCGTAGCTCACTGGGTTAGGGACCACCGTCTTCACCATAAGTACAGTGAGACTGATGCTGATCCTCATAATGCTAGCAGGGGTTTCTTCTACTCCCATGTGGGCTGGCTTTTGGTGAAGAAGCACCCAGAAGTTAGAAGACGTGGGAAGACAATAGACATGAGTGACATCTACAGTAATCCGTATTTGAAATTCCAAAACAAGTAAGTGCCTTTGAAAGTTTGTTCTTGGGGCTGCCATTACGACGTATTTGTTAGTGAATTGCAACGGTTGCATAAAAAAACTCGACTGCAGTACCTTTTTTACTCGTCGTCAGCCAATAACCGTCCATTGCTGGACGTAGGCCTCCCTAAGTCAGCGCCACTCGTCACGGTCCTGTGCCTTCCCCATCCAGCACCTACCGGGGACCTTGCGCAGGTCGTGAGGCCATCAGGCTGGAGGGCGTTCGACACTATGTTTACCGAGACTCGGCCATCGGTCCTACGACAAATGTAACAGGCCCACTGCCACTTCAACTTGCTAATTTTGCGAGCTATGTCGGTTACCTTGATTATCTTACAGATATCCTCATTTCTAACTCTATCCATAAGAAAAACACCCAACATAGCTCTCTCGATAGCCCGTTGAGCGACTTGAAATTTGTGGACCAATCCTTCAGTCAGTGACGCACGGCTCGAAAACTTTCGTCTTCAGGCATTGCGAGATGGGCGAAGAAACCTTTTTTTACTACATTCCTCTATCCCATGGAAACGATGTCGTTTATCACAACAAAAAGTATCCTACATCTTGACCTGGGATAATATCTAGTTCTGTATCGAGTTTCATTTAAATCCGTTCAGTAGTTTTTACGTGATGCTCTAACACACAGAGAAACAAAATTTAATGTTATAACTGAATCAACACAATGTTGTCCTGAAAGGCATCAGTCCTAGCAAAATTCTGGTCTATTAAAATCAACGCTGATATTACATCCTTGCAAAGCACAAACCTACTATACACACGTGTACACACACACAGACACTATGTATGTGTGTGCGTATATACTTGTATACATGATGTCTAAATAATTATCGGGAATGGATGATTTGTTTTAGTCCCAAATTGAATTTTTTGTTGTTCTTAATTTGGCACAACTGTTTTTCATTTTAGCGCGAAGTTTGAGTTGCATCAGTCATTTAAATTAAATCAGTGATTTTTTAAGTAGATCATGTCTAGTGTGTATTGCGAATTTCATAGTGAACAAAAACATCAAACAGTTTGTGTTAAATTTTGCATCGCCAATGGAATTTTGGGTTCGGTGACACTGACAATGTTACAGAAGGCTTACGGTGAATCGAATTTACCAAAAACACGTGCTTATGAGGGGTACAAAACATTCAAAAGCGGTCGATATATGCTGGAAGATTTGACTCGCCCTGGTAGGCCATCAACGTCTTCAACTGAAGTTACCATCGCAAACGTGAAGGATATAGTGACTGAAAATTCTCATTCAAGTTTAAGAGCCGCTGAACTTTCTGCGTTTCACGAGTCTATCCGTATCATTTTAAAGAACCACTTGGGTATGAAACATGTTGTCACTCGGCTGGTCCCAACAGATCTGAATTTTCTCCAAAATCTCAATCGCATAAGAGTCGCTGAGGACATGCTAGAACGAGTCAATTCCGACCCAATTTTCATGGAACGCATTGTTACTGGTGACGAGATGTGGGTTTACGAGTTTGATATGCAAACTAGTCAACAAGCTTCGGAGTGGCGCCGTCCAACTGAACCGAAGCCAAAAAAACTACGTCAAAGTTGATCAAAAGTCAAGTTGACTGTTTTCTTTGACTATCATGGTGTTGTGCACTCGGAATTCTTACCGGAAGGTCAAACGGTATATCTTAATGTATATAAATTACGTGTCACGTTGTTTGTCCGCGATGGACTCCTAAACTACTTGACCGATTATAATCAATTTTTCTCACCGTGTGCAGTTTGATCCGACTTGAAAGATAGGATAGCTTACATTTGGACCCGGTAGGTGGCGCTGGAATCGGGTTCTAAATTTTATTTCTTCAGGGCAGAACAACGTCTGCCGGGACAGCTAGTAAAGTATATAATTTGAACATAATGCGGCGTTTAACAGAGCAAATTCGACGAAAAAGGCCAAATTTGTGGAAAGAAAGTTTTTGGATTTCGTACCACGAGAAGACCACGACACGATCTTCGCAAAAGGCCATCACTGTGAACGCATTTTTGACCAAGAGCTCAACAAATACGATTGATCAACCACCTTATTCACCAGATATGGCTCCAGCCGAGTTCTTCCTTTTTCCTAAACTCAAATTACCACTTCGAGGCAACCATTTTCATTCGGTAGCAGATATAAAGGAGAATTCGCGACGAGAACTAAACTCAATTCCGCAAAAAGCGTTTAAAATTTTTTTTGATGATTAGATTATTCGTTGGCATAAGTGTATCGTTTCTGGAGGAGCATACCTTGAAGGTTATGAAATAAATTTGAATGAATAACTAACATTTTGTGTATTATGCATCATTTGACGGTAATTTTTTTGACAGAGTAGTAGAATATATTTTACGTTTACGAAAACACACACACACACCCACTATCCGTGCAGGAACGGAGAAAGAATACAATTTCCTGCGTTGGGGCGGCCTGTCGTAAGAGGCGACTTAACAACCCACAACCAGGTGGTAGGGCATTTGTCTGACTGGATGGCTACCACCCCTGGTCTAAAGTATGTCGCCATAACAACCTTGAGTTGTGTTCCGGCATTAGTGACCAGGTTCCAGTCTCCCTTAAGAGAGCAGCAGCGCATTTTTAGCAACTTTGTTGTTGCCAATATCCATAGGCGATGGTAACCGCTTTTCATCAAGTGGGCCGTCTGCCTGCATAAAAATAAAAATAAAACAAATATAGTAAATATGCGCGCGCGCCTGTTTGTGTGTGTGTTTTTGTAGACTAGACGACTATAGCAAATAAAGTTGTCCTACCATGTCATGGATAAACACATCGCCTTCTTTATAGAAACGCAAACGAAGCTTCGCTAGTAGATGCTAGTAAGAAACATTTAGTAATAACGAGTTATAATTATTAATTATTAAAATAATAAGAAAAGTTAAAGTTTTCTTTGTCTTATTACTTGTTATATTAGTTAACTAGGATATGACCGCGACTTCGTCCACGCTTGATTTGAAATTCCCGCGGGGTTCCCGGGAGGAAAAGTGACGCAACTATTATTTTAGTGAAAACTCACACAGTTTTCACTTAAATAACTCACCAAATAAACAATTTAAAAAATGCACAATTACAATATTCTCATGGTAGAAACAATAGGCGGCCTATCGCTTAAAGCAATCTTAAATAATCTCTCTCTTTTCTTTCACCATATCCCAATTACTTAGGGTCGGCACAATATGTCTTTTCCTTCCACACTCTTCTATTCTGACATACCTCTTCTGTCACACCGCATATTATCATCTCATCCTTCACACAATCCATCCATCTTTTTTTTGGTCTACTTTTAAATTTGTACCCATCGATCTTGTAGTATAACATTCTTTTTGTCACGTGACTTTCATCCCTCCTCATTATATGTCCATACCAACTTAATCTTCTTCCTCTCAATTTTTCTGTCACAGGTGCAACTTTCAAAGATCCCCTTATGTACTCATTTCTCACCTTATCCATTCTTGTAACACCACACATCCATCTCAACATACATACACACACATATGCATACGTACTATATACAAGAAATAGGGAAAATAATAATAATGAATAAGTATATTAGTGTTTTATATACGAGTATTGCAAAAATAAAATATAAGAATCGAATTAACAATTAAATTAAATACCACTTGTTTCAAGTTTTAGGTCGTGTTGGGAAAGCTGGTGCTCTTTTAAAGATATCTTTAATTGAATTCTGAACCCAAAATTTAGAATTTTGTAATATTATACATATGCTTATTCTTTTTCAGGCACTCCAGCTGGTTCATACCGCTGTTCTCCTTCCTCATACCAACCTACATTCCGACACTATGGGGCGAGTCTTTCACAAACACTTGGCATATCAACATGCTCCGATACGTTCTAAACCTGAACGTCACTTTCTGCGTGAACAGTGTCGCTCATTTATGGGACCAAAAACCCTATGACAAACATATAGCCCCTTCACAGTCTCCAATAGTCAATATGGTGACTTTAGGGGAAGGTTGGCATAACTATCACCATTGTTTCCCATGGGACTATAGATGTGACGAACTTGGTCTGAGATTCAATTTTACTACTTATTTTATTGATATCTGTGAGAAATTGGGCTTAGCTTATGACCTGAAGAGTGCTTCTGAAGAAGTGATCGAAGAAAGAGCTGAAAGAACTGGTGATGGAACTAGATTTAAAAGTCTATAGAATCACGAAGGAATTTTAATTTAAGACCGGGAGGTTATAATATATGTGCAATTGATTAAATATTGTTTTTATTTCTCATGTTCTGAAAATATGCCTCGAGTTGCCTGATCACAGGAATGAAAACGGTACTTTTCGTCTCTGGGAAACGATTCTCCCTGCTAAACTATGCGAACCATAGACAATGCATACGTAGGCACGATCAACAGAGTGCCATTTAGGCTTATTCTTACACACCTCACTTGCCTCTTTGACATTCATAACTCTTGTCATGCACGCTCGTCTGTTCTTAAGGCTCCTGACATCACCTTCTGCTAGTACACGATCAATTTGATCATGGAAGGTGTGTCGTGGCCTTCCACGACTTCTGCATCCATCCACTTTTGCATTGTATATCTGTTTAGTCATTCTTTCCACATGCCCGAACCACCGGAGCATTCCTTTCCTTACCTTCACCCCGACACTCTCTTTCAGACCAACTCTCTTTCTTACTTCGGTATTACGAACGCGGTCCGCGAGCGTCACTCCGCAGATTTTGCGCAGTGCTCGCATCTCGACCGCGTTTACTCTACTTTCATACTCTCTCTTCCATACCCAACTCTCGCATCCATACGTGAGCGTAGGTACCAAATATACAATTTCAAAAATGCACAAATACAAGATTGTCATGGTAGAAACAATAGGCGGCCTATCGCTTAAAGCAATCTTTTCCAGGCAACCAAACTTAAGGAATAGTTTAACCTAATCTGGCGATGTAGGTGGTGCATATTCTTAGGTAGATCTTAAACAAACATACTTAAACTATATATTTTGTAACTTAAATACACATACTTAAATTGTTTTATAAATTAAATATATACAAACATATTTATAAGATATATATATATATATATATATATATACATATATATATACATATATATATACACATATATATATATATATATACATATATATATATATATACATATATATATATTAATTAGTTTATAGTGTAGGAATGTTAGATCTGCCTTTCACTAAATTTAAAACTAAATTAAAAAGCATCTGGCTAAAAAGGGGATACTACACGATTAAAGAATACTTAAATGATAAAAATTCATTTACATATAATCTACTAAATTTTAATGCAAATGTACAGGAAGAAAAAGTATTTGAAATCTGTGGTTTACACATAACATCAATTAACTGTGTTCTATTATGTATATATCGAACTCCAAATAGTGACATTGATATATTTTTCAAAAGAATGAACATCCTTTTAAATAAATTTATAATACGCTCATCCAAAAAAGTAGTAATAGTAGGTGACCTAAACATTGACTTATTAAAAAAAAGTAACGCGACTTCTCGTCTCAGAGAGTTAGTATTAAATTATAAATTGACCTTTCACATAACAAATCCTACTAGAATAAACAGTTGTATCGACCACATGATAAGCAATGTTGAAAATGCAGAGGGGTACACAAGTGAAACCTTTCTATCGGATCACAACACGAGTCAAATACTACATATTCCCACAAAGTATAAAGAAAGAAATCTGAATTTTTGGTTCAAAATGCGAACGGATTATAGTAAAACAAACATTATAAAATTTAAAGAATATCTCGCATCCCTTTCCTGGAATGAAGTTTTAAATGAAAAGACCGATGTTAACAAGGCATTTGATGATTTCCATGACTTGTTCTGTCTTATATATAAGTTATGCTTTCCTATTCAAAAAGTTAAAATTGATCTTAAATCAAAGTCGCCTGTATGGTTAACTCAAGGAATCAAACAATCAGCAAAATATAAAAGATGGCTAAGGTACCAGTGTTATAAACAAAAAACTCATGAAAACAAATTACGGTATAAAAAATACTCCACAGTTTTACGTCAATGTATACTAAAATCGAAAGCAAACATAAATTATAAATACTTGGCTAAATCTAGAAATAAATGTAAAGCCACATGGCATATTATAAAAAATAAATCAGAAAATGAATATAACTTACACAATATTGAAGAAGTTAAATGTAATGGAGAAATTATTAGAGATCCAGAACAGATTGCAGAGTGCTTTAATGACTTTTTTATTAACTTGACAAGCAATATGTTGCATAAAGATGTTAATATCTGTACGCAGAGAACCAAAACAATAGAGACAAATAGCCACAGTCTATTCCTAAGCCCTGTATCCTATATAGAGTTAATAAAAATGGTACACTCCTTAAATAATACAAAAGCAGTTGGCTTCGATGGTATAAACACGCATATACTAAAAGAATGTATACATATTGTAGGTCCTATCTTAGAGCATTTAATAAATCTTTCTTTGTCGCAAGGAGTTTTTCCTACAAAACTCAAAACTTCAGTTGTTAAACCTTTATACAAAAATGGCTCTAAAACTGACTTAAACAATTATAGGCCTATGACTCTAATTCCGATTTTAGGAAAAGTTTTTGAAAAAGCCATGCAAAGTCGACTCATTGCCTTTTTAAACAAATTTGAAATTAAAAAAAAAGAGCAAAATGGTTTTCAAAAAAATAAATCAACTACTCTCGCAGCTTTTATGTTATTATCGAATGTAATAAGTTTTATTGATAGGCGAATTCCCGTGTCTGTAATATTCTTTGACATGAGTAAAGCGTTCGACTTTGTTGATCATAAAATACTATTGAATAAGTGTGAAACTTATGGCATCAGAGGAATTGCACTCGATTGATTACAAAGCTATCTCTCAAATCGAAAACAATATGTCCAACTTGATAGAATTGGTAAAGATAGTATTTCTATGGGTCATAAATCGTCTGAAAGACCTAATAAAACCGGTGTACCACAAGGTAGTATATTAGGCCCATTGCTCTTTCTGCTGTATATAAATGACTTGCCTTCAGTAACAAAACATCAGTGCGTATTATTTGCGGATGATGTGTCTATAGTCGTAACAAGAACGGATAAAAATGACGATTACCAAAAAATAATGCAAAATCAAATAGGAATAGTATTAGACTGGTTACAAAGAAATAAGTTAAAGGCTAATTTATCAAAAACCAAATTTATTTATTTCCATAATTACAATAATATAGACAATTTTGATGCTAACTTAACATTTAATAATGACGTAATAGAAAAAGTTGACAAATTTAAATTTTTAGGTATATTACTTGACAAACATTGTAACTGGAAAGCTCATGTGGATTTGGTATGTAAAAAATTAACAAATTTGTATTTGCCCTAAATAGACTAAGACGCACAGCCAATCAAAAGACGGCTCTAACTGCATATTATGGGTATGTTGAATCGGTGTTACGTTATGGATTGATTATTTGGGGAAATTCCACAGACATTAAAAGAGCCTTCATTGTACAGAAAAAATGCATAAGGGCAGTCTGCGGAGTTGGAACCTTGTTATCTTGCAGACCACTTTTTAGAAAATTAAAGGTACTCACGTTGACTAGTTTATATATATTTCAAATAGGAAGTTTTGTGAAAGACAATCCATTAATGTTTGATAAATATTCTGATAGCGTTAGTTCTAGAGTAAAATTTAGAGATCCCACTAGACTAGTAACACCTAGATAGGTGTTGCAGATGCAACACTACGTTAAGACAAAAAAACTGTCAAGTGATGATCATAAAAGTCTTTAATTCGATACCTATAACAATAAGAGAATTGCCAACAAGAAAATTTAAATTAAAATTACACTCATGGCTGATGGAAAAATGTTTTTATGACATTAGGGATTTTATTAGGTAAATGATTTATATTTTTATCTCTGACATTTAATTTAATCTATATTTTTGACATTCTTTTATCTCTGTATTTAATATATAATAAATCAAACTAGTTTATAAAGTTAGATAGTTATAATTGTTTAAATTGACATGTAGTTAAATATTTGTATGACCATGTTTAGGTCAAATACAGTGAGACCAATCGACTTTGTTTACCATCTTTTGTACAATTATTACCTGTATTTCTACAAATAAAGATTTCATTTCATTTCATTTCATTTTAGCAGCTCGCTTCAACCTCTTATACTAAATTTTGTATAACGTTTTTTATCTTGCCAAGCTTGTAAGGAATTTGTGGAGACATATTGCAGCATAACATTTTGGTACCTCATGTCATTATTATAACTATAACATTATTTTTTTTTCCTTTTATTGTCTCGGTCTTATTGAGTATGCATTGTTTGCTACAACTCCATTAATTCTTCAAAAAGTAATTCTGTAACATACTTCTGTACGAAACTTATAAAAAAAAGGATTTGAGATATAAATAGAATATGAAATATAAAGAAAAACAATATTTAGCTAGACGTGTTGCTGGGGAGTTTCTTGCCGCTTCTTCTCCTTTACAGCATCAACACGTTGCGAAGCGGTGTACATAGAATAGGAAGTAAAAATTAAATTTTAACTTACATGTATGACCTTCAAAAAGTGTTCTCCAGTAGAAATTAATTTGAATAAAAACTTTTGAATTTGAATTTGAATTAGGCATTATTATTTATTTTGATGTGTTGGCCTCTCTAATAGTAAGAGGCAGCGCATTCCAAAGTTTGACAGCCTGCACTGTAAAAGAGTTATCATAAAAGGATGAAGTGTGTGCAGGTGTAGTGAGTTTACGATACGTATGGGTGCGCAAATTGTAGGAAGTAGAAAGGTGAAGGAATTTCAAGACGTTCCTTAAGGTAAGGAGGACTACTAGGAATAAATAATATGTTATAAAGTAGTGTGAGAATGTGAATATTCCGGCGAAAGTGAATGACTCAGAAACATGGTCATATTGTTACGAGTGTGGGACTCGAAATTAAAATGCCGTTGGAATTACTATAGAATTTATTAGAACTATACAAACACGTATAACATAGGTACAAATATAACTAGACACTACTAGTACAAACTGCACGATTAAATAACACGCGCAAAGTCCGTCACTATATCGCTTGTCGAATGTACGTCTTACTCGTATCGTAATCCTCGCTCGACTACCGATCTCTCCGTACGGGCATTCATTTATACTCAGCTTACAATATGTCACGACCGTGTAAACAATGATTTCCAAGAACCACACCTGGCCACTGTCGGCGCTATTCTCAGAAAACATAATTCCGCACTCCTGCAGAATTATGCCTGCGAACGGCCATAAACAAGTACAATAGGCTATTGTGTAATTGCAAATTTTAAACACAAAGAAAACAAAAGAAGATAGTCATAAAACAGTTTCAACGTTATCAGCATGCAAGCTGCGGCAGGTAATAAATACAGGTATTGTATTTGGCCCAACTTGTAACAATATTAATTAGTCTATACTCTATAGTATAAGAATTAACATAACACAACATAACATAACTTCACGCCAGTTCCCTTGCGGGGTAGGCACGAACAACAGAGTGCCATTTAGGCTTATTCTTACACACCTTACTTGCCTCTTTGACATTCATAACTCTTGTCATGCAAGCTCGTCTGTTCTTAAGGCTCCTGACATTACCTTCATCACCTAGTATAAGAATTAGGCATAATTATTTAAGAAAAAGTAACGTTTTCTGAGTGCGGCGTTCTTCAATTTAGGCGATTATTTAGTAGCGTAGTTGTTCTTTTCATTTTTATTTGTAAGGTTAATAATTAATATTGCTACATACCCTCTTATTTCTAAACGATACAATCGGCTATTTCCTTAATTGAATAATAATGTTATATTTTTATTTATTCTGTAATTATTTTATAAAACAATATTTATCTCTAATATGATGTGGTAATTGTGTGGATTATAATTTAAAACCTCTCAATTCTATTCACTACATATTTATAACACATTATGTGTGAAACTTTAAATATAATATTTTGTTTTTTTTTTTATTACGTGTAGGGTCGCGTTTGACCATTGTCTCGCTCGATTTGAGCGGAGAATGGTCTAAGTGTTCATTCACGTTGACTCGCGGTCGCGGTGGCGGACGCGGTCGCGGGCGCGGGCGCGGTAGACGTAGCGAGTTCGTGGTCACATTGGCCGCCAGGCATTTGCGCGAGTTTGTCATGTTTTCAGAGATTGAAAACATAGACGACGATCTTTTATTTTTAACCGAAAATTCATACCTAAAGTGGGAGATGATAAAAATTAGAATTGGTGTGCACGAAATTAATAAAGAAAGAGAACGGTAGGGTGAGTTTCATACTTTATATAGTAATTTGAGAGATCATCCTTCAAGATTGGATTTTGGATATACCAGGATGACTGTTAACTGCTTTGATTACGTATTGGATTCAACAACGAGTGAGATTTCAAAAGAAGACACCAATTTTCATAAAAGCATAAAGCCCGAAGAACGACTATTTGTAACTATAAGGTGAGTTTAAAAAAAACATAGTTAATTATAATTTTTTTATCAGGATACATAATAACAGTAATTCAAATTTAAACAAGGTTCGTTAACATTTTTTGAAAAGGCTTTTGGGAATTGCAGGAGTTAAATAATTAACTCCCGCAATTTCCAAAAGTCAAAATAATACTGGACGCCCTGGACGGTTTTTGCCCTTGTATTGTCGTATACCGATAAAGTGCGTTAGTATATATTTTATGACTGTTGACTCTATACCCGTATATATAAAGTACTCTGTCGTTCATACTGGTTGAACTTACCTGACGTCGCGAGTGAATCGCGCGCTTCGCCGCTAGTTCGACGTGAACACACGCATACAAATCATGCGTTTGATATTGCCGCGAGCGGAACGCACGCGCCAGGCGCTAGCTTGCCCGCTACTTAGACCGCGCGTGCATTTCGCAACGTGAACACTTGGATATTACGCCATATGTTTGTTATTTCGCGACCGCGCCCGCCACCGCGCCCGCCACCGCGCCCGCGAGTCAACGTGTTTGAACACTAAGATCGAGCACGCTTATCTAGAAGGTACCTATTCACACGAGACTCAAAGACACTCAGGTTGTAGGTTTCGGGAAAAACAGACTCCGGCAGTGAGGAGTTCCACTCCTTTGCGGTGCGCATAATGAAGGGGGACTCAAAGCGCTTTGTTCGTATAGGTGGTATGTCCACCATATAGCGGTGCCGCGTGCCAGTGCGTCTGCGGGATGAGATTGAAAAGCTCCAATGCACACTCTCCAAAATGTATCCAATAGAAAACCGACAAGCTGGCAACCCTGCGTCGATGTTCGAGACTTTGTAATTTGTCATTAAATAGCTGGTCGTTGCCTATCAACTTTCCTGGCTCTCCGCTCAATCGATTCTAATTGTTGATTGATTGTAATATCTTACATAAAATATTACCTAAACTTTCCAAACAATAATGTAACCAATTCTTGTTTCTTATACTGTTAAATTGTTGGAGGGATGGCGAGGCGTTCTAAAAATGTTTGTCAAATGTAAACAGTCAGTGGATGACATGTATGTAAGCCCTAATGTTCTCTGATTATAAGTACAGTGACACTGTTGGTGTTCTTTTATTACCATAAACCCTTCTGAGTTGTTGCAAGTACAGTGCAAACTCCATGTAACGTCACTCGATTTAACGACAAACTCCCTTAAACGTCGAAATAACAGCTTTGGTTGGTTTAGCTTGTCTTCCATACAATGATACACTATACAGAATTACACCCACTCTCAAAAACGACAACAAATAAGTAATAAAAAGTACCTTTTAAGTTGCCAAAACTTGTAAAAGCTGCGCAGCTTTGTACGTTCTTTTATCGCTTAATTATCATAGCCCTTAATAAATTCGACTGTCAGCATCATGCATGCCGAAATTTCTAAGTACTTGCTTTATCATAAAGATACCTCAATAATGCAAGATATGAATAAAATAAAAAAAAATACAACAAAATTACTGCTGCAGCAAAAGATATCAGACAAAAATAACAGACTTCTCTCCATTTAACGACAACTCTATATAACGCCACAAAATGGACAGTCCTTTGGGTGTCGTTATATAGAGTTTACGCTGTATTCCATCAGCGAATTCCATTTAGATAGATCCTTAAGAAAACGATTATTTTACCTGATGCTATGCAACAAAACGAGTATTTACGTAAAAAGCCGTAATAGAATCACGTACCTTTGAATTATTTGTGCTTCACCTTTGTGGGGGAACAATGTTAAAGAATTGAAATTGGAAAAGTTTTCCTTGCGCTCTCGATTGTATACGGACAAACCGATCGCTATGTATAATGAGTCAACTGCAAAATTCTAATTTTACAGCAGAGCGGAACGGGGAAAGAATACAATTTCCTTTTTTTTTATTGGCCTTGACTTTATGTTGTTGGTCCGAAGACCTTACAACTTTACCGAGGTTTTTGGGGCTCGAGCCCGGGGGGCCAACTTGCTCGAGGGAGCTCCCTAAGGAGTTTTACCTCGGCTGGACTGTTGCCATGAGAGGGGGATGAAATTAATGATGTCCACCATAGGGCGACGGGTAATATAAAGCTCGAGGGGAAGGATCCCGGCGGGCCGGGATCGGTGGTTCGCGGCGGCCTACGCTATCTTACTGCCGTTTCGCAACGTGTTATGGCGGGGAGAGATGAAACGGCGAAAGAAACTTTCCAGCAACACGCCTAGTCTATCCTAAGGGGGCTACGTCTCCTAGTGACCCTCGCGGGGACGTGGAGAGACCTTGATTGGCGGCGTCCGAGAGGCCGCCGTTTGTGTCTGTCTGTCGGTGCCTGCCAGCCTGCCGTCCTAACAGCGGGCGAGCTGATCCGGGCCAGCCGTTTCGTAATAACGTCGACCCTGTCCGTCAGGACGTAACGCGGTCTTCGCACGAGAAACTTTCGACGAGACTTATAATCGGACGCGGCAATTTCCTACGTTAGGACTGTGGCTACATTATTACCAACATTATAAGCAAGCACGCAAGCACGAAGCTAATATTAATCTGTGTAGCATGCTAAACAGCGCGCCGTTATATATGACAGCGCGGGCTTACGCGTTCCCGCCGATTCTCTTGGCGCGAAAACACCATCTATCAAAAACCGAACGACAGTTCGACACACACCTTCAACGCAGGCGCACGTGATTCGTGGTCGTGTACAAATTCAGTTCCCGCGCTTGCTGCTTGCCCTCACCTAAACAAAAATCCTTCTGATTTGTAAATAACATGTAGAGTGTGTGTGTGTGTGTGTATTAAAGTGTACGATACGAAGATATCTTTTATTTCCCGGAGATCGCTCAACGAATACAAAGTAACCGACAACCAATCATACATCTCCCCTCAGAACGGTCTGTTGTAAAAGGCGACAAAACAAGCCGTCTGCATGGCTACTTTTGGTCTAGAGTATTGTAATACTTGCAACAACTCAGAAGGGTTTATGGTAGTAAAAGAACAGCAACTGGTCACAATACTATATAATCAGAAAACCTTAAGGTTTTAACACATTGCAGACACTAACTTTAACATTCGACGAGCACTTTTAGAAAACCTCGCCATCCCTCCAACAATTTAACAGTTTAAGAAACTTAGCAGATTGACACAACCGATAGGGGATTGAAGTCATTGATAGACTACTTTAATTAAAGGGTTATGCATGACAGGAATTTAATACATTATTGTTTGGATATTTCAGATAATATTTTATATAAG
Source organism: Dendrolimus kikuchii (assembly GCA_019925095.2). Lineage (NCBI taxonomy): Eukaryota > Metazoa > Arthropoda > Insecta > Lepidoptera > Lasiocampidae > Dendrolimus > Dendrolimus kikuchii. The sequence continues at coordinate 9,078,637 of CM034415.1, forward strand.
ATATTGTATAAAATATTATACTTAAAGTTTTATATGCAATAAAATAAGCCGAACACAGTATAAATCTATCGCGTCTGCCAACATGGAAACAAAATGTAGTGAATACCGTCTATATACAATTAAGACATTTCGAATTGTAATCTACACAACTATCAAATTATACAAAAGATAAATATTGTTACAAAATTATTGTAAATTATTGACAACTACTCTATATAAATAAAACAGGCGCTAAACACAGAATAAATAAAAATATAACATTACTAATCAATTAAGGAAATGGCCGATTGTATCGTTTACAAATAAGAGGGTATATAACAAAATTAAATATTAACCTTAAAAAGAAACATGACAAGAACAACTATGCGACTAAATAAATGTATTTAGAATATTGTATTCTACTCTCTATATTTATTCAACTAATTGTTATGCGAATAAATATAAACTTAAAAATAAACTACAAACTATACAATATAAAAACTAAAACTAAATAAAAAAAGAGAAAATATCTAAAGATAAGTTATTGGTCCCAAACCACTCTCACTTACTGAGAACGTCCCCAGAAGGCTGGCGGCGTTGCCACGTTGTATGGCAATGCTTAATCTTACATACATACATACATACATAACTTCACGCCAATTTCCTTCCGGGGTAGGCACGAACAACAGAGCGCCATTTAGGCTTATTCTTACACACCACACTTGCTTCTTTGACATTCATAACTCTTGTCATGCACGCTCGTCTGTTCTTAAGGCTCCTGACATCACCTTCTGCTAGTACACGATCAATTTGATCATGGAAGGTGTGTCGTGGGCTTCTGCATCCATCCACTTTTGCATTGTATATCTGTTTAGTCATTCTTTCCACATGCCCGAACCACCGGAGCATTCCTTTCCTTATCTTCACCCCGATACTCTCTTTCAGACCAACTCTCTTTCTTACTTCGGTAATAGGAACGCGGTCCGCGAGCGTCACTCCGCAGAATTTGCGCAGTGCTCGCATCTCGACCGCGTTTACTCTACTTTCATGCTATCTCTTCCATACCCAACTCTCGCTTCCATACGTGAGCGTAGGTACTAGCACCGCGTTGTGTATGGCGAGCTGGGCCTTCTGGCTGAGGTTCTTAGCGCCTAGAAGTTTACCTAACGCTCCATTCACACTATTTCCCAAATTCACTCTTCTTTCTATATCAGCGGTGTACCTTCCATCCCTGCTAAAAGCCCATCCAAGTTATACAAACTCATTCACTTGCTCCAGCATAACATCATCAACCATTATCCTTGCATTCGTTCTGGTTTCTTGTGCTTAATCTTACTCTCTATTAATTAATTAATTTATTATTTACATTATCTGAAAAATGTCAGTTGACTCACTATACGTAGGAGTCATGAAAATAGAACGCTCGATGCTTGCGTAGTTACTTGACGTTGCTCAGGTGGTTTTATTGTAAAGATTTTATTGCTCATTGATATTTCAGAATTCAGTTTAATGATATACTTTACATGATTTCACGTGACTGTTTAATTTGTAACACGCTTTCATTAATAACGAGTAAAAACTTGTGTATCTTATACTAATATATAAAGCTGAAGACTATTTGTTTGAACGCGCTAATCTCAGGAACTACTGGTCTGATTTGAAAATTTCTTTCTGTGTTAGATAGCCCATTTATCGAGGAAGGCTATAGGCTATATATCATTACGCTAAGACCAATAGGAGCGGAGCACCAATGAATAATGTTTCAAAACCGGAGGGTTTTGAAAACAAATTCCACGCGGACGACGTCGAGGGCACAGCTAGTTTTTTTTAACAACTCTACGGACTCGAGTTCCGTACCCTTTTTCACAACTTAATTTCTATGAAAGTTTTTAGAGTTCATATACGCTTATTGTTTATTTTTGTTACTGTGTGTGACATTAATTTAGTGATTTTTGTGTTGTGGTGTACCTTAAGAATAACTTATTATATTACATATATACATAACTTCACGCCAGTTCCCTTGCGGGGTAGGCACGAACAACAGAGCGCCATTCAGGCTTATTCTTACACACCTCACTTGCTTCTTTGACATTCATAGCTCTTGTCATGCACGCTCGTCTGTTCTTAAGGCTCCTGACATCACCTTCTGCTAGTATACGATCAATTTGATCATGGAAGAAAGAATCAATTTCATAATTATGACTTAAAACAAAAAAAAATATATTACTCTTTTAAATTCACAATTAGAACCGGTAGGTGGCGCTGATATCGGGTTCTGGAATCCTCCTAATTACCTGGAGCGATTTTGGTGATTTTGTTTTTATGCGTTTGAGTGGGTACCCGGATGGTTTAAATTCGCAATTAGAACCTGTAGGTGGCTCTGGGATCGGGTTCTAGAATTTTCTTTTTTTAAAGGCAGGACAACGTCTGCCGAGGCCGCTAGTACATGTATAAATATTAATAAGCGATAACTCGCTAAATACAATCTGAGTTTGGGACGCGTGCGCTAGTCGTTACGCTGCCACGATATATAAATACATACATACATACATACATAACTTCACGCCAGTTCCCTCGCGGGGTAGGCACGAACAACAAAGTGCCATTTAGGCTTATTCTTACACACCTCACTTGCCTCTTTGACATTCATAACTCTTGTCATGCAAGCTCGTCTGCTCTTAAGGCTCCTGACATCACCTTCTGCTAGTACACGATCAATTTGATCATGGAAGGTGTGTCGTGGCCTTCCACGACTTCTGCATCCATCCACTTTTGCATTGTATATCTGTTTAGTCATTCTTTCATCATGCATTCTTTCCACATGCCCGAACCACCGGAGCATTCCTTTCCTTACCTTCACCCCGACACTCTCTTTCAGACCAACTCCAACCACGATATATATATACATATATATATATATATATATATATATATATATATATATATATATATATATATATATATATATACTTACCTTACATTACATATATACACTTACCTTCACCCCGACACTCTCTTTCAGACCAACTCCACCCACGATATATATATACATATATATATATATATATATATATATATATATATATATATATCGAGGGCTTCATAACAAATGGGCGTACAGACAAAAGTGCAGTTTTACACAAGGGACAAAATTGTGAATAAAACAAAACCAGTTGATTGTATAAGGCTGAAATTTGGAATACCCTTCTTTTTAGGTACACTTGCATACTGGTAAGACTTTCTAAATTGTAACATGCATAGTTTTTAGCGCCACACGCGACCAGAAGGCTGGCGTCAAGTTTGCTCAAAGATTAAGCGTTGCTATACAACGTGGTAACGCCGCCAGCCTTCTGGGAACGTTCCCGGCAAATGACAGTGGTTTGGGCCCATTAACTTATTTTTAGGCGTTTTTCCCTTTTTTATTTAGTTTTAGTTTTGATGCAGTTTATTTTTAAGTTAATTTATTTTTAGTATTTAATTATGTATTTTAAGTTAGTTTTAGTTTGTATTATTTGATTTGTTGTAATGTTATTAATTAATACGATAAGTTTTATTTTATATAAAATTATATTAAATACATCACTGTAGGTAAAATTTTCTGTAACAATGAAAATTGTTGAACGACAATTATCAAAGGGGGCCATATATATTTATTAGTTTTTAGTAAATAACAAAAAAATGCAATTTTTGCAAATACGCCTATAAGTTATGAAGCCCTCGATATATTCTATAAAAGAGGACTAATGATCGAGCCTTGTGGAAGCAAGGCTTTTCCCAAGAAACGAACAGCAATTTAACTCTCCACAGGCATACAGTGAATAATATATTTTGCCAACTTCCCACGCAGCTATAAAAATATAGAACGCGCGTTTAAATAAGTTTCAAAATTACAAAAACGTCATAAAATAAAATCACTAATAAAATCCACAGTAAACCTCGCTACGTGACTACGCCGTAGAAAGCGTAGCATGTTGCTACGCTCGGGCTACACAAATCCCTACTTACCCTATTTAGAGATAAGTTAGTATTTGAAAATTGTTTATAATTATATCTTTGATAAGAGAAATCTTATCTTAGCCTATTTATACGTGGTTTCGCAAAAAATACATCTAGATCAGCTTTTGTGAGTGACCAGTGTAACATACTACTTTGTTTTTTTTTGTTGCAGGAGTTCAGCAGACAGACGGCCCACTCGATGAAAAGCGGTTAGCATCGCCTATGGACATTTGCAACAGCAAAGTTGCTACAAATGCACTGCTGCTCTCTTAAGGGAAACTGGAACCTGGTCACTAATGCCGGAACACAACTCGAGGTTGTTATGGCGACATACTTCAGACCAGGGGTGGTAGGCATGCAGTCGGGCAAATGCCCTACCACCTGGCTGTGAGTTGTTAAGTCGCCTCTTACGACAGGCCGCCCCAAAGCAGGAAGTTGTATTCTTTCTCCGTTCCTGCACGGATAAAATAAAAGGTTGTACATAATACAGTGTAAACTCCATGTAACGTCACTCGATTTAACAACAAACTTCCTTAAGCGTCGAAATCACTTGGCTTTGGTTGGTTTAGCTTGTCTTCCATACCCATGCTGCATAGCAGCGATACCTGGGGGGCTGCGGTTACTTTTTGTGAGACGGTAATGTCTCTCAAAGAGGCCGCCGAACGAGATAGGGAGGGGAGTATTATTGCGCGTGCTAATGCGACTTCACGCGGACGCCGGCGGTTGGCTGGCATCCGGACTTCCCACCCTGAATAATAACGCTTCAGGGGGTGTTTAGCTATCAAGGGAGCAAAGGGTTCATCACCCCTGTTGACGAAGTGGATGTGTTCTGATTCTCGGGGCACATTCAGGCACTTTTTGCGCTGGATCGGACTGGGCGTAACTACGTTATAAGTCCCAGCCTTTTCTACATAAAAAGCGCGGGGCACATGGGAGGAGGGTGGTTTTAGTGGGTAGTGGTTGTTGCCCGTGCAACTTCTCGGAGTCTCCACACAAGCCGGATGATTACTGTTTGTATTGCCCCTTACTAAAGGGAAAAGCCTCCATGATCAACTATGGTCTAATCCCTTGCAAAGGACCCGGTATTGTGCTTAAATAGCATTTCCCCCGCCTTAAAAAAAAAAAGCTTGTCTTCCATACAATAATACACTCTATATAACATTACATCCACTCTCAATAACGACTACAATTAAGTAAAAGGGTACTTTTTATTACTTAATAACTAACTAAGCATAAAGTTACCAAAATTAGTAAAAATTGCGCAGCTGTTTACGTTCTTTTATCGCTTTATTCTAGCCCGTAATAAACTCGACTGTCGGCATCATGCATACCGAAAATTCTTTATTACCAAGATGCCTCAATATCGCAAGATATAAATATAATAAGTAAAGAAATACAACAAAATTACTGGTGCAGCAAAAGACGTCAGACAAAAATAACAGACTTCTCTCCATTTAACGACAACTCTCTATAACGCCATGAAATGCACAGTCCCTTCAGTGTTGTTATATAGAGTTTACACTGTATATATAAAAATCACAAATTCATTTAGATGCTCCAAACTCAACTGGGATTTAACGCTAGAATGATGATGATAAAATGTATATAGACTATCAATACCATAATCCTTCCTGTAGACACTGATGCAGTCAGTTAAAATTACAAATGACATGAAACGTGCGCCTGTAAATTTAAAAAAAAAAACTTACCTTATTTTTGGCCTCTTCTCTTAAATATCACTTCACTTTAACACACACTAAGTTAAGAGAGAAATGACTATATTGATTTTAATAAAATCTGATTGATAGTGTACTGACTCTAATACCCTAGCGTTGTGGCAAGACTCTAAAGTGAGATTACAAAATAAGGCCGGATCAGTCGATTCGGCAGCTGAAAGAGCCAGTATGCTGGATTCAAGGCATAATAATATATTACTCAAGAGGTAACGAGAATTAAAAGTATGCCCCAGCATGTTGGCAACACTAACAAATTTCGCTTTAATAAAACTACGTTTTAACGTTTTTAAGCGCGGTAATTTGATTTGATTTTGGTTTTTCCGACGTTTCGGCCACTTTTCAGTGGCCGTGATCACGGAAAACAAAGATGTCAAGTGTCAGCGAGTATTGTTAAAGTTTTATTTAGCCTACCGCCAACTTGTTCATTTTAATTTTGTTTATGGTTATTATTTACTCTATGGTAGCCTAATCTAGTTTACTACCGCTTCGCAACATGTTATGGCTTGAAGAGAAGAAGCGGCGCAAGAAATGTCGGAAAAACCAAATTCAAATAAAATTACCTCGCTTAAAACCGTTAAAACGTAGTTTTATTATGTATACGAGTCGCGAAAACTTAAGAAAATATTAAATTTCACTTTGTCGCATAACATTTTCCTTGTAACATGTACATACATACATAACTTCACGCCAGTTCCCTTGCGGGGTAGGCACGAACAACAGAGCGCCATTCAGCCTTATTCTTACACACCTCACTTGCTTCTTTGACATTCATAACTCTTGTCATGCACGCTCGTCTGTTCTTAAGGCTCCTGACATCACCTTTTGCTATTACACGATCAATTTGATCATGGAAGGTGTGTCGTGGCCTTCCACGACTTCTGCATCCATCCACTTTTGCATTGTATATCTGGTTAGTCATTCTTTCATCATGCATTCTTTCCACATGCCCGAACCACCGGTATATTCCTTTCCTTTCTAACATGTATTGGTGTAAATTTAATTAATTAATTAAATATATCTCGTGGTGCAATTTCTACGTTTGCCTTACTAGTTTTGAGTTAATCATATAACCCTCACAGCCAGTTATTATTAGGGTTGCCAGGTGTGTTCGAAAAAAATCTAGACAAGATTTTTTTTTTTATTAACATATAAATTTACTGAAAACTAACTTTTTAGTTACTAAATTTTGGAGATGGACCGAAATTCGTTTTACATACGGTTTGACCGAATTTCGGCAGCACGAGCCGAACGTCGGCATTCGGCCGAAATTCGGTTTAAATGCCGAACATTCGGTGCAAGGAAAAAGTAAAATACCTACTTCCACTATTTTGACTGAAGATAATAGAAATCATATCTATCATAAGGGTAATATAAAAATTGGCATCTATATACTCATGGTCATTTATTTTAGTTAGGAACATGGAAATCTTAAGGCGCAATGTGATAAAAAATAAATAATATAGTTCTTGATCGAGTCTTTGCCTAATTAAATAGACATCAAATTAATACAAAAATAAAATGAACTTATTATTCCTCTAAAAACATCCTAGATCATTCTAGATTTTAAAATCTTATAATCATACATTTTTTTCAACAGGGATTTATTTTTCACTAAACCGCCTTGTGTAACTATCTAAATACACATTTTAAAGTATTTTTTTCTATAACACCAAAATTGTAGGCGTCAATGTTTTACTAAGCTTAAACATTCTAGATTTTAAAATCATGTACGCAGCAAAGATTCGTGCATTATTTTTGCTATTAATTAATAATAAGAAAAAATCTTATCATGTTTTTAATAGTGATTAGTTTTTTATTAAACCGCCTTGTGTAAAACTACCTAAATACACAAAAAAGTTAAGTATTTTTTTCTATAATACCAAAATTGTAGGCGTTAATGTTTTACTAAGCTTCGACATTCTACACTTTAAAATCCTGTACCCAGCGAACATGCGTGTATTATTTTTGCTATAAATTGATAATAAGATAAAATCTTATCATGTTTTTAATAGTGATTAGTTTTTCACTAAACCGTCGTGTGTAAAACTACCTAAATACCCAAAAAAGTTAAGTATTTTTTTCAAGAACACCAAAATTGTAGGCGTTAATGTTTTACTAATCTTCGACATTCTACATTTTAAAATCCTTTACCCGGCAAACATGCGTGTAATGTTTTTTCTATAAATTAATAACAAGAAAAAATCTTACAATGTTTTTTAATAGTGACTAGTTTGTCACTAAACCCCCTTGTGTAAAAAAACTACCTAAATACACAAAAAAGTTAAGTATTTTTTTCTAGAACACCAAAATTGTAGGCGTTAATGTTTTACTAAGCTTACACATTCTAGATTTTAAAATCCTGTACCCAGCGAACATGCGTGTATTGTTTTTGCTATAAATTAATAATAAGATAAAATCTTATCATGTTTTTTAGTAGTGATCAGTTTTTCACTAAACTATCGTGTATAACTACCTAAATACACAAAAAAAATTAAGTATTTTTTTCTATAAAACTAATCTTTTAACCGTCAACATTTTACTAAGATTAAACATTCTAGATTTTTAAATCTTATACGCATCATACATTTTTTTTCAATAGGGATTTATTTTTCACTAAACAATCCTGTATAACTATCTAAATACACATTTTAAAGTATTTTTTTCTATAACACCAATATTTTAGGCGTCAATGTTTTACTAAGCTTCGACATTCTAGATTATAAAATCCTGTACGCAGCAAACAATCATCAAACAAAATAATATACGTAGTATTATTTTTACTAAATAATAATAATAAGAAAAAATATTATCATTAAAAAAAAATAGTGATTGATTTTTAAAGAGCCGGTGCGTATTTACCTAAATAATCACTACACAAGCAACGTGATTGTCTCTCCCGGCACAGGCGAGCGTATTCCCGCCATCACGTGTCCCGATCGACTGAAGAGCTTGGAGGACAACGTGGGTATATGTAGTTGCGTGGGCAGGGGGTCTACTAAGGGAAAATCATTTGAGTGGAAGGATTTTATTTCTGTACATAAATATCGATACAGGTGCAAAAAGATTGCGTTTGTTTGTTTAATATTTTTTTTTATTGCAGGAGCTCAGCAGACAGACAGAGGGCCCACTTGATGAAAAGCGGTTACCATCGCCTATAGACATTTGCAACACCAAAGGTGCTACAAATACGCTACTGCTCTTTTAAGGGAGACTGGAACCTGATCACAAATACCGGAACACAACTCATGGTTGTTATGGCGACATACTTTAGACCAGGGGTGGTAGCCATCCAGTCGGGCAAATGCCCTACCACCTGGAATCCGATTTTTGGGAAGGCGATAATAGCCAGTGAAGACACCTGTGTGAAAATGACAATAGACGAATAGAGTTTCGATGGCCCACTTCCCCCATTGCCCTATCCCATCCGGTCTATTCAATTCCTCCTGTCTGCTCCCTCTCTTAACTCCCCTTTCGTTGATGCAGTGGAATGTCTTTTCTTAGGACACCGTCCTTGGGCCTGAGGGGGGAGGTTCGCCGAGGGATGTCTGGAACTCCTGCTTGGCCGTATGCCCACCGTGGCCTCTCAGCGGAGGGACGGGGGATGGTCGGACCGCCAGACTACCCACTAAACCAGCAATACTCAACCCGCATGTGGCCCGCCAAACTTTTATAAGTAGCCCGTCTGACATACCAATAGTTGTACAATAACATTGGTAACACCTATAGTATTGCAAAAGTCCATAGATGACGGTAACCACTTTCCATCAGGTGGGCCGTAAATCTCTTTTTTGTACTCTAAAAATAAAAAACACCGAAATTAATTAATGTTGTGGCCTGCAGCACCTTATCTGATACGTCTATGTGGACCTTATAAGAAAAAGGTTGAGTATGGCTGCACTAAAGCTAACCTGCGCCCCTCTCCTATGCGCTACCTCTCCTAGGTTTTACATCTGTGGCACACCTACGCTTGGCTCTCACTTAGATCACTCTAGGGAAGGGTAGCCTCTTCACTAATGGGGGGAGGGGAGTCCACGGGATACCCTACTGGGCCACATAGCCCCCTTTGATGGATTACGGCAGGAGATCCGCATAGAGGCGCCTACGGCCACATTCTGCGGAATGGGCCCTATTTTCGATATCTTATTCAAAAGGCTGGCAACTCGTTGTCGACACTCCTGGTATTGCACTTTCTATCAGCTGGGCCATCTGCTTGATTCTTAGCTTCGCAAAAAAAGGGTTCAAATCCCGGACATAGCACCACTTAGACACTATTAAGATCTATGTGCATATTCTAACAACTACCACGGGCTGAGAGAAAACACGGCTGCACCGTGAAAAACTCACATTTACGATAGACCTTGGACAAAAGTAGCAGGTAGACACAATCTATCATTATTATCATTACCATTATTTACTATCAGCACCAAGTACCAAATACAGTACAAGAAGTACAACATTGCAAGGTGCACAGCTATTTATTATAAGCGCTTTAAGGATATATACATCAAACTGACCCCATTTAGCTGACTGTTTGGTCCATACACCCTCAAAATTTTAAAGGTTTTTTATTGCAGAAGTTCAGAAGACAGGCAGACGGCCCACTTGATAGAAAGCGGTTACCATCGTCTATGGACATTTGCAACACCAAAGGTGCTACAAATGCGCCGCTGCTCTCTTAACGGTCACTGGAACCTGGTCACTAATGCCGGAACACAATTAAAGATTGTTATGGCGACATAACTTGGACCAGGGGTGGTAGCTATCCAGTCGGTGAAACGCCCTACCACCTGGTTGTGGGTTGTTTTGTTCAACGGTATCTATCAGTGCAGGAACGGAGAAAGAATACAATTTCCTGCGGCCAGGCGGCCTGTCGTAAGAGGCGACCAAACAACCCACAGCAGGTGGTAGGGCATTCTCCCGACTGGATGGCTACCACCCCTGGTCTAAAGTATGTCGCCATAACAACCTTGAGTTGTGTTCCGGCATTAGTGACCAGCTTTAAGTCTTCCTCAAGAGAGCAGCAGCGCATTTGTAACACCTTTGGTGTCGCAAATGTCCATAGGCGATGGTAACCGCTTTCCATCAAGTGGGCCGCCTGCCTGTCTGGTGAACGAACTCCTGCAATAAAAAATAAATAAAAAAAAACGGTTCGATTCAACGGGTTCAACGTAAAGCGTTTTGCTGACGCCGCGGCCTACTTTAGGCTACTTTATTATTACTAAAAAAATAATGCTCACAAATTGATTGTGATTGAGTCGCTACGAGTTACTATCAACTAAGTTGCACTCAGAAATCAGCAATCAAGCTCAACTAGTACGAGAATAAATCCCTGTAAGGTAAAGTAACAAGGTGTATTTTCTTCTCCCTACTACAAGAAGGCACCAGCACTCGACCGACTACTGCCAGCATCCACTATTAGAAGCAAGAGCAAGTGCATAAACTGTACAGTCATTAAAAAAGTCAAATAAATTAAACAATTGTGATCAGCACTAAAAGAGGAAGAAAAAATGTCCGTGAATTCGAAATACAAATAAAATACCGCGCTTAAAACTGTTAAAACGTAAGTTTTAATTATGTGCACTATTTTTTTTTATTGCAGGAGTTCAGCAGACAGGCAGACGGCCCACTTCATGGAAAGCCGTTACCATCGCCTATGGACATTTGCAACACCAAAGGTGCTACAAATGCGCTGCTGCTCTCTTAAGGGAGACTACAACCTGGTCACTAATGCCGGAACACAACTCAAGGTTGTTATGGCGACATACTTTAAACCAGGGGTGGTAGCCATCCAGTCGGGCAAATGCCCTACCACCTGGTACCACTAGTCGCGAATATTATAGAAAATAAAACAGAAAACCCTGAAAACATAGTTAGTATAACAGCAAACGGAACTCGTAGTAGGCCCCCCGTCTGAAAGCTCAGTACACCCCCCTACAGAGGGTGGCATATTGTATATCGCCAGTTGCTACAACATAACAAACGTCACGCCCATACCGAGTGGGATGGAAGGATAAAGGGATAGAAGGAATAGACATGAAGGCCAGGTGTTGTCATACACGTAAAATATGAATAAATAAAATCTCACGTATATAATTAAAGTACTTTCTTACGTTTTCACGACTAGTTTTAACCGTGGAACGGGGAAAGAATACAATTTCTTGTGTTGAGGCGGCCTGTAGAAAAAGAGCGTGAAGACAACATACATAGATAACACTTTATTGTTCACCAAAAATACACAATTACAATATTGTCATGGTAGAAACAATAGGCGGCCTTATCGCTTCAAGCAATCTTTCCAGGCAACCTAACTTAAGGAATAATTTAACTTAATTTGGCGATGTAGGTGGTGCAGATACATATATACATACATAACTTCAAGCCAGTTCCCTTGCGGGTTAGGCACGAACAACAGAGCGCCATTTAGGCTTATTCTTACACACCTCACTTGCTTCTTTGACATTCATAAGTCTTGTCATGTACGCTCGTCTGTTCTTAAGGCTCCTGACATCACCTTCTGCTAGTACACGATCGATTTGATCATGGAAGGTGTGTCGTGGCCTTCCACGACTTCTGCATCCATCCACTTTTGCATTGTATATCTGTTTAGTCATTCTTTCCACATGCCCGAACCACCGAAGCATTCCTTTCCTTACCTTCACCCCGACACTCTTTCAGACCAACTCTCTTTCTTACTTCGGTATTACGAACGCGGTCCGCGAGCGTCACTCCGCAGATTTTGCGCAGAGCTCGCATCTCGACCGCGTTTACTTTACTTTCATGCTCTCTCTTCCATACCCAACTCTCGCTTCCATATGTACATATGTATAGTTACACAAATAACTAAATTAAAATTTAATAAACAAACTTGTCAAACATATACCCAGACCCCTAGTACCACTAGCAGTTCACCACAATAGCCCGGTACTTTTTGTCCTCATTTCCCACATTAGTCCTATACTGGTCGGGGCTTGACCTTGGGTGCATTATTATATGGTGTAAATAAGGATAATCGCCGGTCAGTGTCAAGCCACATTAACAAAAAAAATTGTAAAGGAGCCTCTACGTGTTGGCCTCATGGTCCCACGCGAGCCCTCCAAAAGTCCGGGCCAGTTTTATGGACCGTGGTCTTCAAGCAAATACAATAATAATATTGTACTAATATAAATTACATATACCTAGTTGCTACCAATAATATAGTTTTACTAGCGGCCCCGGCAGACGTTGTCCTGCCTTTAAAAAATTAAATTCTAGATCCCGATCCCAGTGCCACCTACCGGTACCCATTGTGGATTTAAACCATCCGGGGACCCACTCAAACACACATAATCAAAATCACCAAAGTCGCTCCAGGTGATTAGGAGGATTCCAGAACCCGATCTCAGCGCCACCTACCGGTTCTAATTGTGAATCTAAAAGAGTAATATATTTTTTTTATTCTAAGTCATAACAAAATAAGATTAAAAATCTTGCCAAAAAAATTAAAGTTTATAATTAACAAATAAAAAATAGGGGTCGATGGTAGAGGGGTGAAAATTTAGGGTTGTATGTATTTTTAATGCTGTATCCTAAAAAATTAAAAATAAAATATCCAAAAAATAAAAAAAATTGGGGTGGACACCCCTTATCACTTAGGAGTTTGGAAAATAGATAGTAGCCGATTCTCAGACTTACTGAATATGCATAAAACATTTCATAAGAATCGGTCAAGCCGTTTCGGAGGAGTATGGGAACGAACATTGTGACACGAGAATTTTATATATAAGATTTATTGCAACAGGAGCCTTAAGAACAGACGAGTGTGCATGACAAGAGTTATGAATGTCAAAGAAGCAAGTGAGATGTGTAAGAATTGGCCTAAATGGCGCTCTGTTGTTCGTGCCTACCCCGCAAGGGAACTGGCGTGAAGTTATGTATGTATGTATGTATTAATTGCAATAAATTTTATTTAATGGATGGAATGAATGTAGTAGTAGTAGGGTGGGACAAAAAGTTTGACGGCCTTAGTGGTTGAGCGGGCTAAGCCTTTGCCGGCTTACCTCACTTCAACTCAGAGGCTCCGGGTTCGATTCCAGGTATGGTAAATCTCAGAAAAGAATTTTCTCCGTTATTTACAATGGTCTGGGTGTCTGGGATCGGCCCCAGATTGATTCGTTGTATATTACCCATAAGACAAGCGTAACTTGCTTAATTTGGGGATATACAGTGTGTGTGTTTGTCTACCGATTTATTATTATTATTTATTATAGTAGGGCACAAGCCCTAGACGCGTGGTGTCTAACGATGGGGCAAATTTGTTGGGGGCTAAGAAGACGTGATTATTAAATATACGAAAGGTCTACGTTGTTACGAGATATATTTTCAAGCGAAGCTCCATCGGTGACAGAAACAACTTAAGACAGCCACGCATTCCAATACTAAATTAATAATAATATAATAGTAGTAGCGGAAAAAATAAAAATCTAGGACACGATCCCAGCGCCACCTACCGGTTCCAATTGTGGATTAAAACCATGCGGGGACCCATTCAAACACACAAAAACAAAATCACCAAAATCGCCACAGGTGATTAGGAGGATTCCAGAACCCGATCTCAGCGAAACCTACCGGTTCTAATTGCGAACTTAAACTATCTGGGAACCCACTCAAACACACAGAAACAAAATCACCAAAATCGGTCCAGGTGATTAGGAGGATTCTAGAACCCCATCTCAGCGCCACCTACCGGTTTCAACGAGATAAAAAGTATCCTATGTCCGTCTCTTGGTTCTAAGCTACCTCCCCACCAATTTTCAGCCAAATCAGTACGGCCGTTCTTGAGTTATAAATAGTGTAACTAACACGACTTTCTTTTATATATATAGATATACAAAGGAGTGCATATTTTTATATGGCATCGCATTCTTGCATCCCGTTCTTATATCGCATTCTTGCATCGCATTCTTGCAGCGCATTCTTGCATCGCATTCTTGCTGCGCATTCTTGCATAGCATTCTAGCATCGATTTTACACCGCTTACTTGCATGGCCGCAATGGCGGTTTTGAAGGGAATTCTTTAAGCTGGAGATGATGGTTGCGCCGAGGAACACCTCCTTCTAAGTTCTCCCTCCCCACCTCGCCATAAAAAAAGGATTAACTTTTAGATGAATAAAGCATCAAAAACCAGATCAACTCCCACTTCGTGTGTCAGTGTCACCGCAAATATATCGTTGGAACAGCAATTAAAGAAAACCACAAATAATGATGTAATTTAATTACATTCCGGACCCGGGATGGCTTAGAGCAGGGATTCCCAAACTATTTTGGGCAAGAGACCCCCTTTCCAAGATGAACAGATACCTCAGACCCCCATAGACAAATTACTTTAAAAATCCTATCTCTAGTTTTTTCGTATTACAAAATACTTACCAGTTTAAAAACTTTGCGGTTGGTTAAGTGAATAAACTTGACATCATTTTCTCATCAAAATTTAACAAAATAAATAAATATAAAATTCAATAAAACTAAGTGTAATTAATAATTATAAATACGATTTATGTAAAAATACTTATTTTATTGCAGGAGTTCAACAGACAGCCAGACGGCCCACTTGATGGAATGAGGTTACCATCACCTATGGACATTTGCAACACCAAAGGTGCTACAAATGCGTTGCTGCTCTCTTAAGGGAGACTGAAACCTGGCCACTAATGCCGGAATACAATTCAAGGTTTTTATGGCGACATACCGTAGATAGGTGGTAGCCATCCAGTCGGGCACCTGACTGTGGGTAGTTTTGTCGCCTTTTACGACTGACCGCCCGGCCGCAGGAATTTGTATTCTTTCTCCGTTCCTGCACGGATAAAATTAACTACTTAAGTAGGTAATTATTTAAAAAAAAAATATTAAAATCGCAAAATAAAGATAAAATAAGATTGACTTGCCGAGTTTTTCATCTTGTATGAACTTGTTGAGTTTTTACAGTACAACAATAATACTTCCTACTAAAATATTAGTCTCATAACAGGTTGATACACGTAACACGACTTATACAATATCTTGAAAGTTTCAAAGAAAAACTTGTGTTAATTAATAGGGGTCAATTTTTAGACCTGACCAGATATACAAAGCAAAAGTGGATGGATGCAGAAGTCGTGGAAGGCCACGACACACCTTCCATGATCAAATTGATCGTGTACTAGCAGAAGGTGATGTCAGGAGCATTAAGAACAGACGAGCTTGCATGACAAGAGTTATGAATGTCAAAGAGGCAAGTGAGGTGTGTAAGAATAAGCCTAAATGGCACTCTGTTGTTCGTGCCTACCCCGAAAGGGAACTGGCGTGAAGTTATGTATGTATGTATGTATGTAATTTTTAGACCTTGTCGACCCCCAAAATCAGTTTTCGTTTATGTCGACGCCTGGGAAACGGACTTTGACCCCGGGGGGTCGATATCGACCACTTTGGGAATCGCTGGTTTAGATTTACATTTGGATCCGGTAGATGGCGTTGCAACAGGGTTGAATATTTCTATTTTTTCAAGGCAGGTCGTCTGCCGTACCCGCCAATTTTTTTGTGTTTAAGTGGGTCCCTAGATGGTTTAGATTTACATACATATAGGTCCGGGTAGCACTGGAATTGGGTTCCAGGATTTTTATGAAATTTTTATGTATGTTTGAGTGGGTCTCTGGATGATTTGGATTCACAATTGGACCCCTCAGGTTGCGTTGCAATGGGGTTGCAGTTTTTTTTTTCAGAGCCAGGCAACGTCTGCCTTATCCGCTAATTTCTGTATTTTAATTATAACTCTATTTTTTAATGTGAATGAAAATTTTAATCTTACAAACAAATTAATAAAATTGAAAATGGTTACCATAGCCTATGGACATTTGCAACACCAAAGGCGCTACAAATGCGCTGCTGCTCTTTCAAGGGAGACTGGAACCTGGTCACTAATGCCGGAACACAACTCAAGGTTGTTATGACGACATACCTTAGAACAGGGGTGGTAGCTATTAAATCGGGCAAATACCCTACCACCTGGCAAATAGATATATATAATCTTAATATATATAAATTACGTGTCACGATGTTTGTCCGCGATGGACTCCTAAACTACTTGACCGATTTTAAACAAATTTGCACTCCGTGTGCATTTTGATCCGACTTGAAAGATAGGATAGCTTACATTTGGACCCGGTAGCTAGCTATCTGTCCCGGCAGACGTTGTTCTGCCCTGAAGAAATAAAAATTAGAACCCGATTCCAGCGCCACCCACCGGGTCCAAATGTAAGCTATTCTATCTTTCAAGTCGGATCAAACTGTACACGGTGTGCAAATTTGATTAAAATCGGTCAAATAGTTTAGCAGTCCATCGCGGACAAACAACGTGACACGTAATTTATATATATATTTAATATATTACGTATATATATACTTAAATGCATATGAATAAATTGATTGACAGTGTTGTAGAACTAACACCGCTTGCGTGACAAATGTCCATGAAATTTGACGCTAATACGGCGTCATTTACCACAGTACTCTGGGCTCGGGGAGCGTTTGGACTGCTTACTTGACTTGCCTATTTAAATATTAATTAAGTATTCAAGTAATTAATACGTGAAGTAAAAACTTTGCACCCCTTTTTACGAAAATTGCGTAGACGGAGGAGTATGTAACGCACACTTGTAGTTTACTAGCTGTGCCCGCGACGTCGTCCGCATGGAATTTTTTTTCAAAACTTGAAAACTTGATTTTGAAACATTCTTCATTGGTGCTCCGGTCTTATTAGTCTCAGCGTGATGATATATAGCCTATAGCCTTCTTCAATAAATGGGTTATCTAACACTGAAAGAATTTTTCAAACCAGATCAGTAGTTCCTGAGATTAGCGCGTTCAAACAAACAAACTCTTTAGCTTTATATATTAAGTATAAGATATAGAGAACGAGTGCAGAATAATAATATTTAAAAAAATGCATAAAAATACATTAAATCAATAAAAAAACAGTACACGTATGTATTTAACACACACACACACGCATATATACTCTTTTGTTTATTGTTCAAGTCAAATTAACAGTGCAGCCTTGCCGAAATATGTTATACGAGTATTGTAGCTGTTTGTTGTTGCTTTAAATGAACTTTTTATTCCAACTCCTTCGCCATGCAGGCTGTCTTACTTTAGCTTTACCCACTGACGCCAGAAAAGCTAAATCTTTTGTCATATTTAAAAATTAGAGATGTGCCGACTAGTCTCGGTAATGCCTACTATCCGGCCATTAACGTAGTCGGCGATTATTCGGCAACGAGCGCCGACTAATCCGGCTTCTTACTTTGTAGTTAATAATTTATACTTTACTAATACATTGTAATCTATACACGAGACTTTCTTTTAGAAATGATTAAATTTTAATTGAGCTCTTTCACTTTAATGTACAATAACAGTTTTATCTTTGAAGAAAAACATTTTTTTTATTTTTACTCAAAAACACCGCCCAGAGACCCATACAAAAGTAAAAATCATGAAACAATGTGAAGTAAAGGAAACAGGTTGCGACTTGCGCGCGAATCAGTTATAAACGAAGCATCACGGAAATGCCCGAAACCGGGATCGGCTTCGCCGACTAGTCGGCCGATTAGTCGGCCTCTTTACAACCGACTAATCGGTTAGTCTGCCAAAGTCACAATCGGCACATCTCTATTGAAAATTCCCTCCGAAATCATTATATTAGTCTTACGCAATATGTATGCGCTAGTTTACAATACTTTAGACTGTAATCTGCTATCTATGTATGTAATTTTTTTTTCATTTTTCATTGTTGCATATTACAAATAATTGAAGAATCTCCTTTGAGTCAGATTGCCTGGAAGAGATCGATTTTAGCGCTAAGACCGCCTTTTATTTTACCAAGTAACTATTGTCTATTTGTGCATTTTTCTAATTTTTGTTTTGGTGAACAATAAACTGTTGTCTATGTCTAAGTCTATAAATAAAACAAAATATATTAATATTTAAGATGGAACCACCACATATTTGTTGCCCGAACTGTCACACACGACTAATTAAGAAGCATCAGATAATTGAAATGAACGCTGAACTGATGCTTTCTCCCTCTAACTACATAGAATTTGTATTAGAATAAAAGAGACGATAAAATTCTCTTGATTTCGGCGCGGCCATTTTGATGGCAGCTGGCAGCTTGTGGAAAAAGTTACTTACTCCGTTGGCTCAGCGACCCAAAGTCCTTCTGCGAGCGCGTTATGCTTGCGAAGGAGGAGGCGGAGCGGGAGCGTGAACGCACATCACTGTTCCGCTCCCGCCAAAGGAGGACGCGTCGGCGCCGTAGGGCCAGCCAGGACCTTCAGCCACCGTAAGCGGGCGGCGCGGGTGGGGCCTCTTGGGGTATAGAGGTTCTCACTTACCTGCACATGCCGTCGAGATGGGGGCGCGGCGTGTTCCACGCGCGCTCACCTCTCCTCCCGTGGGGCGAGTTACAGACCGCCCCACGCCTTGAGAGCTCGAAGATGCTGGGGGACTAAAGTAGTCCCCCGGCAGTGGAAGTGGCCCCAGGAGGCCCACGCCTGCCAGGGCTGCGGAGAGGCTAGGTCATATACCCGTAGCCCTGGCATAAGGCGAAGGACGGAACACCCAGGGGTTTTAGTGGGTATCCCTAACCGGGGAGTGGCAATAGCATGGCACCAGTTTTGACTGGGCATGCTAGTGCCACCCCCGATCTGGCGAATCCCACACTAGGTCGCGAATTATCCCCCCAAGGTTCTGCCCTTGTCGCGGCTTAGTCCTCAAACGGATTTCCCCTGGTTAAAAAAAAAAAAGCGACCCAAAGTGGGTCTTGGCCTCCGAAACGAGAACATGCCACTTTTCTTGGTCCTGTGCGGTTTCTTGCCAATTACTGGTACTCTGTCCTTCCAGCGATATTTAGGACGGCCGACCGGACGCCGACCTACCGGCTGTCCCAAATATGCTTTCCTCACGCTGCGATCCTCTCCCATTCGTTCTACGTGACCGAGCCAGCGGAGGCGGTGAGCTTTGTGGAAAAAAATAATATTAAATTTGGCCCTTATAGAAGGTTAAACTAAGCAGTACATGTAAACGAGGCATAACTAAATCGAGGTTTGTGGGTCAACAGAGGCCCTGAAGAGTCCGCTGGAAACGTATGTTGTCGCTGCCAAAGTGGTTTCCACAGTGTATATTCACGGCGTTTACACATGGGGATATGTTAGGGGTGGAACATCATCAGGATATTTGAGAAACGTGCCCTAGCGTTTCACTTTACTAAAATTGCTTTGGAAGTGGTGGTAGAAACATGACATTTCAACGCGGTTGATGGAAGTCTCACGGGACCTAAAGGCTGGCCTGTATTTGGAACAACGCATTAGCGTTGCCATTCAGCGTGGTAACGCGGCCAGCGTTAGGAGAACGTTCCCAAGTAACGGTGATTTATAAACTATTTATTATTTATTTTCCTTGTATATTAAGCTGTATAAATTATTAGTGCATTTTAATTTTTTGAAGTGAAACTTCTATATGTTTCTGTCACGAAAAAGCGTTACGGCCGCGAGGAGGAGCGGCATAAATTTAGACTAGACGTGGTGAGAGGCGGCACAATTTTAGAGTAGACTATGGATGCGTTTTTTGGTTCCGGATCGAATTCAGTTTTTATGTGTGATAAAATATGTTTAAATAAAAAATGCATTCATTAAAATGTACCTAACCTAACCAAATCATAATTTGCAGTAAACCTTCAAAAATCGAAATGTGTGCTGGGAGATATAGTAGAAGCGAAATTTCAACGGACAAGTGGCAAAACGAATCGCAACAAAATTTTAACTCGAAGGTTTACGGGCAGGTTTTCAAATCGGACTAATACATCAACAATAAAATTTTGTTGCGATTCGTTTTGCCACTTGTCCGTCACCATGCGTTTTTCCACTTGTCCGTTGAAGTTTTTTTAAATTGGAAAGCGGTTACAGTCGTATATAGACGTTTGCAACACCAGGGGTGTCGCTAACGCGTTGCTGACCTGTAAGAAATTTTATAACGCTCTTCTTAAAATACCTCATAGTAGAGGAGACGCTGAAGATCGACCTTCATCCACCTGATAACCGGACGAGACACGTATGTGGAGATGGTGGCTGGCAAGAAAAACAACACTACGAATTTACGGTTTGGAGCGATGCGCGTGCGCTTATTTTCGAAATCTTTAATATTTATATCGTACAATATTAATAGGTTTTTTGTACAGGCTCCAGCTGAATAGCCGCAGATGGCTGTATCAGCGATACCGGACTTGGGGGGCTTCCCAACTCCGTGGGAGCGGAGGCGTTCAGCCCAGAAGCAGCGCGTTTGAGGAGGCACCTTCTACGAGGTTCAAACGCTGCAGGGGGATTGACGCTATAAGATTAAGCCGTAGGAGGCTGCACGAGCTAAGCCAACAGGCTGAAGTGTTTTTATAATGGGGACTCGCTATCGACTCCGCCGGTGGAGCTGATCCTAGTCTATCTTTACTACCGCTTCGCAATGTATTAGCTGGAGGAGAAGAAGCGGCGGAAGTAACTCTCCAGCAACACGCCTAAGCTAATCGTGTATGGCTACTTGTGTCTGTAATGAGTGGATGCGATTGGTGGGTCTTAATTTTGCGTGAGAGGGACCAAGCCGGGGGCTCCCTGGCGTCTGTTTGGTTTGCGTCTGTTATGCCAGGCTGAGCCTCGGTCTACCGGCGCTCGAAGGCGCCGCTACGCGTATCTCCTCCTCCCATAATTACCGTCACAGGGGGCCGCTGCTACGGGGGTAGCAGCGGACTTCCCCCCCTAATTGATGAAGTGGGTTACTCTAAATCCCGTGACGCCCCGTAAAAGCGTTCATACAGGGGCGCAGGTTTAGGTTTAGTGGGTAGTTCGGCGGCGTTTCTCGAGACAGCTTCGTTTTAGAAGCGAGCGTGGAGGACCGGTCGCTGAGAGTCCCACACCCCCTTGATGCATGCTTCTGCGCTGCATTTGGCTCTTCCCCCGAAGAGCCTGAGAACGGTGTCCAAAGACATTCCCCTTGCGTTATCAAAAAAAAAAGGCTGAGCCTCGGAGGGTTCATCGTCGCGAGGAGACGGGTGATTTTATCTGACTATGAGTACAGTGCGAGGACTTCGTTTTCTCGTGGGAGCGTTCGGGGTGGGTTTGTAGTAGAATATTAATAGAATACTCAGAGTGTCCCTATGCGTCGTGCGTACGTCGTCCATTCGTCGTCTATTCTCTTCTTTCACTCATCATCTCTTTCACACTAGGAGCTCGTTCAGAAATATCGTCTTACAGTAATCACATCATGCGTTTAAGATATATCATTCCCACGTATATTTTATATACCTTACCAATCCAAAAGTATTCATGGCTAATTTTAATTTAATTAATTCTAATCATTTTTATTTCATAACCTCTTTTGAAAACTGAACAAATTTAGTTTCAACTAATAGTTTTTAACATGGAGAATACGTAATAAAACTAAGTTATAACGGTTTTAAGCGCGGTAACTTATTTAACTTTTATTATTCCAACGTTTCGGCCACTTTTTAGTAGCCGTGATCACAGAAGACAAAGATGTCTAGTATCAATGAGTATTGTTAAAGTTTTATTAAGCCTACAGCCAAATTGTTCATTTTAATTATTTAGTTTTATTTTTTGTGTATGCTTATTATTTACTCTATGGGAGCCTAATCTAATTTACCACCGCTTCGCAACATGCTATGGCTTAAAGAGAAGAAGCGGCGCAAGAAACTCTTCAGCAAACATGCCTAGCTCTAATAATTTAATATAATACTAGCGGCCCCGGCAGACGTTGTCCTGCTCTGAAAAAAGAAAATCTAGGATCCGATCTCAGCGCCGCCTACCGGTTCTAATTACGAATCTAAACCATCCGGGAACCCACTCAAACACACAAAAACAAAATCACCAAAATCGCTCCAGGTGATTAGGAGGATTCTAGAACCCGATCTCAGCGCCACCTACCGGTTCTAATTGCGAATCTCAACCATCCCGGTACCCACTCAAACACACAAAAACAAAATCACCAAAATCGCTCCAGGTGATTAGGAGGATTCTAGAACCCGATCTCAGCGCCACCTACCGGTTCCAATTGTGAATCTAAACCATCCGGGTACTCACTCAAACACATAAAAACAAAATCACCAAAATCGCTCCAGGTGATTAGGAGGATTCCAGAACCCGATCTCAGCGCCACCTACCGGTTCCAATTGTGAATCTAAACCATCCGGGTACCCATTCAAACACACAAAAACAAAATCACCAAAATCGCTGCAGGTGATTAAGAGAATTCTAGAACTCGATCTCAGCGCCACCTACCGGTTCCAATTGTGAATCTAAACCATCCGGGAACCAACTCAAACATACAAAAACAAAATCACCAAAATCGCTTCAGGTGATTAGGAGGATTCCAGAACCCGATCTCAGCGCCACCTACCGGTTCCAACGGGATAAAAAGTATCATATATCCGTCTTCTGGTTCTAAGCTACCCACCAATTTTCAGCCAAATCGGTACAGCCGTTCCTGAGTTATAAATAGTGTAACTAACACGACGTTCCGGTGCACGCAGAAAGAGGTCACAGTGTTTTGAGGTCTGGCAGTTGGTTTTGGAGAATACGCCTTCCAACCAAGCTTCTAGCCAACCAGCATCATACTGAATTAAGACCGATTTAGAACTTCAGTTCACAGTTGTATTGTCTTATATATAAGTATGTTTTGGTTTGTATGAAGTTCTAAATAAATAGATTTTCTTCCTTCTTCTTTCTTTCTCTGAAGAGTCAATGAGTTTTGATAAAGAAAATTACATTTTTCATTTTCATTGTAACATCTTGTTACACACACCTTCCATGATTAAATTAATCGTGAACCAGCAGAAGGTGATGTCAGGAGCCTTAAGAACAGACGAGCGTGCATGACAAGAGCTATGAATGTCAAAGAAGCAAGTCGAGGTGTGTAAGAATAAGCCTGAGTGGCGCTCTGTTGTTCGTGCCTACCCCGCATGGGAACTGGCGTGAAGTTATGTATGTATGTATGTATCTTGTGTACATACATTTTAACAATAAATGTATGTACACAATACACAAAATAAATTTGTTTCTTTGATAATGTTACGACTCGGGTCCCGACAAAAACAAAATCAACCTGCATATCTGAAACAAAGCACATTTATTACCCGTCGGCATTTAAACTAATACCATTGAAACTTTTTATGGTCGTCTTCTTTTGTTTACTTATTTGCAAATAGCCCATGTTGTATTGTAATCTCTTATAGCGGTCATTAGCCAGGTGTGTCGGATTAAGTCGGCTTAGATACGGGGACATTGGGACATATAAAACGGTGACCTGATGGAGGGGGGAGACAGTCGAGTGATAACCACGAGCGAAGCTAGACTTGTGTACTACGATCGGGAATCTAATAAGTGACGGTCTTTGCGCGTTTTATTGTTTTTTTTTTTATTGCAGGAGTTCAGCAGACAGGCAGACGGCCCACTTGATGGAAAGCGGTTACCATCGCCTATGGACATTTGCAACACCAAGTTGCTGCAAATGCGCTGCTGCTCTCTTAAGGGAAACTGGAACCTGGTCACTAATGCCGGAACACAACTCAAGGTTGTTATGGCGACATACTTTAGACCAGGGGTGGTAGCCATCCAGTCGGGCGAATGCCCTACCACCTGACTGTGGGTTATTAAGTCGCCTCTTACAACAGGCCGCCCGGCCGCAGGAAATTGTATTCTTTCTCCGTTCCTGCACGGATAAAGGAATTACGACCTTCTGCATTACGTTTGGACTTGTTGTGTTCGGTTACATTTGTACCTGTGTTATACGTGTTTGTATAGTTCTAATAAATTCTATAGTAATTCCAACGGCATTTTAATTCGAGTCCTGCAACTCGTAATAAGAAAATAAACAGCTAAATTTTTTTTTATATTAATATACCTCGATATCGTGTATGCTTATGTATGTATATATATATATATATATATATATATATATATATATATATATATATATATATATATATATATATATATATATATATATATAATGTTTTTTTGTTCTTTTCATATGCTTTTTTTTCTTTACCAATATGTGGAGTCAGAATATTTTTTTCTATATTTTGTATGTATTAGACTGTAAGCCTTCTTAACACACAATAAATAAATAAGCTTTTTTAAAAAGGTTTTTAAATACAAGCTTTTGAGATCCTGGATGTCATGTAGCAGCAGTGGTAGTCAAGACAAGTAAAACGAGCCCAAACACGACGGGTCTATCTTGTTTAGTACAGGAGTTCCTATGGCCATCTTCCGACTCCATCATCAGATCTGTCATCGTACCATATTATTACATCACGCGATATACATATGCGTGCAAAATTTCAGCGGAAACCGGGAAGTTGGTCAAATTTAACTTGCAAGATTCCACCCGAACTTACATCCATTGCAAGTTAAATAAAAGCTTGTAATAAATAAATAAATTATTCTTTCACACACATATTGTGTTTGTAGTATCACAGCAAACGAGGTAGCCATAAGAGCTATAAACGAAGCGATTATTCCAGCACATCTCTAGCACAATGAATGAATGCCCGAACCACCGGAGTGCAAGAATGCATGATGAAAGAATGACTAGACAGATATATACAATGCAAAAGTGGATGGATGCAGAAGTCGTGGAAGGCCACGAAATACCTTCCATGATCAAACTGATCGTGTACTAGCAGAAGGTGATGTCAGGAGCCTTAAGAACAGACGAGTGTGCATGACAAGAGTTATGAATGTCAAAGAAGCAAGTGAGGTATGTAAGAATTCTATCCGTGCAGGAACGGAGAAAGAATACAATTTCCTGCGGCCGGGCAGCCTGTCGTAAGAGGCGACTAAACAACCCACAGCCAGGTGTTAGGGCATTTGCTCGACTGGATGGCTACCACCCCTGGTCTAGAGCATGCCGCCATAACAACTTTGAGTTGTGTTCCGGCATTAGTGACCAGGTTCCAGACTCACTTAAGAGATCAGCAGCGCATTTGTAGCACCTTTGGTGTTGCAAATGTCCATAGGCGATGGTAACCGCTTTCCATCCAGTGGGCCGTCTGCCTGTCTGTTGAACTCCTGCAATAAAAAAAAGAATAAGCCTAAATGGCGCTCTGTTGCTCGTGCCTACCCCGCAAGGGAACTGGCGTGAAGTTATGTATGTATGTATCTCTAGCATATTAAAAAAGTGCGTTCGTATTACGACCACAGAACACCAAATAAAATAACTACGGAACGCCAAAAATTAAAAATAAAGATAACGTGGTCAAAAGGAGTGGATTGAATATGCCTAGCTGAAAAAGACATTAGCGTAAATACATTTTTAATAATGTCCCAGTTTCCAGCGATCCCAAATCCGCCATTTTGCATATTTAATTAAACAAGTCTTCGGTAGACATGACTTTGTGTCCTTTGAAAGCAACATTCGCAGTGCCTAGGGGCCCAGGGAGGATAAAGTGTGGGCCGCTCGGTTTTAATCTTATTGGAGTGAAACTTCTATACAGACAGGGTCTTTGGATTTTATTGTGTTACGGCCGCGTGGAAGTGCGGCATAAATTTAGACTAGACGTGGTGAGAGGCGGCATAATTTTAGAGTAGACTATGGATGCGTTTTTTAGAGTTTCTTTGATTGATAAAATAAAATATGTTGAAATAAAAAATGCATTAATTAAAATGTACCTAACCTAACCAAATCATAATTTGCAGTAAACCTGCGAAAAATGTGTGCTGGGACACATTGTAGAGGTGAAATTTCAACGGATAAGCGGTAAAACGAATAGCAACAAAACTTTAACTTGAACTTTTACGGACAGATTGTTAATGTTGTACTTGTCCAATTGGAACGAAGTTCCTTATCGCGCGTTATGAAAGGGGGCTAGACGGAAAAAATTCTTACGAAAAGTTGTCACGACACTTTTTGCTATAGTAAGCTATTGTAAGCTGTGCGGCGTCGCATGTTTCTCTGTCTGTCTGTCTGTCTCTCTCTCTCAATTCCAATTACAATTCCTTCACTAATTAATCGAAAGGAACTTCGTTCCATCCGGGTGTCCCTTGACACCTCTCAAGTTTTTTTTATTACAAACTAGTATTAAACTTGAAACGTTTGTTAGTTTGTTTAGGCTAAATTTTTGCAAGCTGAATTAGAACTATGTCCTTTAGAATAACAACTTTGCAATTTTGTATTTTTGTTCAGTCCTGATGGCAACCAAACTTACATGACAACCAAAAATATAATAAAGAAATGTTTTTTTTTTAGTTTCACAGCAAAAAAAAAAAATTCATGTCAAATGCTTTTTATATTTTTGAAGTGAAACTTCTATATAGACGGGGTCTTAGGATTTTTCTGTCACAAAAAAGCGTCACGGTCGCGTATTCTAATACTTACATTTTTAAACTTGTGATATCTTTCGAATAGAATGTCCGAATTGAATAATTCAAAAAGTTATATAAATGTATTGAAGCAGTCTTGAATATGAAGTAATTTATTTTGATAAGGATGGATACCAAGATACAAATAAAGAGCCTTTTCTAGCAGCGGCATATTAATTAAATTTTTAAAATAAAAGAACACTTATTGTGGCATAACTATAATAGTTTGATATATGCTGTCACGACACTTTTTGTAAACAATGATGTGTTCTGCAAAGCCCTAGTACATTATTTTATTCTATCATCAATAGTTTTCGCAGCGCACGCAATTTTAGGTATTTTTTTTACACCTTGGGTTACATTATTGGAGTTTTAGTAAGGATCCCTAATTTTTTTGTAAATATAATATAGCCTATGTCATCTGGGGATAGTGTAGCTTGCCAACAGTGAAAGAATTTTTCTAATCGGTTCAGTAGTTTCGGAGTCTCTTCAATGCAAATAAACAATCTAATCTTTCCTCTTTACAATATTAACTATCTAAACTAACTCCGTTGGGTCAGCGACCCAAAGTGAGTCTTGCACTTTCGTCTGTCCTGCGCAGTGTCTTGCCAGTTGTGTGCTTGTAGTGCGGTCAGGTTAGATTCCACTCGTCGGTCGTCGACCGATCTCACCGGCTCGGTCATGTAGACCGGATGGAGGAGGATCGGGGAGTGAAGAAAGAGTACTTTATAATATTAGTATAGGTATTCATAAATTATATATTATATTATTAGATTGTTGATGTACTTGTCCAATTTGAAAACCTGCCAGTAAAACTTCAAGTTAAAATTTTGTTGCGATTCATTTTGTCACTTTTCAGTTGAAGTGTTTCCATTGGTCCGTTGCGATTCGTTCGTCAACTTGTCCGTTGCGATTCGTTTTTCCACTTGTCCGTTGAAGTTTTTATTACAAGAGTTCAGCAGACAGGCAGACTTGATGGAAAGCGATTACCATCACCTATGGACATTTGCAACACCAAAGGTGCTACAAATGCGCTGCTGCTCTCTTAAGGAAGACTGGAACCTGGTCACTAATGCCGAAACACAACTCAACGGTGTTTTGGCGACATACCTTAGACCAGGGGTAGTAGCCATCCAGTCGGGCAAATGCCCTACCACCTGGTTGTGGGTTGTTTTGTCGCCTCTTACGACCGACTGTCTGTCCGCAGGAAATTGTATTCTTTCTCCTTTTCTGCACGGATAAAAGCTAATCTACCTAGGGTTTTTCACGCGGCGTAGCCACGGGGAAACCCTTATTCTATAATATTATAAAATTGAAACTATTAAAAAAAAATGTGGAATATAAACAATGGAAAACGCAATGTATGTTTTTTAGATTTCATGTCTGTTTGTTCGGGAATCAAGTAAAAGCTACGGGGCCGATTTCAATGAGATTTTCGCTAATCGACAGCAAATTTCGAGTCTTAAATCTGCTCTATTTTTTATTCTGGGAATCCCGCGGAAATTTTTCTGGGAAATATTTAAAATGGTCAGTTAAAAAAAAAACTAATTCCAATGTGAGTTTTACTGATCGATACCAAATTTTATGTAATAAAATGTGTGATTTTTTAACTTGATAATCCAGCGGGAGTTTTCCCGGGAGCGATTTGAAGTTTTTCGGATGCATAAAAATAACTTATTTCGAAACAGTTTCCACTAAAACGATAGCTTACATTATTTTTTAAGTACAACGATGCTTTGTGTCCCGGTAATCCCGCGGGAATTTCAAGTCAAGCGTGGACGAAGTCGCGGGCATATCTTAGTTAATATATGTTCTCGTAAGCGACCCGTAAAAAACTGAACTTGATAACTCACGCTACTTTACGAGCTGTCAGGAAAAATCTACTGTAATAAGATTTTTGGGCCAAAAAGAGGAAAATTCTTTTCTCTGCTTGTAATTTTAAATTGTTATATAATTACTAATCTTTTTTAGATATTTTACAGTCTCTATGGTTGAGTGATACAACTCACTAGAGCGCAGAAGTGTCGGGTTCATTCTTTTTATTTCTTGAAACTCTCAACTAGACAGACGGCCCACCTTTTTTTTATTTATTTTTTTATTGCAGGAGTTCAGTAGACAGGCAGACGGCCCACTTGATGGATAGCGGTTACCATCGCCTATGGACATTTGCAACACCAAAGGTGATACAAACGCGCTGCTGCTCTCTTAAGGGAAACTGGAACCTGGTCACTAATGCCGGAACACAACTCAAGGTTGTTATGGCGACATACTTTAGACCAAGGGTGATAGCCATCCAGTCGGGCAAATGCCCTACCACTTGGCTGTGGGTTGTTTTGTCGCCTCTTACGACAGGCCGCCCGGCCGCAGGAAATGGTATTCTTTCTCCGTTCCTGCACGGATAGAAGAGAAAGACCTAAGAAAGAACCTTATTAGACTATCATAGAAATATGATCAGAGAAGTATGAGTCGGTTTTATATGAAGAGCCTAATATCTGTCCATAAATGTTCCACTGCTGGGCTCGGACCTCCCATTATAGGGGGAACGGATAATATACCCGCCACGCTTGTCCAAGGCGGCTTGGCAGGTTTGACACATCGGTTATCTCGATGTGGAAGTTGCATTGCGATGTTTTCCTTCACCATTATTAGCACGTGGTAATTGTAACAATATGCACATTGGGTAAGAAAACTGCCTAAGTGGTGCATGCGTTCCGGCCAGGATCGAACCCGCGCCCTCTGAGTCTGGGACGCGTGCGCTAGCCATGACGCTACCACGACGTATATGATATGAAGAGCCTATGGCGGTATAACTAAGGAATCCTATTTGATACGATCACCTACAAATACGATCATATCACTCGTCTACCCTCAAAAATGGCAGAATAATAAAAAAAAATAGTAACCGCGCTTAAAACCGTTAAAAACCTAGTTTTATTACGTATACTAGTCGCAGAAGGTGATGTCAGGAGCCTTAAGAACAGACGAGCTTGCATGACAAGAGTTATGAATGTCAAAGAGGCAAGTGAGGTGTGTACGAATAAGCCTAAATGGCACTCTGTTGTTCGTGTCTACCCCGCAAGGGAACTGGCGTGAAGTTATGTATGTATGTATGTATGTATGTACTAGTCGCGAAAGCTTAAGAAAATAATACTCAAAAATGGCGTCAAAATGCAAGAATTTCGACTCTTGTATATTTTATAAAACTTTACCTTCCAAAATAATAAAACTACGTTTTAACGGTTTTAAGCGCGGTAATTTATTTGATTTTGGTTTTTCCGACGTTTCAGCCACTTTTCAGTGGCCGTGATCACGGAAGACAAAGATGTCAAGTGGCAGAGTATTGTTAAAGTTTTATTTTAGCCTACCGCCAACTTGTTCATTAGTTTAAATTTTGTTTATGGTTATTATTTGCTCTATAGGAGTCTAATCTAATTTACCACCGCTTCGCAACATGGCTTAAAGAGAAGAAGCGGCGCAAGAAACTCTTCAGCAAACATGCTTAACTCGAATAATTTTATATAATATTAAAATGGGTGGAAGGAAAATAAAAGAAATTATCAGTCAAGTTGGTTTGTGTTCCGTTGTACGCAGAAAGAGCTCAGTTTCTTGAGGTCTGGCAGTTGGTTTACCTTCCAAACTAAGTTCTTCGAGTAAGATGTTGGTGGAAGGAGGGAAATATCCACAGCCGGCTAGAATTAAAGCGGCACTCACCTGCAGTTAAAGCCAAGCAGATTAAGCGTCTGTTCAATGGATCACAGAGTCCACATACCACTAACAGGAGCGGGTTTTTATAGGTTTTAGCGTTGTACTTAACGATGTGCGTGCGATGCTCCCGTGACCGTAGACGAACTGGGCCGCCTGCCGGGAAGAATCGTGGTCGGCCAGCAGGTGGCATCGCCTGTCTCTATCCAGCTTGTGGATTTGCGGAAAGGAGAGGAAAGGTAGGAATACAAGGCGCCTAACCACTACCCATGATCTACCCCAAATACGTGACGCACCACTGACCACATTCGCCCGATAGAGGAGTAGAAAATAAGACGACGAGTGTGGTACTCTAGATGTAATTATTGCTTAATTAATTTAACATTAAACTTAAGACTATAATATACAGAAATCTTAAATGCTATGTGAAATTATGTAAAGCCCTAAACATGTTCGTAGATGCATCTCCGAAGGTTTTCTGAGATTTTAGCACGTACATGGACTACTCAGTTATAACCTTGCTAATTATGTAGCAATAAATTATTTGGTCGAGTGCGCAGCATGGGCACCGCAGAGATTTGAACTCGAGACCCTCGTAGGTCCGATCGATTCGCTGGGCAGTTTGGTGCAAGCCATGCTTAGGCGAGGCCAATTTCTGCGAGACTGTCATGTCTCAAAAGGAGGCCGCGGAACGAGAAAGGGAGAGAGGTGCGCATGCGTCTCGCGGGTACCGACGTCAGTCGGGGTCCCGGAGGCAAGATCTCCTCCCGTAATACCGCTGCAGGGGCTCTCTAGCATCTAGGGAGCAGAGGAGTCTTCACCCCTGTTGATGAAGTGAGTTTGCCTTTCCCGGGGCATTCTCAAGCACTGATGCGCTAGGATCAGCGTGGGCACTACGTTCTAAGTCTCACGCTCTTCCTGCCATAAGCGCGGGGCACATGGAAGGAGGGTGGTTTTAGTGGAGTATTGAGTAGTCGAGTCTCCACACAAGCCGGCGATTTGACTCTGGTGCCCATTCGTGATGTCACCTCTCGTCGCTTTGGTCTAATCCCTATTAAAGGACCTGGTAGTGTGCGAAATGCATTTCCGCCGCCTCAAAAAAATAAAGGCCACCTGGCCGTAGGAATTTGTATTCTTTCTCAGTTCCAGCATTGTATAAGGAACAGGTAGATCAACTCCAAAAACCTTTGAAGTACTCACATAAGTGAGACCACATGACACGGCTATTTTCACCTCAAAATGGCTCCCTCTACAGATTTGCATATTGATTGAATCTGGTATCGTAGCATCGTTCAATGGATCGCTTTATCCGATGCGCACATACGGTGTGGGAAAACGCATCTGCCACGTTCCTATATCATCACGCCGCGGTTTCACTTATTTTTAACGCCCTATTTATTTATTACTAGTCACAATGAAGGAAGAAGACTGTCAGGCGAGAGGCTTACATTTGAATGCGAAGAAAACAAAGGTTATGGTGTTTGAAAGAGAAGAAACCAGAACGAATGCAAGGATAATGGTTGATGATGTTATGCTGGAGCAAGTGAATGAGTTTGTATATCTTGGATGTGCTTTTAGCAGGGATGGAAGGTACACCGCTGATATAGAAAGAAGAGTGAATTTGGGGAATAGTGTGAATGGAGCGTTAGGTAAACTTCTAGGCGCTAAGAACCTCAGCCAGAAGGCCCAGCTTGCCATACACAACGCGGTGTTGGTACCTACGCTCACGTATGGAAGCGAGAGTTGGGTATGGAACAGAGAGCATGAAAGTAGAGTAAACGCGGTCGAGATGCGAGCACTGCGCAAAATCTGGGGAGTGACGCTCGCGGACAGCGTTCGTAATACCGAAGTAAGAAAGAGAGTTGGTCTGAAAGAGAGTGTCGGGGTGAAGGTAAGGAAAGGAATGCTCCGGTGGTTCGGGCATGTGGAAAGAATGCATGATGAAAGAATGACTAAACAGATATACAATGCAAAAGTGGATGGATGGAGAAATCGTGGAAGGCCACGAAACACCTTCCAAGATCAAATTGATCGTGTACTAACAGAAGATGATGTCAAGAGCCTTAAGAACAGACGAGCGTTCATTACAAGAGTTATGAACGCCAAAGAAGCAAGTGAGGTGTGTAAGAATAAGCCTGAATGGCGCTCTGTTGTGCGTGCCTACCGCGCAAGGGAACTGGCGTGAAGTTATATATGTACGTATGTATTTATTTATATTTTTTTTTTATTGCATGACTTTAGCAGACAAGCAGATGGCCCACTTGATGGAAAGTGGTACCCATCGCCTATGTACATTTGCAACACCAAAGGTGCTACAAATGTGATGCTGCTCTCTTAAGGGAGACTGGAACCTGGTCACTAATCCAGGAACACAACTCAAGGTTGTTATGGCGGTATAGTCTAGACCAGGGGTGGTAGCTATCCAGTCGGGCAAATGCCCTACCACCTGGCTGTGGGTTGCTTTGTCGCTTACTTCTTACGACAGGCTGGCCCCGGCCGCAGGAAATTGTATGTAACTTTAATTAGAATAAAACCAACAAGTAATAACAGGTTAGTCAATTTGTAGGTCTTTAATAAACTTTAAGATTTTCTGTGCTTTCTGTAATGATGTACAATAAAGTAACGAAGTATTTTAATGTGGACTAGCTTCTGCCCGCGACTTTGTCCGCGAGGAATTGTTAAAAAAAGGAAGTTTAAAAAAAACCCCCCGATTTTTGAACATTCTTCATTGGTGCTCCGCTGCTATTGGTCTTAACGTGATGATGTATAGCCTTCCTCGATAAATGGGCTATCTAACACTGAAAGAATTTTTCAAATCAGACCGGTAGTTCCTGAGATTAGCGCGTTCAAGCAAACAAACAAACAAACTCTTCAGCTTTATATATTAGTATAGATTTTGTTTAAATTTACTAATTAAACATTACACAAGTAGAATTAGTTTAACAAAATTGGGTCGTTTTGGTCTTACGCTTTGGATCTTAGAAATAATTTAACCTAATCTAGCGATGTAGGTGGTGCAGGTCATTACGTAGAACTTTGTAAGTAACATTGTATTTACATAATTTGTCAGGTGGTAGGGTATTTGCCCGACTGGATGGCTACCACCCCTGGTCTAAAGTATGTCGCCATAACAACCTTGAGTTGTGTTCCGGCATTAGTGACCAGGTTCCAGTTTCCCTTAAGAGAGCAGCAACGCATTTGTAGCAACTTTG
Organism: Dendrolimus kikuchii; assembly: GCA_019925095.2. Lineage (NCBI taxonomy): Eukaryota > Metazoa > Arthropoda > Insecta > Lepidoptera > Lasiocampidae > Dendrolimus > Dendrolimus kikuchii. Next base: position 9,112,690 of record CM034415.1, read on the forward strand.
CTGTTGCAAATGTCCATAGGCGATGGTAATCGCTTTACATCAAGTAGGCCGTCTGCCTGTCTGCTGATCTCCTGCAATAAAAAAAAATACGTTACATAGGTAAAAATTTTACACACAAACACCCGACTAATCCTTATATGTATATAGTTAAATATTTATAACGTGCCTCTTTATGTGAAGGCAGGCGTAACGTAGACCCAACGTAGCGGCGCTGCTTTGAACTCCCTTTGATGAGCACGTACCCGTCGAGCTGTACGCAAACCGGCTCACTAGTTTACAGGTTTAGCCTCTTTATAATAATTACTGTGATACTGTGAGGATTTGTGCTGCCTGAGTTATTAGTAAAACAGTCCTTTTTTCAGGCTAAGGACGCTCCTCCTTGTCGGCTTGCATCGAGGGGTCACGGTAGTCATACCTAATGTAATTGTGGGCCTACGGAAAAAATGCTGGTTCAATTTATAATGGACTGTATGAGAGAAATATGACCTAGATCCTTGCACTAGAAAAGCAGAAGCTCCACCAACCTTGAGGTCCACCCTCGCCTGACTCGGTTCAGGTTACACACAGGAACAGCACACGACACTAATCTCCACCTTAGAGCTAACACTTTTAACAAGTCTAAGTACATATAATAAGTTCTTGGCAAGGCCAGTAATCACAATGAGTATAATGAATATTATTCAAAATTATGTGCGCACGGCGCGTTGTAGTCTCGTTAAGACGTCGACAGTAAGTGTTCAAAAAAAGGCTGCTCCTACCCTGCTCTGTAGTGGCCGTCGCCTCACACAGAAGGAGGGTAGACAGCAAAATTGATGGAGCGATGTTCTACCTACTTTATACTAGGCAAGGACCGAACAGTAATACTTCCAACAACTCAGAAGGGTTTATGGTAATAAAAGAACAGAACTGGTGACAATACTTATAATCAGATAACCTTACGGTGTAAGAACATTTCATCTACTCACACAAACATTTGTAGAACACCTCGCCATCCCTCCAACAATTTTACATTGTAAGAAATTTACCAAGTTAGCATAACCGACCGCGGTTTTTTTTATTATTAACAACTCTACGGACTCGAGTTCCGTACCCTTTTTTACAACTCAATTTCTAGATTTATTTTTTTGAATTTAACACGCTTAATAGTTATTTTGGTTCTTGTGTGTGACATTAATTTATTGATTTTTGTGTTGAGGTGTATGTATCTTACGAATAACTTATTATATTAATTTATTCTAGTTTTAATACTAAACTTATACTAATGTAGAGTGTATCTGTTACATGCTGGTGTTGTGAGGAAGTGCATGTGCAGTGTGGGCCTTATATCTATACTTATATATATATATTGTCCTATCTAGTGCCACCAACCGCGGTTCAAGTCCTTGACAAACTGTTTTAATTAAAAGGGTTATGTATGAAAAGAATTTAATACATTATTGTTTGGACATTTTAAATAATATTGTTACGACCTTACAAGCTGACAAAAGTGGATTCACACCTGCATACCATAAAAGCACACTTTATTACCCTTCCGCATTTGGACTTCTTTTGTTTACTTTGTGTTTAAAATTAGTGATTAGAAAAGAGACCATTGTGTAGTGTAATCTTTTATGGCAGTCATTAGCCAGGTGCGTCGAACTGATTCTAAGAAATTCGGTCTACGCGGTCGAGCAGACATATTGCATCGGTGCAGTATAAAGCAATGGCCCAATGGAGAGATCGGCAGTCTAGCGATAACCACAAGCGAAGTAAGACCTGTGTACATTCGGTAATCTATTTAGTGACGGACTTTGCGCGTGTTATTGAATCGTGCTTTACGTTTGGACTGGTTGTGTTCAGTTATATTTCTACTTGTGTTATACGTATTTGTATAGTTCTAATAAATTCTATAGTAATTCCAACGGCATTTTAATTTGAGTTCGGCAACTCGTAACAATATTTTGTATCAGATATTATATTTAAAGTTTTAGATGTAATAAAATAAATCAAACATAGTAAAAAAATCAGTGAATACCGTCTATATACAATTGAGAGATTTTGATATTATCCTATCCGTGCAGGAACGGAGAAAGAATACAATTTCCTGCGGCCGGGCGGCCTGTCGTAAGAGGCGACTTAACAACCCACAGCCAGGTGGTAGGGCAATTGCCCGACTGGATGGCTACCACCCCTCGTCTAGAGTATGTCGCCATAACAACCTTGAGTTGTGTTCCGGCATTAGTGACCAGGTTCCAGTAACCCTTAAGAGAGCAGCAGTGCATTTGTAGCAACTTTGCTGTTGCAAATGTCCATAGGCGATGGTAACCGCTTTCCATCCAGTGGTCCGTCTGCCTGTCTGTTGAACTCCTGCAATAAAAAAAACTAAAGAAGACGATCATAAAAGAGTTACAATTCGTTTAAATGCCGGCAGGTAATAAAATGTGTTTTGTTTCAGATATGCAGGTGGATTTTGTTTTGTCGGGACCTGAGTTGTAACAATAATTAATTTAAATTATAAGTTTGAACATTATTAAGGTTCTGTTGTCAAAGACTATACTTCTATAATCACGGATTTCGCCAAGGCTACACTGTTAATTTGACTTTAACAATAAACAAAAGAGTATATATGCGTGTGTGTGTCAAATACATGGTATTGTGTGTAATGTTTTTTTTATTGATTTCATATATTTTTTGCAAAAGTGGATGGATGCAGAAGTCGTGGAAGGCCACGACACACCTTCCATGATCAAATTGATCGTGTACTAGCAGAAGGTGATGTCAGGAGCCTTAAGAACAGACGAGCTTGCATGACAAGAGTTATGAATGTCAAAGAGGCAAGTGAGGTGTGTAAGAATAAGCCTAAATGGCACTCTGTTGTTCGTGCCTACCCCGCAAGGGAACTGGCGTGAAGTTATGTATGTATGTATGTATATATTTTTTATGCATACTTTTTTAAAAATATTAGCATTCTATACTCCTTCTCTATATAAACTATAAGTGTGCCAAATTTCGCACTCCTCCGTCCGCGCAATTTTCGTAAATACAAAGTTTTTGCTTCGCGTATTAATATAATGATATTTTTACGGTTTTTACTCTATTTTAAATTATTTTTACTAGATTCTGAAGTTTTGATACTAAAGTGATAAACCACAAACGTCTCCATTCAGCTGAGATGAGAATGTTGAGATGTATGTGTGGTGTTACAAGAATGGATAAAGTGAGAAATGAGTACATAAGGGGATCTTTGAAAATTGCACTTGTGACTGAAAAATTGAGAGGAAGAAGATTAAGTTGGTATGGGCATATAATCAGGAGAGATGAAAGTCACGTGACAAAAATAATGTTAAACTGCAAGATGGATGAGTACAAAAGTAAAGGTATGTAGTGGAACACTTACAAGCCAATAGATGGCGCTGTACAATAATTGAGGTCGCAAACAAAGAATATATACAAATTTCCAACAATAATAGATAGGCCTGACGCAGACAAAACAGACGCCGGAGAGCCCCCGGCTCGGATCCTCTTACACAATGGTAAGACCCACCAATCTCACTCACTCACTACAGACACAAGTAGCCATACAAGATTAGCTTAGGCGTATTGCTGGAGAGTTTCTTCCGCCGCTTCTTCTCCTCCAGCTATAACACGTTGCGAAGCGGTAGTAATGATAGACTAGGATCGGCTCCGCCGACGGAGTCGATAATTGGTCCCCAAATAATCACTTCAGCCAGTTGGCTTAGCTCATTCAGCCTTTTACGGCTAATTCTCAATATAGAGTCAATCCCCCGCAGCGGTCGAGCCGAGGTCGAACCTCACAGGAGGTGCCTCCTCGAGCGCTCTGCTTCCGGGCTGAACGCCTCCGCTCCCACGGAGTCGGGAAGCCCCCAAAGTCCGGTATCGCTGAAACAGCCATCTGCGGCTATTCAGCTGGGTTCAAATCCAAAAAAAGAAAAAAAAACATAGATAGGCCTAGGCCTGCGAGGAACAAGAATAACCTCGCTGGAAGATCTTCCTTTGAGACGGAGGACCATACCATCTCGCTCCTCCACCTAGTCGGGTCATCCCTGAAGGACCCTCAAGGATGACCCGACTAGGTGGAGGAGCCTTCTGTGAAGGTAGACCAAAAACATTGGATGATATGATGATACGTGGCGTGAGAGAAGATGTATGTCGGAGTAGTGGAGTGTGGATCGAAAAGACATATTGTGCCGACCCCAATTAATTGGAATATGGTGAAAGAAAAGAGAGATTTTAAACACTGACCAAAACGTAAAATTAAAATAAAATCGCATTTAACATTGTTAAAATACCTATATAGTTTGACTACCAATTTTTGATGGAAAATTTATGTAATTTTGAGCACTATAGGCCCAGCTCGCCATACACAACGCGGTGCTGGTACCTACGCTCACGTATGGAAGCGAAAGTTGGGTATGGAAGAGAGAGCATGAAAGTAGAGTAAACGCAGTTGAGATGCGAGCACTGCGCACAATCTGCGGAGTGACGCTCGCGGACCGCGTTCGTAATACCGAAGTAAGAAAAAGAGTTGGTCTGAAAGAAAGTGTCGGGGTGAAGGTAAGGAAAGGAATGCTCCGGTGGTTCGGGCATGTGGAAAGAATGCATGATGAAAGAATGACTAAACAGATATACAATGAAAAAGTGGATGGATGCAGAAGTCGTAGAAGGCCACAACACACCTTCCATGATCAAATTAATCGTGTACTAGCAGAAGGTGATGTCAGGAGCCTTAAGAACAGACGAGCGTACATGACAAGAGTTATGAATGTCAAAGAAGCAAGTAAGGTGTGTAAGAATGGGCCTAAATGGCGCTCTGTTGCTCGTGCCTACCCCGCAAGGGAACTGGCGTGAAGTTATGTATGTATGTAATTATAGACTAAAACTGCACAGAAAAACATCACTTTCCAAGTGCCCGCCAGAACTCATTACTTCTCTGTCTCATTACATCTTGAACGATTTAAAAAAGCCGCCATATTGTTTTCGTCCGCCATCTTAATAGAGCATGAATTGTCTATGGACGATCAAAAGGAGATAACGAGGTGCAGCGTTAATTTGATCAGCGATTATAAACTTAGGGATTCTTGCAAAAAATAAAAAGCTTTCGCTCTTTTTCTTTAAACTGGAACGAAAATTTAAATGTACCGGAATATATATCGAGCGGTGAAAGACTATTTACTTTCAAGTGACATTTGGAAAATGTGTTGCCAGTAAAGTTCAAATGTTGGTGTTGCTAAATTTTTGACTCTGTATGTCTTTTTTTATTTGTGCACACTTTTGTTATTAAGTATTCAATTCTGCCTCTGTATGCCAGTAATATGGCCCTAGTGGAAGATCAGCGCCGGTTAACAACCAGCAATTGGCTTAGAGCCAATTTAGAACTTCATCTTCATAATTTTTATTATTGTTATTATTGGTATCTACGCTCACGTATGGAAGCGAGAGTTGGGTATGGAAGAGAGAGCATGAAAGTAGAGTAAACGCGGTTGAGATGCGAGCACTGCGCAAAATCTGCGGTATGACGCTCGCGGACCGCGTTCGTAATACCGAAGTAAGAAAGAGAGTTGGTCTGAAAGAGAGTGTCGGGGTGAAGGTAAGGAAAGGAATGCTCCGGTGGTTCGGGCATGTGGAAAGAATGACTAAACAGATATACAATGCAAAAGTGGATGGATGTAGAAATCATGGAAGGCCACGACACACCTTCCATGATCAAATTGATCGTGTATTAGCGGAGGGTGATGTCAGGAGCCTTAAGAACAGACGAGTGTGCATGACAAGAGTTATGAGTGTCAAAGAAGCAAGTGAGGTGTGTAAGAATGAGCCTAAATGGCGCTCTGTTGTTCGTGCCTACCCCGCAAGGGAACTGGCGTGAAGTTATGTATGTATGTATATTATTTAGTGTTCTTATATTGTATGTAGTTCTAAATAAATATCTGTTGGATCCTCACAGTTTATACCGATGTGGGTAGTTTTGTAAGTGCCGCTGGCTTTCGGTCTCGCCGCCATTGCGTGGTGGCGAACCAGTCTCCAACGCACGCGAGGTCAGTTCGGACGTTCCGTTTTCTCCGTACAAGTGAACGTTTCACACCCATTCTTGGATATCTTATTAAGCTTTATACACAAGCCGTGCTTACTCTTGGTGTGAGTGTGGCATAACTTAAACCTAAGTCCCATCCGAGGACTTGTTACTGCCGTGCACTTTTAGAAGCTGTGTAGCTTTTTTTTTATTGCAGGAGATCAGCAGACAGGCAGACGGCCCACTCAATGGAAAGCGATTACCATCGCCTATAGACGTTTGCAACAGCAAAGCTGCTATAGATGGCTAATGCCCTACCACCTGGCTGTGGGTTGTTAAGTCGCCTCTTACGACATGCCGCCCGGCCGCAGGAAATTGTATTCTTTCTCCGTTCCTTCACGGATAGCTGCCCGCTTAGAGATAGATTCCGAGGATAGTGGTGCTTATTACCCCATTGGTTTTTGTGTAAAATTTGGCATACCTCTCACTTTTTTTTTATTGCAGGAGATCAGCAGACAGGCAGACGACCCACTTGATGGAAAGCGGTTACCATCGCCTATGGACATTTGCAACACCAAAGTTGCTACAAATGTGCTGCTGCTCTCTTAAGGGAGACTGGAACCTGGTCACTAATGCCGGAACACAACTCAAGGTTGTTATGGCGACATACCTTAGATCACTCTAATATATTCTCTCAAATGTAACCTACAGTCCACAAATTATTTACCAGAACCAGCAAAGCTGTGTGGGATCCGTGATACAGCATTGCACAATACCTTTTCTTACTTTCAAATGACCAAAGAACCAGATCGTTCAAATTGATCCAATTAGGTTGCCTGTCTAATATTAGCATTCATGTCCGATTCCTATATCTGACCGGCTGTTCATTTGTCTTACTGGTTGCGCCGAGGAACACCTCCTTATAAATTCTTCCTCCCCATCCTCGCCATCAAGAAAAGAATAAACTTTTAAATGAAGAATCCGCAAAACGTCAATGAATATTTTTATTTCTTCCTTTCTAAAAAACATTTGATTTGTATATCGAGGGGTCCAATGTTATTTGTTTAAGCGACATTTGCGAAATTGTGTCGCTAGAGGAGTTTGAAGTTTCAATGACCCACAAAAAGACTTCATTAGTAAACTACATACTGTATTTAAAAAAGAAAAAAATCTGTAGTTTTTAGTTGGAAACCAGGTTCATTATAATTCCTTAAGTTTGAGACATTAGGATGCAAGAAAACCATCAAGTCAATTCTGTCATAAAATGTCGCTTAAAACAAATAGCCTTTCACCCCTCGATATGATACAATAATACAGTCATAACTCAAACACTATTAATAACCTACAACTATTGTAAGCATTATCGGGACTTCGCGTAATAAATCAATAAATGTACATATCATAACCATAGAAGCAATAGAAAGCATAACTCTATTTAATCATTTGATAGCAACACCATTTAGATCCTATTACCAAGGTGACATAAAGAATGGGCCCAACCTGACCCGGTGACCTCCAACCTCCCCTTTTAGTCACCCCTAACCTCGCATTTATTAACTCACTAATTCAAAAGTCTTTATATCATGTCAATTAATCACATTTAAACACACATAAATAATTTAAAAAACATTTAAAGATAACATAAATGTATTATTTACTCCGTTTACTGAAGAGCGCATCGCCTTGCGAATGGTAGAACAACTGTGTCCATAGATAAATATTTATATTGTTACGAGTTTAGCGGGACTCGAATTAAAATGCCGTTGGAAAGATTATAGAGTTTATAAGAACTATACAAACACGTATAATACAGGTACAAATTTAACCGAATACAACAAATCCAAACGTAATGTAGAAGGTCGTATTTCAATAAAACGCGCAAAGTCCGTCACTATTAGATTCTCGTTATGTACACACGTCTCACCTTGATCGTAGTTCTCGCTCGATTGCCGTTTCTCTCCATCAGGCCGTCGTTTTATACCTCACAGATACAAATGTGCTCGTATCGTACTCGACTTAATCCGCAACACCTGGCTAATGACTCGGCCGCAAACGGCCATAAACTAGTACAATAAAACAACGAGCTGTTCTCTAGAAACGTATGCCAATCAATAAGTAAACAAAAGAAGACGGGTATTAAATGTGCTTCTACAAATCTGTACGTGAAATTTGTCTTTGTCGGCGCTCAGATTGTAACTTTGATTGAATTGTTCAGCAGACAGGCAGACGACCCACTAAATGGAAAGCGGTTACCATCGCTTATGGACATTTGCAACACCAAAGGTGTTACAAATGCGCTGTTACTCTCTTAAGGGCCACTGGAACCTGGTCACTAATGCCGGAACAAAACTCAAAGTTTTTATGGCGGCATACTCTGTCTAGACCAGGGGTGGTAGCCATCCAGTCGGGCAAATGCCCTACCACCTGTGGGTTGTTTAGTCGCTTCTTACGACAGGCCGCCCGGCCGCAGGAAATTATGTTCTTTCTCCGTTCCTGCACGGATAAAATTTGCCTCTTTAGAATGAAATACCAAAATATCATTTGCCCTGTCCGATAGATGGCGCTACAATCGGTATTACACTCCATTCCATTCCAAATACAATCGATAATTCTTTAAATTTCACTAGATGGTACTAAAAAGTTATAAATAGTTTTTCTAAATTGGAATAAAGGGAAAGACAGAATAAAATTAGTATAAAAAACTTATGTATAACATTATAATTTATGACAAAAGTAAAAAATGATTCATATATAACTTCATGTAAAAGTGTGCGAGATTCATCAAATATAACCATAACTTGTGGTTTGATTTATGCTCGTAAGATTTCGTCAGTACTATGTATTTATTCACCGATTTTGCACAGCGCCATCTTAAGTGAAGTTAAGTGGACTAAATGGAAACTAATTATAATTTTTGATGTTCCTCGACCACTTGATGGCGCTAGTTTTCCTACATTTTTTATTTTTCGATTATGTGGGGGAGATTCATTGGGATGACTGTGTCTGCCTCGCCTCACGCACCGCATAAATATTATAAAGTACTTGAAAGTACCGTCAATTAAATGTTCGCAATCTAAAATGTCCAGCAATTTGTTAATATCTTTTACAAGTGCCACTCTCTGAAATATTATAAAGTACTTGAAAGTACCGTCAATTAAATGTTCGCAATATAAAATGTCCAGCAATTTGTTAATATCTGTTACAAGTGCCATCAAAACGCCAAGCAAATATAACGTATGTATCGTATTCACTAGCTAATCCTTTTTATTCACTGCGACATATCAATAATGATCTGCCTTAAAATAGCTATTGTGTCGCGATACCAAACATATTCTTATACTAATATATAAAGCTGAAGAATTTGTTTGTTTGATTGAACGCGCTAATCTCAGGAACTACTGGTCTGATTTGAAAAATTATTTCAGTGTTGGATAGCCCATTTATCGAGGAAGGCTATAGGCTATATATCATCATCTTAAGACCAATAGGAGCGGAGCACCAATGAAGAATGCTTCAAAATCGGGGGGTTTTTTAAAACAAATTCCACGCGCACCACGTCGCGGGCACATCTAGTCTATTAAATTATGACATTATTATACGAGTACTTACTAAAACTGTAGCTTCATAACATCTCCTATAGGTATATATTAGCTGTGATAAATTTAGGATGGCAACACTATTGTTCATTTTAAAGTAATGAATACATTTTAAAAAATAAACCTTTACAGTACAACCTCACTCTTTAGTTCCCGCCAAATACTCTTCAAAACATTGTTGGTATTGTCGTTTTATTCGCCACAATGGCAGGCAAAGTAACTTAATGCAAACAATCTTCTCTGATGAATTCAGTCTTCAGTACAATTCAGCCAAACCAGGTCTTTGATTCATTTCATTCGTCATTCATTCGTTCACTCATTCATCATTTGCCGGCCTAACTCACTGCAACGTATAGGGTCCGGGTTCAATTCCTGGTATACCAAATTTTGGAAACGTATTTTCTCTGTTATTTACTATGGTCTGGGTGTCTGGGATCGGGCCCCAGAGTAGTCCGTTGTATATTACCCATAGCACAAGCGTAACTTGCTTAATTTTGGGATATACAATATGTGTGTTTGCCTGCCGATTATTATTATTATTATTTGAATGACGACATACAACGGAGTTCTATTTACAACTGGAAAGGCCACATTTGACTACACAGTTCGGATTACTCACAAAAACTAATATTCATTTTAGAGTCATTTTAGACGTTAATAGAAAATAAAACTGTACAATGCAGGGGATAAATACCCGCCAAAATTCCTTAAAAAAATAAAGATAAATTTTAAAAAATAAAACAAAGTTTTTTTTATTTCTATTGAATTTTTGACGCAATTTTTTTTAGAGACTAGGATTGCTGGCACATGTAATAACTGTGAAACAAAACAACACGCCTCCACTAAAACTCCATACAGAACCATCATAAAAAGAATTCTAAATTCAAACATAGTATAGTTTTAAATATGGAACGCGCCAACCGCATCTAATGATTGGCCAGCGAGCAACCATAGACTAATCGGCTTATATACCCAACGGGGCATAGACAACTGGCCCTTTGATCGATGGATGCCTGAGTAACTTTTTAATGTTACAAAGGCAGTGATGGGGGAGGGCTTTGCTGAGGTTTTTATGCTGCACGAGCTGTTTCACTGTTGCAGATTGTCGTAACATTAGTAATATTTGTTGGAATCTCGAATAGGAAGTTTTTATATGTTTGATACGGCTTAAGCCGCGTACTCACTGCATTGTTACTGTAACCGAGCAGATACAGCTAATGTGTACGCGAATCAGCTCGTTACGAACGCGCCGCGTGCATGTACGCCTCAAGCTCGCGACACACGTACATATTAAGACATTTGGTTAGTGTACGATTTGTACACTGTAAGGTCAACGTTACAAATATTTCAACTTTTATAAATAAATATTGCATTTATTAATTAGTGAACTAATTCAATTTATCATATTGTATATCTAAATATATTTTAAACAAAAATCTATTACAATTTATTAATTTACAAACGTATGAACGTATGAAATAAATCCAACTGACAATAGTGAATGCATCCAACTCACTTTGTTTCTGCTGTGTGCGCCGATATTCAATGAGCGATCGACCATCTTGCAGTCAACTGAGTCGGCTGTGTCGCTCTTACTGCGCACGTATTAATATTTTAATACAAACCCAACTCGCATTGTTTTATTTACTGTCTTGCATTTCTAAATACATCAGAATATATACATATTGTACACTTCTGTATTCTATTTATACCCTTTCCAAACATTTATTTACGTCTACTGACGATGTTTTAAAAGTCCGTGCCTTACATGACTCACAGAACATCAGTATTACGTCACCCATGACAATAAATTACGACATTTATGTCATTTGTTTCATGTGGGCTTTACTATCAAGAAATCTGTAGCTTGATAGACGTGCAAAAGTCAAAAGTAAAATAAACGCTTGAAAAGATTACAAATATCTATTGAACTTTAAAAATGTGTTGGTCGCAGTAATGAAACTGGCCCTTAAACTAACTCTAGAGATAATGTCACAGACGTTTGAACCTGGTCACTAATGCCGGAACACAACACAAGGTTGTTATGGCGGCATACTCTAGATCAGGGATGGTCGCCATCCAGTCAAGCAAATACTCTACCACCTGGCTGTGGGTTGTTTAGTCGCCTCTTACGACAGGCCGCCGGCCCGCAGGAAATTGTATTCTTTCTCCGTTCCTGCACGGATAAGCTTCTGCACACTTCTGTATTCTATTTATACCCTTTCCAAACATTTATTTACGTCCACTGTCAATGTTTTAAAAGTCCGTGCCTTACATGACTCACAGAACATCAGTATTACGTCACCCATGACAATAAATTACGACATTTATGTCATTTGTTTCATGTGGGCTTTACCATCAAGAAATGTGTAACTTGATAGACGTGCAAAAGTCAAAAGTAAAATAAACGCATGAAAAGATTATAAATATCTATTGAACTTTAAAAAAATGTTGGTCGCAGTAATGAAACTGGCCCTTAAACTAACTCTAGAGATAATGTCACAGACGTTTGACAACTAGAGCGTAAAAAAGGATAATAACTAAAAATAAAAATTATATTTTTTAAGGCACTTGTAGTGGTAGTTTTAATCAACTCAAAAAAAAACTATGTGTGCAACTCACTCCACAGTAGAAGTCAAACTTCAGAGAATATACTCACAGATAATTCTTCTCTAACTTTTATTAATATAAATACAATTCCTTTAGCCTACATCCTTCAACATATTACAATTCAAAAAATTTCATCTAAATTACACTTTAAAGCACTACCATAAAGTTCAAAATTCAATGCACTATTACGCACAATTTCCATTGATCTACGTATAAAGATATATCTGCCTTAAGTATATACAGATGGGATAAAATTCATTTGAAATCTTTTAAGTTTTGTTTATATTGAAATAATACAAACGGATAAAGAGTTTTATAAAAAAAAAATAGGATGACATTTTAACTGTTTATTAGGCACTATAAATATCCACGCCTTTGAAACGCCTCTATAATTTTTATCTATGTATAATATGTATATCTGTGACTAATATTGATGTAATATCATTAACTATGATGAAACGAATTTAACTGATGATCCGGGTCGCAAAAAAATACTTACGGGGCACAAAGTACCCTGAGAGGGTAGTCAATCATTCAAAGGCATCGATATCAATAATGATAGCTGCCACCGCATCAGGAGTATTGCTGCCACCATACGTAGTATACAAAGCTCAAAATTTGTACGATACCTGGACTGAAAATGGGCCTCCAGGAACTCGATACAATCGATCGCAAAGCGGATGGTTCGAATCCAATATTTTCGAGGACTGGATTAAAACTATTGTCTTGCCTTATTTTAAAGATAAAGAAGGCAAGAAATGTCTTATAGGCGACAACTTATCTTCGCATCTTTCATTTGATGTGATCAAACTATGTCACGAAGAGAACATCTCCTTTGTTTTTTTACCTGCAAATAGTACCCATCTTACACAACCACTGGATGTAGCCTTCTTCCGCCCCATGAAGATTGCGTGGCGGAACATTCTTTTAAAGTGGAAGAAGACAGACGGAAAGAATCATGCGTCTGTTCCAAAGGGGTGTTTCCCAAAACTTTTAAAAAAACTTGTCGAAGACCTCAATGAAAATAGCAAAGATAATATATTAGCAGGTTTTAGAAAATCAGGCATATGGCCTATTAATGAAAATCAAGTTTTAAGTAGAATACCACGTTTGAATGATAATTTAAAAAATGATGATGCAGTGGAAAAATCCGTTCTTGATATTCTCAAGGAAATGAGGTATGGAAGTATGAATATCACTGATCAAAAAAAAAAAAGAAAATTAGATATAATTCCTGGAAGAAGTGTAGGTACTGAAGTTGAAGATTATGTAGAAACAGAAGAAGAATTTTTTAATAAAACAAAGAAAGCAAAAAAAAATGATGAAACCACTTCATTGAAATCCAAAAAGATCAAAAAAGGGAAAGGACAAGGTAAAAAAAGTAAAAAACAAGATCAAGAAGAGAATAAAAAAGAGAGAAATAAAGAAAATATTGAAGATATAGAAAAAAAAGTATCACTAGCAGAAAGCGATAAAACAATTTCTGTAAGTTCAAATATAGAAACAATGCCAACACTTTTTGAAGACCTTTTGTTAGTTGGTGAAGAAGTTGTATTAGCCCATACAATTGAAGATGAAAATGTACTTCATTATGTACCAGAAGGGGATGTGACTCAGATACTGCAACATAATTTGCAGCAAGACGATAATATATATATTAGCGAGAACTTCCAAAGTGTTGTTGATACCCTAGATATAATACTAACGGATAAAGAGTTTTATAAAAAAAAAATAGGATGACATTTTAACTGTTTATTAGGCACTATAAATATCCACGCCTTTGAAACGCCTCTATAATTTTTATCTATGTATAATATGTATTTGTGCATAATATATATGTATATTATAAATATATACATACATACATACATAACTTCACGCCAGTCCCCTTGCGGGGTAGGCACGAACAACAGAGCGCCATTTAGGCTTATTCTTACACATCTCACTTGCACTTCTTTCTTTCTTCTATGTAGATAGATAACACTTTATTGTACACCATTGCAGAAGACAGAAAATCTTATAGCCTAAAAATATTCTAAATGTGCGCAATGGGCGGTCTTATCGCTAAGAAGCGATCTCTTCCAGACAACCCGTATATATATATATATATATATATATATATATATATATATATATATATATATATAACTTCTAGGCGCTAAGAACCTCAGCCAGAAGGCCCAGCTTGCCATACACAACGGGGTGTTGGTACCTACGCTCACGTATGGAAGCGAGAGTTGGGTATGGAAGAGAGAGCATGAAAGTAGAGTAAACGCGGTCGAGATGCAAGCACTGCGCAAAATCTGCGGAGTGACGCTCGCGGACCGCGTTCGTATTACCGAAGTAAGAAAGAGAGTTGGCCTGAAAGAGAGTGTCGGGGTGAAGGTAAGGAAAGGAATGCTCCGGTGGTTCGGGTATGTGGAAAGAATGCATGATGAAAGAATGACTAAACAGATATACAATGCAAAAGTGGATGGATGCAGAAGTCGTGGAAGGCCACGACACACCTTCCATAATCAAATTGATCGTGTACTAGCAGAAGGTGATGTCAAGAGCCTTAAGAACAGACGAGCGTGCATGACAAGAGTTATGAATGTCAAAGAAACAAGTGAGGAGTGTAAGAATCAGCCTAAATGGCGCTCTGTTGTTCGTGCCTACCCCGCAAGAGAACTGGCGTAAAGTTATGTATGTGTAAATATATATAATATGAATATCTGTATATTATTATTTTTAGTTAGGTACTTATATATTGTACTAGCGGTCCCGGCAGACGTTGTCGTGCTCTGAAAAAATAAAAATCTAGGACCCGATCCCAGCGCCACCTACCGGTTCTAATTGCGAATCTAAACCATCCGGGAACCCACTCAAACACACAAAAACAAAATCACCAAAATAGCTCCAGGTGATAAGGAAAATTGTAGAACCCGATCTCAGCGCCACCTACCGGTTCCAATTGTGGATCTAAACCATCCCGGGACCCACTCAAACACACACACAAAATTTCATCAAAATCGGTAAACTCGATACTAGGGGCGCAGCGGGAACTTACCAGGAGCAAACCGAGAAAATAAGAGTCCTGCTTGATCTGGCCATTCTTGCACCCCCCAGAGTCTACGCCCTATAATACGGCACTGTTAAAACCGTGGTTAGTAAAAACATTAGATGACAATATGTTATTTTATATTTCACATGTTTTTGCCCCTTCAGGCATGCAAATGGTAATTACATACATACATAACTTCACGCCAGTTCCCTTGCGGGGTAGGCACGAAGAACAGAACGCCATTTAGGCTTATTCTTACACACCTCACTTGCTTCTTTGAGATTCATAACCCTTGTCATGCACGCTCGTCTGTTCCTAAGGCTCCTGACATCACCTTCTGCTAGTACACGATCAATTTGATCATGGAAGGTGTGTCGTGGCAAATGGTATTTAAAAGTTGAAAATCAACTAATTATCAAAAACAGACTGTAATCCACTCAATCCATAGACATTAATTTTACTTTTTTTTATAGAATTCTACAGTAATTATTGATAATATGTCAAGTGCAGAGTTATTGCATATATGTCAATAATTTAAAAATTAAATATTAGAAAAAGAAAGAAAGTAGTAGTACATTATTATTATTATAATGTATGTCTTGGAAGACCACGCGCCATAAAAATGGCCCGGACATTTGGAGGGCTTGCGTGGGGCCATGGAAAGGCCAACACGTAGAGGCCCTTTGACAAATTTAATGTAAATGTGGCGTGACACTGACCGGCGATTATCCCTGTCTACAACATATAGTGATGCACCCAAGGACAAGCCCCGGCCAGTGTAGGACTATTGTGGGAAATGAGGACAAAAAGTACCGGGCTATTGGGGTGAACTGCTAGTGGTACTAGGGGTCTGGGAATATCGGGTCTATGCCGTCTACCTGTCGCAATGTTCGGGGAACATGGAAAAATGGGCAGACGGTGACTCGCCACTCCCTGCATGGGCCCCTAAAAATGCTATAGAAGGCAAGGGCAACATGGGTGTAGAGAGGTGGGCTGCAGGTTCACTGAAGCTACTTCTGACGTGATGCCATTTATCACTTCCAACCCTGGAGCTTAAGTCTTAGCTCTAGCGATCTCCACTCCGTGCCGGCTGGCTAAGGCAAGCACGGAAGTGGGGGCCTTGCCTTGGCCCCCGGAGCCAGGTACGATGTGTCGCTACTCACCTAAGGCTTCGCCACAAAGCCCCCCTGCGGGTTTATTATTATTTTATTTTTTTTATTGCAGGAGATCAGCAGACAGGCAAACGGCCCACTTGATGGAAAGCGGTTACCATCGCCTATGGACATTTGCAACAGCAAAGTTGCTACAAATGCGCTGCTGCTATCTTAAGGGAAACTGGAACCTGGTCACTAATTCCGGAACACAACTCAAGGTTATTATGGCGACATACTTTAGACCAGGGGTGGTAGCCATCCAGTCGGGCAAATGCCTTACCACCTGGCGAATTATATATACATTAAAAATATACTTATTTACACGACGAATCGTGCCATTTTGCTAGGTGGTAGAGTATTTGCCCGTCTGGATGGCTACTACCCCTGGTCTAGAGTATGCCGCCATAACAATTTTGAGTTGTGTTCCGGGATCAATAACCAGGTTCTAATCTCCCTTCAGAGCTTCCCGCAGCACATTGGTAGCACTTTTGGTGTTACAAATGTGCTGATGTGCAGGTGATGGTAATCACTCATCATCAGGGGCGCAATTCTATTATTACTATCTCGTCAACACACCTTCCATGATCAAATTGATCGTGTACTAGCAGAAGGTGATGTCAGGAGCCTTAAGAACAGACGAGCGTGCATGACAAGAGTTATGAATGTGAAAGAAGCAAGTGAGGTGTGTAAGAATAAGCCTAAATGGCGCTCTGTTGTTCGTGCCTACCCCGCAAGAGAACTGGCGTGAAGCGATATATGTATGTATGTACTATCTCGTCAAAATCGCGGGACACTATCGTCTCAATCGTAGGTTTGTTTGATTTCGGTATTCTGTTAATACCAATGGCGTGTCACTCTATCTTTAATAGAAGTATTCGCAGTATCTCTAGTATAAACGTACCTACTCCCTGAAAGCAAATAGCGTGAAGGTAGTGAAAATAATTCTTTCGGCCTTGTGTATGCATTTAGTCGAATAAATTCATATCCAAAGTACTTTGAGCTCTGAGCTGTCAATCTTATTGTTCAATATTTATTGTTCAAATTACATACTCAATATCTTATCTATATATATCTTTATATATATAATTCTTCTGTACGTGTGTTGACAGTGAACTCCTCCTAAACGGCTGGATCGATTTGAATGAATTTTTTTAGATTCACAATTGGACCCGGTAGGTGGCGCTGCAATCGAGTTCTAAATTTTATTTCTTCAGGGCAGAACAACGTCTGCCGGGACAGCTAGTCTATATATATTCATATATATATAAAAAAGAAAGTCGTGTTAGTTATGCTATTTATAACTCAAGAACGGCTGTAGCGATTTGACTGAAAATTGGTGGGGAGGTAGCTTTGAACCAGAAGACGGACATAGGATACTTTTTATCCCGTTGGAACCGGTAGGTGGCGCTGAGATCGGCTTCTAGAATCCTCTTAATCACCTGGAGCGAATTTGGTGATTTTATTTTTGTGTGTTTGAGTGGGTCCCCGGATGGTTTAAATCCACAATTCGAATCGGTAGGTGGCGCTGGGATCGGGATTTTTATTTTTTCAGAGCAGGACCACGTCTGCCGGTGCCGCTAGTATCTATATAAAACAAAGTCGTGTTAGTTACATTATTTATAACTCAAGAATGGCTGGACAAATTTTAATGATTTTTGTGTTTTTGGAATTGTCTTCGTCCGGAATAGGATAATAAGTATTAAAATATTGATATTCATCAATAAAAAAAAAACAGTCACAACATCAGTCTAGCCATTCATTTGTTATGATCTTTCCCGGCCGATTTCATTACTTATTTTTGTGTCTATTCAAGTGGGTCCCGGGATGGTTTAGATTCAAATTTGAACCAGGTAGATGGCGCTGCAATCGGGTTCCAGGATTTAGGTGAAATTATTTTTGTGCGTGTTCAAGTGGATTCCGGGATGGTTTAGATTCATGATTAGACCTGGTAGGTGGCGCCGCTAAACACCTCTTTAACGGTGGGACCGATTTTGATGAAATTTGTTCTGTTTTTTCAAGTAGTTTCGAGAATGGTTTAGATTAACAATTACTCCCGGTTGATGGCGCTGGAATCGGTTTCTAAATTATTATTTTTTAAGGGCAAGGCAACGTCTGCCGGGTACAGCTAGTTGTTAATAAAATTGAGATTTTGACTATTTAATCTGAACAGGGCATTGAAGAAAAAATTTTGGGCGTATATTATTACTCTACACTAATATTATAAAGGGGTAAATTGTGAGTTTGTTTGTAGAAAGTAATCTCTTGCACTACTGAACCGATTTTGAAAATCCTTTCACCAACATTGTAAATACGAATTAATTGGATAAAGCATTCAATAAACTGTTAAAAATTATTGACAATAATATTGAGCGTCTGTGTATTTAAGAGGTCTTTATAAACTGGTGGATCCTTAATGGTTCTTTCATTCAATGGTTCAGAGGTCAATGAGTTATCGACGCGGAGTGATAAGGGACGTATCATGCGAACAGCATTATAACTCGGATGTTTATATACTAGTCTACACCTACGACTTTTAGCGGTTTTTATGTTTCGCTGTAAATAAATGGGCAGACGGTCTACATAGTGTAACACTAAAAAAGTTAGAGCGTTGCCTATCTCGTCGTGATTTTAAATATTATTTTTTTAAGTACACCGCATTGTAACATCCTCGGGAAGAAAACTATGCCTGTTGAGTTATATTTGTTAATACAAACTGTTTTTTTATTAAATCAACTAAAAATATAAAAGTTTCATTAAATTGATAGATACTTTTAGATTGTTTATTCCTCATTTATTTGTATTATTGTGAAAAGTTTATTTTTAGACCAAATTTCTGATAATAATTTACAATTTGATAAATTAAGTACATACAAAGTGTTGGTGTTGCAGTGGACTGTAGGACTGTAGAGGGTTGGTCGCTGGTTCGGGTAACCGATTTTCCGAAATGAAAACAACCGAAAACGATGCTACGGGAGGCTTCGACTTCGTTGGCGTTGGCGGGAGGGAGCTTCTTCTTATGAACTGCGAACGAACTAAACGAACTACTCACGAACTACTCACGAACTACTCACGAACTACTCACGAACTACTGCGAACTAACACAAACGAACTACTGCGAACTACAAAAATGCGCCCCAAAGGCGTCCTATATTTATAGAGGCTACCTCCGCCGACCCCTCGCTTCGTCGTAACACCCCCTTTACTTTATTTCCTTAATTTTACATACATTAAGCCTTATGTTAACTTACCACTATTATACATTTTGGTACACCCTAGATCTTAGTACATTTCGAGGGTCCTTACACAGTTGTGACCCATGGTTTTTGTTAGCGGGACGTCGTAATGGGCGTTTACCTCGCCCCCCGCTTCATTAGTATAAATATAAAGCGCTGAGCGCCCTTACCATTACCTCATTACAAAAACGTGCGCTGTCGAGCGCGGACCTCTGCCTGCACTATCATTATGGCCTACTCGCGTTCGGAGTAGGCAGTAGTGCAGGCATACCTCACGGATCCCGGGCTCCGGTTGCGTTCTGCAGCCCCGTAGCCCGGTTTCCGCTACCCTTTTGGGTCCCGGGTTCCAGGCGGCGTTCTGCACGCCTGTAACCCGGTTCCCTTTACATGCTGAGTCCCGGGCTCCAGGCGGCGTTCTGCACGCCCGTAGCCCGGTCTCATTTACCGGGATCTAATAGGGTCCTACTGGTCAATAAAAGGCACAACGCTACAACATTTATTTCCTAGTGAGTTAAGGCTTATTACATTTTATATTCAATTCTTATAATTATAATTTATTTATTTAATTTCAAATTAATAACGGTTAAAAATAAAACTATATCTATCTCAGTCCGACCCGTCTCTTTCCTGCGCCTAACGGTCGCGTATACATAGTCTGTGAGGCTTAGCAAATTATACCTATGTTCTTATCGCCTATTGAGACGGGTCGGTGAGTTTCATACATTGTGTTTGTCGTCGTCAACACAAAGATACAAAGTTATAAAATTACCTGTATATTGTAATAAAAGCATGAATTTAACTTATTTCTATAAACTAGTACAATGAAGGAAACTTAACTTATATTCTATTCTACCTATATTCCCTTAAGATTACAAGTAGAATACTGAGCCTTGATCATCGATTATTACATTAACAAAAAAATAACAAATCAGAGAAGAAGGGCCTATCGCATTATGTAGTAATGAAAAATTTAAATGTTCCCTAGTTTACTTTTTTGTATTTAGTAATTTTTATTATAAATATTTACTTTGCCTTGCTTTTTACAAGCTTTTATTTAACTTGCAATGGATTTAACTTGCTATGTAAGTTCGGGTGGAATCTTGCAAGTTAAATTTGACCAACTTCCCGGTTTTCGAGTAAGCTGAAATTTTGCACGCATATGTATATCATGTTACAATGAAATAATATGGTACCATAGAGCTGATTTGATGATGGAGTCGAAAGGTGGTTATATGAACTCCTGTACTAAACAAGATAGACCTGTCGTGTTTAGGCTCGTTTGACTTCTCTTGGCTAGCACTCTGCGGCTACATGATATCCAGGATCTCAAAAGCTTGTATTTAAAAACCTTTTTATTAGATATCCACCTGAATGAACTAAATAAAAAGCATTTTAAAATAGCGCAATTTTTATACGGCTGTCTGTATCAATTTTGTATGTATATAAACGTTTTTGAGCTACAATCCTTTTCCCCTGAGTTTTAATAATGACAATACAATCATTAGAGCCCGATGGGACGACGCCCGGCGTCTTGTTGCCTATTATTATTAACATTATTATAAGCATTATTAACAATTATTAATAAGAAGTGATAGTGAGAGTGGTTTTTATAATTATTTAATAATCTTATAAGGTACTTATTAAAAAAATTTATAATAAAGTTTTATTAATGTAAATAATGTAAATTGAATCGATTTTGGTGAAGTTTTTGTGTGTATTTAAGTGGATCCCTGAATAGTTTAGATTCAAAATTAGACCCGGTAGGTGGCGCTGGAATCAAGTTGCAAGATTTCGATGTTTTTTTGCGTATATTTGAGTGGGTCCCTGGATAGTTTAGATTCATAATGAACCCGATAGGTGGTGTTGGAATCCGGTTCCAGGATTTCGATGTTTTTTTGCGTATATTTGAGTGGGTCCCTGGATAGTTTATATTCATAATGAACCCGATACGTTATGTTGGAATCCGGTTCCAGGATTTCGTTGATTTTTGTGTGTATTTATTTGAGTCCCTGGATAGTTTAGATTCATAATGAACCCATTAGGTGGTGTCGGAATCGGGTTCCAGGATATCGATGTTTATTGCGCATATTTGAGTGGGTCCCTGGATAGTTTAGATTCATAGTGAACCCGATAGGTGGTGTTGGAATCCGGTTCCAGGATTTCGATGTTTTTTTTTGCATATATTTGGGTGGGTCCCTGGATAGTTTAGATTTACAATAAACATGATAGGCTGTGTTGGTATCTGGTTTCAGGATTTCGTTGATTTTTGTCTGTATTTATTTGAGTGGGTCCATGGATAGTTTAGATTTATAATTGGACCCGGTAGGTGGCGCTACAATCGGGTTCTAGATTTCTATTTTATCGGGACAGAACTATGTCTGCCGAGTCCCTTTGTATGTATATACATATAGTTAAATATATTAACTAAATAAATTACATATTATTTGTGTTATATTGTCCACTATGAATTCACTCACCGGTCACAAGCGGTGGAGCAACGTTGATCTTAGTGGCTAGCATTACATGTTCATTAGCGCGTTCTGTCGCCTTTATGTGTCGTCTGGATTGCAGTGTTCTCTACTTGCGTTTTATACGCTCGTGGAGGACGCTGCGCAGGCGACTCCAGGCAAAGTTAGGGCCGGTAGACTTGTTGGGGAGCAATTCACAGCGATTCTCACTGGCAAGGGACCTCTTTTTGTGAGTCATTTTAATGATTTAGAAAAGAAGGTCGCCAGAGAACGAGGGAGAGGACGGTGCAGACTGTTTTCGACTGTCGTCTATTTAGTTGGATGGGGGTCCGAAAACAACGTTTTGTATCCGGTTTCCCATTATCCGTGGTAAAGGGCCATGGGGGTATCGGTGGAATCACCTCTACTGTACGAAGTGGTACGGCCCTGCTTCCCGGGGCTTAGTATCAAATCGGTGCACTAGGATGTCAGAAGAGTTTAACTACGTTATACATTCATGGCATTCTAGATATATGCTCTCACAGGGACCCAGGTAGGTTTAGTGGGTAGTTTGTTCGGCCTTCTCCTTTAATGCAGGAAATCCCGTTTGCCGTTTGGTGCAAGAGCCCTACACGCACACGAAGCGCGCGGCACTAGGCGGCGCTTTTGGTCTTCCCCTGTATCCAAGACCCGTGTGTGTGTCACAAGAAAAGAATTTCCCCTTGAGTTAACAAAAAAAATAATTGTGGCTAGCATTACGTTGAGTTTGAGTTAAAATGGACGTCCTAAATTCCATTGTTTTATGTTATTTTTCTCATTATTTTTGAATTACTTGTTTTCACTATATATTTTTTTATTTATTTTTTATTGCAGGAGCTCAGCAGACAGACAGACGGCCCACTTAATGGAAAGCGGTTACCATCGCCTATGGACATTTGCAACACCAAAGGTGCTACAAATGCGCTGCTGCTCTCTTAAGGGAGACTGGAACCTGGTCACTAATGCCGGAACGCAACTCAAGGTTGTTATGGCGACATACTTTAGACCAGGGGTGGTCGCCATCCAGTCGGGCAAATGCCCTACCACCTGGCTGTGGGTTGATTTGTCGCCTCTTACGACAGGCCGCAGGAAAATTGTATTCTTTCTCCGTTCCTGCACGGATAAAAGTAATATATAAAAATTTCTCTCTATAAATACTAGTAGATACATAAGGTAAAAGAAATCAACCATAAATATGCAAAAAATTTCCTTACATTTCAGACTGTGACTCATGGATATAAGAATTGCATTGGTTTTAATAGGTAAGTGATAATTTATTAAATTTATCAACAAAGAAATAACTGTTAAGATTACATACATACATACATAACTTCACGCCAGTTCCCTTGCGGGGTAGGCACGAACAACTAAGCGCCATTTAGGCTTATTCTTACACAACTCACTTGCTTCTTTGACATTCATAACTCTTGTCATGCACGCTCGTCTGTTCTTAAGGCTCCTGACTGTTAAGATTGATTACCTAATGCTGGTATTAGACGGATCAACCGAATTGAACCAGTTTGGTTGAATAGCACAGGACTGAATGGACACGACGTTATTCAATGTAATTGAATTATTCAAATTTATGTTTATATGTAGCAGCTAGGATAAGCCCGCGACTTTATCCACGTAATGACATGAAATTCCCGCGGGATTCTCGGCAAATAAAATCACACATTATTTTGGTACATAAAATAATCAAAAAATAAAGGGATAAAAAGTAGCGCAGATTTTAAGCTTTTTTTTATTGCAGGAGTTCAGCAGACAGGTAGACGGCCCACTTGATGGAAAGCGGTTAACATCGCCTATGGACATTTGTCACACCAAAGGTGCCACCAATGTGCCTCCGCTCTTGATAGGTAGACTGGAATCTGGCCACTAATGCCGAAACACAACTCAAGGTTGTTATGGCGGCATACTCTAGACCAGGGATGTTAGGCATCCAGATAGGCAAGTGCCCTACCACCTGGCTGTATGAACGGTGTCAAAATATCCGGGAGTTCTCGGGACCTTCGAGACCGGGAGTTCTCGGTATTTTCGAGAACAGGATTTCCTTAACCCTGAAAAGGGGCCAAATTTAATATTATTTTTGTCCATAATCTGCCAGCTGCCAACAAAATTGTCGCACCAAAACCAAGAGAATTATATCGTCTCTTTTACTCTAATACAAATTGTATGTAGTTAGAGGGAGAAAGCATCAGTTCAACGTTCGTTTCAATTGTCTGTATTTGACCACAAATTTGTGGTGCTTCAGAGTTTTTGGCGGGAACTGAAAGGAGATGTTGTGCTGTTCAGTTTTATTTTCTAAAATGTGTAAAATTACTCTAAAATAAACAATAGTTGTAGGATATTGATAGTTTTTGAGTAGCAATTATGTGTTTTGTGAGAAATGTGAACTGTATAGTCAAATGTGGCCTTTTGAGTTGTCACAAGAACTCCGTTGAATGGCACCAGCTGATAACCTATAGTTCAACTGTGCTACACATAGGCTTAAGAAAATGAAGAAACTATCTTGTAAACTAAGACCTGGCTTAAAGGCCTAGCTGCCAAGCCATAAACCTAAATAAATAAAAATTGTGGTGCTTCCTAATTAGCCGTGTGTGACAGTTCGGCAACAAATTTGTGGCGGTTACGTCTTAAAAAGTTAAATACTTTTCTTTTCATTACAGCTGCAGCTAACATAGCACCATCATCGCAGAACAGCGTAAAGATACTTTTTCCAGAATGTCACAGGTTATACTTCTATATGATGAAGATAAATGTAACAACGAGTACAGTTCAACCGACCGAAAATGGCACGTTCTGGGACCTTGAAGGGAAAGTCATTGCTCAGGTTTATGACAACTATACGAGGGTGCGACTGAAGATGGAAGGGTTGAAGGTATGTAGACTCATCATCGTCCTTTCAGGTTCTTTGGAGTACAGCTTTGAGAGATATCTCAGGTCCTTTTGAGGTACAGCTGCTTTGAGAGATATCTCAAGTCTTTTTGGGGGTACAGCTGCTTTGTGAGATAACTCAAGTCCTAGGTTACAGCTGCTTTGAGAGATATCTCAATTCCTTTTGGGGTTACAGCTGTTTTGAGGGATATCTCAGGTCCTTTTGGGGGTACAGCTGCTTTGAGAGATATCTCAGATCCTTTTGTGGTATAGCTACTTTCAGAGATATCTTAGATCCTTTTATGGTACAGCTACTTTGAGAGATATATAATGCCAGGTGGTAGGGCATTCGCCCGACTGGATGGCCACCACCCCTGGTCTAAAGTATGTCGCCATAACAACCTTGAGTTGTGTTCCGGCATTAGTGACCAGGTTCCAGTTTCTCTTAAGAGAGCAGCAGCGCATTTGTAGCAACTTTAGTGTTGCAAATGTCCATAGGCGATGGTAACCGCTTTCCATCAAGTGGGCCGTCTGCCTGTCTGCTGATCTCCTGCAATAAAAAAAAAAAAAAAAAATATATCAAATCCTTTTGGAAGTACAGCTGCTTTGAGAGATATCTTAATTCCTTTTGGAGTTACAGCTGCTTTGAGGGATATCTCAGGTCCTTTTGGAGGTACAGCTGCTTTGAAAGATATCTCAGATCAATTTGTGGTATAGCTACTTTGAGAGATATCTCAAGTCATTTTGGAGTACAGCTGCTTTGAGAGATATTTGTGTCGCTTAAAGCTGATTTACATTGAATCAAACACTGATTTCAAATTCGAAGGAAGCCAGTGCTGACTTCATGCTGGCATCGTGTAAGAAGAAGAAAGAAAGAAAAAACTTTATTTGATGAAATAGCGACGTAATTACAGCGATAAAAATGAATTTTATCCGTCCAGGAACGGAGAAAGAATACAATTTCCTGCGGCCGCGCGGCCTGTCGTAAGAGGCGAGAAAATAACCCACAGCCAGGTGGTCGGGCATTTGCCCGACTGGATGGCTACCACCCCTCGTCTAAAGTATGTCGCCATAGCAACCTTGAGCTGTGTTCCGGCATTAGTGACTAGGTTCCAGTGACCCTTAAGAGAGCAGCAACGCATTTGTAGCACCTTCGGTGTTGCAAATTTCCATAGGCGATGGTTACCGCTTTCAATCAAGTGGGCCGTCTGCCTGTCTGCTGAACTCCTGCAATATAAAAAAAAAAAGAATTTGAAGTCAGTACAGCGCTACCAAGTCTGACAGACTTCAATATTCCCGATAGAATATTTTGAAGTCAATAGCTGAATCACTGTAAATCAGCCTTTAAGAATAGAGAGAAAAATATTTATTGAGGTGAATATCAGGAACGTACATTGTCCGTATATGTAAACCTTACCTACCTGTGTATACCTTATCATATATTTTTAAGGGAACGATGTGGATTGAAAGACAATCAGTGGGGTAACTAAATCATCTGTAGTCCGTGGCAAATTCCTCGGGTGGAGACTTCCGAAGCTCCAAAGAAGTACCGAGACAATAAAATGAACTTAGCACAACGGATACTTTCTAAAACGAAATATCTCTTTGTTACGAATATTTTTATTATTAGATTACAATACAACAATGGACTGCTTTCTAATCACAAATTTTAAACACAAACTAAACAAAAGAAGATGACCATAAAAGAATTTAAATGCTATTTATTTATTATAATTAGTTCAAATGCCGACGGGTAATAAATGTGCTTTGTTTCAGATATGCAGGTGCATTTTGTTTTTGTCGGGACCAGAGATGTAACAATATTTTATTGCACAGCAGATAGTATTTTATTGTACTCTGTGGGATAGAGGAATATAGCCATAAAGGTTTTTTTTATTGCATGAGTTCAGCAGACATGCAGATGGCCTACCTGGTGGACCACGGTTACCATCACTTATAGACATTTGTAACACCAAAGCTGCTGCCAATGCGTTGTCGCTCTGTACAGGAAGACTGAAACCTGGCCACTAATACCAGAACACCAAATGGGAACATACCCTACCATCTGGCTGTGGGTTGTTTTGTCGCCTCTTACGACAGGCTGCCCGGTCGCAGGAAATTGTGTTCTGTCTCCATTCCTGCACGGATGACGCTATAATGTGTTCAACCCTTGATAATCTATTTACAAAATTCGTTGATATTCTTGTGTCTATAGCAAATATAAATTAATTAAATAAGATTAGTTAAGCCAGATTAGTTAAGAATTTCTTTAAAGCTAGGTTGCCTGGAAGAGATCGCTTTTAGCGATAAGGTCGCATGTTGTTTTGCCAGAAAGTATTGTAATTATGCATTATGTTTTTGTAATTGTTTATTTTCGTGAGCAGTAAAGTGTTATCTAATCTAATCTAATCTAAATAACGACCAAACAATTAAATTAAGTTATTTGAACAACTATTATAAACACCAAAAACAATAACATAAATAAAAATAATTATAAATTAATATCAACTAAAATTAAACTACAATATAAATAAATAATAAATAAATAAATAATCGGCAGACAAACACACACTTTATATATCCCCAAATTAAGCAAGTTACGCTTGTGTTCTGGGTAATATACAACGCACTACTCTGGGGCCGATCCCAGACACCCAGACCATAGTAAATAACGGAGAAAATACGTTTCCGAAATTTACTATGCCAGGAATCGAACCCGGAACCTCTGCGTTGCAGTGAGGTACGCCGGCCAAGGCTTAGCCCGCTCAACCACAGAGGCCGTCAAATATAACTTGACTTAATAATAAATATAACTAGACTTACAAAATAACAAACTATAAGTAAAAAATAGACTCCAGGTCGCTGTCGGCGGGGAGAGTGCCCAAAATGCTGGCCGCATTTCCACGTTGGATGGCTACGCTGATGCGTTGCCCTAGGTGCAGGCCAGCCTTTTGGTCACGCGAGACCTCAATTAGACGCGTTGAGAGGTCTCGATAGAGGTGATGAGCTCCAGGCCCCCACGGCCCCAGGGTTTCAACCCCGAAAGCCACAAATATGTACCCATTACTGATGGACACATATTTGCGGCGTTTCAGGGCCTCCTGGTTTGCGGCAGCGGCCCCGGCTGTCACGGTTGTAACTGGGAGATGGGAAGCCGCCAAAGTATCAACACAAGTTGCGTCCCATACTAAGGGGCGTCCCATCTTCCATGGCACCAACGACATTCCATCTGGTCTCTTGCCATCGTCGCGGCACAGCCCATTTGGTTCGAAAACAGCAGGTGCCCCGGCGGTGACAAGAGACCGACGGATACTGTCATTAAGTATCGCGTGCCGTGGTATTCTGCCGGCGCTCCTCAGGCATAACAAGCCATGGTGGCCTAACTTATCAACTCTATCTCTACACCGACAGCGATGTGGTATTACCACACTTGCCCCCAGACGAATGCAGACAGCTATCCGGAATGTTGTGTCATCCAAGAGAGTTCCTAGATTCGCCGAATGCAAGGCCTGGAGCCACAAACCCGACTCCCATTTAGAGACAGCTAAGAGACGGGCGCGCTCAGTTTCGCCAATGCACGAGGTATACAGGTATTCATGTACTAGCTTACTGAGCGGCCCGTTCCATAACTTTTGTGACTTCGGTTCCGCTGGTAAATTTTGCATTGGGCAAACCAAGGACCAAACGTTTCTGGCCTCAGTCAGATATGGGACCTCAAAGCCACTAAGTGACGGAATTAATATTTTTCCAATCAGGTCCACAGTACTATAAACTGAGGACAGAAAGGCAGGTAGTGCTGTGTCGGAAATTTTGCGTATACCCAAGCCTCCTAACCGTATTCGTAAGGATGCTTGGGTCCATGATCGATCTTCCAAAGGTATGTTTATAATGGATGTTAAAGTTTGTCGAATAATGTTGTCAAGATTATATAAAATAGTTGGGTGTCGTTTCACGTACGTGAAATTTGTGAAACGACCAAATATTAAAAAAAAAAAATTGTAACAGATGTTAGGATATTTTGCGTGAGCGTAGTATCATACTTATGGAGCGGACTTTAATCAAGATAGTAGTAGTTCAAGCATGGATCTTCCGCGTTAAAAACCATATGATGTACGTGGTCCTACACGCTCTTGGCCAGTTGTTAATGACATTTTTGTTTCAGAAATCGGTATCTGGTCTCTACGACGGTATTGAAGCTCACGACAAATATGTCTCCGAGCCATGGGAACTGGAGTACATGGTATGAACCTTCTTGTATCTTCAGATTGAATTTGGAAATTTGCTCCAAGTCAAATAATATATCATTCCCGTTCTTTGCGCTCTAGTAACAATCTCTCCTTAATGACACCTGTACTACTTCTTCCTTCATTGATAACTTTTTCATAGTATACTCACTGCCACTGCCACTTCGTAATATCGAAGTAAGAAAGAGAGTTGGTCTGAAAGAGAGTGTCGGGGTGAAGGTAAGAAAAGGAATGCTTCGGTGGTTCGGGCATGTGGAAAGAATGACTAAACAGATATACAATGCAAAAGTGGATGGATGCAGAAGTCGTGGAAGGCCACGACACACCTTCCATGATCAAATTGATCGTGTACTAGCGGAGGGTGATGTCAGGAGCCTTAAGAACAGACGAGCGTGCATGACAAGAGCTATGAATTTCAAAGAAGCAAGTGAGGTGTGTAAGAATAAGCCTGATTGGCGCTCTGTTGTACGTGCCTACCCCGCAAGGGAACTGGCGTGAAGTTATGTATGTATGTAATAATATGAAAATACAATCACAATGATCGTCAACCTAGCTTCAATTATAAATAACATTCTTTTATATGCTGAGTACGTAGTGCGTCAGCCGACAAAGATATATTCTTTTTTAAATTTAGATAAGAAGTTTGCTCGTATCGCTCATATTCTACCAAATTCTACCAAAAAGTTGCCAGGGTAAAAAAGTTAAGTAGTATTTAGTTAAGCAATGTTACATTTTTGTTTATGAATAAGAATATTTTAAATAATGTTTAAAGCTTTATTCAGTTGCTTACTTATAATAATCTCGTTAAAAAACGATTAGCCATCTCTTAAGTAATAGAATCAGAATCAAACCCTAAGGAATGAATATCTTTTTTTCACTTATAAACGTGTATTAACCTGTTGTTTACCTAAGAGGAGCACAGATAAACAAAGTTTGAATGATTAACATAGGTTGTACCCAAAATATTCGACTAAAGAGGAGTTTATGAGTAATATTTTCACTAATCAGTTGCTGAGCAGTTTATAAGTAAGGACATGTTTAGAACGGTAATTAATAAAATTTTATGAACAACGCTGTTAATATGTGTATATTTATCTATCCAATATAACTCATAATATTGTTAACTCTGTCCCGCTTACACGAAGCGTACACTACGTGTAATTGTACTGATGAAGTTGGCCCTAAAAACTGTAATCAAGATAATGATTCTAGCATAGTTCTAGCAAGTAAAGTAGAATACGAATAATAAAATGTATTATACTTTTCAGGAGAGTGGCCTTATCAAGACAATGTACGTGGGCAATGAACCTATTTGGGTAACAAATTTAAAACGAGGCATTTCAATTAACTTCCAAGTAATCAAGAAAACTGGTACATACATTGAAGAGGAGGTAATATATATTTAAACAACCCACAGCCAGGTGGTAGGGTATTTGCTCGACTGGATGGCGACCACCCCTGGTCTAGAGTATGCCGCCATAACAACCTTGTGTTGTGTTCCGGTATTAGTGACCAGGTTCCAGTTTCCACTAAGAGAGCAGCAGCGCGTTTGTAGCACCTTTGGTGTTGCAATTGTCCATAGGCGATGGTAACCGCTTTCCATCAAGTGGGCCGTTTACGTGTCTGCTGAACTCCTGCAATAAAAAAGAATGAGATTAAATCCTTATATTTATTTAGTATATAGATACCCGGGATAAAAAGTAGCGCAGATTTTAAGTCTAAGAATATCCTATCGATCAGGGAAAAGCGCATCGAAATCGGCGCAGTAGTTTTTACATAAATCCCGAACAAACAGACAAAAAATCTAAAAAGTCATCGTTTTCTCCGTTGTTTCTTTTAAATCGCTTCAATGACATGGCCTCATCAGACATGGTATGTTTAGAATTGTATGATATTATAGATATTATAAAATTGTCGGTTTGTCTGTTTGTTCGGGATTCACGTAAAAACTACTACGCCGATTTCGATGTAGTTTTCGCTGATCGACAGCAAATTATTATACTTGAAATCTACGCTACGTTTTATCCCGGTAATCTCGCGGAAATTTTCCCGGGAGTGGTTTAAAGTTGTTGGGGTGCATAAAACTGGCTTCTCCCATACAGTTTTTATTAAAACTATAGCTTAAATTATTTTTTAAATGCTATGGTATTTTGTGTCCCAGGAATCCCGCGGGAATATCAAATCTTTGGCAGCATGAAAAAAGTAGCATATATTACTTCTTATAACATCGGCTATCTGCCAGTGAAAATCCCCTCAAAATCGGTCCAGCCGTTTCAGAGATTAGCCGAGATATCTAGACATGCTAAAAATTTGCATTTTCAATTAAATTCAATTCAAAAACAGACACTGCAAATTTATTTATCTGTTTGGATAAAAGCCCTTGCAAAAAAATGTTTTTTTTAAACAACTAAGTGCCTGCGACTTACAGTATGTCGTACGTAAGACTAAACGTAGCAAAGCTCAAGGCTAACCGTTTCATATCTATATTCCGTGTAAGCGCGGTGTCACACTGCTCAAATAGGCCCTAAACGCTGTGTAGCCGCAGACGTCCGATCACCACGGCGGCCTTTTGCAAATGATCGGCAAGCGCGCTTAACGCATTGCTCGTCGGACCCCCGTGTTTCCCTCCGCGCACACCTCGCCTCACCTCACCTCGGCACGTGCAATCGCTCGAGTGCGCTTATTATTATTAGATCTGATATTTCGTTTAGCAGCTATATGTGTGCTGTATTATAAAATATTAATAGGCATTCTTACAAAATAAATATGCAAGTATTTCGATCTCGTGCCGCACCATCGAAATCCGCTCGTCGTGTCCGCGTCCGATTATAAGCCTCGGCGAAAGGCTCTCGTGCGACGACCGCGTAACGTCCTCACGGACAGGGTCGACGTTATTACAAAACGGCTGGCCCGGATCAGCCCGCCCGCGGGCGGCAGGACGGCAGGCTGGCAGGCACCGACAAACAGACATACACGCCGCCAATCACGATCTCTCCACGTACTCCGCGAGGGACACCAGGAGACGTAGCCTTTTCCATAGGATAGACTAGGCGTGTTGCTGGGAAGTTTCTTTCGCCGTTTCTTCTCTCCCAGCCATAACACGAAACGGCAGTAAGATAGCGTAGGCCGCCTCGAACCGCTGATCCCGGTCTGCCGAGATACTTCCCCTCGGGATTATATTACCCGTCGCCAGTTCTCAATTAGTACATTGTGTCGCCCTCTAGTCAGCATCGTTAGGTTCATACCCCTCTCATGGCAACAGTCCAGTAAAGCCCCCTAGGGGGCTCCCTCGAGCAAGTTGCCCTCCGGGCTCGAGCGCCAGTGAAGGCGCTCGCCCCAAAAACCCTAATAAAGTTGTGAGGTCTTCGGACCAACAATATAAAGTCAAGTCCAATATCAAATAATTATTTTTTTATTAATAAATATGCGATCCTGAACTGCAATTCAAACAAACAACAGTATTTTATTTCTACCTGAAGACCTCCAAAGCTGTAATCAAAGCGTTGATTCCAGCATAGCTCTACCATGTCTATAGTAGTAGTGAGAACAATTTGCTGCCCATTTTAAAATTTACAGCCCTGTCTGGACGAAGTATGCGGCATGGTGTACACGGTAAGGGATACCAGCATTAAGAAGTTTACCAGCTATAGAAAACCGACCTGGAATAGCAGAAACATATGGAGCTCAATACCATGGGCTTCCGATTACACTGGAAGGCCAGTCGTAAGTAATCGTGTGCATGGCTTCAAACAATCTTATATACCTATACATAAAACAAAGTCGGGTTAGTTCCACCTGTACCTCAACTGAATAGTTTCGGTTGTGCGTTG
Source organism: Dendrolimus kikuchii (assembly GCA_019925095.2). Taxonomy (NCBI): domain Eukaryota; kingdom Metazoa; phylum Arthropoda; class Insecta; order Lepidoptera; family Lasiocampidae; genus Dendrolimus; species Dendrolimus kikuchii. The sequence continues at coordinate 9,145,773 of CM034415.1, forward strand.
ACATATCAGTCATTGAGTCAGGCAGTCAGTCAGTCAGTCAGAGGTCAAGCAATTATATATGTAACACTGGGAATATATAGTTTCTATATATTTCTCCAGCGTCTAGTATAAAGTAGTCAGAACCGGTGCCACGCTATTGCCACTCCCCAGTTAGGGATACCCACTAAAACCCCTGGGTGTTCCGTCCTGCGCCTTATGCCAGGGCTACGGGAAATGGGCTGCCCGACTCCGCGGTGCCCTGGCAGGTGTCGGCCCCCCCTCACTGGGCCTCTTCTTATGCCAGGGGACGTATCCCCCGGCTACTACTTGGTCTATTCCAGACGTGGGGCGATCTGTAACGCGCCCCACGGGAAGAGATGAGTGCGCGCGGAACACTCGCGCTCTCATCTCGACGGCATGTGTGGGTGAGTGAGAACCCCTATACCCCTAGGGACCCCACCCGCGCCGCCCGCTTACGGTGGCCGAAGGTCGAGTTGCAACCTCCGTCGTCGGCGCGTCCTCCTTTGGCGGGAGCGGAGCAAAGACGTACGCTCACGCTTCCGCTTCGCCTCCTTCGCAAACACGACGTGCTCGCAGAAGGAGGAGACGGCGTCCCATCCGGTGCGGCTCCCGACCATAGTGCGAACCACGGCTGGGAGCTAAAGGTCTAATCCGGTCAAGGCGACGAGGTCTCGGCGCTGCTCCGCTCTCGTAGGACATTCCTGGAGTGTATGCAGCGCCGTATCCTCGTCGAGTATGTCGCAATGATGGCACCCTGACGATGGCTCGCGGCCGAGGCGACACATGAGGCGATACCTCCCGAAGCAGCCGTGCCCCGAGAGGACCTGTGTCAGCCGGAACGTCAGGGTGCCGTAGTCTCATCCAATCCAATTTCGCAGGACGGGCCTCACCGCCTCGGTGGTGGCGGGGCCCGCGCTGGGGCGTCTGAGGCGATCTTCCCAGACTCCCACGGCAACCTGGCAGAGCTCAGACCTGCACGGCTCGATCTCGCGAGGCGCGGGTCTGGTGCCCCTGGCCAGGGCTTCTTTGCGCCACACATACAGTGACGCCAGGACCCTGGCTTCCAGGTCCCATGGGGGGTTCCGGCCAGTAGCGAGGCCACTTCGAAAGACAACGTATGGTATCTTCTTATTGCCCTGACGGCTAATATGCGTTGCGCTTGACGCAACAGCGCCGCGTTTTTGGCCAAGAACCTCTTTATCCAGTACCAATATAAACCAACATAATCCAATCACTTATCCATATCACATCCAACCAGTAGTAGTATATATATATCAAAAGGTAGAATATAAATAGTAATTGACCCGGGCATATCTTGTTCGCCCTGGGCAAACGAAGGAGATAAAATATATATATATATATATATATATATATATATATATATATATATATATATATATATATAGATTTGTCTGTTTATCTTACAGGTCGACTCTCTTGCCACTGCCGAAAGACTATACGAGCTGAATAAGCAAAAAGGTCTTATCAATCTAGACTTAAAAGGCACCTATGAATACAAGACCCATGATCATATCTTAGCTGTAACATCTGAGTAAGTAAGAACAATATTCTCTAACGCATGTATATGAGTCTACGGACAGCTGAAGAATTCTGTAGGGTTGACGAACTTCTAGAAGACCGAAAGCCTAAAATTATCTATAGCAGAAAAAGTATTTTCTAAATTCAAATTCTTAAGGAGTTCGATAAATTACGTCTACTATAACTATATAACTACGTTTACATGTCGGCGGGGGGAGGGGGGGGGGTCTAAGAACTGTAACGTTGTGTGATAAGGGGTGGGAGGGGTCCTAAAAGTAGTGACGTCACATTTCAAAATCTAATATAATTAAGATTTAATTATAATAGAAATTTAAACTATCAACGGCAATATTTAAAAATTTTCCAACTCTATTTTTATTTTATTTAAATGGAAATCAAACTAATTACGGAACAGCTGTTTTAATTTAGAATAGAATAGAATAGAATATACTTTATTGCACACAATGTTATAAAATAAATTCGTACACACAATCGTAATGATAAGTACAATGGGCGGTCTTATCGCTGGGAGCGATTTCTTCCAGACAACCTTTGGATGGACAGAAACTCGGTATGGAAGGGGGGGGGGGGTGTAGGTATGCAATAGATATAATATACTAATATATATGTAAGTATAAAGGAAAATGTTACTAAATTATATTGTAAACGTACATATTTATCTAAATATACAAGTTGTATGTCCTCAAACAACACCATCCCAAGCATACAAATAGATAACACTATTGTTCAGATACAAATTTGAGATTAATTAATTTATTCACTTGTTGATGTAAAATTGCAAAATATGTTATGTCACACTAAGGAGTGAGGAATGCAACAAAGACGGAAGGTCAAAAATCATTTAAATTCGAATGATGTAATTTGTGGATGGCCCTATTATCTATCCTCTATCCGTGCAGGAACGGAGAAAGAATACAATTTCCTGCGGCCGGGCGGCCTGTCGTAAGAGGCGACAAAACAACCCACAGCCAAGTGGTAGGGTATTTTCCCGACTGGATGGTGACCACCCCTGGTCTAGAGTATGCCGCCATAATAACATTGTGTTGTGTTCCGGCATTGGTGACCAGGTTCCAATCTCCCTTAAGAGAGCAGCAGCGCATTTGTAGCACATTTGGTGCAGCAAATGTCCATAGGCGATGGTAACCGCTCTCCATAAATTGGGCCGTCTGCCTGTCTGCTGAACTCCTGCAATTAAAAAAAAAGAAAAAAAATTATGTCTACATAAACCCTAATTATTAGAGATGTGCCGATTAGTCGGCGACTAGTCGGTAAAGCCGACTATTCGGCCACTATCGTCGTTGGCGACTAGTCGGCACTATTTGGCAAAGAGCGCCGACTATCCGGCTTCTTACTTTGTAATTTGTAATCTATACTTTACTAATACTTTGTAATTCCTAATCCATACATGAGACTTTCTTTTTGACCAGATTAAATTTTAACTGAGCTATTTTATTTTAATGAACAATAACAATATTAACTTCAAAATAAAATATTGTTTATATTTTTACACAAAAACACCGCCCTGACCTGTACAAAAGCAAAAATCAAGAAACCCATGCGATGGTTGCGACTTGCGCGCGAATCAGCTATTAATGAAGCGTCACGGAAAAGCCCGAGACGGTGATCGGCTTGGCCGACTAATCGGCCGACTAGTCGGCCTCTTTACAACCGACTAGTCGGCCAAAGTCATAATCGGCACATCTCTACTAATACCCCTTTAGGGTATAGCATGTCAGTTATTGATGTTTAACGTAATAATATTTAACAAACATAAATACGAATTTATGTGTACATGTCTATTAATTATAATTAATCTTGTTCTGTTATTTGTATATTCAAATAATTTTAAAATTTTATCCTTTTAGACTCATATTTTGCAATATGCTTTTTGCGTCAAGAACGTTTTTAATTTATATTTAAATACAGTAATAGATTTAATATTTTCAACAGACGCAGAGAAAGAAAGAGAAAGAGCCAGAGCGACATAGTATCGTAAGGATTTCATAGCTCGCTCTAGCTGTTTCGGCTCTTGAAAGAGCCAGAGCGACATCTAATGTACGGATTTCATAGCTCGCTCTAGCTCTTTTGGCTTATGAAAGAGCCAGAGCAACATAGCATCGTAAGGATTTCAAAGCTCGTTCTAGCTCTTTCGGCACTTGAAAGAGCCAGAGCGACATGTAATGTAAAGATTTCATAGCTCGCTCTAGCTCTTTCGGCTCTTGAAAGAGCTAGAGCGACATGTACTGTAAGGATTTCATAGCTCGCTCTAGCTCTTTCGGCTCTTGAAAGAGCCAGAGCGATATGTAATGTAAGGATTTCATAGCTCGCTCTAGCTCTTTCGGCTCTTGAAAGAGCCAGAGCGACATGTAATGTAAGGATTTCATAGCTCGCTCTAGCTCTTTCGGCTCTTGAAAGAGCCAGAGCGACATGTAATGTAAGGATTTCATAGCTCGCTCTAGCTCTTTCGGCTCTTGAAAGAGCCAGAGCGACATGTAATGTAAGGATTTCATAGCTCGCTCTAGCTCTTTCGGCTCTTGAAAGAGCCAGAGCGATATGTAATGTGAGTTTTTCATAGCTCGCTCTAGCTCTTTCGGCTCTTGAAAGAGCCGGAGCGACATGTAATGTAAGGATTTCATAGCTCGCTCTAGCTCTTTCGTCCCTTGAAAGAGCCAGAACGAAACCTGTCATACCGATTTCAAATCATGCTTTAGCTCTTTTAGCTTTTGAAAGAACCAGGGCAAGACGTGTCATACAGATTTCAAAGCTCGCTCTAGCTCTTTCGGCTCTTGAAAAAGCTAAGCTAGAGCGAGAAGTATTGTTCCAGTTTTTATTTTGTCTCTTTGCTGAGCTAAAAGAGTAACACAATTCTTCTCAACAAATGAACTACATATATCTTTACTTTTTGGTGAATTGTTTCGCACAGGTCTAATCAATTGTATATGTCAATAATTTTTCTCATCAGGCTCTCGCTGTCTTACGACAAAGACATAGCTGGTAAATCGGTAGAGAAGCTAAACCTCTCCCAGACTACTGTAAACTATATCGCAAGTGACTATAGCAACCCTACCAATGGTATAAGAAACATGACTCAAGGATTTCTAAAGAATCGAACTTTTGAGGTAAGATGGAATAATTAAATCTTTATTCAAATTAAAGATTTAATTATACAAAACACAAAATTCCATAGGCGATGGTAACCGCTTTCCATCCAGTGGGCCGTCTGCCTGTCTGCTGAACTCCTGCAATAAAAATAAAAAAACATCTTTTCCCGCTATTCCAACAATTAATACAGCAACGATGCTTTAACAGATGAAGTTCTCAAACGGCGAAAATATGAAACTAGGAATGGGTTACATATTTGTGCCGTTTGAAGTTGAAGGTTTAAGTCCGTGGGGTCTATCGGCAAAGGATTCATTCAAAAAAATTTGTAAGAAACTCTTTGATGCTGTGAGATAAAAAGGTATGCATCTGGCACAATTTCCAGTATGTCCTTCGACAGCTTTTTTAATCCAGACACCAGTATCACACACTCACATCTTGTAATTTTTTGCCAGGTAGTAGGGCATTTGCTCGACTGGATGGCTATAACCCCTGGTCTAGAGTAGGTCGCCGTAACAACCTTGAGTTGTGTTCCGGCATTAGTGACCAGGTTCATGTTCCATCTACGAGTACTGCAGCCAATTTTTTTTAACAACTCTACGGACTCGAGTTCCGTACTCTTTTTCACAACTTAATTTCTATGACGCTCGCGGACTGCGTTCGTAATACCGAAGTAAGAAAGAGAGTTGGTCTGAAAGAGAGTGTCGGGGTGAAGGTAAGGAAAGGAATGCTCCGGTGGTTCGGGCATGTGGAAAGAATGCATGATGAAAGAATGACTAAACAGATATACAATGCAAAAGTGGATGGATGCAGAAGTCGTGGAAGGCCACGACACACCTTCCATGATCAAATTGAAAGTGTACTGGCGGAGGGTAATGTCAGGAGCCTTAAGAACAGACGAGTGTGCATGACAAGAGTTATGAATGTCAAAGAAGCAAGTGAGGTGTGTAAGAATGGGCCTAAATGGCGCTCTGTTGTTCGTGCCTACCCCGCAAGGGAACTGGCGTGAAGTTATGTATGTATGTAATTTCTATGAGAGTTTTTAGAGTACATACACGCTTATTGTTTATTTTTGTTACTGTGTGTGACATTAATTTAGTGATTTTTATGTTCTGGTGTACCTTAAGAATAACTTATTATATTAATTTATTATAATTTTAATACTAAACTTATACTAATGTAGAGTGTATCTGTTACATGCTGGTGTTGTGAGGTGTGTGCATGTATATTATCCTAACTAGTGCCATGTATGTTGTTTTTTCCTTTCTGTTTTTGGGTTATTAATTTTTAGGCTCTTTGTGTGTCTTGGTTTGTTTGTGAGGTGTGCGTGTAATGCAATGCGGTGGTAGTGCGCATTGGTTTGAGTACGTGTATAAGTTTTGTTGTTAAAAAAATCGTCAGCACATTGGTAGCACCTTTAGTGTTGCAAATGTTCATATGTGACGGTAACCATGTACCATTTTATTCGTGCAGGAACGGAGAAAGAATACAATTTCCTGCGGCCCGGCGGCCTGTCGTAAGAGGCGACTAAACAACCCACAGTCAGGTGGTAGAGTATTTGCTCGACTGGATGGCGACCACCCCTGGTCTAGACTATGCCGCCATAATAACCTTGTGTTGTGTTCCGGCATTAGTGACCAGGTTCCAGTCTCCCTTAAGAGAGCAGCAGCGCATTTGTAGCACCTTTGTAGTTGCAAATGTCCATAGGCGATGGTAACCGCTTTCCATCTAGTGGGGCGTCTGCCTGTCTGCTGAACTCCAGCAATAAAAAAAAATAAAAAGCCATCACAGTTGGGCCGTCAGCTTGTCTGCTGTACTCCAGCAATAAAGAGAGTGTTTTAATTATTATAAACTTTCACATACGTCACGGCGTGTTGGATGTATTTTGAGCACTTATTCAATGATTTGGAGTAGAACTTTGTTTAGTTCGTATGCGTGCATAGTGGGCGAGTTTTGCAACGTCTCATTTTGGAACAGGAAGGACCGAATGAATGGAATGAATGGCGCGTACGGATGCCACTCGTGATCAGAAGACTAGTTTATATATAGCGCAACGAATCGATATTGCCATACAGCGTGGCAGTGCAGCCAGCCTTCTGGGCACGCTTCCCTCTAGCAGCCATTTGTTACACACATACCTTGTTGCGTAGTTTATTTTTTGTATTTTTTTAAAGTTAAAGTACAAAACTGGTATAAATGGCTCTGTAGCCAAAACCGTAAAACATTATCAAAATCAATCAATGCCTTAATTTTTCAGATTTTGCTGAAGATAGCACGGAAAGGTATTGATGCAGACAATATAGTCAGAGATGCAACACTTATTCACAATTTAGACTTCATTGAACTACTTAAGTAAGTATTTTGTTGGACTCTACAACATATAGTTTTTATTTAACTGCCACGGCACAATACTGGCCACCAAATATCTTGAATATTTGAATTTAGAACATTGATGTGATTTTTTATCTGTATACTTTTCCCTCCATTAAAATCGTCGTATATTTCGCACGTGCAGTTTTTTATTATTTAATTATTCACAGTCCGCTAAGTTATTAATATTTAAAGAGGTGTTTAACATCTTGTTACGAGTCGCGAGACTCGAACTAAAATGCCGTTAGAATTACTATAGAGTTTATTCGAACTATACAAACACGTATAACACAGGTACAAATATAACCGAACACAACAAGTCCAAACGTAATGCAGAAGGTCGTAATTCAATAAAACGCGCAAAGTCCGTCACTCATTAGATTCCCGATTGTAGTACACACGTCTCGCTTCGCTCGTGGTTATCGCTCCCCCCTCCATCAGGTCATCGTTTTATACTGCGCAACTGCAATGTCCCCATATCTAAGTCGACTTAATCCGACACACCTGGCTAATGAAAGTAATAAAAGATTACAATACAACAATGGGCTGTTTTATAATCACAAATTTTAAACACAAAGTAAACAAAAGAAGACGACCATAAAAGAATTTAAATGCTATTAGTTCAAATGCCGACGGGTAATAAATGTGCTTTGTTTCAGATATGCAGGTGGATTTAGTTTTTGTCGGGACCAGAGTTGTAACAATATTTTATTGCACAGCAGATAGTATTTTATTGTAAATTTATTGTACTCTGTGGGATAGAGGAATATAGCCATAAAGGTTTTACTTGATTGCGTAAGTTCAGCAGACAGGCAGACGGTCCACCTGATGGAAAGCGGTTACCATCGCCTATGGACATTTGTAACACCAGAGGTACTACAAATGTGCTGCCGTTCTATAATGGGAGACTGGAACCTGGCCACTAAAGCCATAATTCATGCTTGTTATGGCTGCATTCTCTACACTAGAGGTGGTAGCCATCCAGTCGGGCAAATACTTCTACTACCTGGCTATGGATTGTTTTGTCGCCTCTTTTTTTTAAGTCGGGTGAAATGCTATTTACGCACAACACTGGGTCCTTTGCAAGGGATTAGACCATAGTTGATCATGAAGGCTTTCCCCTTTAATAAGGGGCAATCCGAACAATAATCAAGCCAGCTTGTGTGGAGACTCAGAGAAGTTGCACGGGCAACAGCCACTACCCACTAAAACCACCCTCCTCCCATGTGCCCCGCGCTTTTTATGTAGGAAAGGCTGAGACTTAGAACGTAGTTACGCCCAGTCCGATCCAGCGCAAAAAGTGCCTGAATGTGCCCCGGGAATCAGAACACATCCACTTCGTCAGCGGGGGTGATGAATCCTTTGCTCCCTTGATAGCTAAAGGCCTCCCGAAGCGATATTATTCTGTTTTGTCGCCTCTTACGACAGGCCACCCCAACGTAGGAAATTGTATTCTTTCTCAATTCCTGCACGGATAATAATAATAAAAGTGGCATTGCTGTCACGTATTCTTAGAGCCGCTGTGCAATTCACTAATAAATAAGTCATCATAGCAAGGGTAATGAGGTTCTACTGCCATGCTTGTTAAAAATAATATTTTTATACTTACCCTATACTATAGGTATTAACATAATAAACTAACCGTACCGGCAGACGTTGTCTTGTTTTAAAAAAAAAAACTAGAACCCGATTCCAGTGCCCTCTACCGGTTCCATTAGTCTAAATCATCCTGGGATCCCCACTCAGACACACACAAAAAATTATCAAAATCGGTAAAGTCGTTTTCAAGTTATGCGCGTACATACATTTCAACGATTCATTTTTATTTAAATAGATGCGAAAGTTTCCATTGATGTTTGATGTTTAATCACACTGCAACTCCTGAACGGATCTGGTTAGAATTTGGCATAGAGATAGATTTAGCACATAGGCTATATCATATCCCGGAATAATGTACATGCTCCCACGGGACAACATTAACGCGAGCAAAAAACCTCTTAATTTTCCAGCACAATATCCCGCTTAAAGTACAACACCTTCATAAAACTCTTCGAGGACCTGGTCCTCGGTACCAGCTATGATATGGAGACTGGCAGGAACATATTCTTGGAGGTACTCCCGCATGCTCGAAGTGGCGATTGTGCTAGGTTCATCAAGTACCTAGTTCTGGAAGAGAAGGTAAGTAAAACATGAGGGAATTTATTTATATATATATATGTAGTAAAGATAAAACTTATTTTTTTATGATATTTTATTATATATAATCGAATACAATGCAAGAAAACTTAACTTATTTGTATTGTATTCTACTCATGGTCGCTCAAGACTATAAGTAGAATACTGAGCCCAGATCACCGTCTTCAATGGGTAAGGTGCCTAGAAGGCTGGCTACGTTTCCTTGCTGGATCGCCATACTGATCCGTTGGCCGAGGTAAGCACCAGCCCTCTGATCACCTGAAAAGTCAATGAGTCGTTTCGATAAATTTTGGTAGAGGCTCATGGCCTCAGGACCCCACGGTCCAAGCGTCTCGACAGCAAACGGCGCAAACATATAACTCTCACTGAGGGTTGCATATTTGCGCCGCTTGAGTGATTCGGCTGTTTCCGCCGCTGAACCGGCTGATCTAGACGTGTTTGATAAATGGGATGCGGCCAACGTGTCTACGCTAGTCGCATCCCACACCAAAGGCTTGCCACGCTACCAGGGAATTAGAGTCATTCCGTCGGGACGCCTACCATCGTCCGCAATACCGTTCGGCTCCAATAAAGCCGGCACGTTAGCGGTGACAAGCGCCCTCCGTAAGACATCATTCAAGGCAGCGTGGCGTGACCATCTGCCGGCATTGCGGCGGCAAGAAAGACCGTGGTATCCCGGGCCGATTATCTCTGTTCCACAGACGCATGTGTGTGGTGCACATATGCGAGAACCCAAGCGCAGATTTATAGCCAAACTGATATAGAAAAGATGAAAACTTTTAAGAAATCGTCTTTATCCGTGCAGGAACGGAGAAAGAATACAATTTCCTGCGGCCGGGCAGCTTGTCGTAAGAGGCGACAAAAACAATCCACGGCTAGGTGGTAGGGTATTTGCCCCACTGGATGACTACCGTCCCTGGTTTAGAGTACTCCACCATAACAACTTTTAGTTGTGGTCTGGCATTAATGGCCAGGTTCCAGTCTCCCTTGTTGGTGTTGCAAATGTCCACAGGGGAAGATTAATTATCGCTTTCCATCAGGTGGGCCGTCTGCCTGTCTGCTGAACTCATGCAATATAAAAAAAAGACAGATGGCCTACTTGATGAAAAATAGTTATCGTCGCCTACGGCATTTGTTGTTGTTTATGATTTATTTGACACTGACTTTAAAATGTAGGAAATACTTAATTTTTGCTTTTTAGTTACTTTTGAAGTCCATTTTTTTACTATCAAATGTTTGTTTTTTCCTTTTACGTTACGTATGTTATATCCAATTACAATCAAATTATAGATATGAAACTATGAAGCTACACTGACTCCAACGCAAAAAAGAATTATCAAAATCGATTCAGATCCAAAAAAGTTATGGCTGAATATATATAAAAAAATTACTTTCTTTTTGAAGTCGGTTAAAAAATTAAGAAAGCGGACCCTGGGCTTCAAAGCAAGCGCTTCAAACCCAACCGTGATTTAACGCTCGAATAATGATCATGACCACTTTCTACCAGGAGAAGATCGAAGACGCCGCTCTGCTTTCGTTAATCCGAAAACTGCCTTTCAACATAGCCACGTACTCCCAATCCCTTCTTGAAGAGTTGGAGGTCTTCACCAGACTTGGGCTGGACTTTCCGCCAGACATCAGGCACGCCGGGATCCTGAGCTTTGGAACCTTGCTTCATAGGACGATGGAGTTTTCTGTTGTGAAACAGGACTACTTTGACAACATCATTGTGAAATACTTCAGGATGTATAGTGGTGAGATTGTCTTAATTTTTATAAGTTTGTTAACTTGCAAAGTATGTTAGTTTAGGTTACATCTTGTACGGGACGCCGTCTTCTCCATTTGGGAGCATGTCATGCTCGCAAAGAGGAGGCGGAACGGGAGCGTGTGTGAACATCCATGTTCCGCTCACATCAAGGAGGTTCGCATCGGTGCCCCAGGGCCAGCTTGGACCTTCGGCCGCCGTGAGCTCCACTAGGAAAAGAGCTCCCCACTTACATACATACATAACTTCGCGCCAGTTCCCTTGCGGGGTAGGCACGAACAACAGAGCGCCATTCAGGCTTATTCTTACACGCCTCACTTGCTTCTTTGACATTCATAGCTCTTGTCATGCACGCTCGTCTGTTCTTAAGGCTCCTGACATCACCTTCTGCTAGTACACGATCAATTTGATCATGGAAGGTGTGTCGTGGCCTTCCACGACTTCTGCATCCATCCACTTTTGCATTGTATATCTGTTTAGTCATTCTTTCATCATGCATTCTTTCCACATGCCCGAACCACCGGAGCATTCCTTTCCTTGCCTTCACCCCGACACTCTCTTTCAGACCAACTCTCGTTCTTACTTCGGTATTACGAACGCGGTCCGCGAGCGTCACTCCGCAGATTTTGCGCAGTGCTCGCATCTCGACCGCGTTTACTCTACTTTCATGCTCTCTCTTCCATACCCAACTCTCGCTTCCATACGTTAGCGTAGTTACCAGCACCGCGTTGTGTATGGCAAAAATAAATCCTGGACAAAGTATAACTATAGCATCTTTAATTTTACTTTGTTTTCTATCGGATGCATTTCGGGAACTGTTCCTTAGAATTGCACGAGCTGATTCCTCCATCCCTATTTTGAAATCGAACAACCAGACGCACCGGTTTGCGCCACCGTTACATGGTGGAAACACCACCAGTCAGAACCAAGCGTTTCGCTTCATCTTTTCTGATGCCCACTGCCGAAGAGTGAAATAATTTGCCGGAGTCTGTTTTTCCTGACAAATACAATTTCGAAGTCTTCAAGTCACGAGTGAATAGGTATCCTTTACGTAAGCGCGCTCCATCCTAGACTGTGTCATCACTCGATATCAGGTGAGACAATAAAATAACCGTATAGGGTTGCCTGCCCAAACACCGCTCATGGAATACCATTGCCATGCTTTGAAGACTTCAGAAATAGCCCTGAACACTTGTATTGGCAAGCTATCATAAATGTGTTTATAAATCAATATAATTTGATAATAAGTTTTTAAATACAAGCTTTTAAGATCCTGGATATCATGTAGCAGCAGAGTGCTAGCCAAGACAAGTAAAACGAGCCCAAACACGACGGGTCTATCTTGTTTAGTACAGGAGTACCTAAAGCCACCTTCCGACTCCATCATCAGATCAGCTCCATGGTATCATATTATTGCATTGTCAAGCGATTTACATATTCGTGCAAAATTTCAGCTCAATCGGAAACCGGGAAGTTCGTCAAGTTTACCTTGCAAGATTCCACCCGAAGTTACATACATACATCCATTGCAAGTTAAATAAAAGCTTTTTTTTTATTGCAGGAGTTCAGCAGACAGGCAGACGGCCCACTTGATAGTAAGCGGTTACCATCGCCTATGGACATTTGCAACACCAAAGGTGCTACAAATGCGCTGCTACTCTCTTAAAGGAGACTGGAACCTGGTCACTAATGCCGGAACACAACACAAGGTTGTTATGGCGGCATACTCTAGACCAGGGGTGGTCACCATCCAGTCGAGCAAATACCCTACCACCTGGCTGTGGGTTGTTTAGTCGCCTCTTACTACAGGCCGCCTGGCCGCAGGAAATTGTATTCTTTAAGCGAAAGCTTGTAAAAATATGTCTTATCCGGTTATTAGATGGGTGAAGGTCGATTTTCACCACCTCCTCTACTACTATGTAACCTGTGTGAATGAAAGCTGGCTGGCTTCATAAACAAAAGTCGCGTAGGAAAACTATGCTTCTTCCTAGAGTAGAAACTGTTGATTTCTCAGGAGAAACAGCAGTTTCTTCTTCGAAATACTATTTTTTTTCGCAGACTGCCCGCAATACTTGGACAGGATGATTTGGCTGCAAGGTCTTTGCAATATTGGCTTCTCAGCGGATTCCTATACGAGGATAGTTTATGGTGACAGTGGAAGGGATAGACATGAGAGACTTTGGGCTGCTTTATGCGGTGGAAGTATTTATACTGGTCAAGTAAGTTTCATCGTACTGTCTCTTGATCACTTGACCGATACGCCCTAGTTCTTTTCTTTAAAAATTCTGTTACATAGAAGTGAAAGTAAACGACTTATTCTAAATAGACTAAATGGCACTTTCAGATCTTACAAACTACGATACCGATTTTGATGAACGAGACGGAACACATACAACTGCGTATAGCCTCACTTCACTTGTTTCTAAGCTCGCAGAATGTAAGGGAAAGCGACTTCCTTTTCATTCATAATTATATCAAAAACTCAAACAACAGACAAATGAAACGATTTTGGTATGCGAGTGTGAAGAATCTGGAAAACAATAAGTATTTTAAGGATTACAGAGTCGCGTAAGTATTGTTACTGTAACATGTTGCGGGAATCGACTTTAAAATGCAATTGGAATTATGTCTTTTTTTATTATTATTTTAAGGACTTTTGGACAAACGTCCATATCAGTCCGTGAAGACTGCATGCACATAAAGTAATAATAATAAATAAAAATAATATTAGAAGTATACACACACGCATATTATATATATAAGCTGGTTTTTTTCTCCAAACGATGTCAACTTCCCGCCAGTTACGTGTGTTAACTACTTATGTAACGCAAATGTAAATCAGGCTTTAATATTACACACACATTATAATCTTATGCTAATATATAAAGCTGAAGAGTTTGTTTGTTTGAACGCGCTAATCTCAGGAACTACTGGTCTGAATTGAAAAATTCTTTCAGTGTTATATAGTCCATTTATCGAAGAAGGCTATAAGTGCCTTGCACTTATTAATTTCTTTCAGGACATTCTACGTACCATTCATAGCCAATCAGATCTCTACCTTAGATCCTTTATATTGGGCAACTGACAACTATATCATCAGTGCGAACGAGGAGTCTGGATCTCCATCGCTCCAGGTCTTGAGTGTTGGAGACGAGCTTGGTGCATTCCCAGCTTTAGTTGGCGTTCAATTGTCTACAGGTGGTCGCAGGCCTTATAAAGAGGGTGTAAGTTCTTTTTTATTTTAATATATACAAGCTAATGGAACCCACCTGATGGAAAGTAGTTCATCTAGATAGAGATGGCTACTTATCGTAAAATTAAATTAAATTTGGCAGACAAACACACATATTGTATATCCCCAAATTAAGCAAGTTGCGCTTGCGTTATGGGTATATACAACGGACTCCTCTGGGGCCAATCCCAGACACCCAGACCATAGTAAATAACGGAGAAAATTAGTTTTAGAAATTTACCATAGCAGGAATCGAATCCAACTCAAGGTTGTTATGACGGAATACTCTAGACCAGGGGTGGTAGCCAGCAAAACGGACAAATACCTTACCTCCTGGCTGATGATACTACATAATGGTAAGCCGCTATACCAACCGCGTCAGGCAGATCAACAGAGACTCAACCGAACCACCTAGGCGATCAACCTCTAATGGGTATGAGGAGTTAGTCAATTGTATACTCTACATTTTATGTAATGGCTATAAGTAAAATACTGAGCCTAGATCACCATTATCTATGGGTATGGCACCAATAAAGCTGGCAACGTTACCTCGATGTATTGACCTGATCTTTATTATTACAGATTTATTTGCTGGTGGAAGGAGTGGCTGCCAATATTTATAGAAGACTATTCAGTCCCAAAGAAATGGATTCTGAAAAACTCGTAAAGGTCTTAAAGAATTTAAAGAACTGGTCTTTAAAAGCGCCAGAGAAGGTGAGTGATTTAAATCAAATAAGGCAACAACAGCTCGTCTATCATCTTTATCTACTAAATAGGTACACCTTACCCTACGTCATGACGAAATACCTATGCTAGATCCTGTGGCGCCTCCCTAAGAAGTAGTTGAACCCCATATATCCATCACACAACTCCTGCTTTGTTTTGATAACACAAGGCAATGCTTTTCTTGCGACACACACACAGGTCGTGGATACCGAGGGAGACCAAAAGCAGCGCCTAATGCCGCCTGCTCGTGTGCGTGTGAGACTCTTGTACGTAACCCGACAACTAGTGTTTCTTCCATTAAAGGAATAGATCGACAAACTACCCACCAAAACTACCTGCGTCCCGATAAGAGAATTCACTTAGATGGAATGGACACAGGGTGCACAACAGAGTTAGGCACTGTTACGTCCCAGTGCGCTTCTTTGGTATTGTAGTGGAACACTTACAAGCAAATAGATAGCGCTGTGCAACAATTGAGTTAGCAAACGATTCTTTAAAGTGTACCAAGAATATATACAAATTACCAATAATAATAGATGGACTTGGCCTGAGGGGCATAAACATAGCCTCGCTGGAAGATCTTCCTTTGAGACGGAGGAGCATTCCATCTCGCTCCTCCACCCTATCCGGGGCACTCTCTTCATTGGTGACCCTCGACTAGCGAACACGCAGACCTTCACTTCAACAACTTTCAATAATTTCAAGATCTGAAACTACCTTCAATCAAGTTTCAAAAATTAACTTCAAAATATCACTTCAACCTCATCTCTATGGAACTGTGTCCAGTGAAGAAAGTGCCCAGTATATGGTGAAGGAGCGAGGTGGAATGTTCCTCGGTCTCAGACGAATATCTTCCAGCGAGGCTATTGTTATGCCCCGCAAGCCTAAGCCCATTTGTTATTGTTGGGAATTTGTATATATTCTTTGTACGTTTCCGGAAATCGTTTGCGACTGGTTTCGCCAACGTTGTATATAGGAAGGAAGATGGAAACTAAAGCTTAGGACTTACTGATTGTGATGTTGATGAGTTCTAATGATGATGAAAGCTAACATTTTACACTTCAGTTAAATTTTAGTTATCACGTCACAGCGTGCGCACACTATGCCGTTGTTTTTGAGTCACTGGCGGGGCGGGGTTCGGGCTTTAGGGATGTGACACTGGCCAGTAGTGTTGTGCGTTTCACAGCGCCATCTATTGGCTTGTTAAGTGCACCAAGCCCAGGGAAGCAGGGCCGTACCACTACGTACAGTAGAAGTGATTTCACTGATAACCCCGTAAAGAGTGACCCTCTACCACGGAAAAACAAAGCGCCTTCTTGTCTCGACCAAGTACAAATGACTTCACTGCCATACAAATACTATGTGATTGCAGGTCCACGTCGATATGATAGTCAAAATTCATGGAAAAACAGTATATGCTACTCATATGAACCAGTCAAGGTTCGAGAGTTGGAACGGTGAAGACTGTGAGTATTGCTTAATATCTAATCATGCAAATTCAGCATCCTCATCCTGGTATTCTTCTACTTCTGAAAATAGGCGATTTGCGCAACTCGACGACGTAGTGCCGTATTTTAAATGCGACGATGAATAACGGACTAGTTCATGCAGCCCTGCTCTGACAGGAATCCACCAGCTGGTTGACGTCACCAAAATTTTTAGAGAAAGGAGAATTATCTGGAGGCTCCAATTATCTTTATACCTGGAGCGTCCTGATAATTCTCCTTGTAACTGGTCACTCCTCCACATTTTAGCAGGACATAGGCAAATGGCTCTTCTGCCTCCAATTATCCCTCTGTTGAATCCCGGATGTGTGCGGAGCTTCCGCTTTGAAGCTTTAGATCCATTTTCCTACGCCACTCCAGTGCATTCACTGCGGTCACCCCCTATTATTAGTCCATTGACACGTATATACGTAATTAAATAATCGCCAAACAAATACACATATATCCTCAAATTAAGCAAGTTACACTTGTGTTATGGGTTATATACAACGGACTACTCTGAGACCGATCCCAGACACCCAAACCATAGTAAATAACCAAGAAAATTCATTTCCAAAATTTACGATACCAGGAATCGCACCTGCAAACCAGGAACCTCTGCGTTGAAGTGAGCTAGGCCTACAAAGGCTTAGCCCGCACAATCACAGAGGCCGTCATATGTCACGTATGTCAGACCATGGGCTCTCACGGATGCTAATAGTGGCATGTATGACTTTGGACACAGCTTTCAGCATCGGCTTGACGGTATACCGATGGTCAATCTAGAAACATCTAGACACGCGTCAGTTTCTCCCGTGCACTCTTTATAACGGAACAAGCTGGTTAGATGCCGTCAAAACTTCGAGATTTTTACGCTGGACTAATCAAGAATGACTGCGGACAAAGCGTGCGTGGACGTATGGACTCCACGCACAGCATATAAACGCTGTTTCAGGCGTAGGAGGAAAACCACTGTTGTGCATTTTTGTAACTTATAGTCGTGAGCAGAAGTAGTTAATCATAAGTTTGAAATATTTTTTAATGAATAAATAATAATATTTCTTTCCAGTGGCATACATAGAAGATTTTCTGAGATTTGGAAGTCACATAAATCAGCAGATAGTTTACTATCCATACCAGTCTGACATTCACATGCCCAGTGAATTAGGTAAGTATGTAATTACATACATTCATTTTTTTTGCATGAGCTTAGCAGACAGACGGCCCAACTGATGGAAATTTCTAACATGCGGTTTTCGCTGATCGACAGCAAATTGTTAGAGTTAAAATCTGCATAACTTTTTATCCCCGGAATTCTGCGGGATTTTTTCCGGGAGTAATTTGTAGTTATTCGGTGCATAAAAATTTGCTTATTCCGACACAATTTTCACTAAAACAATAGCTTACATTCTTTTTTAAATGCTGCCGTACTTTGTGACCTGGGAATCCTGCGGGAATTTCAAGTCATGCGTGGACAAAGTTGCAGGCTTATCCTAGTAAAATATATAAAACTAGCTGTCCCGGCAGACGTTGTTCTGCCCTGAAGAAATAAAATTTAGAACCCGATTGCAGCGCCACCTACCGGGTCCAATTGTGAATCTAAACCGTCCTCGAATCAACTTGAACATACAAAAAAAATTCATTCAAATCGCTCCAGCCGTTTAGGAGGAGTTCACTGTCAACACGCGTACAGAAGAATTATATATATAAAGATGATTGAAGCGTAGGAAGTCTTGAATGAAGCATCTTCTGCTCGAGAAATACATGTATTTTAATATTATGCGATTTTACAATATATTTTGTTGCGAGTACAATCGTTCCTCTTCCTTCCGTATCTGGAGGATAGAGGTAAAAAATCATCTCATATAGGAATATAGTTGAAGAGGTGTCCAGTTGTAAGCAGTAAATAACAGTTCAAAGACCGTGCACAATGGCGCTGATGTAGACAAAGGGTATGGTATGAATGTAGCTGTTGTAGACGAATCGAAGTATGCCGAGTTAGAAAAATTAATATCTTTGGCGAATAGAGTAGTTGGTGACAGTACACTGTTATAAAATGTCAACTATTTACGTAGTACAAAGTAATTGACTAAATATAACCTCAAATAAATGTTATGTGAAAACGTGAAAAGCGATTTTATTTCGTGAATTTTGAATAATACGCTTAGTGGTCTTGTAATATGTTATTTTATAAAACTAAAACACTATAATACTACTCTAATAACTTTTGGCGCTTCCTTAAAAATTCACCCTGATGCCAAAGTGGCGCCACCCTAATTTAATGCATTTCGATGGACTCTTCTTTATACACAGAGATGGTTCTCCTTGCCTCTACTCTCCATAGTTCATTAGTGAATTTCGAATGATGGCGGTTGGCCATAGACTAAGAGCGATTGTCATAGACCATTTTATAGTATTGCGCGTACACACCGGCGCGAGCGTAGTTTCATGCCCGGCTGGGCCGGTGTATAGCTTCCTTTGGTAAAATGTGTGGCGACAATTATAGTATTAAATTTCAGGGACCCCAATAAGGCTGCAGTCCACTATATTGTCCTTCACATCGATCAGAGGAAACTTGACTGCACCTTCCACTCAAGACCTAACTTGGAGGAATGATTTACACATCAGGTTCTATAACTTTAACTCCAGTATTATACTAATTGTTCGTTCCCTGCCTAGTAGTAGTATAAGGTAGGTAGAATATCGCTCCGTCAATTTTGCTGTCTACCCTCTTTTGTGCGAGGTGACTGCCAATGCACAGCAGGGTAGGGGCAGGCATTTTTGAACACATACTGTAAAAGTTTTGACCCAGACGTATTGCGCAGTGCGTTTATCACTTAACCCTTCACCCTTTTTCGATATTACCAAAATCCGCAAGACTAATACTATCACTATCTCGTAATATACCAAGAAAATATACCCAGTTCATACAAATCCTATATAAACAGAGTGAGACAACAACACAATTAACGATCACGTGCACAAACGCGATCTGCATCGCGGTCACACACATACACATATTATGTGCTACTAGTGAGCTTAAGGGTTAAACATATTTTATACTAGCTACCCCCCGCGGTGTCACCCGCGTGGTGATGAAAAACCGTTATATTTTGGATAATTCACACTATATCTTTATAAACTATAGCCGATGTGTTATTCTGATGTGTAAGCTATATTATTGTAAAGTTTCATCAAATTCCATTCAGTAGTTTTTTTTTATTGCAGGAGATCAGCAGACAGGCAGACGGCCCACTTGATGGAAAGCGGTTACCATCGCCTATGGACATTTGCAACACCAAAGGTGCTACAAATGCGCTGCTGCTCTCTTACGGGAAACTGAAACCTGGTCACTAATGCCGGAACACAACTCAAGGTTGTTATGGCGACATACTTTAGACCAGGGGTGGTAGCCATCCAGTCGGTCAAATGCCCTACCACCTGGCTGTGGGTTGTTAAGTCGCCTCTTACGACAGGCCGCCTGGCCGCAGGAAATCGTATTCTTTCTCCGTTCCTGCACGGATAAAAATAGTTTTTGTGTGAAAGTGTAACAAACATATATCCATACATCTATAAATACATTCATACAAACTTTCGCGTTTATAATATTAGTAAGTTAGGATACGGCTAATTGTAATTACTGGCCGTGCCAAGAACTAATTTTGTAAGGTTGGTCTAAAGAAGTGATCACTCTAAAGTGAATTTTGTGTCGTGCAGTGTTCCTCTGTTTTTTTTTTTGAGGCGAGGGAAAATTCTTAATCGATTTACGCACAAACTGGGTCGTTGCTAGGGGAACGACACGCGTCGGTCGGGGGCGATAACACTGCAGCAATAGTATGCTCTTGGCGGTGCTCCGTCCGCGATCGACGTCACAGAATAGTGTGGAAGACTCCGAGCGTTGCTGCACGAGCGAGCAACCCCAATACCCACTAAAAACCCCCTCCTCCCTGACGACCCTGCGCTTTGTATGTGTTGGAAAGGCTGAGATTTAGAACATAGTTACGCCCAGTCGATCCAGCGCAATAAAGTGCCTGGAGTGTGCCCTGGGAGAACACACCCCACTTCGTTGTGTGGGGGTAGAAGGTCCTTTGCTCTCCTAGCAAGCTAAAGGCCCCCCGCGGTAAACGGAAAGTGTTCCTCTGTGTGCTGCAACCTGAACCAAGCTAGGAGGGTGGATCTCAAGGTTGGTTGAGTGTCTGCTTTTCTAATGCAAGGATTAGGTTCATATTTCTTTCGATACAATTACTGATCCAACAAACTTTCCCAAAGGGCACTCCTACACTAATTCTTCAACATTTTATCCATTCAGCTTTTGGCCTATAGTTGCATTATTACATACATACATAACTTCACGCCAGTTCCCTCGCGGGGTAGGTTGCAGTATTACAATGTATAATTCCGCCACGAAGGCAAACAAATAACTTCTAATGAATTCCAGGTATCAAGGCACTTCTGTGACGTCACTTTCCACCGACGGACCCCTCGTTCAGACGATTCATACTGCCCGTATCCAGCAGTCCTTGGTCGCCCATTTCCCAATGAGGTTCAACGTTTCCTTCTCCAAGAATGACGGATCCATAGAGTAAGTACACAGAAGACACCTGGACAAAGTAGGCCCAGATTAGGGTTGCCACCATTTGTGAAGAAAATATAGTATTTTTGTTTTTAACGTAAAAATATAGTATTTATGGGAAAGCTTATGAAATGAAATCCAGTCATTGTCTTTAGTTTCTATTTATAATATTATAATAACAGCCCATAAATGTCCCACAGCTGGGCTCGGGCTTCCCACTATAGGGGAACGGACAGTATACCCGCCACGCTTGTCCAAGGCGGCTTGGCAGGCTTGACACATCAGTTATCTCGATGTGCAGGTTGCATCACAATGTTTTCCTTCATCGTTATTAGCACGTGGTACTTGTAACAATATGCACATTAGGTCAGAAAACTGCTTAAGTGGTGCATGCGTTCCAGCCAGGATCGAACCCGAGCCCTTTGAGTTTGGGACGCGTACGCTAGCCATTACACTACCACGACTTTCTATTTAATTGTATTTAAATAATATGCACAGTGCAGAGTATTTAAAGAATGGTGGTCGGCCATCTTATTTTTTTTTATGTTTAAGGCTTGGCAACTAGGCCTTTAAGCCAGGCGCTGTTATATTGTAGGCTACAATCGACGCCATACAACGGAATTTTTGTGAAAAGTCGAAAGGCCACATTTGACTATATAGTTCACATTTCTCGCAAAAACACGTAATTACTACTCAAAAACAATCAATATCCTACAGCTATTGTTCATTTTAGAGTAATTTTACACATTTTTAGAAAATAAAACTGCACAGCACAATGTCTCCTTTCAGTTCCCGCCTAAAACTCCTCGGCCATCTTAAGAAGGAAGCTACCGCAGACAATACATGTTATAGATCTGTCAAGTTTATGAATTTGTTGCCATTGCCTTTAACAAAAGTTAGGGGAAAAATAATACACATTTATTTTTTATTTTATTTATTTCATTATTGAATTTTTCAAGGATTTATTATTACTTTCTACTTTACCCAATAAAGTTCTATTATTTAAAAAATAATTATAAAAATCTGAACAAAAAGCGCAACAAAAGCATTAACCATGAAAGTATAGTAAATATCTTAATATATTAATTTTTTATCATATATGGTACAATAGGCTAAAATATAGTAAGATGGTATATATATATTGTGGCGAGTGATGGTGGTACAATCTAGTTGGTTTAAGAAGTTTTAGAAAAGGTAGAAGATTCTGGAAGGAAAAGACAAGGACAGATACATTTTAGAAAGGGATAGACGATGAACGACAGTTCTAGAATAGAAGGTTCGGGGACGAAAAGACAGAAATAGATAGATGTTAAAAAGGGGTAGACGGTGAACGAAATTTCTGGAATAGAAAATTCGAGAAGGAAAAGACAGAGATAGATAAATGTTTAGAAAGGGATAGATAGTAAATAAAAGAATAACGAAAAGAAGATCGAAATTATGAATTCCAGAAGATTCTTCCGGATATAAGCAGCGTAAGGCGCGCCTACCGGACATTTAAATCAAGTTCAAGACAGCGAAGCGACAAGTTTTATCCGTGCAGGAACGGAGAAAGAATACTATTTCCTGAGGCCGGGCGGCCTGTCGTAAGAGGCGACTAAACAACCCACAGCCAGGTGGTAGGGCATTTGCCCGACTGGATGGCTACCACCCCTGGTCTAGAGCATGCCGCCATAACAACTTTGAGTTGTGTTCCGGCATTAGTGACCAGGTTCCAGATTCACTAAGAGAGCAGCAGCGCATTTGTAGCACCTAGTTGTTGCAAATGTCCATAGGCGATGGTAACCGCTTTCCATCCAGTGGGCCGTCTGCCTGTCTGCTGAACTCCTGCAATAAAAAAAAAGTGCGATACGAAAGAGTTGGAAGAGAAGTTTAATAGAAGACAGTGACAAGCTTAGTGGTGAATTTAGTGAAAAGTTTAGTGGACAGTTCAGTGAAGCAGGAGTCTAGCGTAGTTTGAGAGAAGATCCGGAAGCGAGCTACACGTGGTAAATTCGGAGGTGAACACTGCAGTAGTAGGGGGTGGTCTACGCAATATCGGTAAGGGTATTATGAGTGAGACATTTTATCATCGGGACAGTGCGTCGTTAGTTGTGCGTGTAGGGACAACCCTGCGAAGAAGAATCACGCACGGCTGTGTAAGTTAATAAAAGCGTTTAGTTAAAGACTGGTGTTTCCTTCCAATCCTAAGTGCTTGCCCCGCTCGCACGTAACATATAGTACGGTTGAGAACTCTAGCCAAAACACAATATAGCCCTTCCAGTCAACATAGACTTATTACTCCTATTCATAATACAACGTTCTTCAATAATACTTTCACGCTTAAGGCTGTCCGACTTTAGGAATTCATTGCCTGTTGCTGTCAGACAAGCAAAATCCCTAATAACATTTAAGAACTTAGTCAGGAAATTCTATCTGCAATATAATGATATGTAATTTTATACAATTAGTAGATATTATATTGCATATAGTTATATGTATATTATGTTTAAATAGTTGCAAATTATCACCATATATTGTATATGTATATAACTTATGTGTATATTTGTACATATAGTATAGTTATATATTTATTATTAAAATGTAAGTAATCGTACAATAATTATGTATACCACCGTCGCCACTCCTAATCAGATTATTCTTGCCACGGGTTGTCTGGAAGAGATCGCTTTTTAGCGATAAGACCCTTTGTACCCAACTAGATAATACTAGTTCGTAAGTTTTTCTGTAATGGTGTACAATAAAGTGTTATCTATCTATTTATCTATCTAATACTGCGAATCGGCGCGATGCGAATTCGCAATGTGGAAACCTGCTATGCGAATTGCTACGATGAGTATTCGTGCGACAAGGCGTTTTCCTTCCACGTCCCGAATCACCATTGGGCACCGTCAATCAGTTGGGCACGTTCCCAGAACGCTGGCCGCGTTACCACGTTGTATGGCTACGCATTAACGTTGCCCAAAATACAGACCAGCATTTCGGTTGCGTGAAACTTTTATCAACCATTCAGATGGGTCTCGATAGAGGACCTAATGTGAAGTAGGTTTCTGGACCCCAAAAACCTCAATCAAGATAATTTGCGATTTATATTTGACAATGTTTGACCTGCCCATTTCTTACAGGTTAACATGGCCAAACCCTGGAGAGCAGCAGGGTGGGGTAGCCATGCATTCCAGGGCTCAAGTCGCCATGGAAACTATCAGCGACAGATACAACTATACTGTTAGTTCAGAGCGGAGAAACGCGGTAAGTGTTTTGGGTCTATAATTCATGGCTAAAATTATTCAAATTCAAAAGTTTTTATTCAAAATAAATTTCACTGGAGCACACTTTGTGAAGGTCATGCATATATGTTAAAATTTAATTTTACTTCCTATTCTATGTACACCGCTTCGCAACGTGTTATTGCTCTTAAGGAGAAGAAGTGGCAAGAAACTCCCCATCAACACATCTAGCTAAAAATTGTTTATCCTTATATTTCTTATTCTATTGTTGTTATAATTATTAAGATAAAAGTATTCTAAGTGTAATTAGACCTAAAAATAAACAGAATATTAGAAACTTAATTTAAATTACAAATTACACTACAAAAAGAAACTTAGCAATTAAATACTATTATAAACATATTGATCGTGTACTAGCAGAAGGTGATGTCAGGAGACTTAAGAACAGACGAGCTTGCATGACAAGAGTTATGAATGTCAAAGAGGCAAGTGAGGTGTGTAAGAATAAGCCTAAATGGCGCTCTGTTGTTCGTGCCTACCCCGCAAGGGAACTGGCGTGAAGTTATGTATGTATGTATGTATAAACATATTTACAAGTAAAAGATGTAGCCTAGGTCGCTCTCGGTGGGGAGCGTTCCCAGAATGCCGACCGCATTCCCGCGTTGTATGGCAACGCTAATACGTTGCCCTGAATATAGGCCAGCCCTTCTATTTATATCAGCAAGTTCTTTCTTTTTATAAGTTTTATACAGAACTATGTTACAGAATTACTTTACCAAGAATTAATGGGGTTGTAACAAACAGTGCATACTTAGTAAGACAGACATAATAAGAGGAAAGAAGGATATTGACGGCCTCTGTGGTTGAGTGGGCTAAACCTTTGCCGGCTTACGTCACTGCAACGCAGAGGCTCCGGGTTCGATCCCTGGTATGCTAAATTTCGGAAACGATTTTTCTCCATTATTTACTATGGTTTGGGTGTCTGGGATCGGCCCCAGAGTGGTCCGTTGTATATTACCCATAACACAAGCGTAACTTGCTTAATTTGGGGATATACAGTGTGTGTGTTTGTCTGCCGATTTATATTTATATATTATTATATATAAATGATGAAAGAATGACTAAACAGATATACAATGCAAAAGTGGATGGATGCAGAAGTCGTGGAAGGCCACGACACACCTTCCATGATCAAATTGATCGTGTACTAGCGGAGGGTGATGTCAGGAGCCTTAAGAACAGACGAGTGTGCATGACAAGAGTTATGAATGTCAAAGAAGCAAGTGAGGTTTGTCAGAATGGGCCTAAATGGCGCTCTGTTCTCGTGCCTACCCCGCAAGGGAACTGGCGTGAAGTTATGTATGTATGTATTATTATATTGTTTGTTATAATTAAGACAGAGTTTCCCTTTGAGCAGAGCAGATCTACACATTTGTCGCCTATAGACTATTCTATTGTTACCGCCCTTACCGACCTTTATTACAACGCGGTACCCTTGTTCACACCTTAATATAAGGGCTGTCGCGTATGGTCGCCGGTTCAGGCAACGTAACAACACAAACGAAAAAATAAACTATGTGTGCAGTTCACACGCAGTAGAAGTGAAACTTCAGGGAAAGTTCAGATAAAATATATTATTATCAGTTTTATTTTGGTCCAAATTGGACCTATGTTTAATCATCGGACTTAAAATCTGCGCTACTTTACGCTAGTAATGATTGGTAAACCAAAAAAATGAAATGTGTGCTGGGACACATAGTAGAAGTGAAACTTCAACGGATAGGTGGAAAAATGAATCGCCACGGACAAGTGGTAAAACGAATCGCAACAAAAATTTTACTTGAAGTTTTACAGGCAGATTGTTAATATACTTGTCCAATTTAATACCTGCCTGTAAAACTTCAAGTTAAAATTTTGTTGCGATTCGTTTTGCCACTTGTCCGTTGAAGTTTCACTTCTACTGTGTTTCCCAACACACATTTCGATTTTTCGCAAGTTTACTGCAAATTATGATTTGGTTAGATTAGGTACGTTTTAATTAAAGCATTTTTTATTTTAACATAAATTATTTTATCAAACGAAAAAACTGAATTCGATCCGGAACCAAAAAAAAACATCTAGTCTACTCTAAAATTATGCCGCCCCTCCGCGCGGCCGTAACGCTTTTTCGTGACAGAAAAATGCTAATACGGGTGGTATTAGGATGTCTATATAGAAGTTTCACTTTAAAAAAAAACAAAAGTTAAATTACTCAACAGATGAACAAAACGGAAGGTGGCGTGTTCTTCGATTGCGAGCGTCCCTTGACTGGTGCTGAGGTGTTTGACAAAATTCTCGCATCCAAAACAAATCATTATGAGTAAGTACATACAAATAGTTATATTGCATTAAACCATGAAAGATAAATACTGTTTATTAAGTTAATATTTTCATAAGTTTCATTAATATAAGGTTACTGCTGGTAATTGCTGCTTTAAAAAAAAACTCGATGTGTACTTTATGACTTATTATTGGCGTTGTTTAAAATTAAACTGTACATAGAAGAAATACGGAGATGAATGGCAGAGATAAAGTAGTGCGTATTGATGTCATATATATATATATGGGTGGTCCTTATTTAGGGTTTGTCCGATTTTTTTTTCACGATAGTCCTAAATCGGTTATAAATCTATTTAAAAAAAATTCATGCCAAGTTATAGGTCTTAATTTTAATTTTAACCCGGCCCACCCGATAACCAAACTTTTAAATGGAAATAACAGTGGAAAAAATCTGTTATTACTTTGGAATTTTTAACGTCATGAATAGATGAACAGATCATGTCGACAAACAATAATTCTTGTAGAAAATTTAACGCTCTACAAAAAAGGTCTCTTATGATTTTTTGCTAACCCTAACGGTTTCTAAGTTATTTAAGGTCATAGTTGAAGCTTAAGTCAATTTCACGATTTTTCTATTTCTACCGTCGTTTAATGATTTAAAAATGAAAAAAGGATAATAATTCTTAATCTCAATGGTTTTTTTTTCTTTTTTCTTAGAAAACTTTCAAAGTAACCGTGACCCTAAAATGATAGTTACATTAATTTTTCTCTAATTTTTGAACTGTCGTGAGTTTCAACTATTTTTTCCAATTTTAAAATACACAAAATATTTTTTAAAATATCAAAACGTTCTAATTTTAATTGGTAAAAATATTGATAAAGTCTAGTCCCAAATTTACATTTCGGGATAAGATCATTTTAGAAACTGATTATGCCGCCCTCTATCAGATTTTACTTTAACTTTTTGTATTAAAATTAATTCTAAAATACCCGTAACCTATATATAATGTATATATATATATATATATATATATATATATATATATATATAATATATATGTAAGCAATGTGAAACGAATGAGCAAGTACGAGTAAGTCCTTCCGGCCTCCAAGGCCGCTTATATATCCTACGTTCCATCCAACGCCTAGCTGCTAATTGTGCGAGCTATGAGAGTCGGCGGTATGCGGGGCGTGGAAAGGGAATTCCATAAGAGAATCACCCCACATAGCTCGCTCCATAGCCCGTTGAGCGACTTGGAACTTGTGGACCAATCCTGCGGTCAGTGTCCATGTCTCGGCCCCGTAGGTCATGACGGGGAGGTCGCACTGCTCGAAGACGTTTGTCTTCAAGCATTGCGGAATGGTCGACGAGAAGAATTGACGAAGCTTACCGACTGACTGACATTTTGATACATTTTTTTATTGCATGAGTTTAGCAGACAGGCAGACGGTCTACCTAATGGAAATCGATTACATCTCGCCTATTGACTTTACAATACCATAGGTGCTACAAATGCACTACTGCTCTCTTAAGGGAGACTAGAACCTGACCACTTTGTTATGGCGGTATACTCTAGACCAGGGGTGGTAGCCATATAAACGGGCAAGTACCCTACCACCTGGCTGTGGGTTGTTTTGTCGCCTCTTACGACAGACCGCCCGGCAGCAGGAAATTGTATTCTTCCTCCATTCCTGCACGGATACAGTAGAAAATAGAAATATACAAATTGAAAGAAGTTTTTGCTCATCCACAGCTTCCTAACCTCAGTCCAGCCCTCCCTGATAATCCTGAACAGCATCCTCCTTTTCACCTCTCCACCCTCAGGATCCTGTGGCCTGATACTGCCACCACAACGCCTGATGAAGACCAGGAACGACGTGCTTCAAATCAAATTCCAGATCAAACATTTTAGCCTAAACGAGGATACTACAAAAGTGGATTCCAATCTGATATTGAGTTATTATAGGTAGGTCTAATAACATGTTTGATTTGATTCCTGATATGGTAAATTTTGAAAACGAATTTTCTCTGTTATTTACTATGGTCTGGGTGTCTGGGATCGGCTCCAGAGTGGTCCGTTGTATATTACCCATAACACAAGCATAACCAGCTTAATTTAGGGATATACAGTGTGTGTTTGTCTGCCGATTTATTTATTATTATTTTTACAAGTTGGGCCAAATACAATGCCTGTATTTATTACCTACCGCATCTTGCATGCTGATAACGTTGAAACTGTTTTATGACCGTCTTATTTTGTTTTCTTTGTGTCTAAAATTTTCAATTAGACAATAGCCTATTGTTATTGTAAATGTTTATGGCCGTTCGCAGGCACAATTATGCAGGTGTACAGAATTATGTTTCCTGGGTATAGCGCCGACAGTGGCCAGGTGTGGTTCTTGCAAATCATTATTTACACGGTCGTGACATATTGTAAGCCGAGTATAAAACAATGCCAAAATTTTAAACTATGCACACTGAATACCGACCCGTTATTAGATATGTAAAATTATCTCCAGAAGGTTGTCTGAAAAAAATCGCTGTTAGCGATAAGACCGCCGATTGTACTTGTTATATGATTGTTAACTCATGTACATTATTTTCTTGTGTGCAATAAAGAATATTCTATTCTATAAAACAATGCCCGAACGGAGGGGTGAGGCAGTCAAGCGACGATTACGATACTAGCAAGACGTGTGTAGTGCTTTTGATTAGCGATATAGTGACGGACTTTGCGCGTGTTATTGAATCGTGCAGTGTTACTGGTTGTATCCACTATAATTGGACCTGTTTTATACATGTTTGTACAGTTCTAATAAACTCTATAGAAATTCCAACGGCATTTTAATTTCGCGTCTCACACTCATAACATTATTATGTTGCATATATGTTGCACCTACTGTTAGCTGCAAACTTCTATTTGAAAAATATAAACTTCTATCATTACCCTGCTTTTAATATATTTACGAAACTTGCGTATTTGTTAAAACTTATCTAAAACAATTTGTAACATTTAAAGACATCAGTACCTTTAGTTCAAGAAATCCCAATGGACGTGTGCTACCCAATAGTAAAACTACAATATGTCAACGAAGCTCTTAACTCCATGCGTGTTAAAATTTATAAGCACTTACCAGAAAATTTTAAGTCACTCACCTTATTTTTTTTTTAATAAAAATTGCAAAGACGCTGATACGCATGGCATTTTATACGATTGATGAATATTTTAATTTTAAGCGGACGAATAATAAGAACGTAATATAGACTAAAGTATATATAAAATTGTTAATGACACTACCTTAATTTAATTGTTTTATGAATAACTAGCGGCCCCGGCAGACGTTGTCCTGCTCTGAAAAAATAAAAATCTAGGACCCGATCCCAGCGCCAGCTACCGGTTCCAATTGCGAATCCAAATCATCCGGGAACCCACTCAAAAACACAAAAACCAAATCATCAAAATCGCTCCAGGTGATTAGGAGGATTGTAGAACCCGATCTCAGCGCCACTTACCGGTTCCAACGGGATAAAAATAATCCCATGTCCGTCTCCTGGTTCTAAGCTACGTCCCCACCAATTTTCAGCCAAATCGGTACAGCCGTTCTCGAGTTATAAATAGTGTAACTAACACGACTTTCTTTTATATATATAAGATATGTAACTGAAAGAGACATAATAAATTGAATATTAAAGATTTATTGTAATTATAATACCATCATAATCAATACTAATATTATAAAGAGGTAAAGTTTGTGAGTTTGTGACGTTGTAGGGCGTAATCTCTGGATTTATTAAACCGATTTTAAAAATTATTTTACTGTTCGAAAGCTACGTTAACAGGGAGTGTCATAGGCTATATAACATGACGCTATATACCAAGGGAGCGGGACAGAGGGCGGGTGAAGCCGCGCCGGGCCGCTAGTCAATAATATAACCAATATAATATGTACATACATACATACATAACTTCACGCCAGTTCCCTTGCGGGAATTCCATATCTTTCGTTTGATGTTTTGTTGTTGACTTTTTTGTTTGATGTAAATAAATATTAGATATTCCTTCTTAAATAGATCCATCTAGTGGCGAGTTTTGGTACTAGTTGTAGGTTAACAGTTGTAATATGTATATGTAGTAATAAGGACTGCAACTGGCTTGTAATGAAAACTACAAAAAAATATACCTGTCAAAGGCGAAACATGTAACTTTTATCACTTAGCATAACATCTGCAAAAATGGCCATGTTTCCAACAAATAAATTACTTTGACTTTGACATGACGTCGGTTTAATTTATTAACCTTCTAATGCCCGGTTTCTGAGGTACTTTTAACTGTTGTTCATCTGTTATTCTAATATATATTATGTTTGTTTGAACGCGCTAATCTCAGGAACTACTGGTCTGATTTGAAAAATTATTTCAGTGTTAGATAGCCCATTTATCGAGGAACGCTATAGGCTATATTATATTATACTAATATATAAAGCTGAAGAGTTTGTTTGTTTGAACGCGCTAATCTCAGGAACTACTGGTCTGATTTGAAAAATTCTTTCAGTGTTAGATAGCCCATTTATCGAGGAACGCTATAGGCTATATTATATTATAATAATATATAAAGCTGAAGAGTTTGTTTGTTTGAACGCGCTAATCTCAGGAACTACTGGTCTGATTTGAAAAATTCTTTCAGTGTTAGATAGCCCATTTATCGAAGAAGGCTATAGGCTATATATCATCACGGTAAGACCAATAGGAGCGGAGCACGAATGAAGAATGTTTAAAAAACGGGAGGTTTTGAACACAAATTCCACGCGGACGACGTCGTGGGCACAGCTAGTTAACTTATAAAATTGCGTTTTTGAACACACCATCGTACGATATTTAAACTAGGTTCAACTTAACTGACCAATATTAGGCGTTTATCTATTCCATATCTTTTGTTTGACGTTTTTGTTTGATGTAAATAAATATTAGATATTCCTTCTTAAATAGATCCATCTAGTGGCGAGTTTTGGTACTAGTTGTAGGTTAACAGTTAACCTAAGTTTATCTATTACATAACTTTATTGAAGCAATTGTTATTGAACTCATAACTGGTAAGCTCAGAAACCGGGCATAAGTCAGTTTACAATAGGAAGAAAAAAGCTTTTCGTCGTGAATTTTCAACTTGATTGAAGACAGCAGTTTTTAGACTGAAAATAATTATTGAATAAATACCCTTTAGCTCACTATTAGCGCATATATTTTTTTTAAGTTTAAGGCTTGGCAACTAGGCCTTTAAGCCAGACGCCTTTGTATTGTAGGCTACAATCGACGTCATTCAACGGAGTTCTTGTGAAAACTCGAAAGGCCACATTTGGCTATTTAGTTCACATTTCTCGCAAAAATACATAATTACTACTCAAAACTATCAATATCCTACAACTATTGTTCATTTTAGAGTAATTTTACACATTTTTAAAAAATAAAACTGCACAGCACAACGTCACCTTACAGTTCCCGCCAGAAACTCCCACTATTAGCACATATGTGTCCGCGATGAGAGTGCAGATCGCGTTTGTGCACGTGATCGTTAATTGTGTTGTTGTCTCACTCTGTTTATATAGGACTTGTATGATTTGTATGAAATGGGTATATTTTCTTGGTATATTACGAGATGGTGATAGTGTTAGTCTTGCGGCTTTTTTGTATATCGATAATTGTCTTAAGGGTCAAATTATTCAAGTTTATAATAAAATAATTCCACAATTTAGTAGAATCAAATTTATTATTTAAATTGATCAATCAGCCTTCCTTAACTAAGAATCATTGTTTCAAAGGATTGGATGATTGTTTTAGACGTCTCAATGTGTAAGGAGGTCCATTTTTTACTTCCAGCCTTGATAATCCAGATGATGTCTTCTTGAAGATAGATGCCGTGACGAAATTGGACAATTCCGGAGACAACGCCAACCTTCAAGTCATAGTCCAAGGTCACCATCCTGACTCCAAATTCAAAAAGAAGGAGTGGACTGTAAGTGTTGTTATTTTCTTCTCTCACTTCCCGTCCCCCTATCTTGCGTCTCACCACGCATAAAACGCGAAAGACTTGACGATCTATTACGTTAACCGGAAAGAATTGTTGTTACTGCGTAGCCACTACTTTTGAAGCCTCCCGTCCTCGTTTGTCCATATCCGCCGAAACACATCGTCAGTAAGTTATCATCGCTTAATATTAAGAACCGCCATATCATCGCGACAAAACGTAGATGATCCTGATACCTAGATTACATCCAGATATTGCAGAACATCTATGTAAAGGTAGACCAAAAAGAGATAGATGTATTGTGTAAAGGATACATACATACATAACTTCACGCCAGTTCCCTTGCGGGGTAGGCACGAACAACAGAGCGCCATTTAGGCCCATTCTTACACACCTCACTTGCTTCTTTGACATTCATAACTCTTGTCACGCACGCTCGTTTGTTCTTAAGGCTCCTGACATCACCCTCCGCTAGTACACGATCAATTTGATCATGGAAGGTGTGTCGTGGCCTTCCACGACTTCTGCATCCATCCACTTTTGCATTGTATATCTGTTTAGTCATTCTTTCCACAAGCCCGAACCACCGGAGCATTCCTTTTCTTACCTTCACGTCGACACTCTCTTTCAGACCAACTCTCTTTCTTACTTCGGTGTTACGAACGCGGTCCGCGAGCGTCACTCCGCACATTTAGCGCAGTGCTCGCATCTCGACCGCGTTTACTCTACTTTCATGCTCTCTCTTCCATATCCAACTCTCGCTTCCATACGTGAGCGTAGGAGTGTAAAGGATGATATGATGATTTGTGTTGTGACAGAGGACGTATGTCAGATTAGAAGTATATGGAAGAAAAAGACATTGTGCAGACCCCAAATAATTGGGATATGGTGAAAGAAAAGAGAGATATCCCAGAACACCTAGTTTTAGCCATCCTAAATACAGCCTTAAGAATAGACGAGCGTGCATGACAAGAGTTATGAATGTCAAAGAAGCAAGTGAGGTGTGTAAGAATAAGCCTAAATGGCGCTCTGTTGTTCGTGCCTACCCCGCAAGGGAACTGGCGTGAAGTTATGTATGTATGTAAATACAGTCCATGATGCCATCAGAATCATATGGAACGTTTTATTACCTACCAGTAAGTTTGTGTTTCGTTATACAACTTCTTCCACATCATTTCAAATAGATTTTGATATCCGGAAAAATTAAAATTGTTGAGCGTCAAAAATACTTTCAAATACTACCAAAGGGCTGGCCTATATTTAGGGCAACGTATTAGCGTTGCCATACAACGCGGGAATGCGGCCAGCATTTTGGGAACGCTCCCCACCGAGAGCGATCTGGACTACATCTTTTACTTGTAAATATGTATATAATAGTAGTTATTATTGTAATACACAACATTAAAGTATAGATTAGATTATTAAAGTAAACATAACAGGTTATGTTGATCAACAACAATAAATCTTTCAAAGTAAATTATTATTATTTATTTATTTATTTTATTGCAGGAGTTCAGCAGACAGGCAGACGGCCCACTTGATGGAAAGCGGTTACCATCGCCTATGGACATTTGCAACACTAAAGGTGCTACAAATGCGCTGCTGCTCTCTTAAGGGAGACTGGAACCTGGTCACTAAATACCGGAACACAACTCAAGGTTGTTATGGCGACATGCTTTAGACCAGGGGTGGTAGCCATCCAGTCGGGCAAATGCCCTACCACCTGGCTGTGGGATGTTTTGTCGCCTCTTACGACAGGCCGCCTGGCCGAAGGAAATTGTATTCTTTCTCCGTTCCTGCACGGATGAGATGAATTAGTTTGATTGAGACCCATTGAGAGGTTTTTGAGATACGGGGTGTTTTTGATTCGGCATAAGTCCATACATAACTTCACGCCAGTTCCCTTGCGGGGTAGGCACGAACAACAGAGCGCCGTTTAGGCTTATTCTTACACACCTCACTTGCTTCTTTCGGCATAAGTATCATTTAGATTTCTATAGGCAAGTGATAAAAACATCAGCTGGGACGCTTCAATGAGTCCAATATGCATTTGGCCAACTTTCGAATATCTTTTTTTGTTGCCTGCTTACAGCAGACGGCTGAGAACCCATCAGATGGAAAGTGCTTACCGTCGCCTATGAACATTTGTAACACAAGAGATCCTACCAATTTGCTGCCGGCCTCGCAAGGGTCTAACCTGGCCACTGTTGCCGGAATACATCATATATTTTAGTCCGTGCAGGAACGGAGAAAGAATACAATTTCCTGCGGCCGAGCGGCCTGTCGTAAGAGGCGACAAAACAACCCACAGCCAGGTGGTAAGGTCTTTGCCCGACTGGCTACTACCCCTGGTCTAGAGTATGCCGCCATAACAATCTTGAGTTGTGTTCCGGCATTAGTGATCAGGTTCCAGCTTACGCTAAGAGAGCTGGAGCGCATTTGTAGCAATTTTGGTGTTGCAAATGTCTATAGACGATAGTAACCGCCTGTCTGGTGAACACCTGCAATAAAAAAAATAAAAAAAATAAAAACGCAACTCAAAGTTGTTATGGCAGCATACTCTAGATTAGAGATGATGTCCGTCCAAACAGGAAAATACCCTACCACCTGGCTATGGGTTATTTTATTGCCTCTTGCGATAGGCTACCCAGTCGCGAGGATTAGTATTCTGTCTACGTTCCTGTCCAGAAATTGTTAACTTATATTTTTTTTTAGGTGTGTCTCCGTGAGCAAGACATAAGCCATGCATCATCAGATCAAGACACAGCCTTAACCCCAGCCTCATACGAAGGTCATTTCACCCTGACCTATACAGGAAATCATTCCACATGCTTCGAAGGCAATCCTACAAGCGAGCTGACTTTGAGGTATAAGGGAGTCCCTCAGAATCTTAACGGGAAGCTGGAACGGTATTTCGAAGTGAAGATCTTTGGAAGAGACGTAAGTATCGCCGTCAGCCAATAGCAATCCACTGCTGAACGTAGGCCTTTCCAAGTTACTTCTACATAACACAGTCCTCTATATTATTTAATCCTCATAGTCCTCCTTACCTTAAGGAACGTTTTGAATTCCTTCGCCTCTGCACTTCTCACAATTTGCGCTCAGATACATATCGTAGACTCCTGACAACCTGCACACACTTCATCCTTTTATGATAACTCTTTTACGGTGCAGGCTGTCAAACTCTGGAATGCGTTGCCTCTTACTGTCAGAGAGGCCAAAACATTACCTACATTTCGGAACTCACTTAGAAAGTGCTATCTGTCTTTAAATAAATATGTCTAATATATTAAACATTTACTTATTTATCTATTGTAATATATAAAATGCTTTTCACATATAATGTTAACAAATATATTTATTCAGATTATTTTGCATATTTTATTGCAGGAGTTCAGCAGACAGGCAGACGGCCCACTTAATGGAAAGCGGTTACCATCGCCTATGGAAATTTGCAACACCAAAGGTGCTACAAATGCGCTGCTGCTCTCTTAAAGGAGACTGGAACCTGGTCACTAATGCCGGAACACAACACAAGGTTGTTATGGCGGCATACTCTAGACCAGGGGTGATCGCCATCCAGTCGAGTAAAAATAGCCTACCACCTGGCTGTGGGTTGTTTAGTCGCCTCTTACGACAGGCCGCCAGGCCGCAGGAAATTGTATTCTTTCTCCGTTCCTGCACGGATAAAATATACGTATATATATTACTATTATATTTATATATGTATTAAATTTATAAATTAATGTAAGTATGTATATTTAAATTGTACTGTCCTATCTTTTTTCTGCTCCACCTACATCGCCAGATTAGTTAAGAATTTCTTTTAAGCTGGGTTGCCTGGAAGAGATCCTACAGCACAGCCTATATATACAGTGAAAATGATATATATTAAACATTTCATATCTTAAGAGTAAAATAACACAATCAGTATTTTATAGGTTATGAAGTAAAATGTCATTTGTTGCCTCATGCCAGAATAAATGATTCGATACAAGTTGATACATGAGTATTTATTTTAATTTTGTAGCAACGTATTTATTGTTAGTTTTTTTACAATTTAAATATTATATAAGTAGAATTAGTTTTTATTAATTATTATTCTCATTTATTATTTAATTAACAAAACTGGGTCATTTTGGTCTTACACCTAAAGGAAGGTTTGCACTGAAAATCAGCGTTGTGTCGGATATTGTTCCGACACAGCAATATGCTGAGTGCAAACCTTGTTTGCTGAAAATGCGGCGTACAAATTCTCAAAATATGCTTTGTGTATAGAAATGTATAAGGAATGTAATTGCGTCGCAATTTCTTCAAATAAAGTTTTTCTTTCTTTCTTTCTTTCTTTCTAGATAAGGCCGCCTGTTGTTTTGCCAAGAAATATTGTAATTATGCATTTTGTTTTTGTTTGTTTTGGTGAGCAATAGAGTGTTACCTATCTATCTCTCCTCTGTGTTCAGTCCATGGACTGGCTGGACGACATCTTACACTAACTTTTTCTAAGACGCGGTTTCATCTAAGATTCGTTTGCTCCATGGGCCCTTATATAGCCTTCGCCAGGTGGTAGAGTATTTACTCGACTGGATGGCGACTACCCCTGGTCTAGAGTATGCCGCCATAACAACCTTGTGTTGTGTTCCGGCATTAGTGACCAGGTTCCAGTCTCCTTTAAGAGAGCAGCAGCGCATTTGTAGCACCTTTGGTGTTGCAAATGTCCATAGACGATGGTAAGCTTTCCACTAAGTGGGCCGTCTGCCTGTCTGCTGAACTCCTGCAATAAATAAAAAAAAAAAAAAAAGGAAAAAAAATATATAGGCCCTTATATAGGCCCTTTCACAGACATAGAACGCCCATTGCCACTTTAACGTTCTAATTTTAAGAGCTATGTTGTTAAGAATGCATGATGAAAGAATGACTTAACAGATATACAATGCAGAAGTGGATGGAGGCAGAAGTCGTGGAAGGCCACGACACACCTTCCATGATCAAATTGATCGTGTACTAGCAGAAGGTGATGTCAGGAGCCTTAAGAACTGACGAGCGTGCATGACAAGAGCTATGAATGTCAAAGAAGCATGTGAGGTGTGTAAGAATAAGCCTGAATGGCGCTCTGTTGTTCGTGCCTACCCCGCAAGGGAACTGGCGTGAAGTTATGTATGTATGTATATGTATGTTAGTTACCTTGGTTATTTTACCAATATCCTCATTTCGGATTTTATCCACACTCATACACCGAGCATAGCTGCTTACATAGCTCGCTGTAAATAATTCCTGCTAGAAGTGTCCACGTATCAGCACCCACCCTGAGGCTAAACAATAACTTTAACATTACTCATTGCCACTTGCCATCTTTGTCTTTTGTGATCACGGCTACTGAAAAGTGGCTGAAACGTTGGAATAAAAATCAAATAAAACATCGCACCTAAAACCGTTAAAATGTACTTTTAATTATTATATATACATACATACATATGGAAGCGAGAGTTGGGTATGGAAGAGAGAGCATGAAAGTAGAGTAAACGCGGTCGAGATGCGAGCACTGCGCAAAATCTGCGGAGTGACGCTCGCGGACCGCGTTCGTAATACCGAAGTAATAAAGAGAATTGCTCTGAAAAAGAGTGTCGGGGTGAAGGTAAGGAAAGGAATGCTCCGGTGATTCGGGCATGTGGAAAGAATGCATGATGAAAGAATGATTAAACAGATATACAATGCAAAAGTGGATGGATGCAGAAGTCGTGGAAGGCCACGACACACCTTTCATGATCAAATTGATAGTGTACTAGCAGAAGGTGATGTCAGGAGCTTTAAGAACAGACGAGCGTGCATGACAAGAGTTTTGAATGTCAAAGAAGCAAGTGAGGTGTGTAAGAATAATCCTGAATGGCGCTCTGTTGTTCGTGCCTACGCCGCAAGGGAACTGGCGTGAAGTTATGTATGTATGTATGTATGTATGTATGTATACATACATAATATAACGCCTGTTTCCCTTGGGGGTAGGCAGAGACTATGGTTCTCCCCTTGTGACGATCCTGACAAACAACTTTCGCTTTATCTACTTTCATTAAATCTCTTCATACATGCACGTTTATTTGTAATGCTTTTTACCTCTCTTTAACATTTCTGCTATTTGATCATGGTGTGTTCGTCTCGGTCTACCGGCAACAACTCTACCATTCTCAATACTGTCAAACACCTATTTTGTCAGGAGCCTTAAGAACAGACGAGTATACATGACAAGAGTTATGAATGTCAAAGAAGCAAGTGAGGTGTGTAAGAATGGGCCTAAATGGCGCTCTGTTGTTCGTGCCTACCCCGTAAGGGAATTGGCGTGAAGTTATGTATGTATGTATGTACCTATTTTGTGATTCTGTGTGTGATTTTAATAATTATATTTTCAGCTATCAGAGATGGGCATTCTGGACTCGGATATTGTGAGTCAGACCGCGATAGGACAACTCCTGAGGACTTACAACAGGGAACCATTAAACGTGACAGCAATTATTAAGGTAAGGGTAAGGGTAAGCTTAAAAGGGTTATTGAGGTTAAAGGTAAGGACGGGGGAGGGGTCAAAATTCATGAAATTCGTGTGACGTAATTTATGGATGGCCCCTTAACGGCGCTATTTTTAACGCTTCAAGTATGTCACATTTGGACACAGTCACTAACTATAACAGTATCCCAGCTATATCAAGGGCATGAGTGATAGATTGACTTTTGACAGGAGAAGAACGGTCTGGCATCTGTCAACGTGAATCGCGGCGCTGAAATCCAATTCAAATCTGACAACTTCGCGTGGCTATTGGACAGTTGGACTGACATGCAGATTATGAGAACTTTTGGGCTGTACCGTGAGTTTTATATCTATTCTAATTTATATGTAAACTAAAATTAGGTAGGTCGCAAACGACAGACTAAAATGAAGTGCGATATAGATATGTGCCCTTTTTTTACTATAAGTAATTAAAGGGGAGAGGAGGAGGGGAGGTAGGGGAGGGGAGGGGAGTAGAGGGGAGGGGTGGGGGGTGGGGAGAGGGATACTAGGAGGGGGAGGGGTGGGGTGGTGAGAGGGATACTAGGAGGGGGGAGGGGAGGGAGGAATACCGGATGCGGTATGAGACACTTTTATTTAATACTAGCTGAACCGGCGAACTTCGTACCGCCATATTTTCTGATTAGGAAGATTCTAGAACCCGATCTGAGCTCCACCTACAGGTTCCAATTGTGAATCTAAACCATCCGGGAACCCACTCAAACACACGAAAACAAAATCACCAAAATCGGTCCAGGTGATTAGGAGGATTCTAGAACCCGATCTCAGCGCCACCTACCGGTTCCAATTGTGAATCTAAACCATCCGGGGACCCATTCAAACGCACAAAACAAAATTTCATCAAATTTGGTTAAGTCTTTCTCAAGTTATGCGCGTACATATATATCTACGATTCTTTTTATATTTAAGAAGATTTGAGATATAAAGTAAATTTTGGGCGGTTATAAATTTTAAAAAACCATGGCCAAACCAAGGCACGCCTTAGCTTTGTAACCTATATTAATAAAGTTCGGATCTATTTATAATAAATAAAAGGTGTCCTAATTATTTAAAAACCTTTTTCTACACTCATAAACAGTTTTAGTTGTTATAAATCTATCTATATATATAAAAATCAATTGCTGTTCGTTAGTCTCGCTAAAACTCGAGAACGACTGGACTGATTTGACTAATTTTGGTTTTGAATTATTTGTGGAAGTCCAGGGAAGGTTTAAAAGATGAGTAAATATGAAAAAAATGCTTGGAATATAGTAAAAAAAAAATTTCGGTTTCCCTTAGAAACTATTGCTACCTGTCAAACATTTGATGTTCGTCCCGTAGTTTAGAAATTGATTAAATTTAAAAGTCGTTGAGAAATCAAATTAAATTTAAAAGTGAAGTTGTTTTTTTTTTTCAATTTTTTGGTTTTAAATGTCAAATGTTTGGTGTTCGTCCCGACGTTTAGAAATCAATTAAATTTAAAAGTCGTTCAGAAATCAAATTAAATTTAAAAGAGAAGTTGTTTTTCATTTTTTTCGTTTTGAATGTCAAACGTTTGATGTTCGTCCCGTCGTTTAGAAATCAATTAAATTTAAAAGTCGTTCAGAAATCAAATTAAATTTAAAAGTGAAGTTGTTTTTTTCTTGAATGTCAAACGTTTGATGTTCGTCCCGTCGTTCAGAAATCAACGTTCTTTATTTATTCATTCTGAGGCGGTACGAAGTTTGCCGGGTCAGCTAGTTACCTTATAAAAAAAAATCAACTTACATTACAGGAGAATGTCGTCTACAAAATTCTTCAGTCCAAATCCTATCCGGAGTAGTAGAGACTTTACCTCCGTCGGAATGCGACGAATACCTAATCTTGGCTGACTGCAGTGATAACACGCCTCGGTAAGCACACGAAACAAGTAGATATATAGTTCGCGCTGAAGAACACTGGCGCTGAACCTGCGCAGTGAGCGTTTTGTCGATCAAATTGGTGGTATGAAGGGGGCGAGACGAGAATTTCAGCCAATTCCAAAGTACTAAGTAGCTAGTAAAGTACCTAGTAATGGCTAGCGCACGCGTCCCAGACTCAGAGGGCGCGGGTTCGATCCTGGCCGGAACGCATGCACCTCTTAGTCAGTTTTCTGATCTAATGTGCATATTGTTACAATTACCATGTGCTAACAACGGTGAAGGAAAACATCGTGATGCAACCTGCACATCGAGATAACCGATGTGTCAAACCTGCCAAGCCGCCTTGGACAAGCGTGGCGGGTATACTGTCTGTTCCCCCTATAATGGGAGGCCCGAGCTCAGCAGTGGGACATTAATGGGCTGATATTATTATTATTTTTTTATAAAGTACCTAATAAGATTCTACAATAAAACAATTACTCTTACAACATTACCCTAGTACTTTAGGATACGACTGTACACCTGCGCAGACGCATCCACTCCACTACTGCTCAGCGTTCTTTGTACGTGGCGGGACCTATACTAGGTTTTTTTTTTTATGACATACAAAGAAGTCTACGGACTCTAGTGTTCCGTACCTTTTTTAAATTAGGTTTTAATTGATAATATTGAATTATAATTTAATTGCGCAGATAACAAATGGTTTGATTTAGTGTTAACAATCGACACTTATAATGATGGTGCTTAGTCGTTAATTTCTTAACTCCTAAGTATAATATGTTTTACAAAATTTATATATTGTTTTCATATTTATGTTGTATTGTAAAATGTAATTAACTTATTTTAACTTATTTTACTTGTGTAGTGTTGTTGTTATAATGTGTATGTAGTGTTTAGCGTGTGTGGAGTCTTAAGTGCTATTATTGTTAGTACTATGCTATTCT
Source organism: Dendrolimus kikuchii (assembly GCA_019925095.2). Taxonomy (NCBI): domain Eukaryota; kingdom Metazoa; phylum Arthropoda; class Insecta; order Lepidoptera; family Lasiocampidae; genus Dendrolimus; species Dendrolimus kikuchii. The sequence goes on from CM034415.1 coordinate 9,187,715, forward strand.
TACGGTCATATTGTTTTTTTTTTTTATAATTTAATTATTTTTTATTTATTTTTTTTCTTTATAAATAGATTATCCTATTACATTTTGTATTACTATTGTTTTTGTGTCCGGGTGGTAATTTGAAATTGCCTATACTAGGTTTAAGGCTTGTAGCTAATTTAGAACATCACGACAAACACTGTCTCCCACGGATGGACGCCGCGTCGTCAACTAGTGAACCTCACGTGATCCACAATTGCCGAGTAGTCTGACAGTGATGGGTACTGGGTCTGTTTATGAATCAATCCGAGAAGCCGATTGTCACCGAGTTGTTCACTCACCGTCCACGCGTGGACAGTTTCCGAGCAAAGTGATTCGAGCAGTGCTTGGTCGTTATTTTGCTGCGATGTTATTTTAAAACTGCGATATCTCCTAAGATATTCATTGAAATCGAATGATGTAAATGGCGATTTTGTTTTCAATTAAATACTTGTGATGAATAATGTATTTATTTGATAAGGATTAATATCATGTTTATAAAAACACCTTCGCAAATAATGCATTATTTTACAACAAATTTGGTTAGCATAAAAAAGGTTATAGTGAGCCGACCTAAAAAGATAGACATGTGCTGTCGCGGACTTTTCTTTAGAGCTTTTAAAGGGGAACAATTCTGTCATACATGATTTTTGCGAAACTTTAACCGTTTACGCAGCGCACGCAGCGGAAGCTCTCAAAAGGAAAAAAAACCCCAATTTTGAAACATTCTTCATTGGTGCTCCGCTCCTATTGGTCTTAGCGCAATGATATATAGCCTATAGCCTTCCTCGATAAATGGGCTATCTAACACTGAAAGAATTTTTCAAATCAGACCAGTAGTTCCTGAGATTAACGCGTTCAATCAAACAAACAAACTTCCAGCTCTTTTGGGATTTTATTATATATTCCTTAACGTATGACGTAATTTATGAATGGCCCCTCAGTATGTGATCGTGGAGATACAGACGGCGCGACGCCGTTATATATACAGTGTGAACTCTATATAACGACACTGAAGGGACTGTGCATTTTATGACGTATAGAGAGTTGTCGTTAAATGGAGAGAAGTATATTATTTTTGTCTGACGTCTTATGCTGCACCAGTAATTTCGTTGTATTTTTTTACTTATTTTATTCGTATCTTGCTATATTAGGCATCTTGGTGATAAAAGAAGTAATTAGAAATTTCGGTATTTCTTAAAAATTTCGGTATGCATGATGCCGACAGTCGAGTTTATTACGGGCTAGGATAATAAAGCGATAAAGGAACGTACATATCTACGCAGTTTTTACTAATATTGGCAACGTAAAAGGTGCTTTTTATTACTTAATTGTTGTCGTTATTGAGAGCGGGTGCTATGTTATATAGAGTGTATCATTGTATGGAAGACAACCTTTTTTTTAAGTAAACTACTGGGTCCTTTGCTAGGGATTAGACCAAAGCGATGAGAGGTGAGCCACGAATAGCTACCAGAGTCAATCGCCGGCTTGTGTGGAGACTCGACTAATCAATACTCCACTAAAACCACCCTCCTACCATGTGCCCCGCGCTTTTGGTAGAAAGAGCGTGAGACTCAGAACTTAGTTACGTCCACGCTGATCCTACGCATCAATGCTTGAGAGTGCCCCGAGAATCAGGGCAAACTCACTTCAGCGACAGGGGGATGACTCCTCCGCTCCCTAGATAGAGAAAACAAGCTAACCAACCACAGCCGAGTGATTTCGACGCTCAAGGGAGTTTGTCGTTAAATCGAGTGTCGTTACATGGAGTTTACACTGTATATGTTTCGGTTTAGGTTGGGTGCCAGATGACTCTAATGAGCTATGAGCTTAGACATTTTAGGAGCTTTTTCTAGAAGCTCATGTTCTCAGGATCCCACAGTGCAATAAACATAATAGACTTACCATCTGTCAATTTGAATATAAAGAGTTTACATTTTATATTATACTATTACGAGCTACACAGGACTCGAATTAAAATGCCGTTGGAATTACTATAGAATTTATTAGAACTATACAAACACGTATAACATAGGTACAAATATAACTAGACACTACTAGTACAACTGCACGATTCAATACCACGTGCAAAGTCCGTCACTATATCGCTTGTCGAATGTACGTCTTACTCGTATCGTAATCCTCGCTCGATTGCTGCACCCCTCCGTTCGGGCATTGTTTGATAGTAAACTGTCCAATACACAATCGATTGCGTGGGCTGGGTTCTTTCAAGAAAATGTAATCTGCACACCTGCGAACAGCCAACAAAGTCGAAAACAATAACAATAAGGATTAGTTCGACACTAATGATGGTTATAAAACCAGTAGAAAAACAATAGCATGTTATTCTTAATTACAAATTCTAAACACAAAGTAAACAAAAGAACTCCGAATGCGGGAAACGTAATAAACTGCCTTTTAGGACAGGCAGATCTGCGCATTCCTTTGACGGCATGTAACAATACAAACAATTGACGTGTAACAATATTATCAATAAAACGATGTATGATTTCAAATTGTTTAATATATATATCTATACAGATTAATAAAACTGAAGTGTTTGTTTGTAACGTCAAAATAAAAATGTAAAATAAATCAGGGGTATACGGACCAGGAGATTCCGAAAATACCATTTTAAAATTGTTGTCTGTCTGTTTGTCTGGATGTTCCGGCTAATCTCTGAAACGGCTAGATCAATTTTGACGGGACTTTCACTGGCATAAAGCTTATGTTATAAGGAGTAGCTTAGGCTAGTTTTATTATTTTTTTAGGGTTCCGCGAAAAATTTCCACGCGAACGAAGTCGTGGACTCGTGGACTCAGCTAGTAACAAAATAAAAATACCTTATCCTTAGACAACGACTTCCTCTTGTTTTCAGTTTTGCAATTACCCGCTCTAATAACAACCTGAAGGTCTACTCCGGTGGCTTCCAAGTGGTGATCACCGAAGAGCCCGGAGAATCGAAACTTATAGTTGACTCCTCAAATGCTGGAGACCAGTTCTGGTGAGTAGATATACCAAGCCATCGCCCTATGGTGGGCATCATTAAATTCATTCCCCATTCATGGCAACAGTCCAGCCGAGGTAAAACTCCTTAGGGAGCTCCCTCGAGCAAGTTGACCCCCCGGGCTCGAGCGCCTTCGCTTCGCGAAGGCACTCGCCCCAAAGACCCCGGTAAAGTTGTAAGGTCTTCGGACCAACAACATAAAGTCAAGTCCAATAAAAACCAAGCCAAAGAAATTAATCTTCATAACTTGAGCATCTGAATACATGTGCAATGTGCAACGCTATATCCCACAGCCAGGTGGTAGGGTGTTTATCCGTGTGGATAGCTACCACCCCTGGTCTAGAGCATGTAAATAACCTTGAGTTGTGTACCGGCATTAGTGACCAGGTTCCAACCCCATCTATGAATCGTTTCTAGGCTTTTTTTTAAGGCGGGGGAAATACTATTTACGCACAATACTGGGTCCTTTGCAAGGGTTTAGACCATAGTTGATCATGGAGGCTTTACCCTTTAATAAGGGGCAATCCAAACAGTAATCAACCAGCTTGTGTGGAGACTTAGAGAAGTTGCACGGGCAACAACCACTACCCACTAAAACCACCCTCCTCCCATGTGCCCCACGCTTTCTGTCTCTATGAATCGTTTCTAGGCTACGTTTATAGGCGACGGTAATCACTTTCCATCACAGTTGGGCCGTGAGCTTGTCTGCTGTATTTCAGCAATACAGAAATATATACAATGTAAAAATATTACAGAGTTTGAGACTCGAGAAGAAAGAAAACATACAGAAACCAAAAGAAGGAAAGATTTAATTTTTTTAAGCTACGATACATACATACATACATACATAACTTCACGCCAGTTCCCTTGCGGGGTAGGCACGAACAACAGAGTGCCATTTGGGCTTATTCTTACACACCTCACTTACCTCTTTGACATTCATAACTCTTGTCATGCAAGCTCGTCTGTTCTTAAGGCTCCTGACATCACCTTCTGCTAGTACACGATCAATTTGATCATGGAAGGTGTGTTGTTAAGCTACGATAGATGGCATTAATTAAGTAATTATCCGTGCAGGAACGGAGAAAGAATACAATTACCTGCGACCGGGCGGCCTGTTGTAAGAGGCGACAAAACAACCCACAACCAGGTGGTAGGGCACTTGCCCGACTGGATGGCTACCACCCCTGGTCTAAAATATGTCGCCATAACAACCTTGAGTTGTGTTCCGACATTAGTGACCAGGTTCCAGTCTCCCTTAAGAGAGCAGCAGCGCATTTGTAGCAACTTGCTGTTACAAATGTGCATAGGCGATGGTAACCGCTTTCCATCGAGTGGGCCGTCTGCCTGTCTGCTGATCTCCTGCCATTAAAAAAATATATGAAAAATGTAATTATCTTCATTTTTCTTTCTTTCTTTCTTTACAGGATATCGCACAAAAACAACACCGTGAAAATAACATTACCACTCACATCTTTGAGGGTCTACAGTCGTGTCAACGAAACAGTCATATTGGTGCCGCATATGCATTTGAACACAGTGTGCGGCTTATGCACAGACGTTCAGGAATACAACGTGTGTTAATTATAAATTAATTAATAAGGGCATAGTATAGAGCTATATGTTAGATAATTCATTTCTCTTTCAATCTGATTAAAGCAACCAAAATAGTACATAAATGAAATTGTTCGAGATTAATGCAAGTTCTTCATTTCATTAGACCTCATTACTTTATAACATTATACTATTATGAATCGCACATGACACTCACTTTACATACGTACATACATACATACATAACTTCACGCCGGTTCTCTTGCGGGGTATGCACGAACAACAGAGCGCCGTTCAGGCCAATTCTTACACACCTCACTTGCTTCTTTGACATTCATAACTCTTGTCATGCACGCTCGTCTGTTCTTAAGGCTCCTGACATACGTCTAATATAAAATACCTATATTTCTATATAAACCTAAAATAGGCTCCTAAAAGTCTGTTGGGCTTGAGGGCGCAGGGTCGCCCTAAATGAAACACCTCTTAGCAAGTTGACTAATTTATTTATAGGCACTACAACAGCAACAGATGCGATCAGCACAACTGTACTAAACGGCACGTTCAAGGTTAACCAACACAACTTAGCACTAGCCCCGGATGTTACACTGAACATAGATAGCACTAAATGTATCGATTACACCGATCAATACGAGTGGCAGTAATCATAATACATTGGTGGTCCACAAGATCCACGTAGTCACGCTAAGAGTCCAATGGCTGTAGAGTCTTCCCAATGCTTCCTGTTCTTCTTAGTCTTCCTTGTGTGTATTACTTGTTCAGAAACTTTATTTGACCGACTGATCATGCCGGCGGCTTTTTTTTTAAGAGGGTCGTCGTCTCTACCTTGGCGTGGTAGAGCCGGTAAAGGGGCCTCGAGCTGATGCTCTTTGCCCCGGTCTATTCGCGGGGGGCAACTACCCCCCGGTGACGAGATACGGGAGCCGCCAGACACATAGGGGAGTGTCGGCAGGCTCGCGTCGGCCAATCAGCGGCTTTCGGTGGCCATCACGGGCTTCGCGTTGGCTCCGTCTGCGGCATGGTTGGCCAGTCTGCGGCTTTCGATGGCCATCTCGGGCTTTAGGTGGCCATCTGCGGCGTCTGGTGGCCTGTCATTGGCTTAGTGGAGATTTTCGCGTCCTCTCAAACATCGCCCTGATCCCGGCGGATGAGGTCACGGGGGGTCGGTAGCCATCTTGGTGTCTCGTGATCAGGTGGTCGCGCGTGCAGGGGAGCAATCCCGTGGAGGTGTGTGTGGCGGCCGTTGTCGGCGCGGTCGAACATCCGACGCGCCGACATCGCCACAAAATCCTCGACACTGGGAATGCTCAAGTCGCGGGCGATCACGTCGTTCCTTACGAACCGACCCGCGCCCGTGCACATCCGCAAGGCGATGTTCTGCTGACTCTGCAGCAGCTTCTTGTTGGTAGCCGAACACAGCGCATACCACGCCGGAGCTGCGTAGGTCAGCCTCGAGCGGAGATAGGTCTTGTAGACCCCGATCTTCGTCCTCAGAGGCAGGCTGGATGAGATTACAGGTCGGAGGAGGGCCCTGGCTGCGCGGGTCTGGTTGACCGCATGGTCCACCTGCGGGCCCATGCTCAACGACCTGTCTATGTGCACTCCGAGGTATTTGACCGAGGTCTTCCACTCGATCTCCTGTTTGATGGGACCCGCTTACTGATCAGCGACAAAGTTAAAAATCTTGGCGTAATCATTGATAAGGAACTGTCTTGGTGGCCCCACATCACAGAATTAAGTCGAAGGGTCTTTGCTTCTTCTGCGTCGCTTAGAAGGTTGAAGTACTTTCTACCGACTGCTACCAAGGTTGTGCTTGCTCAATCGCTTTTACTATCGATCCTTGATTATGCGGACGCCTGTTATCTTGACCTTACCGTAGAACAACTCAATAAGCTAGAGCGCCTTCAAAACTTTTGTATCAGGTTCATATTTGGTTTAAAGAAATATGACCATGTCACCGAATATCGTAAGAAGCTCAAGTGGTTGTCAATCTCATTTCGCCGGAATGCTCACCTTCTTCATTTATTGTATAGCATACTATTTATTCCCTCTACCCCTCCCTATCTTAAGGAAAGTTTCGAATTCCTCCATACGTCTCACACCCGTAACTTGCGCTCCTCTGATAATCTTACTTTAAAAATACCTGCACACGCTTCTACATTCTACACCAACTCCTTCGCTGTGCAGGCTGTTCGACTGTGGAACTCATTGCCCGAAAATATACGACAAGCAAAATCACTCCCCACTTTCAAAAAATTGGTAAGAGAATATTATCTTTCACTTTAATTAATATTTCATATCAAATTGTACCTATTTTAATTTGTTAATATATTTATTAATATTGTATATATTATATTAATATATATAATATTGATATATTGATTATTGCTATTATTAATATTGTATAGCTATTGTTGTTGCTATACACATATTAATAATGTATATATTTGGATATATATAATATTAATATGTGTTATTGTCTATTTTCTTTTTCTTAATTATAATAATATGTATGTATGTATGTAATAGTGTAATATCTATGTATCCTATTAATTACATGTATTTGATTTGCACACCACCGTCATACACTCTCGATTCCTTTCACTCAATCCACATCCCGGGTTGTCTGGAAGAGATCGCTCTAAAGCGATAAGGCCGCCCTTTGTTCCTGCCTTGACACGATATGACTGTAAATGATTTACTTTATGTGTATTTTAAGTTAATTACTTTTTATGTCATACAAATACCTCACAAAATCGATATTGAGCGCGAAAGTTTTGTCTCATCGCCTTTTGCGTACGTTTACTACTAAATATATAGTAATTTTAATTATAATAAGCTTTTTTAAATACAAGCCTTTGAGATCCTGGATATCATGTAGCAGCAGAGTGCTAGCCAAGAGAAGTAAAACGAGCCCAAACACGACGGGTCTATCTTGTTTAGTACAGGACTTCCAATGACCACCTTCCGACTCCATTATCAGATCAGCTCCATGGTACCATATTATTGCATCATTCGATTTACATATTTTTAGCTCAATCGTAAACCGGGAAGTTGGTCAAATTTAACTTGCAAGATTCCACTCAAACTTACATACATACATAGGTACATCCATTGCAAGTTAAATAAAAACTTGTAATAAAATATATTGAATCTTGTTAAGATAACTGTTTAATAATAATCTTATGCTTAGAATCACTATATTTATTTACCTACTAACTGATGCCCGCGACTTCGTCCGCGTGGTTCGGTTTTTTCACTATCCCACGGGAACTCTTTAATTTTTCGAAATCAAAACGACCCTATATGTTGACCAGAGATATAAGCTACCACCATACAAAATTTCATTTAAGTCGGTCTAGTCGTTTCGGAGATTAGCCGGTACAAACAGACAGACAGAGAAACAAAAAACTAAAACAAAATTAAATTAGTTCTATTTCACTTCTTACATCACCCTGACTCGGTTTTTAGCATTTTTTTTCGTTATACAGAAATTCGACCTCTACAGATTTATTATATGTTTGGAACCTCAAAGGACGTCGATATGACGTTGTGGTTGTTGAGGGCTCCTTCACTTGTTGTGCGATATAGGAGATATTAAACACAAGGTTTTCACACTAGATATAATATATTCTGCTTGGTTTACATGTCTTTTATGCTATATATACAATAATAATGTTGTTTTTATCAAACCCCTCGTGTGTAGCTGTCAAATTGAGGTAATTACTTTTTGTGTTGCCTGGAATGGCCGTCCTAGTGTTGTCAGTGCTAAATATTAATGGTTGCGTTCAAAGAACGCCACATATGTATAGATTTACGTAATATCTCCCATACCGTCATATTTGTAACAGACTATAGTTCATTCTTATCGCTCGTTTGCGAACTACCTTAGTCGAGCCTAGAGTCGAGTGTGAAGTGGATATAATCTAATATAACATATAGCTCAGTGGGCCGCACACCTGATGCAGGGAACGTGAAGGTACCTAAGAGTCAAAGTGGATTAAAATTAAACTCTTTAACATGACTGTAAAAGATCGAGTGTGCGGCCCGTCTAACTATGAAATAATTTTGTATAAGACAAACGTATTAAAATCTATGCTTTGGTTTTGTAAGACTAACAAATAAAATGTATTTATTTTTAACTCTTAGCTGTAGATTAATAAATATTTTTGACGACATTTTTGACATTTATCTTTCAATTCGCCGATGACACCTCTCCTAGCTGCAAAAGTAACCAAAATTACTTCTCTTTTTAATCAAATATGAACTAGGATACATAATTAAATCTTTTTTTTTATTGCAGGAGTTCAGCAGACAGGCAGACGGCCCACTTAATGGAAAGCGGTTACCATCGCCTATGGACATTTGCAACACCAAGGTGCTACAAATGCGCTGCTGCTCTCTTAAGGGAGACTGGAACCTGGTCACTAATGCCGGAACACAACTCAAGGTTGTTATGTCGACATGCTGTAGACCAGGGGTGGTAGCCATCCAGTTGGGCAAATGCCCTACCACCTGGCTGTGGGTTGTTTTGTCGCCTCCTACGACAGGCCGCCCCAACGCAGGAAATTGTATTCTTTCTCCGTTCCTGTACGGATAGAATCTACGTCAAGTCCGCGCATGTGTAGGTACTAGTCGCAAAACTTAATAATATATCATTACACTACAAAAGTTCTGAACGTTGTTATTTGTATTTCTATTGGTTATTCATACACTTTAAATAGAAATTTGCCCTTAGAAATAGTCCATAATCTAAGAAACACCATTAAATAACAAGCAATTAAAAAAGTCACACATAAAACCTTTTTTTTTACAATAAAATTCATTTATTTTTCAAGGATGACTATCAGCGTGTTCCATAAGTAGCTGACAACGCCCAAAATGCTCCGTTAGCCATTCCACAACGCGGTCGTTGTGTTCGTGGTGAAAATGTCACTACAGACGTTATCGTTTTCGATCACACAACGACTCGTGTCAAAATGTGGGTCAAATACCCGTTCCACTTGGGTTTACGATTGTAACGCCGGCAAGCAAGTGGAACGGATAAGCAAGTGAACGTGGTCGTTGTGAGCCTCTAATGGAACGTATGCCAATGTCTCATTTGTTAGGAATTTAGTTAATTCGACATCAATGTTACAATGCATCTTACTATTGTCTATAGACATCTCTTTCATAAGACAAATGGCTTCGTATAGTATACTCATTAAACCACTTGTAAATCAACAGACCTAAATCTCATCATCATTTCATCAAAATTTAAAGGCAGAAATGAACCGTATATTTTTCGTTTATTTTGGTTTTTAAGCAGGCTATTGAACCATCATTAGCCGGATGGCTACGTCTTTAAAATGCATTTGGTTACCCATCGCTAAACCTCTATAGTATACTTAATAATATTATAAAGAGGTAAAGTTGGTTACCCTTGAGTTACGGAACTGATTTTGAAAGTTCTTTCACCAGTGTAAAGTTACATCATTCCTGAGTGATATAGGCTATATTTGATTCCGATTAATAATACTTTTTAATAATATTTTTTAATTTTTTAATGACGCCTATCAAACTGAGAACTGCAACGCCTGTCAAATATATAACAGCAATAACATTCCACGTAAGAATTGCGCACATCCTCGTACGAGGCACTACGAGTGCTTTGTGCGTTTGTGTATTAATTAAAGATTACAAATCTAAATTAAGAAAGGGAATTGGTCGAAAAGAGAGTGTCGGGATGAAGGTAAGGAAAGGAATGCTCCGGTGGTTCGGGCATGTGGAAAGAATGCATGACGAAAGAATGACTAAATAGATATACAATGCAAAAGTGGATGGATGCAGAAGTCGTGGAAGGCCACGACACACCTTCCATGATCAAATTGATCGTGTACTAGCAGAAGGTGATGTCAGGAGCCTTAAGAACAGACGAGCGTGCATGACAAGAACTATGAATGTCAAAGAAGCAAGTGAGGTGTGTAACAATAAGCCTGAATGGCGCTCTGTTGTCGTAAATGGCGCTCTGTAATTGATAATTTCACAATCGGAATTGTACCAATTTGGAAGGAGGTCCCCGAGATACAGGTCGACCTAGTTTGGGGACCAATGAGTGTCAATAATTGTGAATTATGTTTTATTCAATAAATGATTTTTGATTATTTTTTTTTGTTGTTCGTGCCTACCCCGCAAGGGAACTGGCGTGAAGTTATGTATGTATGTATGTAAAGCTAAATTAAACTTTAAAAAAACCTGATTTGTGTGCGTGTGAATTTATTAATAATGCCCAGCGAAGTGGGCGCGGTACAGTTAGTAAAAACCTACTAATCATCAGTTGATAAATAATAGTTCTATGTTGACATAACAATAATTATACGTTTATCTACTTCAACAAATATCGTCTGTTTGAAAGCTATAATTATTACCTATGACACTTTATACACAGATGCGTTATACGGTCGTTGCGTTGATCTAGAAAATAGCTGGGTGTCTTCAAGTCCCGTGTGAATATGTGCCTGCTAGGTGAGTGTGCTTCACCCTAGACTATATATTCGTTCTACACGGGGCGAGATCGGGTCAAACGCGCATCTATCTTGATATATAAAAATGAATGTGTATGTCCTTTATAGGATCGTAAACTATACATCCGATTTTGATGAAATTTTGTATGTGTGTTTGAGTGGGTCCCGGGATGGTTTACAGCCACAATTGGAACCGGTAGGTGGCGCTGAGGTCGGGTTTTAGAATCCTCCTAATCACATGGACCGATTTTGGTGATTTCGTTTTTGTATGTTTGAGTGGGTTTCTGGATGGTTTAGATTCACAGTTAGAACCGATAGGTGGCGCTGAGATCGGGATCTAGAATCCTCCTAATCACCTGGAGCGATTTTGGTGGTTTTGTTTTTATGTGTTTGAGTGGGTTCCCGGATGGTTTAGATTCACAGTTAGAACCGGTAGGTGGCGCTGAGATTGGGTTCTAGAATCCTCCTAATCACCTGGAGCGATTTTGGTGATTTTGTTTTTGTGTGTTTGAGTGGGTTCCCGGATGGTTTAGATTCGCAATTGGAACCGGTAGGTGGCGCTGAGATCGGGTTCTAGAATCCTCCTAATCACCTATAGGGATTTTGGTGATTTTGTTTTTGTGTGTTTGAGTGGGTTCCCGGATGGTTTAGATTCGCAATTAGAACCAGTAGGTGGCGCTGAGATCGTGTTCTAGAATCCTCCTAATTACCTGGACCGATTTTGGTGATTTTGTTTTTGTATCATGAAACAAAGTCTTTTAGGAATTCAAAAAATATGGCGGTACGAAGTTCGCCGGGTCAGCTAGTGCTACTATAAAAAAGTAACTATTTTCTTCTCCTGCCACCAAATGTATAGTTTATTTTTTTATAATTGTTGTATTTACAAAACATACCGCATTAATATTACCATCTAATGTAAAAGGACTAATAAGTAATTGTTTCTGGTTTCTTTATGAGGAATACCAGTTCGCTAGATAGATATGACAAGCGTTAGAAGGCATTTAAAGAATAATTGTTTTAAGAGCGAGCGATCTATGATCTACCACTCTAGACTTGTTTATGTTCTATTTATATATTGTAATTGTATTCACTCTTTGTCTTATAAGAAATAAAACTAAACATAATATTTTCTTAAGTTTTCGCGACTTGTATACATAATAAAACTACGTTTTAACGGTTTTAAGCGCGGTAATTTTATTTGATTTTGGTTTTTTCCGACATTTCGGCCACTTTTCAGTGGCCGTGATCACGGAAGACAAAGATATCAAGTGTCAACGAGTATTGTTAAAGTTTTATTTAGCCTACCGCCAACTTATTAATTTTAATTATTTAATTTTAATTTTGTTTATGGTTATTATTTACTCTATGGGAGCCTAATCCAATTTACTACCGCTTTGCAACATATTATGGCTTGAAGAGAAGAAGCGGCGCAAGAAACTCTTCAGCAAACATGCCTAGCTCTAATAATTTTATATAATATTAAAACAGGTGGAAGGAAAAATAAAAGTAATTATCAGTCAAGTTGGTTTATGTTCCGTTGTACGCAGAAAGAGCTCACAGTGTCTTGAGGTCTGGCTTGAAATTTGGGTGTTTTTTTATTTCAATAGCCTCACGCATCATTCTAGGTATGAAACGATTCTCTTTAGCGAGGATTTGTGGGTTACCGAATCTGATGAATAAAATTACCGCGCTTAAAACCGTTAAAACGTAGTTTTATTATAAAACTAAACATATTAAATAAAGTGTATTTAATAACAAAACTGTAATTTAAATATAACCTAAATTAACTAGAAGTAATCCAACTAAGAAAGTGTCCATTAGCACTTTTCTTATCGTCTCTATTAAGGGGAAGACTTTGCTCGTGGTCAAAATCCGACCATAATAATTAATGTCAAAGACTATACTTCTATAATCACACATTTCGCCAAGGCTACACTGTCAATTTGCCTTGAACAATAAACAAAAGAGTATATATGCGTGTGTGTGAAATACATGCTAGTGTGTGTAATGTTTTTTTTTAATGATTTAATGTATTTTTTATGCATAATTGTAAAAAAATATTAGCATTCGTCGCTTCTTCTCTATATAAACTAGAAGTGTGCGAAATTTTATACTTCTCCGTTCGCGCAATTTACGTAAAAAGGGGTACAAAGTTTTTGCTTCACGTATTAATATATAGATTAGTACTACATAATTTTAGTATTACATACATATTCCTTGTATTTTTTTACTCTATAGCTTAAGAAGCAATTTAATACCACATTTTTGAAACTATAATATTTTTCTTAAGTTTTCGCGACTAGTATACGTAATAAAACTACGTTTTAACGGTTTTAAGCGCGGTAATTTATTTTATTTTTATTACTCCGACGTTTCGGCCACTTTTCAGTAGCCGTGATCACGGAAGACAAAGATTTCAAGTGTCAATGAGTATTGTTAAAGTTTTATTTAGCCTACCGCCAACTTGTTTATTTCAGTTATTTAGTTTTAATGTTAAATCTCTATTACAGAAATCTTCCATCTTTTAGTTCGTGGATAATGTAGTTGGATAAGCACTGATTTTATACTATACTAGCTGTGCCCGCGACGTCGTCCGAGTGGAATTTGTTTTCAAAACCCCCCGATTTTGAAACATTATTCATTGATGCTCTGCTCCTATTGGTCTTAGCGTGATGATATGTAGCCTATAGCCTTCCTCGATAAATAGACTATCTTTTTTTTATGGCAGCAGCTCAGCACACAGGCAGACGGCCCTCTTGATGGAAAGCGTTATGGACATTTGCAACACCAAAGGTGCTACAAATGCGCTGCTGGTTTCTTAAGAATTACTGGAACTTGGTCACTAATGCCGAAACACAACACAAGGTTGTTATGGCGGCATACTCTGGACCAGGGGTGGTCGCCATCCAGTCGAGCTAATGCCCTACCACCTGGCTGTGGGTTGTTTTGTCGCCTCTTACGACAGGTTGCCTGGCCGCAGGAATTTGTATTCTTTCTCCGTTCCTGCACGGATGAAATATACTACTACTATATAATACTGAAAGAATTTTTCAAATCAGACCAGTAGTTCCTGAGATTAGCGCGTTCAACCAAACAAACAAACAAACTCTTCAGCTTTATATATTAGTATAAGATGTAAATAAAGTGTATATCTGTTTATTGTCCTAAAGAAATAAAAAAAGAAACTCAACAATTATATTAGGAATGTTTGACATTGAATTGATTTTAATCTCATATAATCACAATATAATAAATATCGAGCAATTGCCTTGGTTTACTATCAACAAAAAACAATTCTGTAGAACCCATCTGCGTGTATAGACATCATATATTACGACCCGCATAAAGTTCAACCATTGGAAAGTATATCAAATAAAAACCGCTTGTTTTTTTAGTCTCCTAAACTTTTCAAAATGACAAAACGTCTCTTGCTATGTTTTATTCTTATTTCCATAATATTTTACGGTAAGTACCAATAAATATTTGTAATTCAACCAATAGAGTGCGCTTGTCAAGTTAAAAGCTAACTTACGTTTTGATAACAGTAGACGTTCGTTACCGGTACAGAATCTTAATTAGCGTGTTTGGTATGATAAGAGTGAGTTCCGATAGCCCGCTTCTCTATTCCATGTTCCCTATTCAATCTTCCCTATTCCATGTTACATATTCCATTCTATTCCATCTTCCCTATCACATATTACATATTCCATTTTCCCTATTCCATGTCCCCTATTCCATCTTCTCTATTCGATCTTCTCTATTACATATTACACATTCCATCTTCCCTATTCAATGTTTCCTATTCCATCTTCCCTATTCGATGTTCCTTATTCCATGTTACACATTCCATCTTCTCTTTCCCATGTTACACGTTCCATCTTCCCTACTCCATGTTAGACATTCCATCTTCCCTATTCGATGTTCCCTATTCCATGTTACACATTCCATCTTCCCTTTCCCATGTTACACGTTCCATCTTCCCTACTCCATGTTCCCTATTCCATCTTCCCTATTTGATGTTCCCTATTCCATGTTACACGTTCCATCTTCCCTTTCCCATGTTCCCTATTCCATGTTACACGTTCCATCTTCCCTACTCCATGTTACACATTCCATCTTCCCTATTCCATCTTCCCTATTCGATGTTTCCTATTCCATGTTACACATTTCATCTTCCCTATCCCATGTTCGCTATTCCATGTTACACATTCCATCTTCCCTTTCCCATCTTCCCTTTACCATGTTCCCTATCCCATGTTCCTTATTCCATATTCGCTATTCCGTCTTCCCTATTCCATGCCCTTATACCATTCCCTTTATGCCATCCTAAAAGCTGCTAATACATTGGATTCGCCCCCGTTTTTCCAAATGTATATAGGCGACGATAACAACATTACAGTTGTCAGGTCTGACTGTATTTGAGCTTCACGATAAAAAATACCCTTTGCTATACGTAGACACGCACTTAGCCTACATTCTTTTATGTCATAGAAAGATAGTAATTATATTCTCTTTTCAGAAATTTCAGCGTACGATCGACTAAGAACTAAAAGGTAATACTTTAAACTTTTTATTGTACACACATACGAGAATACTGTTGTTGTTGTTCGTGCCTACCCCGCAAGGGAACTGGCGTGAAGTTATGTATGTATGTATGTACATACGAGAAGAAGTATAATCGGAGCCTACACAACAGCATTAACAGAAGTGAAGCATTTTTTTAACTTATGTACTAGTAGGATTCAGCCGTAACTACGTCCACATTGGACGGGATAAGCTAATTTATACGCGTCCTAACAACTTGTAACATTCCCGGGCAAATTTCCGCGGAATTCCCAAATGCTATCGCTCAGTGAAAGCCGCGTCGGAATCGGCCCAGTAGTTTTACGTGGATCCCGAACAAAGAGACAAACAAGCAGACGAAACAACAAACAGATAAATCCGGCAATCCCGCGGGTTTTTTCTGGCAATGTAAAATGACCGGAGAAAATTAATTTCTAATTCCAATGTGATATTTTTTATCCCGGGTATCCCGCGGGAATTTCAAGCCAAACGTGGACGAAGTCGCGGGCATATCCTAGTACTTAAATAACAATAGTTTTTTTTTACAACGGATAGGTTCGCGTTTGACTGACATTGCTGAATTCTCGTAAAGCACTACGCACGGCGCGGACTGGCATCCTATTCAAAAATTGGCATCCTTTAGCCGGCTTCACTTTGAAAGTCCGAGGCTCCATCTTTCTATCAATGGTCTAAGATTATACAAAGGTATTTTAAATAATGGAAAGACTATATAGATAACACCTTTGACACGCTCTTGTAAAATGAGAAATTACATTGACCCAGTGTACGTAGGATCCATTGAAAAGATTTGTTAATTACTCTGTACGTGGTTTTCCATAGATGCATCGTAATCCAAAAGCAGTTCGGACCTCCCAAAGGACCTTCGGATGCTAGTAATGAGAGCGAGGAAGAGTACCGCAAGCCAGTACCTAAAGATTTCATTTTGAACAGACTGAAGAAGGAACGTTTCAATGAAAATACAGAGGTAAGTTATATGCAAGACGAATGTGTTTTTACAAAATCATTTTAGTCATTTTAATTATCCGTGCAGGAACGGAGAAAGAATACAATTTCCTGCGTTGGGGCGGCCTGTCGTAAGAGGCGACAAAACAACCTACAGCCAGGTGGGAGGGCATTTGCCCGACTGGATGGCTACCACCCCTGGTCTAAAGTATGTCGCCATAACAAGTTTGAGTTGTGTTCCGGCATTAGTGACCAGGTTACAGTCTCCCTTAAGAGAGCAGCAGCGCATTTGTAGCAACTTTGGTGGTGCAAATGTCCATAGGCGATGGTAACCGCGTTCCATCAAGTGGGCCGTCTGCCTGTCTGCTTAACTCCTGCAATAAAAATAAATAAATTTTATACAAAAAAATATTATTTAAGTATCAATTTAGTTGTATTTTTTCAGTGTTGCTACTTCATAATTAAGCTTATAATTGTAGGTTTTCTCTTGTGCAATTTTAAGTTTATTTGTCAAGACACTTAAAATTGCCAGGTGGTAGGGTATTTGCTCGACTGGATGGCTATCACCCCTGGTCTAGAGTATGCCGCCATAATAACCTTGTGTTGTGTTCCGGCATTAGTGACCAGGTTCCAGTCTCCTTTAAGAGAACAGCAGTGCATTTGTAGCACCTTTGGTGTTGCAAATGTCCATAGGCGATGGTAACAGCTTTCCATCAAGTGAGCCGTCTGCCTGTCTCCTGAACACCTGCAATAAAAATAACATAATAAAATAAATTTTATAGAAAAATTATTATTTAAGTATCAATTTAGTTGTATTTTGTCAGTGTTGCTACTTAATAATTAAGCTTATAATTGTAGGGTTTTCTCTTGTGCAATTTTAAGCTTATTTGTCAAGACACTTAAAATTGACGACGGGTGTTAGATTTGTCTATAAATATTGTCTATTGTATATGCTTATCAATATACAAAATTATAATAATGACTATAATTTTGTAACCAACAGCTTCAACATCTTATCATAAGCTAATAGAACTATTACTTGATTAAAAGAAACTAGACTAATCATTACAAACGTGTCGGCTGTTTTTGGTGAATATCGTCGAATTATAACAAAAATATTTTTATTTCAAATTCCACCAGACATCCTTGGTAAACTTTAAAAATCACAGCTTACGTGAAACTTGGTATTGTTACATGCGTATTTAGTTATTTTTTAACGGATTTTAGACTCGGATCAACGTTAAAATTAAAATAACATACATAACTTCACTTTGCTTATGATTTATTATTTATTTAGGTTTATGGCTTGGCAGCTAGGCCTTTAAACCAGATCTTAATTTACAACAGTTCTTCATTTTCTTAATCCTATGTGTAGCACAGCTGAACTGTAGGTAATCAGCTAGTGCCATTCATCGGAGTTCTTGTGACAACTCAAAAGGCCACATTTGACTATACAGTTCATAGTTCTCACAAAACACATAATTACTACTCAAAAACTGTCAATAGACGTTATGGTCAGGTTATACTTGGTTTGACAATGTGTTCCACGTTCTATATTAGTGATGCGAATAAAGACAACATCCACAACACATAGACTATACATACTTGGCCGGTATTCTAAAAACTGCAAGAGGGCACTCACCATGCTACAACCCCATATTTTCCACTTCATACCTTCGCGAACACTTTAAAATGTATTTTAGAACTATATCCTAAAAGGATTAAACGGTGTAATGACTTTTAAAAGTATTTAGGGCGGAAAATTGTTTGTTATTTTTTCATAATTTGTTTAACACGAAGAACAAAGCAGTAGTAAACAAGGCTTGAAACCCGTTTCAAAGTAACCGCTTTTAATCTACAGTAACAAACATCTACAGATGTGTTTATGGTTCGAAAATTATCGTCATTATTATATTAAATATTAATACGTGAAGCAAAAACTTTGTACCCTTTTTTACGAAAATTGCGCGGACGGAGGAGTATGAAATTTCGCACACTTATACTAATATTATAAAGAGGTAAAGTTTGTGAGTTTCTGACGTTGTAGGGGGTAATCTGTGGATCTACTTAACCGATTTTAACAATTCTTTTACTGTTCGAAAGCTACGTTAACAGGGAGTGTCATAGGCTATATAACATGACGCTATATACCACGAGAGTGGGACAGAGCGCGGATGAAATCGCGCCGGGCCGCTAGTAGTCTATATAAAGAAGGAGCGCAGAATGCATTTTTTTTTATTACGCATAAAAAATATATTACATCAATAAAAAAAACATTACACATACTACCATGTATTTGACACACACGCATATATACTCTTTTGTTTATTGTTAAAGTCAAATTAACAGTGTAGCCTTGGCGAAATCTGTGATTATAGAAGTATAGTCTTTGACAACAGAACCTTAATATTGTTCAAACTTATAATTTAAATTAATTATTATGGTTGAATTTCGACCACGGGCAACCACTAGTTTATTTAAATACAAAATCACGTTTTTCTCGAGTTTTTGAAGTTCTCAGTTTTTTTAACTTACCATGAGGGACCGATGTGCCATATCGACTATATTTACAGTGGTCACACGTCATTGGGCCATTGTTATTCTTGTTGTTTTATGTTTAAGGCTTGGCAACTAGGCCTTTAAGCCAGACGCCGTTGTATTGTAGGCTACAATCGACGTCAGTCAATATAGTTCTTGTGAAAACTCGAATGGCTACATTTGGCTATATAGTTTACATTTCTCACAAAAACACATAATTACTACTCAAAAACTATCAATATCCTACAACTATTGTTCATTTTAGAGTAATTTAACACATTTTTAGAAAATAAAACTGCACAGCACAACGTCCCTTTTCAGTTCCCGCCAAAAACTCCCCATTGTTATTCTAACTACCTATCTACACAGATAAACAAAATTGAAATGTCTGTTTGTAATGTCAAAGTAAAGAAAAATTAAAAAGTCAAGGGGGATAAACATCAAATATCATATATTTAAAGTGTAGTTAGTTTAACACGCCATGTCTGTTTGTCCACAAGATCACAGAATTTGCATTTACCGGTCAAATTTTTCTCTTTTATTTTATATATATGCACCTGAAATTTTATCATCCACTGTGACATTGGCAAAATCATTATAACTTGGCGCGCAGGGTTACCAATAATCAAAACTATTAACACCTATTGCTAGAATCAAAAATACCTAAAATCGTGATAATTACTCGAACATTCCAACAAAAATTAAGAATAATTTACATACATATATACATACATAACTTCACGCCACCTCCCTTGCGGGGTAGGCACGAACAACAGAGCGCCATTTAGGCTTATTCTTACACACCTCACTTGCTTCTTTGACATTCATAGCTCTTGTCATGCACGCTCGTCTGTTCTTAAGGCTCCTGACATCACCTTCTGCTAGTACATGATCAATTCGATCATGGAAGGTGTGTCGTGGCCTTCCACGACTTCTGCATCCATCCACTTTTGCATTGTATATCTGTTGAGTCACTCTTTCATCATGCATTCTTTCCACATGCCCGAACCACCGGAGCATTCCTTTCCTTACCTTCACCCCGACACTCTCTTTCAGACCAACTCTCTTTCTTACTTCGGTATTACGAACGCGGTCCGCGAGCGTCACTCCGCAGATTTTGCGCAGTGCTCGCATCTCGACCGCGTTTACTCTACTTTCATGCTCTCTCTTCCATACCCAACTCTCGCTTCTATACGTGAGCGTAGGTACCAGCACCGCGTTGTGTATGGCAAGCTGGGCCTTCTGGCTGAGGTTCTTAGCGCCTAGAAGTTTACCTAACGCTCCATTCACACTATTCCCCAAAGTATGTCGCCATAACAGCCTTGAGTTGTATTCCGGCATTAGTGACCAGGTTCTAGTTTCCCTTAAGAGAGCAGCAGCGCATTTGTAGCAACTTTGGTGTTGCAAATGTCCATAGGCGATGGTAACCGCTTTCCATCAAGTGGGCCGTCTTCCTGTCTGCTGATCTCCTGAAATAAAAAAAGGATTGTAGTTAAATATGGCACTGTGATCGCGTTTTATTTACGCCGCCATTGATATAATTTTTTTCTTTCAGAATGTATCACCGGAGCTCTCGAAGTACCAGCTATTGTCTCCAAAGACTTTGAATAAAGGTCTACGCTTCGGACGAAGGATTTTCAAAAATTTATTTGGGCTTTAAAAACGGTGTTTTGAAAATTTAGATCCATATACTAGCAATATTGGAATAGAACAAGTGAAACGATCCTCCCGACGTATACAAGACTAGATTTTTTTTAATTCATAATTATAGGGCTTTGTCGCTTAAGCGACCATGCTGCCCTGGTAAGTACAATTACGTAGTTTAACAAAACACAGTACCTAATTGTTGCGGACAGAGAGCACCCCCCTGACCCGACCGCCGGAGCACATCTACTCTCCGCATCCCGCATACCGCCCATAGCTGGCGCGATTAGCAACTAGGCGTCGGACGGAATGCGGGATATAGGAGGCTGCAAAACCTAAAAACAGAATTCGTGGTGATGTCGGCGCGTCGTATGTTCGACCGCGCCGACAACTGCCGCCATACCCACCTGAACGGGATCGCACCGCTACATGCGCGACCTCCAGAGGGAAGAAGGAAAACCTGGCTATCGACCCCACGTGACCTCATTCGCCGGGATTAGGGTGATGTAAGAGGTCGCGATTTATGCCCCTAACGCCACAGATAGGCCACCAGACGCCAATGATGGCCAACCGAAGCCCGGGAAGGCCATCGGAAGCCAAGATCGGCCAACCTACGCCGCTGACGTAGCCCACGCAAAGCCGTGAAGGCCACCGAAAGCCGCGGATTGGCCCGCGTGAGCCGCCGACACCACGGCGGCTCCCTTATACAGATACCGAAGGGTAGTAGCTCTCCGAGCTGCAGCCGGGGTAAAGAGCCTCAGCTCGAAGCCCCCTCACCAACACGTCGATATCACAATCGACGTAGTTGAAGAAAAGCGACCGAAAACAGAATCCTGAACAACTATGAATTCAGCCATTCATATATTGTACTCAACTCTCTTGCATACTTTGTTCTACTCATTAAATGTATATTTATAATTTAATAATAATCATACAGTCCATTATTACATCGAGTTTTAATTTCCAAACACAACAAGCAACTCCCACCAATACTAATCACTGATTTCTTATATCTGAAGGGGGTGCCCCGTACGGGATGGAGGAGCGGGATGGAATGCTCCTCCGTCTCAAAGGAAGATCTTCCAGCGAGGCTAATGTTGTTCCTCGCAGGCCTAGGCCCATCTGTTCGATCGCTTTTTCTTCAACTACGTCGACTTTTTATCGACGTGTTGGTGAGGGGGCTTCGAGCTGAAGCTCTTTACCCCGGCTGCAGCTCGGCGGGCTACTACCCTCCGGTATCTGTATATGGGAGCCGCCGTGGTGGTGGCTCGCAAGGGCCAATCCGCGGCTTTCGATGACCTTCGCGGCTTTGCGTGGTCTACGTCAGCGGCGTTGGTTGCCCAATCTTGGCTTCCGATGGCCTTCCCGGGCTTCGGTTGGCCATCATTGGCGTCTGGTGGCCTATCTGTGGCGTTAGGGGCATAAATCGCGACCTCTTACATCACCCTAATCCCGGCGAATGAGGTCACGTGGGGTCGATAGCCAGGTTTTCCTTCTTCCATCTAGAGGTCGCGCAAGTAGCGGGGCGATCCCGTTCAGGTGGGTATGGCGGCAGTTGTCGGCGCGGTCAAACATCCGACGCGCCGACATCACCACGAACTCCTCCACCGACGGGACGCCCGCATCGCGAGCGATGACGTCATTCATGACGTATCGACGCGCATCCGTGCACATTCGCAAGGTGATGTTTTGCTGCTTTTGTAGCAGCTTCTTACTGGTGGCCGAGCACAGGGCATACCATGCCGGAGCTGCATATGTGAGCCTCGAGCGGAGATAAATCTTGTGCCCATCTGTTATAGTTGAAGATTTGTATATATTCTTTATATGTTTCGGGAGATGTTTGTGACATCAATTATTGCACAGCGCCATCTATTGGCTTGTAAGTGTTCCGCTACATATCTACCAGACAGGACTAGTTGTTACCTGTGACTTTGCTCGCGTAGATTAACAAAAATCATATTTCGATTAGTCAAAAAAAGTTACTTTAGTTTACTTTCACCGCCCTAGGGTTAGAATTTCCAAAAACGCCTATATATGTATGCATTTGTTTGGAACCAGAAGCAGATATATAAAAAATTCTGCACCTTCTTTAAAAATGACGGAATTTTTTGCCAATGTTCATCACCATTTTCACCCCCTTAGGGGTTGAATTTTCAAAAATCCTTTCTTAATACGCACCCACAGTATGGAAAGAATCCGCATGCTTCACTGTCCTAGCTCCAGTAGTTTGGGCTACGCATTGATATTGTTACATACCGACACAGAAATGCGCACACCTGCAGGTCGTAAAACGCAGTTTTATTGCCACCGGATTTAGGAATTCTTTTGTTTACTTTGTGTTTAGAATGTGTTGTTCAGAAAAACATGCTATTGTTTTTATTTACTTCTTTTATGGCCGTCATTAGTGTCGAACTAATCCCTGCTTGCCAGGTGTGCGGATTAACTAACACGGTCCTTTGTTCTGTTATACAGTTTAGTATAAAACAATGACCGAACGATTACGATACCAGCAAGACGTGTACATTCAACAAGCGATATAGTGACGGACTTTGCGCGTCTTATTGATCGTGCAGGTTGTAACAAGTAGTGTTACTGGTTGTATCCAGTATATTTGTACCTATTTTATACGTGTTTGTACAGTTCAAATAAACTCTATAGTAATTCCAACGGCATTTTTAATTTGAGTCCTGTGTAACTCGTAACAATATGTCATTCGTCAGAGAAGTCAAGTAATTATATTTGCATAGATCCGCCCGACGTATATAGAATTACTATACTTACTTCACAGTATACGACCTACGGAAAGTCGCAACTTACACCAATATACAACATACTACTACCCGTGCGCAGAAGGTTTGTCGATAGCCTCATGATGTCACGCGCCGATGGTCAGTAGGGTTAACAAAAAAGGTTACATAAATAGTTGTTGTAATAAATGTATGATTTTAATTTATAAGTAAGTAGTCATCTTTTGAACTTACTTGTATTTTTAAGCAACGTTACAAAAAGGAAGTTCTCAATGCGTTGTGTAAACATATATATTTTATATGTATACTCAGTCATAACTTTTTTATTTGTGAATCAATTTCGATAATTCTTTTTGCGTTAAATTCAGTACAGCCTTAGCGTAGTTTCGAATAAAGTTCATTGAAATTGGATACCATATACGTAACTTAAAAGTGAAAAATAAACAAAATTCAAGAGTTTCAACCAAAAGGCCAAAAATAAATATATTCTACAATACCTTGAAGTCGACAAGTAAAACATAAGAAACAAGTTTGCAAAATATAGTAATTTTAATTTTTACTTAGCACTGACTTCACGATATTGTAGAAAATATTTATTTTGAAAAAAAAGAAAAAAATCTTTGAAGAAATATTTTAACATTATTGCTCAAAAAATGCATTTACGAAGCCTGTACCTATACATTGTTCGAAAATTTTAAATTAAGCACTTCACAATGGAACGTGAATGAAGAATTGCACCAAGGAGTTTCACATTACAAAAATAGATAAGTTAAGTAATTGAACCTCCATGGAAGCGCTTTTGATCAATACACGTGTCTCACTTTAATACCATAGAGAAAATGAGACGCAAGATGTAGTTCTAATTCTCACCACGTACACGTGGCGCCATTTGCAAATGCGCGCCATTTTGATATTAGAAACGTCAGATTGTTGCGAATTCCGACTGATATTTATGTTTGTTTCATCACCTACTATACTGTTGTCTCGTAAGTGTGTTGAGAAATGTTGTATAACACACGTGCGGCTATTGATTTTTACACTCGGGCTTACATTCACTACTGACTACAAGATTGAAACATTAGTAATAATACCTAATTAAAACCAAATAAATATTGGAATAAGTATGTACCTATCTTATACTAATATATAAAGCTGAAGAGTTTGTTTGAACGCGCTAATCTCAGGAACTACTGGTCTGATTGGAAAAATTCTTTCATTGTTAGATAACAAATTTATCGAGGAAGGCTACAGGTTATATATCATCACGCTAAGACCAATAGGAGCGGAGCACCACTGAAGAATGTTTCAAAATCGGAGGGTTTTTTTAACTTTCTCTTTTTTACAATTCCACGCGGACAAAGCCGCGGGCATAAGCTAGTATAATATAAGTTTCAAAAATTGTTTGCCAAACCGGCAAAAAACATGATCATTATAAAATATAAAGACCTATTTGTATAACCATGTTTTTATGCAATAAATTATTTGATTTGAAATTACTCGCTTGTAAAAACCAACTTACCGCACAATATCATAAATAACTATTTTTTGCTTTTTACTTACTCTTGAAGTCTGTCTCCTTTATGCTAGAATTTTTTTATTACAGTTTTGTGATTTAGGCTTATAAGGCCTTCTAATGACTAAACCATTAAAGATTTATCCGTGCAGGAACGGAGAAAGAATACAATTTCCTGCGGCCGGGCGGCCTGTCGTAAGAGGCGACCAAACAACCCACAGCCAAGTGGTAGGATATTTGCCCGACTGGATGGCTACCACCTCTGTTCTAACTCCTTTAAGAGAGCAGCAGCGCATTTGTAGCACTTTTGATGTTGCAAATGCCCATAGGCGATGGTAACCGCTTACCAACAAGTGGGCCGTCTGCCTGTCTGCTGAACTCCTGCTATAAAAATAAAATAAAAAAAGATTTAAAACACCTAAAATGTTACTCGACTTACTATACATAGGAACTACCGATGTTATGACAGCAATACAATAAAACAAATGAAAAATTATAATATAGTATTTTTTATTAATATATACATTTTATACAATCATGTTTGTTTATATACATACAAAAAATCACGTACTTTTCAACATCCAAATGAATTAATGAGAATCAAGTTTTATTTAAAATATACATAAGTACATATATAAACCTGTTTAAAAAGACGAACATTTTGAAAATTAAACAAAAACACGTAATGATGATATTAGACGGTTCAACCGAATTGAATCAATCTGGTTGTAAGACACAGAAATGAAAGGACACTACGTTATTTAGTAACATTGAATGATTCTAGTTTATGTTTGTATTCATCACTTTGGTTGATTCATACGAAATGAAAGATAAGTGAACCGTTTAATATCGGCGTAAGTGATGAAAACACCAAAGGTTTATGAACTCCGTGCCAGAACGGAGAAAAAATACAAGTTCCAGCAGCCCGGCGGCCTGTTGTCAGAGGCGACAAAACAACCCGCAACCAGGTAGTAGGGTATTTGCCCGTCTGGATGTCTACCACCCATGGTCTAGAACCTGCCGCCATTACAACTTTGAGTTGTAATGGCGACAGTTGTTCCAGTCTCTCTTTAGAGAGCGGCGGCACATTGATAGCGCCTTTGGTGTTACAAATGTCCATAGGCGATGGTAACCGCTTTCCATCAGGTCTTTGCCTATCTGCTGAACTCATGCAATAAAAAAAAGATATTTTAAACAATAAAATATTGCTTGAATTTTTTTTATTAAATATCGGAACGCAAAAGAATTTACGACTATAGTCTAGTAAAGCACTCGCTGGCCGCGGTGTCATAAACCATCATCATCATTTTATGGCCAGTTCCTGTATCTTACTATTCATTCATTTGCCCTAACATCGATTGAATGCTGACATTATTCGTATGGAACTTATGTCAAATTTTAACCTATAATGAGGCAAATGAACGGTCGGTGAGGTATAGAAACCGGCCATTAGCCACCGGCTGCCAGTTGGCGAGTCATTTACGCATAGCCAAAAAACCATCAGCTGACAGCCAGCCAATGGATAATCATTATCCGGATGGCTAAGTTTTTGCGATTTTACATAGTTACCCACCGCTACCTGATTAGGCAATTCATCATTCTACTATATTTTACTTCCATTATACTGAAATTGTCGTAAAAAACATCCTAATTTTATAAACATTATATTATTATTATTAAACTAGCGTTTTTTACTATCTTAATGGCCGATATTTCAATTATCAGATAAAAGTTATCAGTCGAATAAATTATAACCTAAATTCAAAGTTGTTCTTTTTAAATTTTCAATTGTTGTGTTTTAATCTATAGAATAACGCCAATGTGGTGATTGAAAAATCGGCCCTAATTTAAACAATTAAAATAAATACTATAAATATCTCAGATGAATAAAATAAGTAGACAGAACCCCGATTTGTCAGACTGAAACCAGCTAAAGGAAGCCGGTCGTGCCACAGTGCGTTACGAGAGCTTAGTATTAAATGTTAGTACGGATTAGCGATGAGCAGTACACGTGTTAGCCAGTACATTTGTCCCGCAAAAATTACATTTGTACTGATAGGGCTCAAAATTTGAAATGTGCCACTTTAAAATTTTTGTCGCGCTACTACTCAAAAGTAAGAGGAAAAACGGAACGAGGCTTATGCTGCAACAGTACAATAACGCCTCACTAGATATTCACGAGGACGAGAGGGACAACATGACACTGTCATAGTACGACTGTTAGTAAAATGAGGTGACCGAGGCCGAGCACATTCGATCCTTAACGAACATTTCCGAACTAGTTTTGAACGGGACGAATGAGGGAATGACGCTCACCGCCTCAACGGCCTCATCGCTTCAAATATACTCCCGCGGTACAAACTGTACAAATGTCCTCGCCTCATTTGAAGTGGTACATTGTACTAGTTTAGTACAAAAACCATGGCATTTTAAAATCATGTACTGCCCAACGCTAGTACGCATAGAGGTGGAATAGCTTTCAATAGATACAATGCACAAGTAAACCACGTGTCTACTACATAAGTTTACGCACACAACTTTATAAAAAATGCTGTATTTCATTACACGCTTTTGTTCACGGAGGCTCTATACTTTTACGCGTCTGAAGTTTAAAGGAACAAAATGTAAATAGCGAGATAGATCAAGAAATAAAAATACACGTATAGGTAAATTAGCGTCGAGAAGCTTTTGCGTTTGTAGTAGTATTTATACATTTAGTATATTTACAAGAAGTGGTCGCCCATGGTCGAAATTAGACCATAATAATGAATTTAAATTATAACTTTGAACATTATTAAGGTTCTGTTGTCAAAGACTATATACTTCTATAATCACAGATTTCGCCAAGGCTACACTGTTAATTTGACTTTAACAACAAGCAAAAGAGTATATATGCGTGTGTCTGTCAAATACATGGTAGTGTGTGTAATGTTTTTTTTTATTGATTTGATGTATTTTTTATGTATAACTTTTAAAAAAATAATAACATTCTACACCCCGTCTATATATAAACTTTAAGTGTGCGAAATTTCATACTCCTCGTCCACGCAATTTTCGTGAAAGGGGGTACAAAGTTTTTGCATCGCGTATTAATATAATGATTCTAAACTAGAAATTTAAAATTCCTTGTACAGTCAGCAAAAAGAAGTTCGTTACATTTTGAAGAAGAAAACATATTTACAATCAAAAGTCAAATAAATAATAATTATTTACATTGGTAATTGTTATGATGTCTGACTATTTGGTTTTAGTCTGATAATTAATAAATTAATTGTTTTTGTGGTTCATTTTTGTTATTTATTGTTCAGTGTTATTATTTGTTGCTTATTGTTGTTATTTGATATTAAATTTGTTATATAAAAATGTATTAAAATGTAAGCTTTTGACTTCCCAAACTAAGGAAGTATTGTATATTTTGTACAAATATTTCGAAAATGAGTGCAATACTCCCGCTCAGTTAATTGCTAAATCAACCAATCAAAGTCTTAGTACAGAAGACCTAATTACATGCGACCGAGATCTGACACATGTAAATATATTATACCTAAATATAATAATGTGTATGGGACAAGGCGCGAGGAATATATGATACCAAATATTATAAATGATCTCCCAGAGGACCTGCAAACCAAGTACGAAAATAACCATAAATTAATCAAGTATAATCTTAAAAATAATAAAACTACGTTTTAACGGTTTTAAGCGCGGTAATATTATTTGATTTTGGTTTTTCCGACGTTTCGGCCACTTTTCAGTGGCCGTGATCACGGAAGACAAAGATGTCAAGTGTCAACGAGTATTGTTAAAGTTTTATTTAGCCTACCGCCAACTTATTAATTTTAATTATTTAATTTTTAATTTTGTTTATGGTTATTATTTAATCTATGGGAGCCTAATCTAATTTACTACCGCTTCGCAACATGTTATGGCTTGAAGAGAAGAAGCGGCGCAAGAAACTCTTCAGCAAACATGCCTAGCTCTAATAATTTTAATATCCCACTCCAGGATGCAGGGGTTTACAAGCTTGATTGTGAGTGTGGATTGTCATACATTGGGCAAACAAAGAGGAGCATAAAAACACGAGTAAAAGAACACATTGCTGACATGAAACACACAAGGTCTACGAAGTCTGCGATCAGTGAACACACGCTGGATAAACCCAACCACTACATCAGATTCGATAACCCACAAATCCTCGCGAAAGAGAATCGTTTCATACCTAGAATGATGCGTGAGGCTATTGAAATCAAAAAACACCCAAATTTCAATAGAGAAGATGGTTGGCAAGTACCACCTGTTTGGGATCCAATTATCAAAACTATTAAGAACCAAACCCAGCAAAAACCAGCTGCCAGACCTCAAGACAATGTGAGCTCTTTCTGCGTACAACGGAACACAAACCAACTTGACTGATAATTACTTTTATTTTTCCTTCCACCCATTTTAATATTATATAAAATTATTAGAGCTAGGCATGTTTGCTGAAGAGTTTCTTGCGCCGCTTCTTCTCTTCAAGCCATAACATGTTGCGAAGCGGTAGTAAATTAGATTAGGCTCCCATAGATTAAATAATAACCATAAACAAAATTAAAAATTAAATAATTAAAATTAATAAGTTGGCGGTAGGCTAAATAAAACTTTAACAATACTCGTTGACACTTGACATCTTTGTCTTCCGTGATCACGGCCACTGAAAAGTGGCCGAAACGTCGGAAAAACCAAAATCAAATAAAATTACCGCGCTTAAAACCGTTAAAACGTAGTTTTATTATGTATACAAGTCGCGAAAACTTAAGAAAATATTATAATCTTAAAAGATTATATACTGATTCCCAAAGCGGACCATCATGTGCAGTCCTGGGACTTAAATGAGAACCATATACTAGAATGATGATACCCCTCCGCTTTATTATCAAATCGGAACTAAACACTAGAATGATGATAACCCCTACGCGCCTCTGCTCCTATTTATTAAAATAAAAATATAGTGTACACGACTCCCTGCGGCACGAATAAACCCATGAGGTTTCTGTGCCACAGTTCAAATGTGAATGTAATGTATATGAATGTAAGCATATTGGATAATAAATTTAAAAAAAAAACCGGAATTTCATTGACTTCCATCCTAAAGGTGGTATCAGAAAACAAATGTCATTCTTCAGAACGAGGACAAACAATTTAGTATTAAAAACCAATAATAGACTAACAATTTAGTATCTTTAATATTAATATTTATTATTTTACTATCGTTTAATATCATCAGTTTCATACTAAGTATTTGCCTATAAAAATATATAAAAAGTATTATTTTATTTATTTATGTGCTGACCGTACACTACTACAAACGTCTCGAAGCTAATTTACATGTACATTGATTGTTTAAGGCGCCTATTGCCGCAAAAGGTCGAAAGTTGAGTCGAAATTTTTGTTGGATTTAAAATTACTGACCAATAATTTACCAAAAAAAAATAAGGTAAATCATCATGATATGAGACGTAACGTGGTTTTTTCATAATTTTTCTATAATGATTTTAAGTTGAGAATAAAATTCCTTCAAGTTGTTGACACGAAACCATTTTACTTCCGATGATTATTTTTTTTTATTGCAGGAGTAATAGCAGACAGGCAGACGGCCCACTTGATGCAAAGCGGTTACCATCGCCTATGGACATTTGCAACATCAAAGGTGCTACAAATGCGCTGCTGCTCTCTTAGGAAGACTGGTACCTGGTCACTAATGCCGGAACACAACACAATGTTGTTATGGCAGCATACTCTAGACCAGGGGTGGTCGCCATCCAGTCGAGCAAATGCCCTACCACCTGGCTGTGGGCTGTTTTGTCGCCTCTTACGACAGGCCGCCCCAACGCAGGAAATTGTATTCTTTCTCCGTTCCTGCACGGATGAAAAAATCATTTCATTCGGATTATCAAGAGGATAACGAATACCCGGGACACAAAGTACCGCAGAATTTGAAAAAGAATGTAAGCTATCGTTTAAGTTATAATTCAAACCGCTCTGGGGAAAATTCCCGCGGGATTCCCAGGATTAACAATATCACACATTTTATTAAATTAAATTTTCTATCGATCATTAAAAAAATCACATCGGAATTCGTTTTTTTTGTTATCTGGCCATTTTATATAATTCCTAGAGAAATTCCCGCGGTATTCCCAGGATAAAAAGTGCAGAGTTTAATTCTAAGAATTTGCTGTCAATTAGCGAAGAGTGCATCCAAATCTCCCTGGTAGTTTTTACGTGAACCCCGAACAAACAGACAAGAAATCTTAAAAAATGGCATTGTGTTCTCCGTCGTTTATATAGTCTATTCCAGTTGCTTTTTTTTTAAATAGCTGTAATATACAGACACGGCATGTTTCGAATTTTACAATATTATAGACATGTGGTAGGTATTTTGCCAGGTGGTAGGGTATTTTCCTGACTGGATGGCGACCACCCCTGGTCTAGAGTATGCCGCCATAACAACCTTGTGTTGTGTTCCGGCATTAGTGACCAGGTTCCAGTCTCCCTTAAGAGAGCAGCAGCGCATTTGTAGCACATTTGGTGTAGCAAATGTCGATAGGCGATGGTAACCGCTTCCCATAAAGTGGGCCGTCTGCCTGTCTGCTGAACTACTGCAATAAAAAAAATGTATATTTTGTATACAGTTCTAAAAAAATTTTCTTACTTTATTATATAATATCACGTCATCTTTATCATATCATGACAACGCGAACGAAGTTTTCTGGCACGGGATAGTAAAAATTAAATTTCAACTTATTTACATTTGAAACATGCGGCCTTGTGAGAGTCGTGAATTGCTAATAATAATCGAGAAAAAACACAAAACTGAAATCTATCCAAGACATCAAGACCGTAGTAAATAATGAAAATATCATTTACGAAATTTAACATGCCTGGAATTGAACCCGTTGCAATGAGCTAAACGCGCAAACAATTAAACCACTCAACTATCGAGGTCGCAAATTAATTACTTACATTCATTTCTTCGCCAAAAACGGCTTGAATTTTCACAAAAATAATCATTTTTCTACAAAAACAATAACAAGGTACAATTTTTATTGAGATTTAATTTATTATTTCTAGGTCTTAATTAGAAAAAGGACAGTATACAAACTTAACATTTAACCACAGCGTAGAGATGATAACAGTAGTGACACGAACTTATATCGAGGGCTTCATAACATATCGAGCCTTTACCGCCATTTTATCGTAAGCGACATTTGGACCTCAGATAATTTTTTATTGCAAAAGGGTATTTTAAACTATTATTTAGTTTTAAGAATAGTTTCATTTCATTTATTTATTTATTTAATTAATAATAATAATGGGTGAAGGTAAGGAAAGGAATGCTCCGATGGTTCGGGCATGTAGAAAGAATGCATGATGAAAGAATGACTAAACAGATATACAATGCAAAAGTGGATGGATGCAGAAGTCGTGGAAGGCCACGACACACCTTCCATGATCACATTGATCGTGTACTAGCAGAAGGTGATGTCAGGAGCCTTAAGAACAGACGAGCTTGCATGACAAGAGTTATGAATGTCAAAGAGGCAAGTGAGGTGTGTAAGAATAAGCCTAAATGGCACTCTGTTGTTCGTGCCTACCCCGCGAGGGAACTGGCGTGAAGTTATGAATGAATGAATGAATGAATGAATAATAATAATATTTATTGACACCAAAATTACATATCTGTCACAAATACAAAATATAAATCTTTTCTTAATAATTAAGTTAATTCGTTAACTAACACCTGAACTAGGCCGAGCCTGTTTTTTAGGTGTTAGTCCCTTCCTGTGTCTTAAAGAGAAAATGTAAGATTTAAATGTTATATTTTGCAAAAATAAGATTAAAACTTGCTTTCGTAACTAGCTAGATTTATTAATATTTATTTCTTACTAAATTATTTAAATTAACAGTACAAACAAAGTTTCAACATCATCATATCTACATTGTTTTAGCCAATCTATTAAAACTTCTTTACATTGATATTTGTTGAGGGGGTTTTGTTTTGTTTGGGAAACATACAATAATTAATATTCTTAAATATAAAACACAAAATTAATACATTATATCAATCAAGTTTCCACTAAAAAATAAATTATATAATAAAAATTGGCTGAAATAGTTAATTACAAAACTTTAATTTCAGTTTTTGATTCAATACGGTTTAATCACTAAAACTGAAAAGTCTTAAAACAAAATAATAGTATAAAATAAGTTTTGCAACAAAAAAATATGCTTAGTTACAAATGTCGCTTACGATAAGATGGCGGTGAAGGCTCGATATAGGCTATAGGCAAAAATGCGATATTTTTTTTTGTTGTTTACTAAAAACTATGCATGTTACAATTTAGAAAGTCTTACTAGTATGCAAGTTGTAACTAAAAAAAAGATTATTCCAAATTTCAGCCTTATACAATCAACTAGTTTTGTTTTTGTTCATAATTTTGTCCCTTGTGTAAAAGGGACACTTTTGTCTGTACGCCCATTTGTTATGAAACCCTCGATATTCAGACATTTTGCAGAAAGTACTGGTACGATGCAATTAAGTTATATAAAAACTTACATTAGTAAAACTTAACGGTTTTAGGCGCGGTGATTTATTTTATTTTTATTATTCCGACGTTTCGGCCACTTCTCCGTAGCCGTGATCACGGAAGACAAAGATGTCAAGAGTCAATGAGTATTGTTAAAGTTTTATTTAGCCTACCGCCAACTTGTTCATTTTAATTATTTAGTTTTAATTTTGTTTATGGTTATTATTTACTCTATGGGAGCCTAATCTAATTTATCAAATAAATCACCGCGCTTAAAACCGTTAAAACGTAGTTTTATTAACTTACATTAGCTTCACAAAAAATACATGAGATATTAAGTTTATTATAGCAGCAGTGTCTTCAAGTTATATTATTTCGGGACACGTCGAGCAATTTAAAATTTAAAAGATCAAGCCTTTCTCCTCCTCCTTTAGCCTCGTACCCTTTTGATGTGCTAGAGCCATGCTGATCATTACGCTGCATTTTGATTCAAATGATTTTCTTAAAAATTTGTTTCACAGTTACACGTTACAAGTAAGGTGAGAAATGAGTACATAAGGGGATCTTTGAAAGTTGCACCTGTGAGTAATCTGACCTATAAGCCGCGCGCAGAAGGTCTACCGATGACTACTTACTATCTTCTTATACTAATATATAAAGCTGAAGACTTTGTTTGTTTGCTTGAACTCGCTAATCTCAGGAACTAGTGGTTTGATTTAAAGAAATCTTTCAGTGTTAGACAGCCCATTTATTGAGGAAGGTTATAGGCTATATATCACCACGCTAAAACTAATAAGAGCGGAGCACCAATGAAGAATGTTTCAAAACCGGGGATTTTTTAACTTACTTTTTTTTTAAACTACTACACGCGGACGAAGTCGCAGGCAGAAGCTAATTATTGTATATATTTATGTAAAGTGTATAAAATAATAAATTTATTGCAACAACTAGTTATGTAACCTTTTTTGTCAACCCTACTGACCATTGACGCGTGACATCATGAGGCTATCGGCAAACCTTCTGCGCACGGTTAATAATGTGCATATTGTTACAATTACCACGTGCTAACGACGACCTGCATCGTGATGAAACTTGCACATCGAGATAACCGATGTGTCAAACTTGCCAAGCCGCCTTGGACAAGCGTGGCGGGTATACTGTTCATTCTCCTATAATGGGAAGCCCGAGCCTAGCAGTTGGAGGTTTATAGGCAGTTACCTTTTGTTTTATTGGAGCTGGACCCAGTTGAATAGCCGCAGATGGCTGTTTCAGCGATATCGGACTTTGGGGGCTTCCCGACTCCGTGGGAGCGGAGGCGTTCAGCCCGGAAGCAGCGCGCTCGAGGAGGCACCTCCTGTGAGGTTCGACCTAGGCTCGACCGCTGCGGGGGATTGACTCTATATTGAGAATTAGCCGTAAAAGGCTGAATGAGCTAAGCCACCAGGCTGAAGTGATTATTTGGGGACTAATTATCGAATCCGCCGACGAAGCCGATCCTAGTCTATCATTACTACCGCTTCGCAGCGTGTTATAGCTGGAGGAGATGAAGCGGAGGAAGAAACTCTCCAGCAACACGCCTAAGCTAATCGGGCAGATACCTCTATAATCTCTTTCTCTATATATATGTTGCGAACAGAGAGCACCCCCCTGATCCACCCGCCGGAGCATACCCACTCTCCGCGCCCTGCATACCACCGACGCGACGCCCATAGCTCGCACAATTAGCAGCTAGGCGTCGGACGGTACGCGGTATATAGGAGCGGCCTTGGAGGCAAAATTAACACAATTCTCATTGACGATTTTCCACTCACTCTCTCTAGTCTCTCGCACAATTTGTAATTACTTCTTCATGTATATTTTTAATTTAATAATAATAATCATACAGTCCATTCTATCGAGTTTAATTACCAAACAAGAAGCAACTGCCACTAATAATATATATAAATATTATAAATACCCAAGTTTGTATGAATTGATGTATGGATATATGTTTGTTACTCTCACGCAAAAACTACTGAATGGATTTTGATGAAGCTTTACAAGTAATATAGCTTACACATCAGAATAACACATAGGCTATAATTTATAAAGATATAGTGTGAATTATCCAAAATATAACGATATTCCATAAACCGCGGGCGCAGTTAGCAATATAATACACGGTAAACTTTTCTGGATTCCAAATCGTGTGACTACTGTTTTGTACTTTACACTGCGGCATTACATTACAAAAGGTACATTTTCTCTAAGCTAATATTTGAACATGTTTCTTCGGTTGTTCTTTTGGCTCTTTCAATATGTACGATGTGGTACGCCTTAACGAGCCCACTGAGTCTGCAAGAATAAATATTTTTTAAAATCTCAAAACACGCTCTAGCCACAACAAATTCTTTCACGTGCCCTGTAGAAGAACTAATTATGGCTTAAATGAAGTGCTTGCTCGTCTCACTGCGACTTATAACAACGAATTGAATGATATAGATATTTTCTATCATTCAAAATTAATTTATAAATCAAAGAGACCTATTTGGACTCTTGTTATACAATGCAAGAAAACTTAACTTATTTGTATTGTATTCTACTCATAGTCCCTCAAAACTATAAGTACTACTGAGCCTAGTTCACAGTCTTCTATGGGTAAGGTGCCCAGAAGGCTGTCTACGTTTCCTCGCTGGATGGCCATACTGATCCGTTGGCCGAGGTAAGCACCAGCCCTCTGATCACCCGAAGAGTCAATGAGTCGTTTCGATAAATTTTGGTAGAGGCTCATGGCCTCAGGACCCCACGGTCCAAGCGTCTCGACAGCAAACGGCACAAACATATAACTCTCACAGAGGGTTGCATATTTGCGCCGCTTGAGTGATTCGGCTGTTTCCGCCGCTGAACCGGCTGATTTAGACGTGTCTGGTAAATGGGATGCGGCCAACGTGTCTACGCAAGTCGCATCCCACACCAAAGGCTTGCCACGCTACCAGGGAATTAGAGTCATTCCGTCGGAACGCCTACCATCGTCACGTGCAATACCGTTCGGCTCCAATAAAGCCGGCACGTTAGCGGTGGCAAGCGCCCTCCGTAAGACATCATTCAAGGCAGCGTGGCGTGACCATCTGCCGGCACTGCGGCGGCAAGAAACACCGTGGTATCCCGGGCCGATTACCTCTGTTCCACAGAAGCATGTGTGTGGTGCACATATGCGAGAACTATGTGCACTCAAAGTATGACAATCAAAGATACTATAGAAATTAGGCTAATATTTTAACTGTTTATTAGGCACCATAAATATCCAAGCCTTTGTCTGTATAGTTTTATTTTTAGATTGTATGACATGTATTACTGCATTATATATATATGAATATTATAAATATATATAATGCATGACAAGAGTTATGAATGTCAAAGAGGCAAGTGAGGTGTGTAAGAATAAGCCTAAATGGCACTCTGTTGTTCGTGCCTACCCCGCAAGGGAACTGGCGTGAAGTTATGTATGTATAAATATATATAATATGAATATCTGTACATTTATTAAATATTATTTTTTAGTTACTTATATACAATATATATTATATAGGAGACGCTACAGCAGGCATTATTTTATTTTACATTGTTCTACATTTTTTATTTTACATTATTTTACTTTGATAAATATACTACATTTATATAGAGCTTAACATAAACTCCTTATTGCGGTCTTGGTCTAGTACAGATACACTGTAAAGCGTGAACTATCCAGTAATTGGCAACATTCATAATAAACAGAGTTGATTGTTTTAAATTATAAATATAGCTGTTGGATATGTAATAAATAAATAAATAAGCTGTTATTGTCATCTGTCTTACAATTTGTTAAACGTAAGACCTTGAATGAAATGTTTTTTTTTTACTTCGAAGCTGGCAAAGAGGCAGACGGCCCAACTCTAGGACAGCGCCGTAAATAAGCCCTATGCGAGCTTCTATAACTGCACTGTTGTTTTTTTTTATATTATAGGTAGGGTACCTAGCTAGAGCAATGCTATGTACAGGCCTACTTTATTTTATTCGGGGGGATAAAAAAACGCACAAGGACCTTGCTGTCGGTGGACCAATTATCTAATATTTTGGAAGAATTTTTTTTTTTTTAATTGCAGGAGTTCAGCAGACAGGCAGACGGCCCACTGGATGGAAAGCGGTTACCATCGCCTATGGACATTTGCAACACCAAAGGTGCTACAAATGCACTGCTGCACTCTTAAAGGAGACTGGAACCTGGTCACTAATGCCGGAACACAACTCAGGGTTGTTATGGCGGCATACTCTAGACCAGGGGTGGTAGCCATCCAGTCGGGCAAATGCCCTACCACCTGGCTGTGGGTTGTTTGGTCGCCTCTTACGACAAGCCGCCCGGCCGCAGGAAATTGTATTCTTTCTCCGTTCCTGCACGGATAAAAGAAGAACAAAAGAACAACTTTAAAGAAGTAGAACAAATTTAAAGAAGTAGAACAAAAAAATGAGCGCGTTGTTTTGTCTAATTTAACAGACGTTTTTGATGATACTGGCATGTAAATATATTTTTACCCCGGTATATTTCACAAGTTAAGAACCAGTCTAGATCTCCCACGCCTTACATCAATTCTCCAGAACGGTAGTTCGTTTGCTTCGGAGCGGGTGACAAGTTTAAGACCTGGTCTGATCTTCCCTGTCTTAGTTTTAAACTAGTAATTGGACCTACTTATGCAAAATGGAACCAACCCACATACTGACAGTTTTGAGAAAAAGCCGTTTTTATTCAAATTTTGCGTACAAAAAAATATGTCCATATTTTGGAAAAAAACATTCAGAATATTGTATATTATATTTTCTCGTTATGATTTTTATTGAGTGGATAGAAGGTGCATTTTGAAAGTCTTCTGCATCCTTAACCCAATTTTGGCATGTTTGTGGATTGGTTCTGTTTTGCATAAGTAGGTCCAATTGATTAAGCATTAATATTGTGTTGTTTACGTTACCCGATTCCCTGTAAGGAGAACTAAATAGGAGAAGTCTTTGCTCTCATCGTTTTTAATTTCTCATACTTCACCTGTATGGAAATCGACGATCTATTCCCGGTCGTCGATTCCCATAGCGCTAGCTGAGGTGGTTAATCCAGCTCTTCATCATATAAGCGGGGCTGGTATTCGCCCATAACATACATACATAACTTCACGCCAGTTCCCTTGCGGGGTAGGCACGAACAACAGAGCGCCATTTAGGCTTATTCTTACACACCTCACTTGCCTCTTGTGATGCATGCTCGTGTGGTCTTAAGGCTCGTGACATCACCTTCTGCTAGTACACGATCAATTTGATCATGGAAGGTGTGTCGTGGCCTTCCACGACTTCTGAATTGTATATCTGTTTAGTCATTCTTTCCACATGCCCGAACCACCGGAGCATTCCTTTCCGTACCTTCACCCCGACACTCTCTTTCAGATCAACTCTCTTTCTTACTTCGGTATTACGAACGCGGTCCGCGAGCGTCACTCCGCTGATTTTGCGCAGTGCTCGCGTCTCGACCGCGTTTACTCTACTTTCATGCTCTCCCTTCCATACCCAACTCTCGCTTCCATACGTGAGCGTAGGTACCAGCACCGCGTTGTGTATGGCAAGCTGGGCCTTCTGTCTGAGGTTCTTAGCGCCTAGAAGTTTACCTAACGCTCCATTCGCACTATTCCCCAAATTCACTCTTCTTTCTATACAGCGGTGTACCTTCCACTCCTGCTAAAAGCACATCCAAGATATACAAACTCATTCACTTGCTCCAGCATAACATCATCGACCATTATCCTTGCATTCGTTCTGGTTTCTTCTCTTTCAAACACCATAACCTTTGTTTTCTTCGCATTCAAATGTAAGCCTCTCGCCTGACAGTCATCTTTCATCATTGTGACTAGTGTTTGCAGTTCTGGTGGCGATTCGGCTAAAAGCACGGCATCATCCGCATAAAGCAAGGTGTTTACAACGTTACGTTTTATTAGCAGCCGTGTAAAATACATCAGTTTTCTATAAAACAATTCTTAATATAACAATACTAGGGGCGCAGCGGGAACTTATCAGAAGCAAACCGAAAAAATTATAGCCCTGCCTAGTCTGGCCATTCTTGCGCCCCCCAGAGTCTACGCCCTGTGCCTGAGCACCGGTGACACCGCCCTATATACGGCACTGCTCTAGGACAATGGTTACCGTCGCCTATAGGCGCTTTCAACAACAACCCCAAGTCTATAACTATAACAAAAGAAAATCATGCCAGTGCGAGTCAAGATCCATTCGACTGAAAGATGGTTAAATATGCGTAGTCCCTAATAATTGACATTGAATCAGTTTCGGTCAATATTAAACCGAGATGGATTTCAGAGTTTAGTTGAATGTGGTTCAGCGGGCTAAGCCTTTGCCGGCCTACGTCAGTTCAGCGCAGAATTTCCGGGTTCCAATCCTGGATGGTCTGATGGTTATTTACTATGGTCTGGGTGTCTGGCATAGGCCCCAGAGTAGTCCGTTGTAGATTACCCATAACACAAGCGTCCTTCAATATGTGTGTGTTCGTCTGCCAATTATCTATATAAATAAAAATGAATCGTAGAAATGTATGTACGTGCATAACTTGAGAACGACGTCACCGAATTTGCTGAATTTATTTGTGTGTGTTTGAGTGGGTCCCGGGAGTATTTATATTCACAACTGGAACCTGTCGGTGGCGCTGGAATTGGGTCCTAGATTTTTCTTTTTACAGGGCAGGTCAACGTCTGCCAGGACTTCTAGTTTATTTAAAAGTTACGATTCTATTTCGATTCGATTGCCGATTTGAATTACAGACTCAAGACACAGAGGTGAAGCCTTACCAGTCTTTGGGAATGCAAAATGGCAATAGAAGGATAGGAGAAGACTCAGACAAGACTCAATTTGATCATGGAAGGTGTGTCGTGGCCTAAATTTGGAATATTTTTAAACCTGTGGACATGAAAAAATGAGCTTTAGCATATTGCATATTTTAGCATTTTCTGAAATTTTTGTATCTTTCGAATTTCAAGTACTATTGATAGCAATTTTTTTATTTGATTGACTTATTGTTCACACCCCTGTAAGATATTTACTCTGTGCAAAAGACTGATAAGCCCATAGACAATGTTTTTAAAATAGTTAGTGGAATGGTAACTCTGTTATGAATTAGGGACTTTCCCGAATACAGAATAGTATAAGATTTTGTTTATATTCGGATTCGGATCTTACAACACTTTCAAGTGCACGTTGGTACCGACACTTGTATTGTGATAGCTTTA
Source organism: Dendrolimus kikuchii (assembly GCA_019925095.2). NCBI lineage: Eukaryota > Metazoa > Arthropoda > Insecta > Lepidoptera > Lasiocampidae > Dendrolimus > Dendrolimus kikuchii. Next base: position 9,228,636 of record CM034415.1, read on the forward strand.
AAATAAACGTTTGTTCCTATGTCCTATGTGTGTGCTTAAAAAGTAGTTTTCGATTGACTCTGGAGAGATAATATGGCTCCAAAATATGAACAACATTATCGAGAAGAGTGAAAGAAGATGAGCGAGTTTAAACACTGGTTAAGACGAGCTAAAGAAGATTCGACGAAAGCTTACTGCAAATACTGTAAGTGCAACATTATAGCCAAAGTATAGAGTCGATTGTGATGCCAATGACTATTGATTTTGAAGTTGGCCCTTCAACATCACAAGCACAAGCTCACGACGATGATGATATTGATGATCTACAAATATTATTTGATTTATCTTCATGATTAAATATACTTAAAAATTGCACTGCGTTTTTAATTACACTACCTAATTGCAATTATTTTCGTTTTTAATTCATTTAAACAAGATTTGTCATTTTTATTAGCATATTAAAGTTTGATCTAGCACATTTTTAGCATTATCACCGCCAAATTCTAGCATTTTTTCCATTTACAAAGTTTAACCATGAAAATAGAAAAATACAATATTACAATTAGGTACCAATTACATGAATTCTAACATGTTATTCTGAGATTTATCTGTGTGCGTCTTGTCAATCGCGCCCCCCCCCCCCTCGTCTCACACACCACCACCCCCCCCCCCCCATACCTCAGAAAGTGACTAGCGCTCACGCGCGCACTATATCAGCAGAGATGGCGTTAACCGACATGAATAAACATTTAAACATATTTATGAAGATAGGCCCTGGTGTAAAAACGGGGTGGACTGTTGGTACTGGTTTTCCTTTGGTTGGGAAAAGCGTATGTGTGGAACTTACGTGATTTGTGATGCTGCGATCTTCTTTAGGCCGGCCCGTGTTCTTTCTTCTTACAACATGAATTAACCACATACAAACACACTGGACTGGATTGGAGCACGGAAAAGGCACTTTAAATTATTATTTTTAACTTGCGGAAGCGGGGAGGGGATGTAATATCAGAGCGGGCGCAGGAAGAGAGAGACGCGTGAAACGTCAAAAGACATTCATTACAAGACGTCACTGTCAATGACAATTTTGAGGTTTTTTTTACGCGGTAAGGCTCTGGCCTTAACAGGCCCTACGCCATTGGAATTTAACAGAATACCGAAATTAGGTAATTCTGCGATTGAGCAGAATTATCTCTCTTCCCCCCCCCCCCCTCGACGCGGGAGTAGGCTTATATGCAAAGGGCTTGCAATGAAAAAGTACTCACTATAGTGGCGACACCTTCCGAAGGAGTGGTGTGCGCAGCTCCTCGGCGAGGGCGATGGCGAGGCGGGCGCCGAGGCCGGGCCCCGCCGCGCGCCTCGCTACGACCACCGCAGCTCCTTCAGCTCCACGCTGTTGCTGCCACTTTCCTGGATCTGGATATACGGATTCACTAAGAAAACAACGTAATAGTACAAAACGATTAACATTCATTCACTCACTTGCGCACTCACTGACTCACTCACTTAATCACTCGCTCGCTCACTCATAGCCAGTGATTAAATTAAACTATTAAGGAAAGGTAAAAATTGCACTGCGAGAGATATTTTATTAACAGATTAAATGGACCATTACATTTCGAAGGGAAAAAATTTATGTGACAAAAGTCAAAAATCAATTGTTTGTTGGTGTTGCCAACAGCCAGTATCACTAATTCACTCATTATTTAATTTTAATTGAGTCATTTGACCAGACAAAAACAGCTCCACGCTCTTGCTGCCAATTTCTTGGATCTAGATATACGGATTCACAAACACTAAGGAAACAACGTAATAGTACAAAACGATTAACATTCAGTCACTCACGTGCGCACTCGCTGACCCACTCACTCACTCGCTCGCTCGCTCACTCATAGCCAGTATCAATGATTCACTCATTATTTAATTTTAATTGAGTTATTTGGTCAAATAAAAACAGCTCCACGCTATTGCTGTCGCTTTCTTGGATCTACATACATGGATACACAAAGGCTAAGATAACAATGTAACAATACAAAGAGCTTTACTTTAATTCAGCCACTCACTCATGACACACTCACGGGCTCACTCCCTCGATCACTGACTCACTTACCCGCTCACTCACTCCCTTACTCAATCAATTACTCGTTCATAACCGGTGTCACTGATACATTCATCACTTAATTTTTTAGTGCTTTGATCTGATAAAAACAGCTACAAACTGTTGTTGCCACTGTCTTAGATCTAGATACAAGAATACATAAAAACTTAAAAAATAATTAAACAATACAAAGGACTTGTCATTAATTCACTCATATACACACTCACTCATTAAATCATTCACTCACTGACGCACTCACTCACTGACTCACAGCCGATACTTCTATCTTACTATTTTTTTATTATTACTATCATACCTCATATCTAGATGGCGCTGGAGGCACGTGGGTTGCCGGGGAGCACCTGGAGCACCCCGGCCTTAATACAGTCCTACTTGATGATCCACCACGCATAGCCGTTCTCAACTCCTGAAAAGTGTAATGACAAAACTATAATATCAGTGATATATAAATAGATAGATAACAATTTATTGCTCACCAAAGTTACAGACAATACATTAATTGAAATATTTTAGGCAAAAAATAAGCGGTCAGTATTGTTATAAGCACCACGTGCTAACGGGGAAGAAATACATCGTGATGAAACCTGCACATCGATACAAACGATGTGTCCAACCTGCCTAGCCGCCTTGTACAAGCGTGGCGGGTATAAGGTCCGTTCCCCTAAAATGAGAGGCGCGAGCTCAGATGCAAAAATTTAAATGTTCCTAGACTTTTAAAATACATATCAAATTTTTTTAATATATTATAAATACATACTCATGATATATATTTTACTAATAAAAAGTTATCATATAATAATAATAATAATAGCCCATGAACGTCCTACTGCTGGGCTCAGGCCTCCCACTATAGGGGGACGTATAGTATACCCGCCACGCTTGTCCAAGGCGGCTTGGCAGGTGTGACACATCAGTTAATCTCTAATACGCGCTAATCTCTGGAACTACTGACTACTGGTCTGATTTGAAAAATTCTTTCAGTGTTAGATAGCCCATTATATATATATATATATATATTATCACGATAAGACCAATAGGAGCGGAGCACCAATGAAGAATGTTTCAAAATAGGGGGTTTTCTTTATTTACATTTTTTTTACTATTCCACGCGGACGAAGTCGCGGGCAAAAGCTATCTATACATATAATAAAATTGAAGAGGTCGAATTTCTGTACAATGAAAAAATGCTAAAAACCGAATCAGGGGGATGTAAGAAGTGAAATAGAACTAATTTAGATTTTTTTCAATTATTTTGTTTCTCTGTTTGTCTGTGTGTCTGTTTGTCCGTTTGTCTGTCTGTTTGTACGGGCTAATCTCTGAAACGACTGGGCCGATTTAAATGAAATTTTGTGGTAGCTTATATCCCTGGTCAACATATAGGATACTTTTGATCCCGAAAAATTAAAGAGTTCCCGTGGGATAGTTAAAAAAGCGTACCACGCGGACTAAGTCGGGGGCATCAGCTAGTCTTATAATATAACAGTTAAATAATTTCATAATATAGAGATAATTATGCCATTAGTGCTTCCTGAGCAGATTGCTAAACGTCAGTAACGTTCTCGCTTGACTTTCAAAGGCAGCGCATTCCAAAGTGTGGCAGCACTGTAAGAGAGTTGCCATAGAAGGTGATGTGCCGGATGGGACGCCGTCTCCTCCTTCTGCGAGCACGTCATGTTTGCGAAGGAGGAGACGGAGCGGGAGCGTGAGCGTACGTCTTTGCTCCGCTCCCGCCAAAGGAGGATGCGCCGACGCCGGAGGTCCGAGTTAGACCTCCGGCCACCGTAAGCGGGCGGCGCGGGTGTGGCCCCTAGGGGTATAGGGGTTCTCACTCATATGCCGTCGAGATGAGAGCGCAAGTGTTCCGCGCGCGCTCATCTCTCTTCCCGTGGGGCGCGTTACAGACCGCCCCACGCCTGGAATAGACCAAGAAGTAGCCGGGGGACACGTCCCCTGGTATAGGAAGAGACCCAGTAAGGGGGGCCCACGCCTGCCAGGGCACTGCGGAGTCGGGCAGCCCATTTCCCGTAGCCCTGACATAAGGCGCAGGACGGAACACCCAGGGGTTTTAGTGGGTATCCCTAACTGGGGAGTGGCAATAGCGTGGCACCGGTTCTGACCGCGCACGCTAGTACCACCCCCGATCTGGCGGATCCCACACACTCACACAGGTCGCGAACATCCCACCAGGCTTCTGTGCCTGTCGCGGCTTGGTCCTCAAACGGATTTCACCTGGCCAAAATAGAAAAAAAACAGGATGATGTGCGCAAATTGTGGGTAGTAGAGAGGCGAAGGAATACAATATATAATTTGGTATAACATTGCAGGTGTGTGTATTTTCACAAAATCAGCCGATTCGATTATTCGACAAGGGTAATTGATTTTTCAAAAATCTAACGATATTACTTTAGTGGTCGTCAAAATCGGTCTCAAGATTCTTTTGATTTCGTATAGTTCAGGATTTGGCTCTGAAGACTTGAAAAATTCAGCCCGTATACTATTTATAGCATTTGTTACTAGTAGCGCCATCTAGTATTTGCTATATGAACATATTACGATAATTAGTGTGATAACTAATCAGAATAAATTGTCGAGTTATTTATATTTCAAAATAATGAAGGTACTTTTGTATTACAACACTGTATAAATACTGCAAGCGCGCTGTGGATCGGGCAGTCTGCGATCTGAATTCAAACAAAACAGTTCTCAAAGTTCTAAGCAAATCAATAAACAGCCGTATAAGATAGTACCCTCATAAAAATTCTGTAACATCTTAGAATGAATAATAAGAAATGGAATTTAGACAAAAACGGCAGAAATTATTATCATACCTGTCCCATTTCGCTGCACAGACTCTGTCTACCCTGTGACGCGTTCTTCTTCGTGTTCCAACAGAACTCCAAAATGGCGACCACAATAGCCAAAGCCAGGCCGCAAAGTAGTGTCACGAACACACCACCTAGAAGAAAAAATATAATTTTGTTTACATGTTACTATGCAGACATTTTAAAACTAAATCTTATACTAATATATAAAGCTGAAGAGTGAGAGCTGATGACTCTGGCCGGAACGCAAGCACCAACTTACTGACCTAATGTCCATATTGTCATAACTGCTACGTGCTAACAACGATGAAGGAAAACATCGTGATGCAACCTGTACATCGAGATAACCGATGTGTCAAACCTGCCAAGCCGCCTTGGACAAGTGTGGCGGGTATACTGTCCGTTCCCCTAAACTGGGAGACCCGAGCCCAGCAGTGGGACATTTATAGGCTTTATATATATACTCACCAATATTCTGGACACCCAATGGATTTGCTTTTCCATCTTTCCCGTCTCTGTTACAGACATCGCCAGTGTTCTTCCACCATTTGTCGTACAGTATCTGGATTACCCCCTTTTCCTGGAGCTCCAGGATGGCCAGGGATATTTTATCCCGCCACGGACTACCTTTCCACGTTGCTATTCCATAACCCTTGAAAGTTTAAATATATAATTTTTTTAAAATTCCATGATCGTGATTGATCAATCACGACAAGACCGAGTATTTCTACATGAGACGTTATAAGAACACTCGTGTGAACGGAGAGGACTTGCATGTTGGAAATACCAGCAGAGGTTGGAAATACCAGCTAAAATTGAAGGAGGAGAACAAGTTGTTGGTGGCTGAAAGAAAGGTCCTAAGAAAGATCCTGGGCCCGACAGGGGGAAGCGATGGCAACTGGCGGATCCGAAAAATTGCCGAAATCGCAGAACTGGTGGATGAGCCCAATATAATAGGCGAGAGCAAGGCACATCGCTTGCGCTGGCTTGGCCACCTACATAGAATGGGGGAGCTGGGCAGACCAGCGGGACGGCGACCAGTTGGTCGGCCCAGATATCGCTGGAGTGACGCAGTGGAGGCTGATCTGCGCGAGGTTCTTGCCTATGACTTGCAGGAGACAGCGCTGAACAAGAAGAAGTGTTCTCATTTCGGAAGCCAGGACTCATTTTGAAGCGCTGAGCCGCAGCAGTTAGTTCAGTTAGTTAATAAATATTCCATACAAATATTTAAAAAGCGAAAGTAAATAATATACGTCTGTTAGGTTTTCACGAAAAATAGACGGTACCGATTTTGCTGCAAGGAGAATGTCCATTTTGGGTCCACCCTAAAATCTGATAAAAGTTTATCAAATATCTTTCTAGAATCCTTATATTAATTTCTATGTTATTACTGTAAAATTTTAGAATCCTTTGTAACCCAGTATAGAAATGACAATTACACAAAAATATTTTTGTTTTCCTATATCAACATCGATGGTCTGATCTTGGATTTTTAGATTCTTATTCACTAATATTTTACTTTTTAATTCAATGTTCAATCGACCAATTTTTTTTTTGTAGATTTGATACTTAATTAAATAGTAATAGATTCAAATCTACTATTACAACTTAGGCTCCGGCAAAGACAAATTCCACGTACAGATCTGTAAAAGCACATTTTATTACATGTCGGCATTTGAACTAATTGTAATCCTTTTATGATCGTCTTCATTTGTTCACTTATTTATTGGCATACGTTTCTAGTTATTGTGGAGAACAGCCTATTGTTCTATTGTACTCGTTTACGGCCGCTTGCATGCTGAATCATTAGCCAGGTGTTGCGGATTACAATTACAAGCTAATTTTAGGAAATTGTGTCGACGTTGCCGGGCGGGCACATTTGCATTTGTGAAGTATAAAACGAAGGCCTGATTGAGAGAGGGGGTCAGTTGAGCTACAACTACGATCTAGGCGTGACGTGTGTACATTCGGTAAATCTAATAAGTGACGGACTTTGCGTGTTTATTGAATTACGACCTTCTGTATCATGTTTGTACCTGTGTTATACGTGTTTGTATAGTTCTAATAAACTCTATAATAATTCTAACGGCATTTTAATTCGAGTCCCGCTAACTCGTAACACTACACAAAAAAATCTAATTAATGCATATATTTAACCTTTCCCAGCACTAGAAAAGTATTTGTATATACTTTATAAAAGCAGACTATTTAAAATCCTAAATTTGTTTGTACACTGAAATATTGTTTATGCCGTACCTTAGAGTCCAATAGACCTCCGATCTGGGTCAAGTTACAATCCCTCTGGACCCTATGGTCCAGCATCGTCGATTCCATAAGAAAAGCATAATTCCCAGCCAAGACCCTCTTAACACCTTCCTCGTATGAAGAGACTAGAGCTGGTGGAGATGCCGTCGACATATGTTGCCACATCTTCTGATATATGTCAATGTTTGAATCCTGTTTTAGGAATAATTACAGAAGAAATATTACATAACGTTAGGTTTTGTCATGAGAGTCAGTTCACAATTTAGTAATGTCAAGGTCTTAAAGATTTTGTATTGTTCTTTGGTGCGTAGTCTTCTAGAATACGCCTCACAGGCATGGAATCCAATGTATGATGTGTATGTTAATAGAATCGAATCCATACAACGTAGGTTTTTAAGATTTTTAGAGTTTAAATGCAAGGTTAGTGATAATCACTATGAAGCTAGATGTCTCAGACATCATATTTTGCCATTGCACAAAAGGAGGCAAATAGCAGATATAGTGATGCTAAGTAAAATTGCACAGTCTAAAATAGACTCGCCTTATTTATTATCTAAAATATGTTTAAAAGTGCCAACAAGACGATTCCGAAATCCAATACAATTGTTTGTTCCTCGGATATGTAGTAATTATAGGGCAAATTCTTATTTTAATCGTGTGTCAAATAACTATAATCTTTTAGCTGTTACACATGATATAGATTTATTTACTAGTAATCCACAGAATCTTAAGACGGCCCTGGTAAAGCATTGGTCTGAAAGTTAACAAGTTTCATGTAATAGGTCAGTTTTAAAATATTTCTTTTTTCTTTTTTAATTTCTTCTTCCTAATTTAATTTATAAAACGTAAAATATTCACTAGCAAGCATTATAGCTATCTACATGTGGAAACATTTAAATGGTTATAGACATTTAGTAGTATTTACTCAGTTATAAACCGTTTGTTTTCCGAACAAAAGTGCTATAAGTGTTCAGAGGAACATCCGGGTTCTAGTGCTAACTTGTGTTGATCGACTTTAATCCTTTAGCTCACTATTAGCACATATGTCGCGTCCGATTATAAGCCTCGGCGAAAGGCTCTCGTGCGACGACCGCGTAACGTCCTCACGGACAGGGTCGACGTTATCACAAAACGGCTGGCCCGGATCAGCCCGCCCGCGGTTAGGACGGCAGGCTGGCAGGCACGGACAGACAGACACAGACGGCGGCGTCTCAGGCGCCGCCAATCAAGATCTCTCCACGTCCCTGCGAGGGACGCTAGGAGACATAGCCCCCCCACAGGATAGACTAGGCGTGTTGCTGGGAAGTTTCTTTCGCCGTTTCTTCTCTCCCAGCCATAACACGTTGCGAAACGGCAGTAAGATAGCGTAGGCCGCCGCAAACCACCGATCCCGGCCCGCCGGAATCCTTCCCCTCGGGCTTTATATTACCCGTCGCCCGTTCTCAATTAGTGCTTTGTGTCGCCCTATGGTGGCCATCATTAAATTCATCCCCCTCTCATGGCAACAGTTCAGCCGAGGTCAAACTCCTTAGGGAGCTCCCTCGAGCAAGTTGCCCCCCCGGGCTCGAGCGCCTTCGCTTCGCGAAGGCACTCGCCCCAAAAACCCCGGTAAAGTTGTAAGGTCTTCGGACCAACAACATAAAGTCAAGTCCAATAAAAAAAAAAAAGCACATATGTGTCCGCGATGAGAGTGCAGATCGCGTTTGTGCACGTGATCGTTAATTGTGTTGTTGTCTCACTCTGTTTATATAGGAGTTGAATGATTTGTGTGAAATGGGTATATTTTCTTGGTATATTACGAGATAGTGATAGTGTTAGTCTTGCGGCTTTTTGGTATATTGTTACGTGTATCGATAATTGCCTTAAGGGTTAACTTGCCGTTTTAATATCAGTAGTGCTAATTAATCTTAGTGTTGTAAGCGCCTTTAATAAATACAGTCCATATATAAGGGAAAGGGGTGTGTTAGCGGCACCTATGTCCCACTTAGCAATTGTGCCTTGGATTTATAGCGTCTGGCAACCCTCGCATGTTACCGCCGCTCGCTCTGCGCGTGAATCAGTAGTATCGCACCCGCCTTTATAACCACACATAATAATCTATCGAAGATTTCCGCGTCCACTTAGTTACTAGGACATTCGTCTGGACCAATATAAACTTAAGTGGTCAGTGTATCTGCATCCCTTGCGCCCCGAGGCTCGTGTAGAAGGACCTTGCCACGTTTGTATATAGCCACGTGAGAAGCAACCAGCGCTGTCGTGGGCTGATGGCTGACTGCGAGGTAAGTGCAAGATTCTATGTTTTCCGGGCACCAGTTCTTAATTTGGGAATAAGGGACGGCCTTTAGTTGAGTTAAGCTTAATCAGAAACGTACCCTGAAGAACGTCATCGTAGACCCCCCATTAAGGGTCCCATACTGCACAGCAGTCTGAGCTGCCAAATCCGCAGCACTCTGTATTGGAAGTACTGTCCTTTCCACTGTTAAAAATGCTGCCAAATTCGCAGTGTATGAAGATAAAATGATCAAAGTGAAAAACCACCATATCCCACCTACTATACGAGTGGACGTTGCCTGAAAAATAAAAATTGGGTAAATGTTTGGTAATTGAAATACAAACAAACATCTCCCTTAGTTATAAGTAGATAACAGGTAGGTAAGTAAGAGGCACGTAGGATATAGATCTACATGTCCAAACTACCTTAACAGTGCTTTTTCAACTCTTGTCACTTCATCCTCTTTCAATCCACAACGTTCCCTTATTACACTGTTTATTATCATCTCATTAACATTAAGCTTACATAATTATATGAGATCAAAATGAAATTAATGTATTTATTTCAAAATTGAATCTTACAGATTACTTATTGAAAGTCATGAGTCTACTACTGCTTCCAAAGCAATTTTAGTTAATTTTAAAGGAGAAGAAGCGGCGCAACAAACTCCCCAGCAACATATCTCTACTAAATAACTATTATTTTTCATCTTTTTGCTAATTTAGTTTAATTACTAATAAAAGGTTTATCAAAGTACTTTTTATAAAAAAAACTACTAATGATTCGGTGCGGTCGTCTAGAAACTCTTAATTGTATAATAAGTTGTCTTGCACAAACGTTGCTTTACTAATTTTTTGAACTTGTTTACCACTAGCTCTTGAACGTATACCGAGATTTTGTTGAAAAGCATTATATTTTGCCCCAGAAACTATTGTAAAGATGAATTTTTCATACCCTTGTTCTTAAAAGATTCGTCCTATATTGTTACCACCTCCTCTAAATTTTTTCCCGATGATGCAAGTATAACCTAATCGTCGGCCTAGAGTTGACATTTGATGATTAACCTATTAATTCTTACATCACTTTCTTTCAAACCATCCAAGCAACTATGCATAAAAAAGTTGAACAGTCACGGCGATACTAAGCACCCCTGTTTAACACCTTTTTTTTTCAACTAAAAAAACAATTGCAATGCAAGTTACTTAATAAAAAAGTTGACTATACCTTTGGATTCAGTCCAGACCCTTGCCGTAAAAAAGTGCCAGTGATAAACCAAAAAGAGTTGCACATGCTGAACTGGTTCGTTAGGAGTTTGGTCTCGTGACCACATATGTGGGTACTTGTAGACCTGAAAATTGTTTTCATGATAATGAAGGTACTAAGCGTAAAGACTTATTTTACAATTCAGTTGAATCTTATCTCCTGATATCCTCCTTCTCCTGAATCTTATCCAGTCACGTGGTAGAGCCATGCTGGTAATTTTTTTTACATTTTTGGATGACTATCAGCTATTCACATTATAATAATAACATATTAGTGATAGTGAGCTATTAACAAGTCACCACAGATAGAAATAAATTAAGATATCTAATCAGAGATCAGAAAACTAAAAAACAGAGAAAAAAATAATCAAAATATAGATCATTGAGTTTATTCCTAAAACCAGACACCGAGGTAAGTGAAATCGAACATAGAATAACATATATAGAACATAGAACATGTAGAATATAGAATTTTGAAACTTTTAGCCTGAGTAAAATCTTTTGAGAAACGCATAAGGAATCCTTGTGCTCTAGAAGCTTAATAATAATAGCAGAGACATACTAATCAAATAATAGTTTTAAATCATGTATAACACCGAGATCTTTGACTTCTTGTACTGATCGTAGCTTTTGCCCTTTTAAAAGTAGTCAAATAATATTGATTTTTTTTTCTTGATTAAATTATGCAGAAACATTTATCAGTATTTAGATCTAGCCTGTTTAGTGAACAGTAATTATCCAACCGTACTAGATCCTCTTGTAATGCTATAGCATCATCTATGCAATTCACAGACTAGAAAACTTTCATATCATCGATAGAGTTTAAGATAGATGAATTCATAATACAATTGTCTATATCGGAGATAAACATTAAAAGCAGTAAAGGACCTAGCAATAAGCCTTGAGGTACTCCACTTAGAATGTGCACCCATCTGCATATTTAATGTCCTAAAACGACGGCTTGGCTGCGATTGTCAAAATACCATCTTAAGAGATCGCTTCTTATACCAGAATTACATAATTTGCTTATTAGAATTTCATGATTCATACTATCGAACGCTTTACTATAATCCGTATATATAACATCAGCTTAAAACCTGGCCATAGTGTTCGTTATACATTTATTAAAAAGTATTAAGTTACTTACAGTCGCACACAAACACATGTTGGGATATATAGAACGATACTTCTTCCTCTCGCGCAATAAACTAGTTAATTCATTAAGTTTATGTGATACTCTCTTTAAGGTTTACACTCCGATTGAAATAATTGACTAAAACCAGTTTCAACGCTTGGAATCCAGCATGGCTCTACCACATATGAATCTTAAACACTTACCATTCATAGGGAGAAAACCTCGCCATAACAAACAAAGTGAATGAGACTAAAATGTATGCAGCCAAAACATACAACCATATCTCAATTGCTAAAGGGTTTAAAAAACTGAACAACCTTGTTGGCTGTGATGTCGGAACCTGGAAATAAAAACAATTATTTAAACATTAATTTGAACAAGTGCGTAACAGTGCACTTGCAACGAAAGATTCGTTAAATGTGATAATCGTCCACTATTTCCGTAACTTGGCTACTGAATCATATAGAAATTTAAAAAAATACATTAGACTCCCACAGAGTAAATAATAACCATAAACAAAAATTAAAAGATACAAGGTGGTAGGCCAAATAAAAACTTTAACATTACTCATTGACACTTGACACCTTTGTCTTCCGAAATCACATATACTGAAAAGTAGTCGAAACGTCGCTATAATAAAATATCAAATAAATTACCGCGCTTAAAACCGTTATGACGTAGTTTTATTAAGCGTACTAGTCGCGAAAACTTAAAAAAATACCTTAGTCTTTATTATCATTCTTTATTACTAGCGGTTCCGGCAGACGTTCTCCTGCCCTAAAAAAATAAAAATCTACAACCCGATTCCAGCGCCACCTACCGGGTCTAATTGTGAATCTAAACCATCCCCAGACCCACTCAAACACAATTTTTTTTACACCTTGCATTACATTATTGAAGTTTTAGTAGGGATCCAATTTTTTTTTCTAGTAATAAATATATTATATATAGCCTATATTAATCTGGGATAAAGTAGCATTCTAATGGTGAAAGAATTTTTGAAATCGGTCTAGTAGTTTTTGAGTTTATTCGTTCCAAACATACAAAAATACAAATCTACCCTCTTTATAATATTAACATAGATAATATTTTCTTAAGTTTTTAAAACGTAGTTTTATTGCTTACTATGCTTATCTTCTCTTTAGAAATTTCCACCTGATAGTTCAAAAGTTAGAGGTGGGGCCAAATTTTTTACGATTCTGCAAACTAATATTTCCTCACCTAGTGACTTGAGGAGCTACCGAAGTACACTCACACATCACAATATTTTTTGAAAACCTGAATTTCAAAACGCAACCAGGATTTAACTCTATGTTGATAATGACTCACCTTAAAAAGAATACCGATTCCCAAATTCATAAATGGCTTAGTGAAATCGATTACCGCTTCCCTTGCGTAGTTTATCGTCATAGATGCAACTGCTATATCGGCTTTCTAAAAAATAATTAGAAGAGAAATTTTATTCCTGGAGTACAACAGACGGGCTGACGCAACAGATGACCCACCTGATGGAATGTGGTTACCGTCGCCTATAAACAACAAAGGTGCTAGCTACCATTCGACGATGATTTTCACGAATTTCTTTATAACACCGCCACGCTATTATATTATCAAACCTAATCTATCGTTTATTGTTACTACAAGCAATTGGTCTTCGAAGAATTCTCTTTCCTGTTCTTTGTAGCTTCACAATATAGGCGTTTCTCTTCGGATCTTCAAACAATCCCTCCTATCCCATCCCCTTTACCCTTTCCTTCCTCTCTTTGCCCCTATACGTAACTATTGTTTAATTCTGACCAGGCTTCACCCGCGTGCAGTGCACGATAGGGCGTCCCCCGCAGGCGACGCTCACCGATGCGCCCCCGTCGGTGTGGATTCTCGCGCATGCGGCGAAGGGGGCCGCCACCCTTCACGCAGCGCCAAACCTGGCGGGTCGAGAGGAGCAGAGTGCCGTATAGGCACGTGGAATGTGAGAGGTGGAATGAAAGATAAGATGGACGAAATGATTGATATAATGAATGAGAGAAGCCTGGATGCCTTATGTCTGACAGAGACAAAGCGGAAGGGGTGCGACGTCGATGACCTCCCCGGTGGCATGCTTGCTCTGTGGTCCGGCGTGGACCTGGACGAGCGTGCAAGTGGGGGGGTAGGCGTCTTACTCTCATCCCGCTTTGTGTCTGGAGTAAAAGCTTATTGTCTGGTGAACCCGAGACTTCTCTGGGTCCGCCTAAAACTGGGGATCACGCGAGTTTTTCTGGTCGCAGCTTATGCTCCCGTAAGCTCAGCGGATCCCCAAGAACTCGAGAAGTTTTGGGAGTCTGTAAGAGAAATTCTGGATCTGGCTGAAGGGAACGAAAGACTAATTATGTGTGGTGATCTTAATGGCTGGGTGGGGACCAAACGAGACGGCCTTGAGGCTGTCCTTGGACCCTATGGTGACAAGAGAGTGAACGATGCTGGTAGGCCAATCATAGACGTATGCATGGAAAGAAACTTGCTTGTGTCGAACACCCTATTCCATCATAAGGATATTCACATGTATACATGGAGAATGAATGATCAGAAAAGTATGATTGATCTGATTTTAATTGATAGTCGCCTCCGAAACACAATAATGGATACAAGAGCCTACAGAGGCCCCACTCTTGAAACGGACCACTACCTGGTGATAAGCCGGTTTGTGGGCCTTTTCAAGAAGTGGAGACACTGGCGAGTGCGTACCAATTTCGGGGAGCTTGAAAGAATAAAGTGTGAAAAATTGGAAGATGTTAGTGTAAGGAGTATGTATGCGCGCCTAGTCGAAGAAAGGCTTGCAAAAGCGGACTTCTCCGACTTAGATGTGGATAATGACTGGGATAGTATGAAAGAAAGTATAGTGGAAAGCGCAAAAGAAGCATGTGGATGCGCGAAGAGGCACATAACAACGAAAGGTGATGAATGGTGGGACGCGGATGTTAAATCCAGCGTAGAGAGAAAGAGAAAAGCCTGGCTGGATTATGTTGCTTCCTTGCAACAGAATGACAGTATGAAAGAGATGAAGAAAGAAATTTATCGCCTCTGCAAGAATGAAACCAAAGCTTTAGTGAAAGAGAAGCGTGAAAGAATAAAATTGAAAGAAGAAGAGAAGCTGACGGAGAACTTCGAGGCGAATACCAAACTCTTTTGGAGAGAGGTTAAGAAGTCTCGGGGTTGTTCGTCAGCTTCCAGAATGGAAAGAATAAAATCTAAAGCAGGGGACGTTCTTGCTAACCCACAAGAGGTATTAGCGCGATGGAGTGAATATTTTAGAGAAATGTATGATAATATCCCGGATGCTGGCACCACGACTGAGTCTGTGACCGACTCCGAGGAGTCAGCATCCGAGATCACTTTGGAAGAGATCGAATGGTCGATAAGAAGTCTGAAAAATGGAAAGGCAGTAGGAATCGATAGTGTGTCTGCTGAGATGATCAAATATGGTGGAACCTGCGTCCGGGACGCTTTCCTGTCCTTATGCAACTTGTGCTGGAGGACGGGAAAGGTTCCCAAGGACTGGAGGCGCGCTGTCATCGTGCCCTTGTATAAAGGCAAGGGGTCACGTATGGAGTGCGCCAGCTACAGGGCCATCAGTTTGATCAGCACAGCATCTAAAGTGTATGCGAAGATTATTGAAAAGAGAATGAGAGTTGTATCCGATGGATTACTGTGGGATGCACAAGGTGGTTTCAGAAATGGAAGGGGATGTATGGATCAAGTTTTCTCTCTCCGCAATATCGTAGAGAAGCAGCTGGCTATGGGCCGGAAGGTTTTCTGCGGTTTTGTGGATCTAGAGAAAGCATTTGACAGGGTTGTGCGGAAGGACCTCTGGGACATATTGCCCGGATATGGGATTAATGGCCAATTGATGCGTGCTGTGCAGTCCACTTATGAGGGCTGTATTGTACTTAGCAGAAGGTGATGTCAGGAGCCTTAAGAACAGACGAGCTTGCATGACAAGAGTTATGAATGTCAAAGAGGCAAGTGAGGTGTGTAAGAATAAGCCTAAATGGCACTCTGTTGTTCGTGCCTACCCCGCGAGGGAACTGGCGTGAAGTTATGTATGTATGTATGTATGTAGTTAATCATATTAAACTGCCTAAATACGTTTTACACAAAACGTATTGACAGTTCTCTAAACGTATTTAGCGGCATATTTTGCGTTGTGCAGGACGCTAATTGTATTTAAGGGTGTTAAATACGTTTTGTGTTTCTTAAATAAATTTAAGCAACCTTATGCAAGCGGTCCTTATAATTTATTGGTTTCTTATTACTATTTGTTTATACATTTCGTACATATAAGGTAGAGCACACTGAGTGGTGTGTCGATGATGGCTGCCCCGTTGGATAGGGGGTGGTGCACCATACACCAAGAACCCATGGCCCAAGCACCGGGAGGAGAATACAAAATAAGATGACTAGCGTCTAAGTGGATAGTATCCATCAATGAAGAACGACTTTATTCATAGCAAATTTTTGTCCGAAAAACATACGAAACTTCATGTGCGTGAGCTGCCAAAATTATCATTATTTTCACATAAGGTATATGCAAATCACCTCCACTATTTATGTAACGTTATGCAGGGAGAGACTGTAGCTGGTTCGTGCTTTTGAGTAATCTTTGGAGTCTCTACAAAGCGAAATGGTGATTTTGTGCCAGAAATAAAACGACGCCATCGAATGTTTAAAACGGAAGAAGAAGACTCTATTTTCTTTTAAACAAAGCTTATAAAATGACATTGACAAATACAGAACATACACTCTCGGGTAATCTGGCGGCGCCAGATACTCGCGTCGGTAACAGAGACTAAGGTAATGTTAAAGTGCGACTCACCTCAACTGTCACAACTGTCAAAGTGACATTAGGCGGTGGGTCGCGCTTGTATGCAGCGGGGTCTGTCACCTCCAGACCATCCTCTGGTGTCCAGACTCCTGATAAAACAGTGCCACCTTTCTCGCCACCAGACAATCTCGTGAGTTGCAGACGAAAATTCGTTCTCTGTCCGTCTTTGAACTCTATTGGACCAGTTAGACCATGAGCTTGGACCTAGAAAAAATACTTAAGAATAGAACACAATCCCTTATAATAGCGGGAGATACTATCATTATTATGTTTTTTTTTAATTTGGCTTCGATGCAAATAGCACTGACAGATGGCAATGACATTTTCCAATGTCAAAGTATAAAGACCCAGAAATTAAATAAATGTAACAATTTGGCCAATTTATACACGTTTTCTGCAAACCTGAAGTGTATAACATTATAAAATTCTAAACATGTACAGACATTAAAGCTTGCATTTTTTTAGATTTCTTGTCTGCTTGTGGGTTTGTCTGTTTGTTCGGTCACGTAAAAACTACTGAGCTGATGTTGATGCCGTTTTCGCTGATCGACAGCCAATTCTTAGATTTAAAATCTGCGCTACTTTCTATCCCGGGAATCACGCAGGAATTTTCCCGGGACTGTTTCAAAGTGTTCATAAATAAAAATTATCTGACAACAAATTTGTGTATGTGTGTGCAGTTCACACGCAGTAGAAGTGAAACAAAGTGTGGCAAGGGGTGGGAGGGATTCTAAATTTCGTGACGTCACATTTCATATATTATATCGTTATAATATATTTAAGCTTTAAAACACGAAAACTAAAGTATTAAAGAAAAACTTCAAAACATTTCCAACCCTATCCGTATGAGCATAGTGTTTGATTAAATATAATGTATTCTATCTCATTCTCTCGCAGGCTTAGTCCTAAAGATTTGTGTCTATCTCTTTTTAGTGTTCCTTTTTCGTTTCATCGAGTTTCAAATCACGATTCTAAAGAAGTTTCACTTTAAAATATTACCATTACCAATACGACTCATTGACTCTTCAAGCGATCGCGAAAGTTTGTATGTATAGATGTATATTTGTTACTCTTTCGCGCAAAAACTACTGAATGAATTTTGATGAAACTTTACAATAATATAGCTTACACATCAGAATAACACATAGGCTATAATTTATAAAGATATAGTGTGAATTATACAAAATATAACGACTTTCTATCACCACGCGAGTGAGACCGCGGGGCGCAGCTAGTTTACTTATATTTCTAATTAGCTGCGCCCGCGGCTACACAGTAAAGTAAAGTTTCATCAAAATCCATTCAGTAGTTTTGGCGCGAAAGGGTAACAAACATACATCCATACATACATTCTTACAAACTTTTGCGTTTATAGGATTTATAGGATATAGGATAGGAAGGATATAGGATCTATGTACTTTATTACAAAAATGGCCCAAAACATTACCCCGTTGATGTTCTCTAGCAAGGTCCTCCCTTGTACCCAAGGTATGTCCTTTTCGCAGGAAGCATTCCCAATCTTCACATCGTCCATGGTAGCAAGTGCCATCGCTAGTACTTGCACTGCATCGTACAAAAGTGCTGGCTCAGTCTGCAATAATAAAAAAAACACCTTTAAATGCGAACCAGGGACCCAATTTTGCTATAACTACAGGAAGAAAGAATATAATCTTATACTAATATATAATGCTGAAGAGTTTGTTTGTTTGTTTGATTGCTTGAACTTGAAATCAGTTTTGTTTAAACGAAGTTTTTTTTTAAAGTGCGCACCTTGATATGTCCCCCGCTAAGTATGGAAGCGCCGATGGGGTGAAACTTCTCCATGACTTGAAGGGCCTCCCTAACTTTGTCGGACTCCCGATCCACCAATCTCCAACCACTCATGTTCACTCTATTGTAGTAGAAATCTTCAAGATCGAACAGCTCCATGTCCTGAAAATGATAATAACGCCTCTGAATACCGCCTGAAGAAGAATGATTGGAAAAGTCTGAGGCTGTACTTTCAAAAAAAATCAAAAACAATAACGACTTCAATTGAAATTGAATTTGTTTGCAATCAATCGATATCTTGAAGCCGGTGCGAAGTAAAACATAAAAATTACTATATTTTTTACAAATTTGTTTTTTTTTTTATCTGGCAACTACTGGTAAACTGCTTCGTTACGTAACGCGTTACGGCGCCAGTCTGTCTGGCTTCCCTTTCTCTCACGCATACGGCAGCGGTGGGCGGGCTCCTCCTCTCTCGCTCTAACCCACAGCGCTAGCCGTATTTCTTCTGTTTAATTAATGTTTTTTACTCACAGTTTGATATATTTTTCAACACGCTTGCTCATAAAGTGGCTCTATGGTCACCGCAATTAGGCACAGAATGACACCCATTATCAAACTGTGAGTAAAAAACATTATAACTCACTAGTGAGTTATAGATTTTTTTTTAATTTTATTGGTTGAGTTGCTTTGTTCTTAAAAAAGTTTTTATTCAAAAACAAAAGATCGTGTTCTATAGAACAAATAAATTAATGTTCCTATTGCTTGCTCATTTCATGCAACTTCTTATTTAAATAGATAATTTTAACTCGTACGTGTTTAATAAATAAAACTTTCACTCATATATAACTTTTTTTTATTTACTAAATAAAATGAGTTTTTGTTGTTATTTTATTCACAAGTGTGTTGAAAAACGTCGTATGATACACGTGTGTATTGATGATTACCGTCCTCGGCTCTCTTAAGACCCTCGCCTACGGCTCGAGTCTCTATGGCGCCTCGGCGGTAATCACCAATGTTACACACTAGTACCATAATGTACTATTATTATAAATAAAAGATTTTATTAATAAATAACCTTTCCTTACATTATCATATTAATATAGGTACATAAAATATAAGTAATAACCTAAACCTTCTCAAGTTGAACAATTTCAATATTAAATAGTTTAACTTAGATTAGTTTAAGTTATCACTTATGTCGGGCGTGTCGAGACGCACTTTTTTTTTGTTTTTTAGATAGATAGATAGATAATACTTTATTGTACACCATTACAGAAAACTTACGAACTAGTATTATACTAATTGTGTACAAAGGGCGGTCTTATCCCTAAAAAGCGATCTCTTCCAGACAACCCGTGGCAAGAATATTGCTGATTAGGAGTGGCGATGGTGGTATACACAATTATTGTACGATTACTTACATTTTAATAATAAATATATATACATATAATATATAATATAATACTTTTTTAGTTGCTTTTAAAGTCAGTTTTGTTTTTTGTTCAATTTTTTTTGTTGTAATTTTTAGTTTGGCAAATATTTGAATGGCTGTAGAAACAACACATACATGAGACACGCTGTAAATATTTTTGCGATTTTACGCCAAACGTCAAGACAAATGCAAAAGAAGAACACGGAACGCGCGGTTCAAATATTGACAGCGTTCGCTAGGGTTGCCAACTATCCGTGCAATAACGGAGAAAGAATACAATATCGTGCGTTGGGGCGGCCTGTCGTAAGAGGCGACTTAACAACCCACAGCCAGGTGGTAGGGCATTTGCCCGACTGGATGGCTACCACCCCTGGTCTAAAGTAGGCCGCCATAACAACCTTCAGTTGGGTTCGGGCAACAGTGACCAAGTTCCAGTCTCCTTTAAGAGAGCAGCAGCGCATTTGTAACACCTTTAGTGTTGCAAATGTCCATAGGCGATGGTAATTGCTTACCATCAAGTGGGCCGTTTGCCTGTCTGCTGAACTCCTATGTTTAAACAACAATTATTCGAGTGGTTGACAAAAAAATCGTATTATAGCGTCCAAGACTATTTAAATGAGAGGTAATTAAGAAAATATTGTGTTGTTTAAATAAAATAAAAGGTTTATTAGGCACCAAATTAAATGTTATATAGAGATAGGTTAAGTAATTTTATATTGCGATGCTATGAAAGGCCGGCTAAGTAATAAGTTCTCAGCTATATTGAATAAGACCTATGTATACACTTAGTTCGCAATCAAAATTATTTGATTTGATTTGATTCCTGCAATAAAAATTAACCATTTTCAGCGTCAACTATCTACTGACTTAACATCAAAACAAATACTTACAAACGATGTAAAAATATAATGATAGTCTTCATTGTTCATTTGCAGTTGCAATATCTGGAAAAGGCAAAATAAAAATTTAATTACTAACAAAATTATTTACTATTTGATCATAAACGAAATTATTTGACTTATAATGTGTGGTAACCCTACGGTTTTCCACACATATGAGGCGAGCCTGTTGTTTCTCGCACTTAACAAATTCAAAGAAAACACCTCATTGAAGCCACCTGTGGCTGACTCATGCATGCGCGTGAGAAAGTGCTGAGTGGAGTTTCCTGGGAAGCCTCGGAGCCACCCTGCCGACCGATGGATGGGTCATAACTGATCATCGTGATCATTAATTATAAGTTATAAATGATTTAATTATGTTGCCCCTGTCTTCTATGGCATTTTTTGGGGCCCATGCAGGGAGTGGCGAGTCACTGTCTGCCCATTTCTCCATTTTCCCCGAACATTGCGACGGGCAGACGCCATAGTCCCCATATTCCCAGACCCCTAGTACCACTAGCAGTTCACCCCAATAGCCCAGTATTTTCTGTTCTCATTTCTCACAATAGTCCTACATTGGCCGGGGCTTGTCCTTGGGTGCATGCATTACTATATGGTGTAGACAAGAATAATCGCTGGTCAGTGTCACGCCACATTTCCATTAAATTTGTCAAGGGGCCTCTACATGTTGGCCTTCTCATGGTCCCACGTAAGCCTTCCAAAAGTCCAGGCCGGACAATATATATAAGTATAGATATAAGGCCCACACTGCACATGCACTTCCTCACAACACCAGCATGTAACAGATACACTCTACATTAGTATAAGTTTAGTATTAAAACTAGAATAAATTAATATAATAAGTTATTCGTAAGATACATACACCTCAACACAAAAATCAGTAAATTAATGTCACACACAAAAACCAAAATAACTAATAAGCGTGTTAAATTCAAAAAAATAAATCTAGAAATTACGTTGTAATTGTTAATAATAAAAAAAACTTTTAAGGCCCGTGGTCTTGAAAGACATACAGTAATTTAATTACAGTTTAACTATTATATTCAGATTTTTTAAAACTTCCTCTGACGTCCATCTCACATAACTGACTATAAACAACATTATTTGATTATAAAAAAAACATTTGATTACAAACAAAATTATTTTATATTTTTTTGTAAATTAGAAACTCTGTGGTTGAGTAGGCTAAGCCATTTCTGGTTGGACCCACTGGTACGCAGAGGCTCCAGATTCAATTCCTAGAAGATTTAATTCGTGAAAAAAATTATATATGGAAACTTTAACCAAACTAATAGACACACTAAAGAAAAAATACTTAAAAAAACATGTTTCGCACTCACAGCTCTAGCCAACTGCCTGATCTTGCTGGGGTCAGTATCTACTATAATATGGGTGATCTTCTGCGCCTTAAGCTGTGTTAAGGCACGCCTGTACTCCTTAGCGTCGTGACAACGCACCGCATATAAATCACGGCCGTCCTTCGCCAAATTCAAAATGTTTAGTTCACCTGAAATAGTTTAATACGACATATGACATATGTTCAGGATTTCCAAATTGAAATTTAGAAATTTTCGCAATTATCTATTATAATTATCATCTAAATATATTTTATTACGTGTCGCGAAACTCGAATTAAAATGCCGTTAGAATTACTATAAAGTTTATTAGAACACACACAGGTACAAATATAACCGAACACAACAAGTCCAAACGTAATGCAGAAGGTCGTAATTCAATAAAACGCGCAAAGTCCGTCACTTATTAGATTCCCGATAGTAGTACACACGTCTCGCTTCGCTGGTGGTTCTCGCTGGAGACTAACTCCTCCCTCAATCGGGCCATTGCTTTATACTGCACAAATGCAATATGTACGCCCGGCAGCGTAGACCGAATTTCCTAGAATCTAGTACTTGCTTGTACTTTAAATCCGTAACACCTGGCTAATGATTACAATATACAATAGGCCGTATGCCAATAAGTAATCAAAAGAAGATGACCTAAAAGAATTTCAATGTTATTAGTTCAAATGCCGACGGGTAATAAATGTGCTTTATTTCGGATATGCAGGTGGATTTTGTGTTTGTCAGGACCCGAGTCGTAACAATATAATTGAAATCCACGTATATCGTGACCCAGCACAATATCTCAGGAACTATAAGTATAATAACTATAAACTTGAAGTTTGGCGTGAACCTTCCTTTCGCTAAGTAGAGGTTCAGCTAAGAACGGATTTTACGATACGCGAAGCGGGCGGGTATCGGCTAGTTAAATATAAAAGAACCTAAAAAACTATTATCTAGATTAATTGCAATGACAGTGACAGTGAGTGAATGACAGTTCGTGACTGTGTATATGAATATATATCTGTGTCATAACACTTTAAAGTATGTCGCCATAACAACCTTGAGCTGTGTTCCGGCATTAGTGACCAGGTTCCAGTTTCCCTTAAAAGAGCAGCAGCGCATTTGTAGCAACTTTGCTGTTGCAAATGTCCATAGGCGATGGTAACCGCTTTCCATCAAGTGGGCCGTCTGCCTGTCTGCTGAACAACTGCAATAAAAAAAAATGTACGCCATACAGAAAACTTACGAACTTATAGTATTATTCTAATTGTGTACAAAGGCGGTCTTATCGCTAAAAAGCGATCTCTTCCAGACAACCCGTGGCAGGAATAATGCTGATTAGGAGTGGCGATGGTGGTATACATAATTATTGTACGATTACTTACATTTTAACAATAAATATATAACTATACTATATACACCTAAGTTATACATATATATAAATATATATATATATATATATATATATATATACAAAATATAGTAATAAAATGCAACTATTTCCACATAATAAAAATATAGCTATATGCAATATAATAATAATTATATAAAATTACGTATTGCAGATAGTATTTCCTGACCATGATATATACTAACCATAGCCGTAGTCTTCGTATACAACACCAGCTCTAGTCCAGTTCAAATATCTGATGAAGTCAGAAAAAGCCTTAATGATCAGCTCCCGAGGTGGGTACAGGCTCACCGTATAAGTGTGATTTGTTACTGAAATATTTAAAAGAAAATACAGTGTAAACTCTATGTAACGTCACTCAATTTAATGGCAAACCCCCTTAGGCGTCAAAATCATTTGGCTTTGGTTGGTTTAGCTTGTCATCCATACAATGATACACTCCATATAGCATTACACCCACTCTCATTAACGACAATAATTAAGTAATAAAAAGTACCTTTTAAATTGCCAAAATTAGTAAAAACTGCGCAGCTGTGTACGTTCCTATCGCTTTATCGACCTAACCCGTAATAAACTCAACTGTCTGCATCATACACACTGAAAAATCTAAGAAATTCCGAAATTTCCAAGTACTTCCTTCATCACAAAGCTGCCTCAATTTAGCAAGATATGAAAAACTAAGTAAAAAAAATACAACAAAATTACCGGCAGCAAAAGACGTCAGACAAAAATAACAGACTTCTGTCCGTTTAACTACAACTCTCTATAACGCCATAAAATGCAGTCCCTTCGGTGTCGTTATATAGAGTTTACGCTGGATTTAGTTACTAGAGGTTTCGCCGCGTGAAAACCCCTAGGTAATAGCTCTATGTTACGAGCATAAACATTTAATTAGGTTTTTAATATATAAAACTTCCATACTTAAATGTCTTATTCAATTCACTACAATTACAAAAAAACTAAGTCATTATAGTGTAGGCACAGCAAGACACAAATAAAAGTCGCAACCAACCCGATTTTAAGTACCTAATACTTAATGAATGACATGTGGGCAACCTGACAACTTATTTCTTATTGAATTACATCGATGGTTGTTTACATCGCAATTGCAGCGCCATCTATTTTGCTAATCCGTCCATTCCATAGAAACGACGTTATTTATTGGCCCAAAATGTATCCTAAATGTTAACTCGGGACATAAGCCGCCTCTGTACCGAGTTTCATTTGTATACTTTCGACGCGAAAAGATGCGATCGCAGCGCCATCTTTTTCTCTATTTCCGTCTATCCCGCGGAAACGACGCCATTTATCGCGATAAAAAGTATCCTCGGTTACGCCCCGGAATATCTATCTATACCTATTATACAATATATATAAAAGAAAGTCGTGTTAGTTACACTATTTATAACTCAAGAACGGCTGTACCGATTTGGCTGAAATTTAGTGGGGAGGTAGCTTAGAACCAGAAGACGGACATAGGACACTTGTTATCCCGTTGGAACAGGTAGGTGGCACTGAGATCGGGTTCTAGAATCCTCGTAATCACCTGGAGCGATTTTGTTATTGTGTGTTTGAGTGGGTTCCCGGATGGTTTAGATTCGCAATTAGAACCGGTAGGTGGCGCTGGGATCGGGTCCTAGATTTTCATTTTTTCAGAGCAGGACAACGTCTGCCGGGGCCGCTAGTATACATATAAAACAAAGCCGTGTTAGTTACACCATTTATAACTCAAGAACGGCTGGACCAATTGTTATGATTTTTGTGTTTTTGGAATTGTCTTCGTCCGGAATAGAATAATAAGTATTAAAATAAGATATTCATCAATAAAAAAAATCATCATTAAAAAACATCAGTCTAACCATTCATTTGTTATGATCTTTCCCGGCCGATTTCGGCAATAACTCATTTTCATTGGTCTGATTTAGGTGAAATTATTTTTGTGTATGTTAAAGTGGATCCCGGGATGGTTCAGATTCACGATTGAATCCGGTAGGTAGCGCCGCTGAACACCTGTTTAACGGTGGGACCAATTTCGATGAATTTGTTTGTGTTCTTTCAAGTAGATTCGAGAATGGTTTAGATTAACAATTGGTCCCGGTTGATGGCGCTGCAATCGGTGTCTAGATTTTTATTTTTTAAGGCAGGAGAACGTCTGCTGGGTACAGCTAGTAAAATATAAAGTAGACACAGTTTTTAACTTATATGTATGACCTTCAAAATCTGTCCAGTAGATCCTTAGTTTGAAAAATTCTTTTGAATTTTCTAAATTTTTATTTTTGCTCTAATGGCTATCTTAATATATATAAATTACGTGTCACGTTATTTGTCCGCGATGTACTCATAAACTACTTGACCGATTTTAATCAAATTTGCATACCGTGTGCAGTTTGATCCGACTTAAAAGATAGGATAGCTTACATTTGGACCCGGTAGGTGGCGCTGGAATCGGGTTCTAATTTTTTTTCCTTCAGGGCAGAACAACGTCTGCCGGGACAGCTAGTAGGACTATAAAACTTACCGTCTGTCATCATTTGTGGTGCTACGAAGAGATGGGGAGTGTGGAGTGAACGGCACATGGCGCCTAAAGTCGATCCCAGCAGTGGGCCGCCCCCACTAAATATAGCTACAGCACCCGACTTTATTTGAAGACAAGCTGTAAGGACAATTAATGAATGAATGAAAACACTTTATTGATCTCCAAAAAGTATAGCATGTCCTTAAAAACTACATACATACATATTATCATGCCTGTGTCCAATGGTGGTTTGCTTCATCTACTTTCATTAACCTCTTCTCACATGCACGTTTATTTGAGATGCTTTTTGCCCGACACAGTCCTAGAAAGCATCCTTTCCTGGCAACATTTCCTCATTCACACCCTTATTCGACCGGTCACCAGTAGATGGCGCTGCGCATAAGCATGCGTCTCATTGGCCGAGCTCAATTTTCAATGGCTGCCTAACGATCATAACGAGGCCACGCTCGTCAATTATCAGTAACAGAACGTTGGAAAACCGCTGAATTGTGCCTCAAAACCGTTTTCAAAGTCCTGCATATCTCCTTACACAGCTCTAGTGACGGTAAGAGTTCAAATTTCTTTATGCTTGTTTCGCTAGAATTTGAGAGGCGGCATCAGGTGTACAAAGAGTCAGGGTTTGCTCCGGCTGAGTAGCCATTCATATTCGTTCACTGACCTCGTTTTAACACTTCTGCTATTTGATCATGGTGTGTACGTCGTGGTCTACCGGTACCAACTCTACCATTCACAATACTGTCATACACTTGTTTTGTGATTCTATTTTCATCTATCCTCTCTACATGCCCAAACCACCTTAACATTCCTTTTTCAACTCTTGTTATTACATCTTCTTTCAATCAGCAAAGTTCTCTTGCACTATTTCGTATCACTCATCACAGATTTCGCCAAAGCTACACTGTTAATTTAACTTGAACAATAAACAAAAGAGTAATATATGCGTGTGTGTGTCAAATATCATGTAGTGTGTGTAATTTTTTTTTTATTGAATCAATGTATTTTTCTTTAATTAACTTTTATATTTAATGTATTTTACGGACCGCGTTCGTAATACCGAAGTAAGAAAGAGAGTTGGTCTGAAAGAGAGTGTCGGGGTGAAGGTAAGGAAAGGAATGCTCCGGTGGTTCGGGGCATGTGGAAAGAATGCATGATGAAAGAATGACTAAAAAGATATACAATGCAAAAGTGGATGGATGCAGAAGTCGTGGAAGGCCACGACACACCTTCCATGATCAAATTGATCGTGTACTAGCGGAGGGTGATGTCAGGAGCCTTAAGAACAGACGAGCGTGCATGACAAGAGTTATGAATGTCAAAGAAACAAGTGAGGTGTGTAAGAATGGGCCTAAATGGCGCTCTGTTGTTCATGCCTACCCCGCAAGGGAACTGGCGTGAAGTTATGTATGTGTATGTATGTAATATATTTTTTATGCATAATTTTTAGAAAATATTAGCTTATCCATAGGTCGCTGGTTCATATCCGGCTCGAAGGACCAACATGCGCGCAGCTCGTCGCGCCTATAATATATATATATTTGTGGTGCACGCTGATGGTGGTGGTTCTAGGATACCCAGGTTGATGTATTTGTGGAAGTTAAACACTGTTAGATGGTGAAAACTTGTAATAGTAAACTTTACATATTAGAGCGTCAAAATGCAACTACAATGTTGCTAATATAAAATATTTTATGTTGGTGTTGCCAACATTCGTCACTTCTTCTCTATATAAGCTATAAGTGGGCGAAATTTCTTACTCCTCCGTCCGCGCAATTTTCGTAAAAAGGGGTATAAAGTTTTTGCTTATATAGATTCATATTATATAGGTATATGTGGAAATTATATAGATAAAACAATGCGGACAGAATATATAACAGTCGATATATGGCTTCGTCGGACTCCTCCCTCCCTAATCATCATCATCATCAGAGAGACCTTGAATACGATACAAGTATTTTATAATATTGTAATATGTCGATTATTACGCTATGACAAACCATTATCAATTTATTATTATTTTTGTTTTGTTCGTCATTTTTGTCCGGTTCTTTTTTGGTATTTTCTTTTATTTGTAATTAGAACAATGTTCATATAAACTAGTCATTTATTTTGAATAATTTTACAACGAATGTTTATTGTTTTAATTTGCTTTGGCTAAGCCGTGGCATCACTTAGAGGTACTTGCGGAAGATCAGCGCTGGTTGTGAAACTGGTAATATGCTGAGCAAGAGCCTTTTTAGGACATCACAATTAATTGTTACATATATTATCATATAAGACTTTTTGTATCTTGTCCTAAATACACATTTTTTCTTTCTTTCTTCTTTCCCTAATCACATATTTTGCAATTTTACATCAACAAATTATTAAAACAGCAGTTGCGTAATTAGTTTTATTTCCATATAAATAATAATTTAAACACTATGCTTTTTTTTTGCAGGAGATCAGCAGACAGGCAGACGGCCCACTTGATGGAAAGCGGTTACCATCGCCTATGGACATTTGCAACAGCAAAGTTGCTACAAATGTGCTGCTGCTCTCTTAAGGGAAACTGGAACCTGGTCACTAATGCCGGAACACAACTCAAGGTTGTTATGGCGACCAAATGCTCATACAGAGAGTTGGGAATATTTTGAAGCTTGTCGTTAGTAGTTCAAATTTCGTGATTTAACATACATACATACATACATACATAACTTCACGCCAGTTCCCTTGCGGGGTAGGCACGAACAACAGAGCGCCATTTAGGCCAATTCTTACACACCTCACTTGCTTCTTTGACATTCATAACTCTTGTCATGCACACTCGTGATTTAACAAATGTGGTAATACGCAAGCGATACAGCCAACTCGATTCAGCCTCGTGAAACTCAGTCTGTTTTTATTCAATAACAATAATGAAGAAGGAAACGGAAGCCGTTGTAATAAAACGTCGGCTTAAAGGGTGCTCAAATCCGCAACTTCCGGTTGTTTCGCACAGCCACTTCCTGTTGTCGAGAGTCTTGAATAATCATGATTCTCTCTATACTTTGACGTAATACAGATGACATGGAGTGTGTAGGCTTCGCAATCAAAATTATAGAAAAGGTACTAAGTAAGAACCAGGCAACGAATAACATACATACATACATACATACATACATAACTTCACGCCAGTTCCCTTGCGGGGTAGGCACGAACAACAGAGTGCCATTTAGGTCCATTCTTACACACCTCACTTGCTTCTTTGACATAACGAATAACTCTGCAAGTATATAATCTATATATATAAAAGAAAGTCATGTTAGTTACACTATTCACAACTCAAGAACGGCTTTACCGATTTGGCTGAAAATTGGCGGGGAGGTAGCTTAGAACCAGGAGACGGGGCGAGGGACGTGGGTACGTGGCGCTGAGATCGGGTTCTAGAATCCTCCTAATCACCGGTAGTTATTTTGTTTTTGTGTGTTTGAGTAGGTCCCTGTATGGTTTAAATCCACAATTGGAACCGGTAGGTGGCGCTGGGATCGGGTCCTAGATCTTTATTTTATCAGAGCAGGACAACGTCTGCGGGGCCGGTAGTCTATATACATAAAACAAAGTCGTGTTATTTAGACCATTATATAACTCAAGAACGGCTGGGCCAATTTTTATGATTTTTGTATTTTGGAATTGACTTGATGGAAAGCGGTTGCCATCGCCTATGGACATTTGCAACAGCAAAGGTGCTGCAGATGCGCTGCTGCTCTCTTAAGGGAGACTGGAACCTGGTCACTAATGCCGGAACACAACTCAAGGTTGTAATGGCGGCATACTTTAGACTAGGGGTGGTAGCCATCCAGTCGGGCAAATGCTCTACCAGCTGGCTGTGGGTTGTTTTGTCGCCTCTTACGACAGGCCGCCCGGCCGCAGGAAATTGTATTCTTTCTCCATTCCTGCACGGATAATACTTGTACTTTTACTTACTTACTTGTACTCTTGTACTCTACTTCTATTGTATTTCTTTCTTTCTCTTTTTCCCATTCCCATTATTTGCGCTCTAGTAATAATCTCTCCTTAATGACACCTGCACACACTTCTTCCTTCGTTGACAACTCTTTCATAGTACAGGCTGTCCGTTTATGGAACTCACTGCCACTCAACATCAGACAAGCTAAGTCAGTATCCTCTTTTAAAATCATGGTTTTTAATTATTTTTGGTCCTCTCAGGTATAATAGTGCTGTATGTATTATGATATGTACTGTGTTTATATAGTATATAATAAAGATTTTTATTTATTTTATATATTTTGAACATTTTCTATTATTTATTGTCTACACCGCCACTGTCAAGTTTTAATATTTTCCTTAGTTAAAGGGGTTGCCTGGAAGAGACCGCTTTAAGCGATAAGGCCGCCCTCTGTTCAACGTTTATTGTATCTAGTTTTTAAGAACTTAGTTTTAATTTTGGTGAAAAATAAAGTGTTTTCATTCATTCATTCTTTATTTACTTATGTATCTATTTATTTTAGTATACTTATATACTGTCTCATACATCTATTTACTTGTCTTTGACTTATTCATCATATTTTGATACATGGTACTCGCGGTAACATCTCTAGTGCATTTTGTACATTATGTTTACTTATTGACACTATTCTTATTTTATCTATTTTATACTATTCGCGAGAGTTAACTTGAGACCTCAGCGGAATGTGCGCTCTCCTCCCGACGCCCGCCTTCTGACCGCTCTCGCCATCGACGCGTCAGTACCTCGCGCTTACGTTATCCGAACGCGAAGTCTCAAGTTAACTCTTGCGGGTTGTACTATTTTTCCCTACGCTTATAATATATAAACTTAATTATATATTACATACATATATTATCTACTTTGTTTCTATTTGTTACTGATTTAACTACTTTAATACAGCTTTTAATTTTTTTGAAGTGAAACTAGTATATAAAAGGGTGGTCTTAGGATTTTTCTGTCACGAAAAAGCGTTACAGCCCCGTCGAGGAGCCGCATAAATTTAGAGTAGACGTGGTGAGAGGTGGCATAATTTTTGAGTATACTATGGATGCGTTTTTTAATTCCGGATCAAATTCAGTTTTTTTGTTTGATAAAATAAAATATATTTAAAGAAAAAATCCATTCATTAAAATGGACCTAACCTAACCAAATCATAATTTCCAGTAAACCTGTGAAAAATCGAGATGTCTTCTGGGACATATAGTATAAGTGAAACTGCAACGGACAAGTGGCAAAACGAATCCCAGCAAAACTTTAACTTGAAGTTTTACAGGCAGATTATTAATGTATTTGTCCAATTTGAAAACCTCCCCGTAAAATTTCATGTTAAAATTTTGTTGCGATTAGTTTTGCCACTTGTCCGTTGCGATTCGTTTTTCCACTTGTCCGTTGAAGTTTTTACAATTTATGCTCTTTCATGGTTCAGCTGTTAGTTATTATATGCACTTACCTCTCTTGTAAATGTGAAATGAGTCTCTGTTCGGCGTATACTGAATATCGTAGACCAAAGTGCTATTTGGCAGAAGACTCCTCTCCTTGTTTATCCTGTACACTGCGTATTTGAAGGCCAACTCTGCACTACCCCCGCGGGACTCCTCCGTGAAGATTGCACCTGATTGAGAGAGATATTTTCAGAGCTCAGCGCCAGAGCTTTGTCCTAACTCCACTGGACAGCCTGCTATGACAGACTACCGGCGTGAAATGATTAAGCTTCAGCTCTTGAGTGAGAGAGCCGATGACCCAGTTTCTCCTCTCCTGTTGCATTACTCTTATCCCATCCTAAAAGATGGCAGCGCCTTGACATCACTGTTAATGTTACAAACGTGTATAGAAGACTGTAACCACTTCCCATTAGTTGGTCCGTCTGCCTGTGTGCCAAATGCCAGCTGCACCCAATTAAAAACAATCAAAACTTTACATGAGGATTTTATACAACTAAGAAAAATGTAAGTGAAGCATGTCGCCGATTCAAGCATTCATATAAAACTTACTGTGTTAACTCGGGCCTCGAGGAAGGCTTTACACTGTGGGGTATCTGGGGCTCCCAAGCGCCGGCTTTGGATATTTCTTCACTGAAGAAGTTGTGAGATGCCGGCCGGCCGGACTACCTACTAAACCTTCCGCCGTTCTTTTGTGTTTTCGTGACGCGCCACGGGATATATATACCGTAGGCAATTCATCCGCGACACCTCGATATAATCCATCATACCTGGGGTGTTCCTGGTATGAGAACACTCCACTTCATAAGTGTGATTATAAGACTCACCTATTTTAACTACCGGTGATAGAGCGGCAACAGCATTCAACGTGACCACAAGCCAGCGTAGCCCGCACCACATATTGCCACCGCATCACCAGCCACGCCGCAATCGCGCCACACAAACTGAAGCAAAGACAAGCAAGAACCTTTACCGGTCATCATCGGATAATGCAGGAACAGAGAAAGAGATGACAAAAGAAGGTGAAGAAGAAGAAAGAATCTATAACTAAGTGGTTGAGTATTTGCCTTTCTGGATGGTTACCATCCCTGATCTAGAGTATGCCATAATAACCTTGGATTGTTTTCCGGCATTATTATTTTTATTTTATTTTTTCGCCGGGCTCCCCGTCATGGTTAAGACAGGGTTTAACTTTTCTTTTTTCTTTTTTATCTCTCTATTCAAACACTAACTTAATTTTCTTTGTTAACTACTTGTTTATACCTCATAATCTTACAATTTGGGATTTATTGGTTCAGGTTGGGTTAGGTTGGGAGTTGGTGGATAATTGGAATGTGATTGTGGGTAGGATTGGTCATGGTATTTGGGTGGGATTAGTAGGATTGTTGTACTTTCTTTATTAATAAATATCATAATGCCTAACTTTACATTATTTGCCGAACTTATTGTGCAATGTATATATATATATATTTTTCTTACATTATTACAATGTTTGTAATTAATTTTGAATTTTTTCCGGCATTATTGGCCGGGTTGCAATTCTTCTTCAAGATTGGCAACACATTGGTAACACCTTTGGTGTAGCAAATGTTTGGCAAAGCAAATGGTTACCACCTTGTCTATTGTAATGTAGCAAAAAACGGACATGTGGAAAAAGGAATGGCAACGAACGAACGAAAGTTAAAATTTTGTTGCGATTCGTTTTGCCACTTGTCTGTTGCCATTCGTTTTTCTATTTGTCCGTTGAAGTTTCACTTTTACTATGCGTCCCACAGCACACATTTCGATTTTTCGCTGGTTTACTGCAAATTATGATTTGGTTAAGTTAGGTACATTTTAATGAATGCATTTTTTATTTAAACATATTTTATTTTATCAAACAAAATAACTGAATTCGATCCGGACCCAAAAAAAACATCCATAGTCTACTCTAAAATTATGCTGCTTCTCACCACGCGACATACCTTCTACCCCTTCTACGCGGCCATAACGCTTTTTCGTGACAAAAAATCCTAATACCCCCGTCTATATAGAAGTTTCATTTCAAAAAGTACACTGCTGGATGTAGCCCTCCTAAAGATTGATTTGTTTCCTCATTAAGTGACCACCTGCGAGTTAACGTAGGTGTTGCTCCTTATGTTGGCGAAGGAGGAGGCGGAGCGGGAGCGTGAGCGTACGTCCTTGCTCCGCTCCCGCCAAAGGAGGACGCGCCGACGCTGAAGGGCGGACTTCGATCTTCGACCACCGTAAGCGGGCCCCTTGGGGTATAGGGGTTCTCGCTCACCCGCACATGCCGTCGAGATGAGAGCGCGAGTGTTCCGCGCGTGCTTATCTCTCCTCCAGTGGGGCGCGTTACAAACCGCTTCACGCCGGATTTGACCATGACGTTGCCGGGGGGGTAGTCCCCCGGCATTTGAAGAGGCCAGTGAGGGGGGGCCCACGCCTGCCAGGGCATACGGAGACGGGAAGCCCAATTCCCCGTAGCCCTGGCATAAGGCGCAGGACGGAACACCCAGGGGTTTTAGTGGGTATCCCTAACTGGGGAGTGGCAATAGCGTGGCACCAGTTCTGACTGGGCACGCTAGTGCAACCCCCGATCTGACGAATCCCACACACTCACACAGGTCGCGAACATCCCCCCAGGCTTCTGTGCCTGTCGCGGCTTAGTCCTCAAACGGATTTCCGCTGGCCAAAAAAAAAAAGGTGTTGGTATACTACGTATCCCGAGACAGTCTCCGATCTATAACTAATCTACACCATTTGTCCTAGGATTTATGGGACCGTCCATTGGCCGTTATAAGTAGTCGGGCTTTACTTGACATGTCCGCGAAGGAGGCGGTGGAGCGGGAGAGGGAGCAGTCCGCCACGCTCCCCTCCCGCCAGAGCCAGCGGCGGCGTCTGAGGGCGTCCATGACCTCCAGCCGCCGTAGGTTACGGCCGTGCGGGCGACCGGCGGGGAAACCGGACCCGCCCGCACATAAAGGCCGGAGAAGAGGGACCCAGATCTCCGGCTAAAAAGTTGAGGACAGCCCGCAAAGGGGCCGGCCGTCGTCCATCCGGGCTGGTGGTGAATGCGCGAGCGAGCCCACAGACCGGACGAAGGACGCTCGGGATCGGACAGGGGTTTTAGTGCGTAACCCTAACCGCGGCGTGGCAATAGCATCTCACGTGGGCTGTTAGTGCCACCCCGACCTGGCGAATCTCACACACGGGCCGTGACCTTTACCCCTCGCGCGGCTCACGGTCCTCAAACGGATTTCCCTTGTATAAAATAAAAAATATATATCTGTGTGTCCGTGAGGGCATAAACGAGTATGATTAGACGCCACGTTCGCAGCCGATTGTTACCTACGACCACGCACACCATCGCGTTCTACCACAGGATACGCTCGTTCGCCTTATGGACTTTGTAACGGACATAACGTTCAATCGTGCAAAGGAGAATGAAAACAAGGTTTTTGACGATTTAAATGTTAGCCTTTGAGTGCTTAGAGAAAATTAAATGTATGGCACGTATAGCACGGTCGGTAGTCGCGGGCAACTGGTTCGGGCCAATCCCGAGTGAAGTACGTGCGTTCAGTTGTTCTCTATGCACTCAATTAACTTTAATTTATTATTAACTAAACACACACAAGTAAATACACAAATATTTTACATTTCATCTTTTTATATATTTATTTTATTTATTATTTGTATTTAATTTTCTAATTTGTTTAATTTTACAGGCAAAACACCGAGCGTGCCGTTCATCCTTCGAAATCTATCGTCAACAGCCGTTAAGAACTATAATATGCTTATAATTATTATATTCCTGGACTTATTTACATGCACAGGTACATACGTACTTCGCTATTTATTGACACGTAGGCAGTCTTCCGACATTACTGTTCCAATTGCCATGTTCTCGCCGTTTAGTTTCTAATCCTGTCCTGTCAAATTATTTCCATAACTACCCGCTTTTTCTAACGGCGTTATCCAATCACCTTTTCCCAGCCACCATCTTCCGTTCCATTACGACAATCCTTGTCGTACTTACCGCTGTACGCTCACCCCCTTTTTTTTTGAGGCGAGGGAAAATGCTTAACCGATTTACGCACAAACTGGGCCTTGGCTAGGGGAACGACACGCGTCGGTCGGGGGCGATAACACTGCAGCAATAGTATGCTCTTGGCAGTGCTCCGTCCGCGATCGACGTCACAGAATAGTGTGGAAGACTCCGAGCGTTGCTGCACGAGCGAGCAACCCTAATACCCACTAAAAACCCCCTCCTTCTTGTCGACCCTGCGCTTTTGTTTGTGTTGGAAAGGCTGAGATTTAGAACATAGTTACGCCCAGTCGAGTACGCTCACCCCTTGTACTGTCTGCTGTTAACCCTTGACCGAAAAACCGTATATCTTTCTGCCACCAATTGCTTACAAGTACCGTTATATCGCGGCGAGTGTGTACATATAATATCGAAGGCCGCCAGACGGAGACCAGGCAGAAGATTTGTTGCGAGGCTCACGACTTGGTGATCAGCACGCGTAGTCAGTGACAGGTAAGTCTCTCTTCTATTCATGTCAGTAATTCTACCACCGCCATTTTGGATACGCGTTCAGTTCGCACTGGGCTCCTGCGTTGACTTACCATATGCTGACGGTGATGGACATCGCAAAACCTTGCTCATTCACTTGCACTGGCCTTACTCCATACAAGTAATGTCAAATTTAAACTGAATAATAGACATAGACATACACAACACTTTACAACATAATCCACAACAAGACAATAGTTACTTGGTAAAACAAAAGGCGGCCTTAGCGCTAGAAGCTATCTCTTCCAGGCAACCTGACTCAAAGGAAATTCTTCAATTATCTGTAATTATTATGCCAGAAAGAAAAAAAAATGACATACATGGACATCAGATTACAGTCTATTATAAACTAGTACATACATTATTGCGTAAGACTTAATAATAATAGAAACCGGCCGGTGATCTATGAGTCAAACATGCCAAGTAAGTAGCCTTGGACAAGCGTGACCGGTATACTAAGAATGAAAAGAAAGACATATTTTATTTAGGACAAAAACAATACCGAGTATTGTCAAAATAATAGAAACAGAATAAGTCCTAAAATTGGACCCAGTCTCGGCATTTGCTGACCAATTTTATCCGTGCAGAAACGGAGGAAGAATACAATTTCCTGTGGCCGGGCGGCCTGTCGTAAAAGGCGATTTAACAACCCACAGCCAGGTGGTAGGGCATTTGCCCGACTGGAAAGTATGTCGCCATAACAACCTTGAGTTGTGTTCCGGCATTAGTGACCAGGTACCAGTCTCCCTTAAGAGAGCAGCAGCGCATTTGTAGCAACTTTGGTGTTGCAAATGTCCATAGGCGATGGTAACCGCTTTCCATCAAGTGGGCCGTCTGCCTGTCTGCTGAACTCCTGCAATAAAAATAAAATTAAAACATATATATATGTTTTGAAGAGAAAAAATCTTGGCTGGATCTCTCATGACTTTAAGATACTTAGATACAACTTCGTTCAGAGTAGACGAATAAACTGTCGCTACGAGACTTGGTATGATTATGCAGAGGCTGTACGCCATTAAACTGGGCCTGTATAAATATTAATGCACTACCACGCCCCCTGGGAGGATAGCGTGAAAATATGCACGCTGCGGGACTTGGAATGCTGTTGGCGGCGTACGGCTTTGTCGAACGTCGAACAATTGTTTTCGTGGAGTTCGGATTTTCTCTTACTTAGAGTTCTGTAGATATTATGGTGAAAACGCAAGTCTTAAATAAGATCCATGCCCGGCTGTGCGCCTGTATGTATATGTCAGGGCCATTTTTCATGATAACTCCTGGGTTTGCGTAGATGTTTCACAGGAAGGTAGGAGTTGATTTAGTGTTACAAGTTACAAATACCTTTAATAATAATAATATTAATCGGCAGACAAACAACATTATATATCCCCAAGCAAGTTACGGTTGTGTTATGTTTAATATACAACGGACCACTCTGGGGCCGATCCCAGACACCCAGACCATAGTAAATAACAGAAAGTTCGTTTCCGAAATTTACTATGCCCCTGCGTTCCAGCGAGTTCGGCCTGCTAAGACTTAGCCCGCTCAACCACAGAAGTCGTCAAATAATATAAAAATACTCTAGACCTGATGGACTTATATATAACTAAGGATCAAAATTTTTTCACTATGCACAGTCGTGCGTGGTGTCATTGCTCAGATTTTGAAAAAATAATATGTTTCTTAATGCCTTTTAATTAAATCAATAGATAACGAGATTTTAGCTCTTAAAATTAATTTTCATAACTATAAAAACACTCACGTATGGAAGCGAGAGTTGGGTATGGAAGAGAAAGCATGAAAGTAGAGTAAACGCGGTCGAGATGCGAGCACTGCGCAAAATCTGCGGAGTGACGCTCGCGGACCGCGTTCGTAATACCGAAGTAAGAAAGAGAGTTGGTCTGAAAGAGAGTGGCGGGGTGAAGGTAATGAAAGGAATACTCCGTTGGTTCGGGCATGTGGAAAGAATGCATGATGAAAGAATGACTAAACAGATATACAATGCAAAAGTGGATGGATGCAGAAGTCGTGGAAGGCCACGACACACCTTCCATGATCAAATTGATCGTGTACTAGCATATATATATGATGTCAGGAGCCTTAAGAACAGAGGAGCGTGCATGACACGAGTTATGAATGTCAAAGAAGCAAGTGAGGTGTGTAAGAATAAGCCTAAATGGCGCTCTGTTGTTCGTGCCTACCCCGCAAGGGAACTGGCGTGAAGTTATGTATGTATGTATAAAGTGTGTCCATCACCCTCATATCTAACTTTTAAAATATGAAGTGAAAAATTTTGGAAAAAAAAAATTAAAAAGAGAATATCCGTCAGTTATTGAACAATATCCGTTGAGTACTTTCTGATACCGAGTATTTTTGATAAAAATGTGTTTTTTTAGTTCCCTAGTCAAATGACGAAACATAATCGACGTTTGACCTTACGAGACTCCTCGTTTTGCTCGGATGGATAAGCATTTTTTTAATACTGTCATAATGTAGGAAACGTAATTCTACGATTATTAAACCGGTTAAAATTAATTTTAATCCTTTTTAACCGCTTATAATCGATGTGAGTCAACTATTTTGTTAAGAATGTAAATCTTGAGGAGACTTATATAAACCTGAATTATACGGAATATTCCGCGAGAATAGGATTTATCATTTAATCTCTCCATATGTGTTTGTGTATGACAGACAACCTGCTGAATCATATCGCTGCGCTTTGAAGGTGTGCGGCAAAAACCATTTGAAATCGTTACTAATCAGTTTATTCAACAAAACTCATTAACGTCCTTTTGTTAATAACTTAAAAAGTGCCAGGTGGTAGGGCATTTGCCCGACTGGATGGCTACCACCTCTGGTCTAAAGTATGTCGCCATAACAACCTCGAGTTGTGTTTCGGCATTAGTAACCAGGTTCCAGTCTCCCTTAAGAGAACAGCAGCGCATTTGTAGCACCTTTGGTGTTGCAAATGTCTATAAGCGATGGTAACCGCTTTTCATCAAGTGGGCCGTCTGCCTGACTACTGAACTCCTGCAATAAAAAAAAAATATAAAATAAAATAAAGTTTCTTGGTGTCCACCAAAAATCACAAGTGGGCCAAAGACACGACACCAGCATAATATAATTCCATAATGACAACGCAAAAATGACATTTTTGTTGTTTTCTAAAATCTATGCACGTTACAATTTAGAAAGGCCTACCAGTATGCAAGTGTACCTAAATAGACGGGTATTCCAAATTTCAGCCTTATACAATCGACTAGTCTTGTTCTATTCACAATTTTGTCCCTCGTATAAAACTGCACTTTTGTCTGTACACACATTTGTTATGAAACCCTCGATATATATGGTATTTTTTTAAGGTTGTTTTTTTTTGTTATTTACTTACTTTGTTATCAAATAATCTATTGTGCATATATCGTTAAATTTATTATATGTATGCTTAATATTGGTTGTATATGAATTCTGTTATAAATATTTGTAAATTTATTTAATTATTTGTCACTATTACCTCAATAATATAATTATTTATTAATAATATAATGTATAGTTTGCCGTGACGTTCCTCTAGGTTCAAGCAGAAGATCAGCGTTGGTCTAACAAATCGACATTTATGCTGAGCTTGATCCAATTTTTAGGATACTTTGTGGCTGTTTTCTCTTTTTTTATTGTGCTTTGTTTATTACTTTAAATGTGTTTGTTTCACTTGTATATTCTCGTCCTAAAAATAAGACTGTTTTCTTTCTTTATTTCTTTCTTGTTACCAAAAACCGGATGATCGAGCTTAAAGTGAGAACTAAACCGAAAAGTAACTTTTAACCGGTTTCAAAGCCTTGGTGGTAAACAATGCAGATTCATGCTCGCCGTTCTCTTCGTCCGTGTGTCACACTACATAAATAAATTTTGCTCTAAGCGTACGTAATATCACGAGCTTAACGCATCTTTATGGCGGACGGCTTTTGTGAAAAAATATTTATTTACGTAGAACGTTGCTGTTATAATTTCAATTCGCTTTTTATTTTGCTTTTTCGAGGGTCGTTTATTGGATGACTCATAACTCCGGTCCTATATTGATCCTAGGGTACGAGTTTTGTTTCACCGACTACGTTAACCATTACACCTAGTAATGCAGATAAAATTGGATGTATTGCACTATACATAGTCTTGTCATAAATATTGTAACAAAGAAAAAAAATTTCTATTACAAATACAACATTTATAAGTTTTACAGTATGTTAGTTTAATACATAAATATAAAACAATTTAAAATATAAAAAGCTTATTCGAAGGGGTCTCCATTGGCTGCAATACAGTCCTTTAAACGTTGAGGCCAGTTATCAATAGAAGCACGCACTCTTTGCATGGGAAAATTCTTCACTGCCAATCGTATGGATTGTTTTGGGGACTCCAAATTATCATGGCGTTTAGAGCAAGCCGTACTCTCTAAAACTGAGCATAAATCATAATCCAGCGAATTAAGATCGGGACTAGACGACGGCCAATCTTCAGCTCTGATGAAGACCGAAACGTTCGTTTCCAACAAAGACTGCGTGGACCGAGCTTTATGACCCGGCGCCGAGTCTTGTTCGAAGGACCTTTCTTGGTTATTGAACATAGTGTTGTTAAGGGGCTTAACTACCTTCTCAAGAATGGTATCTTGATACACTTATGCCGAGGTTTTGATACCTTTTTCACAAAAATATGATTCAGTCACTCCTTCATAGCTAACACCCCACCAAACCATCACTGAAGACGGATAATGCCCACGTTGCACTTTGTCGATTAATTGAGAAGCTTCCTTAGAGCTTAGAGCATAAATACGGTCATTTTGTTTGTTAAAATGTTGCTCAGTTGTAAAAAATTTCTCATCCGTAAACAAAATTTTTCTGTGACCTCCCTTTGCGTACCGCTTCAGTAGTTGTTTCGATTTTACCACCCTATTCTTTTTTAATTTATGAGTTAAGAAATGACCAGTGCGTCTCTTATAGACTGCAAGTCCTAAGTCATATTTTATAATACGCGACATGGTTCTAGGTGATATCTTCATCTCCCGAAATAAAATCTTTTGCTTTCGGACAGGATTTCTTCGAATTATTTCCCTTACTGCTTTGGCCACCTTTTTCGTACGAACACTACGTGGTCGGCCAGATCTTTTTCTGTCACATACAGAAAAGGTCTCATTGTACTATTAATAGCCCGGTACACAAACATTTGACTAATACCAAGCGTATGGAGAGTTTTAAAAATTGCATTTGGCTCCAT
This sequence comes from Dendrolimus kikuchii, assembly GCA_019925095.2. Classification (NCBI taxonomy): domain Eukaryota; kingdom Metazoa; phylum Arthropoda; class Insecta; order Lepidoptera; family Lasiocampidae; genus Dendrolimus; species Dendrolimus kikuchii. The sequence continues at coordinate 9,269,992 of CM034415.1, forward strand.
ACCTACTTTGTGTAATGCAATCACAGCGATTCGGTTCTCTTTATCGCCCCACTCCATTTTAATATCGCAAAATATTGTACAATGTATTGGCGCCAAAATGAGAAATCACAATGAACAATCATATAAAAATACCAGATTCCAAATTCAAATGTAATATTTTGTTTCTTTTTAATTGTAACAGTATTTATGGCCAGACTAAGTATAAACAATAAAAAAACATTACACACGGCACGAAATGCATCGTGTTCTCCGTCCTTAGTCTATTCCAATTGTTTGTTTTTTTTAAATAGCTTCAATGTAAAGACATGCATGTTTAGAATTTTATAATATCATAGATATAAATAGTAAATATGTAAAGTGTCGCATTTGTAGCACTTTTGGTGTTGCAAATGGGAACCGCTCTACATCAAGTGGGCCGCCTGCCTATCTGTTGAACTTCTGCAAAAAAAAGGACGAAGTACTGAACTCATAATAAAACTTCGTTTTAACAGTTTTAAGCGCGGTAATTTATTTGATTTTTATTATTCCGACGTTTCGGCCACTTTTCAGTTTTTTGTTAAGGTCAACAATATTCATTGACACTTGACATCTTTGTCTTCCATGATCACGGCTACTGAAAAGTGGCCTAAATGTCGGAATAATAATAATCAAATAAATTACCGCTCAAAACTGTTAAAACGTAGTTTTATTATGAATTCAGAACTTCGTCCTTTTTTTAATTTTTTTTTCTTGCAGGAGTTCAGCAGACAGTCAGGCGGCCCACTTGATGTAGAGCGGTTCCCATTGCAACACCAAAGGTGCTACAAACACGCTGCTGCTCTCTTAAGGGAGACTGGAACTTTGGTCACTAATGCGGGGACACAACCCAAGGTTGTTATGGCGACATACATTAGACCAGGGGTGGTAGCCATCCAGTCGGGCGAATGCCCTACCACCTGGCTGTGGGTTGTTAAGTCGCCTCTTACGACAGGCCGCCCCAACGCAGGAAATTGTATTCTTTCTCCGTTCCTGCACGGATAAAATATTTAAAAAAATTTGGAAACCCTGAACATATGTCATAGGTCGTATTATTATTATTTGATTTGACTTCACACGCGTCATGTGGCGTCGGGGTGCATCGCATTTTAATAGTATGTTTGCATCTTTATCTGTGCTTTATAAAGCACAAAACGTAAACCAACACAGCCCATGGTGTTTGTAATAAGATACAACTTTTTATGGCTTCAATTCCTTACCAATTTCAAGGGATTAAGGTCATTTTGTAGGTCAGCTATACTCAAAATGCCGCGTCTGTACATTGAAGCTATTTATAAAAAAAACAACTGGAATAAACTATATACGAACGATGGAGAACACGATTTTTTTTAATTTCTTGTCTGTTTGTCTGTTTATTCGGGATTCACGTCAAAACTACTGGGCCGTATTCCATGCGGTTTTCATTGATCGACAGCAATTTCTTAGACTTGAATACCGCAGGAATTTTTCTGAGAAAGATTTAAAATGGCCAGCTTTAAAAAAAACGTGTTACAATGTGATTTTTTCACTTATCGTGTAGGAACGGAGAAAGAATACAATTTCCTGCGTTGAGGCGGCCTGTCGTAAGAGGCGACAAAACAACCCACAGCCAGGTGGTGGGGCATTTGCCCGACTGGATGGCTACCACCCCTGGTTTAAAGTATGTCGCCATAACAACCTTGAGTTGTGTTCCGGCATTAATGACCAGGTTCCAGTCTTCCTTAAGAGAGCAGCAGCGCATTTATAGCACCTTTGGTGTTGCAAATGTCCATAGGCGATGGTAACCGCTTTCCATCAAGTGGGCCGTCTGCCTGTTTGCTGAACTCTTGATTTTTTTTTTTTATGTAATACAATGTGTTATATTTTTTATCGGGAATCCACGGGAATCCCGCGGGAATTTTCCCGGGAGCAGTTTGTAGTTGTTCTGGTGCATAAAATTAGCTTGTTTTTATAAATAAAACATCTGACAAACACACATGCTATATATCTTCATATTAAGCAAGTTACGCTTGTATTATGGGTAATATTCGACGGACTCCTCTGGGGCCGATCCCAGACACCCAGACCATAGTAAATAACGGAGAAAATTCGTTTCCGAAATTTACCTTTTTTTTTTATTGCAGGAGTTCAGCAGACAGGCAGACGGCCCACTTGATGGAAAGCGGTTACCATCGCCTATTAACATTTGCAACACCAAAGGTGCTACAAATGCGCTGCTGCTCTCTTAAGGGAGACTGGAACCTGGTTACTAATGCCGGAACACAACTCAAGGTTGTTACTGCGACATACTTTAGAGCAGGGGTGGTAGCTATCCAGTCGGGCAATTGCCTTACGACCTGGCTGTGGGTTGTTTTGTCGACTCTTACGACAGGCCGGCCGGCTGCAGGATTTTGTATTCTTTCTCCGTTCCTGCACGGATAAAAAACCATACCAGGGATCAAACCCGGAGCCTCTGCGTTGCAGTGAGGTAAACCGTCAAAGGTTATTAAAGAAGGAAAGAAATGATTCCGACACACTTTTCAGTGAAACGATAACTTGCATTTTTTTCTAAACGCTGCGGTAATTTGTGCTCTGGGAATCTCGCGAGAATTTCAAGTCAAGTGTGGGTGAAGTCGCGAGCATATCCTAGTATGTATTTATTACCACGCCTGTTTCCCATAGGGGTAGGCAGGTTCCTATCCGTGAAGGAACGGAGAAAGAATACAATTTCCTGCGGCCGGCCTGTCGTAAGAGGCGACAAAACAACCTACAGCCAGGTGGTAGGGTATTTGCCCGTCTGGATAGCTACCACCCCTGGTCTAGAGCATCCCGCTATAACTATCTTGAGTTATGTTCCGGCGTTAGTGGTCAGGTTCCAGTCTCCCTTTAGAGAGCAGCAGCGCATTTGTAACACCTTTGATGCTGCATGTGTCCATAGGCGATGGTAGCTACTTTCCAGCAGGTGGGCCGTCTGCCTGTCTGCTGAACTCGTGCAATAAAAAAAAATATACATATAATGAAATACTGATGTGTGCGGTACTTCCGGTAAACTAGTTTCCGTGTTACTTCCGTTGATAAAACTAAATTATGAGAAGAAATGAAATTTAGAACCCGATTGCAGCGCAACCTACCGGGTCCAATTATAAATCTATACCATTCTCGAATCCACCTTAACACAAAAAATTTCATCGAAATCGGTCCAGCCGTTTAAGAAGGAGCTCAATCACGTACACACGCACAGAATAATTTTATATATAAAGAACATTATAACTAATTAAAATTTGTATCTAATTCATTTGTCAACTATTATAAGATATTGTTTATTATAACTTTTACGTTCTATGGGATATATAAGCCATTCCGTCGTATTTGAGATAGACAGTATACAACTCTTTATTGTTACATAGCGCGACACGCACTTAACTGTTTTAGGGTCCCATAATGCTTTAATAAACAATAATTATCTCTACAGAACTCTGTGCATAAAACGACACGCACTTAGCCGATTTTAACCACGAAATATTTACGCGAGTAATACCCCGAGAACATAATCTACATACATACATAACTTCACACCAGTTCCCTTGCGGGGTAGGCACGGACAGCAGAGCGCCATTCAGGCTTATTCTTACACACCTCACTTGCTTCTTTGATATTCATAGCTCTTGTTATGCACGCTCGTCTGAACATAATCTAGCATCTTATAAGACTACTAGTAGAATACGGGAGTAAGTTATAGCGAAAGGAGGGTTTGCTTAATCTAAATCAAGCTGAAGTGTTAAGTTTGTTGGTTAAATAACTATAAACAGTTTAATACATACCATTAATACACTAACAATTACATCCAAACGCAATAATTTCAACAATATATTCCATATAACCTCACTTAACACATAATAAAATATAGGCTTCTACTTCGCGCCATTTTAAACATAGATTATTAAAACATATTTCTCTAAGCCGAAACACAGATAAATAAATTCGTATTTATTGTTATTTATACTTGATTTTACATTAAAAATAGTAAAGTAACAGTCCTTTCTGTCTTGTACTGATTATTTCATAGCTTGGTATATATTTATATGGTTGTAGGTATGTGACAACTTAATTGTATTCGTCCTAAAGAAAAAAATATCTAAACTCTTTGGTATAGGGTGTATATTGTTTTGACGTAACTGCTTGAAGGGTAGCTGAAGAGTTGTATACTAAAATGAACTTAAATCTGTTAGAATAAGATACAGAATTGTTAACCTTTCATTAAGAGAGGGTGATTTTCCACACAGTCTTTCAGATTTGGTGGAATGGGGTGGTACTAGTGTTGTAATCAAAAATTCTTTTAGCGATATGTTATAGAATATACTCATAACCGATATTTGCTACAGATAGCAACATGTATTACGTATATATTATAATGGTACAATTTCCGAGGTAGTTGTGGGCGGCTCCTTTGTAGGTTTTATAGATTATTAGCTGTACCCGGCAGACATTGTCTTGCCTTAAAAAATAAAAATCTAGAAACCGATTGCAGCGCCACCTACCGGGTCCATTTGGGTCATGGCTGGTGCGTGGAATTCGCCACGTTGGTGGCCGGCCACGATACCAACTAAAACCTTTTGGTGTTCCTTCCTTCACCTTTAAGCCATGGTCACGAGGACATAGCCTAGCCCCTCCCCGAACCCTGAAAAGTGATGTCCCGACGGCCACTTCCACTACCGAGGGGAAACCTAGGAACACCCCAACTATATCGGTCCTTGTGAATAAATTGCCTACGGTGTATCCCGTGGCGTCTCATAAAGACGGGGAGGGTCGGTGGCAAGTAGTCCAACAGCCGACGTCTCAAAGCTCCTTCTTCTATGAAGGAGTGTGAGGAGCAAGCCTCTGGGATCCCACAAACGCCTGGGCGTAAATAGCATCATCCAGACACGAATCCAGGCGCAAAAACATTCCCCCACCGCTAACTAAAGAAAAGTATCAATGGTATAGATGTAATATGATAACGTATTACGAATACTGAAGTTATAATTTTGCACATCACTGAGCCACCCCCAAGCACTTCCCTCACCAAATCGATGTTGCCACAACTCAAAAACATATCTTACCATTGTAATTTTCTTACACTTTTTGGTAGAAAATTAAATATTAAATTATATATTCTACTTCATACTACGACTACTTCCATCATGTATTATGACTTGCAGGGATGTCTTTATCCGGGAGTGCAAGGAATGCGTGGCACCAGGGCGCAAGCCGATTGCCCTTAAAAAAAGTCATTAAAGAACATCATGACTTTTCAAGATTCGTCTAAGGACAATCAAATAACCTACACCGATATATAGCATCATATAAACTCCATGTTATCCTAATGGTTCTTAGTTCTTTTATCCGTGCAGGAACGGAGAAAGACAATTTCCTGCGGCCGGACGGCCTGTCGTAAGAGGCGACAAAACAACTCACAGCCAGGTGGTAGGGCATTTGCCCGACTGGATGGCTACCACCCTTGATCTAAAGCATGTCGCCATAACATCCTTGAGTTGTGTTCCGGCATTAGTGACTAGGTTCCAGTCTCCCTTAAGAGAGCAGCAGCGCATTCGTAGCACCTTTGGTGTTGCAAATGTCCATAGGCGATGGTAACCGTTTTACATCAAGTGGGCTGTCTGCCTGTCTGCTGAACTCTTGCAATAAAACGACGAACTAGCGAACATATCCTATTTATACATACATACATAACTTCACGCCAGTTCCCTTGCGGGGTAGGCACGAACAACAGAGCTCCATTCAGGCTTATTCTGACACACCTCACTTGCTTCTTTGACATTTATAACTCTTGTCATACATGCTCGTCTGTTCTTGTTCGTCTGTTAATCCTAGTTGTATATATTATTATTAATTTTATTAATTTTATTAATTTTAAGTATAGATTAAAGACATTTCTGATTGACAAATCATATTATAGTGTTAATGATTATTTTAATGATAGACTTTAACTTACTGAGGTAATATGTACAATGTATTATTATACATACATTGGTATGTATAATAATACATTGGTTGGTCTGAAAGAGAGTGTCGGGGTGAAGGTAAGGAAAGGAATGCTCCGGTGGTTCGGGCATGTGGAAAGAATGCATGATGAAAGAATGACTAAACAGATATACAATGCAAAAGTGGATGAATGCAGAAGTCGTGGAAGGCCACGACACACCTTCCATGATCAAATTGATCGTGTACTAGCAGAAGGTGATGTCAGGAGCCTTAAGAACAGACGAGCGTGCATGACAAGAGTTATGAATGTCAAAGAAGCAAGTGAGGTGTGTAAGAATAAGCCTAAATGGCGCTCTGTTGTTCGTGCCTACCCCGCAAGGGAACTGGCGTGAAGTTATGTATGTATGTATGTATTATTATATAGACTAGTGGATTAATTTTAATTTTAATTTTTATGACATTTATTTTAAAGATTATGGTTGTTATATTATTATTCTGAATTATTTTTTAATATTAATGTAATATTAGTACTGAAACTACTGACTGAATCGATAAAAATGATTAATTGTAATATGCCCAACATTTTGCACGCCCTACAGGCAAAAACATGTGAAACTATGAAACAATCCTACCAACTTTTGTATGTACCATGCTTTATGCAATAAACGATGATTTGATTTAATTAAATTGCTGCCTAATACTTTACACATGGTATTGTAAACAAACAACGAATTCAAACACTAAACTCTAACACCGACAATTTAATTAATTATACTATTGATATTATCATCATATTGATACGTCAAGCAAAAACTTTGTACCCCTTTTTACGAAAATTGCGCGGTCGGAGGAGTATGAAATTTCGCACACTTATATTATATAGAGGAGTACAGAATGCTATTTTTTTTAAATTATGCATAAAAAATATATTAAAGAAATAAAAAAACATTACACACACTACCATGTATTTGACACACACACGCATATATACTCTTTTGTTTATTGTTAAAGCCAAATCAACAGTGTAGCCTTGGCAAAATCTGTGATTATAAAAGTATAGTCTTTGACAACAGAACCTTAATAATGTTCAAACTTATAATTTAAATTAATTATGATCGAATTTCGACCACTGGGCGACCACTAATTATAATTAATTTAATTAATTTAATGGTTTACTTATGGTACTGTGAACAAACAACGAATTAATACGCTAATTTTTAAAGGCTTTGGTCACACGGACTGATACCTCTCAAAAATAGGATCTAGTCACGGTTTAAACTTATTTAGTGTAAGTTCAATCTATGTCGGCTCTACCTGAGAAACACTCATTGTTGAATATGATATTGACTGTAAAAGCAAAAAATGGTACGAACAAAAAATGTACAGCGACATCTAGTAACAGAGCGGTCTTTACCCGGTGGGGCAAGGCGTGCGTGGCACATGAGCGCAGGGATACAATACAAAACTCTTTACTGTACGCCAACACGACAATAGTACATTATGGTACTAGTGTGTAACATTGGTGATTACCGCCGAGGCGCCATTGAGACTCGAGCCGTAGGCCGTCTTAAGAGAGCCGAGGACGGTAATCATCAATACACACGTGTATCATACGACGTTTTTCAACACACTTGTGAATAAAATAACAACAAAAACTCATTTTATTTAGTAGATAAAAAAGTTATACATGAGTGAAAGTTTTATTGATTAAACACGTATGAGTTAAAATTATCTATTTAAATAAGAAGTTGCATGAAATGAGCAAGCAATAGGAACATTAATTTATTTGTTCTATAGAACACGATCTTTTTTTTTTTGAATAAAAACTTTTTTAAGTACAAAGCAACTCAACCAATAAAATTTAAAAAAAAATCTATAACTCACTAGTGAGTTATAATGTTTTTTAGTCACAGTTTGATTATGGGTGTCATTCTGTGCCTAATTGCGGTGACTATAGAGCCACTTTATGAGCAAGTGTGTTGAAAAGAAAATTACACAACAAACTTAAATACTAGATAATCCAGACTAAAATTAGATTTAAATAACTTATACAGTACCTTATGACCTAGTATAACTTATAACCTATGGAAGTCGAACTTGAAGGAATACGCCAAAAATTCGAGTAATAGAGTTTTCGACTTATGCGAATTTTGTAAGGACACATTCGACTTACATACTTACATACATAACTTCACGCCAGTTCCCTTGCGGGATAGGCACGAACAACAGAGCGCCATTCAGGCTTATTCTTACACACCTCACTTGCTTCTTTGACATTCATAGCTCTTATCATGCACGCTCGTCTGTTCTTAAAGCTTCTGACATCACCCTCCGCTAGTACACGATCAATTTGATCATGGAAGGTGTGTCGTGGCCTTCCACGACTTCTGCATCCATCCAATTTTGCATTGTATATCTGTTTAGTCATTCTTTCATCATGCATTCTTTCCACATGCCCGAACCACCGGAGCATTCCTTTCCTTACCTTCACCCCGACACTCTGGCTCGGGCCAAAAGGGTTTTTAAAAAATACAAAATATATGTACGACCGAAATGCAGGTCTCTCGTTTAATGATCTAAAATCTAAAAGACAAAAATTTAAGTTAGTAAATGCTGACATGCGTCTGTGGGCCTTCCGCTGGAGAAAGCTTACTCAGCTAGTCGCCCGCAGGCGCATGTTTACTAATCTAATATAGATGGTCGGGAAGAGTTCATAACTCCTCCCTCCCCAAGATCGAAATTCTCGGGATGCTGCTCATTTTCAATAACAGGCCGAGAATTTCGACAACACATAGGAATAATTTTCTTCCGTAACTTATATGCTAAGAATAAACAGATACACATTACAACTAAGGTTAATATAAAATATAATATAATAGTAGAATTTAAATTTGATTCACTCGAAGCACCATTCACCATTTCACTGTTTTTTAGCACATAGGACATATATTTAATTTCATCTAATTTGATATTGCGCATATTCAGTGGATGTGTAACAGGTGGGGTAGTATCTATTCTTGCATTTAGTTGGGGTAATTCAATAACTGGAATCGGGTCTGCCAGTTCTCTTTCGGTGATGACCCGGTGATACTGGAGTCTAATTCCACAGATTTCCAAATCACAAGGCTCATCGAGGGTCACCAAATAAGTTCCAAAGATCAGCTGCTTTCTAATGTCTGTCCCGCAATAAATTGTTAATTTAGTTTTGATTCTTGTATATAAGATCCAATTGTCGGTAGCTATCGGTTGAACTCGTACCTCTTCAATGTGAATTTGGTGTTGTATACAGTTAGTAGGGTCGTCTTCAAACCTCATGAGTTGTTCCACACAGGTTGGCTCAGGAAACGGCACGCAGTTCTGCTGCTGGCATAGGTAGTGTTCTCCTGGTGCGATGAGTTGACATGAGCTTACGAGCGGAAGGTATTTCATTCCTTTTGCCAAGAGGTAAGGATATTGGGGAAAAATGGAATATGTTTTATTTTCTATTTCGCGAAATATTGGCAAAGAGTAAAGTTTATAATAATTGTAAGTATTGTTATCAGTGAGCGGTATCTCCATTATGAACGTTATCTGGTTTTTCTTAATATAAGACTTAACATTAACAATTTCTTCTAAATTCACTAAATAATCTTCGGTTGCAGGGTAGACTAAATTTTGAGTCTCAGATATTAATTTAAAATGATGTAGCAATTCCGTAGTGTTAATAATAGACTGATGTAATATTGATTCCTTACTAAATGCAAGCGCTGTCTCGATTTCACCCAGTTTTACAAATATCGTTAGAAAGTTACTAACAAAAAGATTGAAAAGACTAATAATATATGTAGAATATACCCAACGATTCTTTTGAGAGGCAAGGTCCTTAAGAGCGGATTCCACAATGTGTAATCGTGCCTCCAGTGCAGCGGAGTTCTGATTGAGAGTATCGGTGCTATTGATTATACTATCTAACATCTGTGAAATTAATGTTAACTTATTTGTAACAATGACTTGATTATGTTCTAGTTTGGAAGTGAGTTTATCATACTTTAATGCATCTTCTTGATCTAGATTACCTGTTATTATCTTAATAATAGAGCCTAGGGGATTGAGTATACCTCTCCTAAAGCGTTGCTTCGGAACGAGTTGTCTGTACTTTTGTATTGTCATGTCGCATAAATAATCTACGTGTAATTTTAAAGTTAGGTAGTCGCTAGAATAGGATTCATTAATATTTGTTAACTTGTTTAATTCGTTATATTTTTGTATAATAAAATTTAAATCATCGTAGATACGATCTAAATTCAACACCTTAACAATAGTCCAGTGGTCAGTCTGTATATACGCTTGACCTTCCTTGACCGGGAGCACGCCTGGGTTGCCTTCAAGTGATCTCAGATGAAGGCCCAGCGCCGGCATCATAATCATCGGTATGCACCACCTGTGGAGGGCGTTTGATATTTTTAACAGGCACTTTAGTTATCCTTTCTCCTATCTGCACTGGCGCTACATTCTTTTCGACTTCACCAATGACTTTAGCTTTCGTATAACGGGGTTTGTCTTTGCCTTTTCTTTTGTTAACTACCTTAGCGAAAATAGTTTTCCCTTTTGGGAATTCTATTTCGCCTTCGCCGCCTTTTCTTTGCCTAATTTTTTCCTTTTCCTTCGTTATTTTCTCAGTTAAATAGTTATACAAGAACTTAGTGCGTTTGGCGTGGTCTTTAACTAATTTCTGTACATATTGCCGTTCAAAGTCTATACCAAAGGGGTTACCCGAGTCAGTGTGTCCAAAGGCTACTTCAAATGGGGTTAATGCTGTTAATGAATGAATAGAATGATTATATGCCATTATAGAGTATGTCATAACTGATGCTGCATCTGTACACTTTTCTTCATATTTAGCACATCTATAAATTTCAATAATAGTAGAATGGAAACGTTCGATAAGTCCCATGGAGTTAGGATTGTTAGGTGTACCAATGTGAAGATCTACTTTATGTAAGGATAAGAACTCCTTCAATAACTCATTATTGAATTCCGTTCCGGGATCTGAACTTATCTTTTTAGGAACACCATAAAAAGAGAAATATTTCATAAGGGCTCTAACTACTTCATGAGTTGATCTGTTTGAAATAGGGAAGGCTTGACCTAATTTACTGAATGCGTCTATAATGGTTAAAAAATATTGTCCTTCAATTTGAAAAAGATCTATAAACAATTCCTGGAATGGAGCATCTTGCGTATGTGTTAGTTGTAAAACAGGATTAATTGGTTTTCGGTCATATTTCATTTTTTGACAGACTTCGCAGGCGTTGATAACTGCTGATATGGTTTCTAACATATTATTCCAAAAATAAGATCTACGTATACTAGACATTGTCTCTTTAATACCTCTATGACATGAAATCCCTTTATGGTGTTTTAAAACTATTGCCTTTTGTTCGCCCTCGTCTTCTACATATATTACCCGTTCCGTGCATTCGAATATTTGTACCATATCCTTTTTGAACAAATTTATTATAATGTGATTAAATTGTTTCCGATGTTCTGGGTCTTCAAAATATATAAAATATTTAATTTTTGGTCTTACATATTCTTTAATAAATTTTGTTACTAGTTCAGGGTTGTTGATAGGCATAAACACTTCTAACACTTTCTGTTTCTTAGGGGATATATCTCGAACTTGTATGTCATTTTTGTGCCAGGTGTATATTAAGATTTGATTGGGCTTTGTATCAACAGCCTCTCGTAATATCGGGATTCCTGTAGACTCTATATTTATGGCGGAGTGTACGGTGTCGGACTGGCTGGTTTCTGAAGGTTCTCTAATTGGATATTCAGAGACTTTTTCGGAGTCAGAAATTGATATCGTGGCGCTGGTGTCTGATATTGTTATGGTTGAAGAATCGTCACGGTCGGGTTTCGATTCAGTTGCTAGTCGTTTTATGTTTTCGACCACTTCTTTTAGATGTTCCTGAAGTTTCTGTTCCTTATCTACATTAACCTTCATAGAATCTGCTTCTTCAGAATCGGAGAGAGCATTTACTTTTATTCTGGATAGGGCGTCTGCGTTTGTATTTTGTTTCCCTTTCTTATATATAATGTCATAGTCGTAATCTAGCATTCGCAGTCGCCAGCGGGTAAGTCTGCTACTCGCATCTTTATGGGAATTGAGCCAAGTTAAAGGCATATGGTCTGTGTAAATAAAGAATTTCCGACCATAAAGATATGGGCGAAAATGTTTCATTGCCCAAACCATTGCTAAACATTCGCGTTCGATGGTACTATAACGAGATTCCGTATCACTTAGTGTGCGGCTGGCATATGCTACAGGTTTATCACTGCCGATTGGGCCCTGGGATAACACTGCTCCGATAGCGACTTCAGATGCATCGGTGGTGAGGACGAATGGCCTATCGAAGTCAGGATATTGTAATAATGGGGCATTAGTTAGAAGTTCTTTACATCTATTGAACGCATCTATATAATTTTGGTCGGCAATTATTTTATTACGTTTTTTTAGACAATTGGTTAAAGGTTTAGTAATTTGGGCAAAATCTTTTATAAACTTTCTATAATATCCAACAAGCCCTAGGAAGCTCTTAATTTCTGTTATAGTAGTCGGCAAGGGGAATTCTAAAACAGCTTTAATTTTGTCATCATTTGGTTTCAGTCCGTCACTCGTTATTGTATGGCCTAAATATAAAACTTCTTTTCTCAAAAATTCTGATTTATCTAGTTGTATTTTAAAATTAGTTTGTCTCAATCTGTCGAAGATAAGCCTTAATTTTTGTACATGTTCATCTAAGCTGGTTGAAAATATAATTACGTCATCTAGATACACCATACAGTGTATTCCTTGTAAACCTCTTAAGACGCTATCCATAGCTCGTTGAAAGGTCGCGGGAGCGGTTTTAAGCCCAAAAGGCATACGCAAAAATTCAAAGTGGCCATTTTGTGTGCTGAAGGCAGTTTTCTCTCTATCTTTCTCTTCTACTTCGATCTGATGAAATCCACTTGCTAGGTCAAGCGTAGTAAAATAAGAACTTTTACCTAGTTTGTCAAATAAGTCGGTAATGTTGGGTAAAGGATATCGATCGTCAACAGTTATGTCATTAAGTCGTCTAAAATCTACTACCATTCGCCATTTCACTTCGCCTGAGGCATCGCTCTTCTTCGGTACAAGATGCACGGGTGCGTTCCAGGGAGAGTGAGATTCCTGGACTACGTTATCCTTTAATAATTTTTCTACTTGTTTATTAATTTCCTCTGCTTGCGCAGGAGCTTGTCTGTATGGTCTAATAAATATAGGTTCTTCATTTTTAGTACGAATTTTGTGTTTAACTTGATTAGTGAAGCTCAAGGGGATTTGGTCACAGTAGAATATGTCTCTGTATTCAAAACACAGCTTTAATATCTTTTCTTTTTCTTCACTATTAGTATGTTCGAGTCTTAACCTTTTTAGGTTTTGTTTCAATAAATCGTCTATTTCTGTATTATTATCAAGTTGAATATTATTTAAATTACAGTCAGAATGGATAAATTCAGTCACAGTAAAAGGCCTTGTAATTGCTAAAGTAAGTTGTTTTTCCAAATTATTCTGAATTACTGTTAATGCATAGCCATTGACACAATTTACTAATGCACTAGGCATTCGTAAACCGGGTGTAAACTCTTTATAATCTAGAATAGCTACGCCTGAATATTGATTAGTTGGGATTTTAATACGCTTTTCACAACGCGGTGGTATTTCAACTATGTAATTCAAATTGTTAATAATTGGTATACTTGTAGTACTTGTTTTAAGGACTTCGTTTTTGAGGTCAATGATAGCGTTTAATTGTTTAAGGAGATCATTGCCGATCAAGCCTTCATATCGCTCGTCGACATCATAAATATAAAATTTGTGGTTATCGATACGTTTAAAAATAGGCATTAAGGGGATTTCAATAACTTCATTATGTTGGCTAGATGCATGTGTACTGACAACTTGAAATGGTTCTTTTATTATATATTGAAAATAAAATTCATAAGCCTTACGAGGGCTAATAAAAGACCTCGTGCTTCCCGTATCTATCATAAATTTTGCATCTATTTCTGGAATATAAATGTAAGGTAGTTTGAGATTAGGATCACAGTTTAATTCTAAGATTTCTCGTCTTCGAGGGAGGCTGGTATATGAAAATTTTCGTCCTTGATAACAGGGATGTCATTATTATCTGAATTGTGAACATGGTCTTCGTAAGCTTCCGTACATTGGACGTCATAATAAGAGTATGGGTTGATATCATTATAATTATGTGCATAGTTCTGGTCATAGTTATAGTCATAGTTATAATTATAGTCATAATTAAAGTCGTCAGAAAGTTGTGTGTTTTCGTTGCCGAGCGTCAATTCGTTTAACCTGAAACCTTGATTTTGTGGCCTTAAGGGTGCTGTCCTCATAGAGACGTCAGTAGAATTATTAGGTTTTTGTAGGTTACTATTACCAAATTGTTGTGGAGTCATAATGGGAGGCTGAGGTTGCTTGTAGCCTATTTGCGGTGGTTTGTACCCAAATTGTGGGTTAAAACCTAATTGAGGACGGTATCCAAATTGTGGTGGGCGATACCCGAATTGAGGGGGCTGGTTACCAAAATTAAATGGAGGGTTACGATATGTCAATTGTGGTCTGTAACCGAATGTCTGTTGCTGCATTGGTAAAATGGGCTTGAAATTTTGGACATTTGATGGAATGCCAAAGTTAAACTTCTGTGGAAGTAAGGGTCGGAACCCAACTTGTTGGTTAAATGGCTGAAGATTATTGTTGAATTTAAAGCTGGGACCTTGCGGGGCCGCTGGTTTATTGTTACTATGATTACGGTTTCGCCGAGCATACTGCTCCTGGAAGTTGACTTCTTCCATTACGATGCTAAGGGCGTATTCTAAAGTCGAGGGTTCTTTAAGCCTAACTATGCGCACTAAATCTTCGGGCAGATTATACATAAAGACGTTTAAGGCCGTATTGTTGTAGATAGCTATTTTAGCCCTTTTTATGTCGGTATCAAATCTTAGGTTTACCTTTGAAATTAACAATGACCGTATGTTTTGCACTCTATTACAAAAATCTAAATAACTTTCCCCCGATTTAATTTTACAAGATTCCAATTCAATTTTTATGCATTCTTCGCTACGCGGATCGCCAAAGTGTTGTTCTAATAATTCTTTCAGATTATGCCAAGTGACAATATCATCGCGTTCTGAAAGCAACGCTGCTGCATTGTCTACAAGCCGACTTGTAATGGCGTGCAATACATAAATATCCTGTTCTTCGTGGCCTCTATAGCGACTTATAATATATTCGCATTTTCTTAAGAAAAGGTTTAATTGGCGTGTGTCCCCTCCAAATTGGGGAATAAGACGTAGCATCTCATTTGGTATGGGTGTTATTGTTGGACTGGGTAATGGAGTGTCACGTGGCTCCATTTTAACAAACTTATGAACTGTATAGAGGCGACGAAAAATAAAAGAAAATATAACTAAATATAATTAAATTATTTTAGAAAATAAGTTTATTTATTTGCCACTAATAATTAGTTAATAAAGTTACTACACTTTTAAATTTTAGTGCTTGGCCAAAGTTTAACCTATACACCTATATAGATTTTAACCAGAAACGTTATAATGAGATATGTCTGATCCCAAGAATAACAAAATATTTTAACCCTCAAAAGATAGGAAATAAAATGGTAAGGAAGGCAAAAAGGTTTTACTCACCAACCGCCCGCGACTCCCATCCTTGGTGGCCCGTTCAAGAAGGACTTATTTATTTGGTTCGTGGATCGCTCGAAGCTTTTTCACACCGCACTCACGTACTTGGGCGGATTCCGACGCCCTAACGATGTACGAAAGACGGGCAGCCTTCACGAACGATCCTACCGGCTGCGCCAGTCAAGTCTTGGCTCGGGCCAAAAGGGTTTTTAAAAAATACAAAATATATGTACGACCGAAATGCAGGTCTCTCGTTTAATGATCTAAAATCTAAAAGACAAAAATTTAAGTTAGTAAATGCTGACATGCGTCTGTGGGCCTTCCGCTGGAGAAAGCTTACTCAGCTAGTCGCCCGCAGGCGCATGTTTACTAATCTAATATAGATGGTCGGGAAGCGTGGGAATAATAGTAGATTTTTTTTGTGTTGCCATTAATAGATGATAGCGCGTTATTCGAAATTATTATTGAAAAGCTATCAATTTTCTAAATATTTGTTTCACAAGTTTCCACTCATAAATATTTATAGAGTGGCGTGCTACTGACCAACATCAGGCAAACTTACGATTGAGACATGTTCCTGTCAAATTTCATCTGTATAAGCCTAGATAGATAGATAGTCAGGGCGTTCCATTAGTAGCTCACAACGCCCAAAATGCTCAATTAGCCGTTCCACTTGGGTTTACGATTGTAACGCTGGCCAGCAAGTGGAACGGGTAAAATTGCGGTCGTGAACGTGGTCGTTGTGAGTTCCTAATGGAACGTAGCCATTATGAATTCTGAGAAAAATACTATCACATAAATTCATACTGTCTGGGCGTACATGCTGTAGTAGTATACGCCACAAACAATGGCGGGCAAGTCTTCATATTGCTCAGCTGAGTTGTATTCAAATGACGCTATTCAATGGAGTACTTGTAAAAACAGATATGCAATGCAAAAGTGGATGGATGCAGAAGTCGTGGAAGGCCACGACACACCTTCCATGATCAAATTGATCGTGTACTAGCGGAGGGTGATGTCAGGAGCCTTAATAACAGACGAGAGTGCATGACAAGAGTTATGAATTTCAAAGAAGCAAGTGAGATGTGTAAAAATGGGCCTAAATGGCGCTTTGTAGTTCGTACCTACCCCGCAAGGGAACTGGCGTGAAGTTATGTATGTATGTATGTATGTATGTACTTGTAAAATCTTGAAAGGCCACATTTGACTACATAGTTCACAATTCATTATACAAAACAAATGATGTTACAAATTTTACATAATAGATACCTATGATGAGAAAGTAAATAATAAAATTCGCTTTTATAACATTATATTGGACTTGATCTTACAGAAATTTTTTCACAAGTGACATAAACAAAACAATAAAGAAATGATATTACACATAAATTTACTAGCTGTCCCGACAGACGTTGTTCTGCCCTGAAGAAATAAAATTTAGAACCCGATTGCAGCGCCACCTACCGGGTCCAATTGTGAATCTAAACCATCCTTGAATCCACTTGAACACACACAAAAAAAATCATTCAAATCGGTAATTATATATATAAAGATAAAATAATCCGTAACATCTAACTACCTACTACTCAAAAACTATCAATATCCTGCAAATAGTTGTTCAGTTTAGAGTAATTTTAGACATTTTTAGAAAAAAAATTGCAAAAATTTTGATACCTACTTTTTTTTATAAAGAAAAGAAAAAACCAACACACATGGCACTAGATAGGACTATATATAAGTATAGATATAAAGCCAACACTGCACATGCACTTCGTCACAACACCAGCATGTAACAGATACACTCTACATTAGTATAAGTTTAGTATTAAAAATAGGATAAATTAATATAATAAGTTAATCTTAAGGTACACCATAACATATAAATCACTAAATTAATGTCACACACTAACAAAAATAAACAATAAGCGTGTATGGACTCTAAAATCTTTCATAGAAATTAAGTAGTAAAAAAAGGTACGGAACTCGAGTCCGTAGAGATGTTAAGAAAAAAAGAAGAAAAAAACCTACTTTTTGATATGAGTTAAAATTGTTATAAATCAACCAGAATAGTGCTAGTATAGATAAAGTCTATCTTAGACTTACACATACATAAACATTGGCTGTATGAACAGATTCCCTTGCTTACCTTTATGGCGAATTTTACTACTACTACTAATGTCAAACAAAATAAAATAACCTAAAAATTACGGTTTTACAATATAATATCAGGGAATATTGATTTAATTTTATTTTTATAGAGTATTAATTTCTTTGCACATACGCTAAACTTATAGACAAGAAATCTCATCAATTCTAAAATGAATGTTGCAAGGAAAATATGTATTATCAACCAAAATAACATAACCCGACAAGTCTATAGAACTTTTCGGTTATCCTCTGTTAAACGCGAATCAACACAAGCTTCGCAGACTCAGATCCAAGAAGAGAAGTTCGAATTTGAAGATGTGAAGATCTACGAGCGTGCCGAGAGACGAAAAGCACAAATATCACCGTTCATGAAGGATGTGTTTCTATCCGTATTTAATCGCGATTTGCTAGCATTTCCTGAGATTATCAACAAAGAAGAGTTCGAAGACCTTGAAAGAAGACTGAAATTTCTGGATTCAATGTTCAATGACCGGGAAAAAACAAAAGAAGATCGTATAAATGCATTGAAAAGTACGAAAATGTTCGCGGCGCCCGTTCCTCTTACTAGAAACGGGTTAGCTATCAACAAGACTGAAGGATTAAGGTAAAAAATGTATATTTTCACCAGCTTCACTTTTCTTGAGTTTGGTATCTATTTCAGAAAAAACCCTTCTTAAATACAAATATCTATCTGTACTTCTCTTTTTATATCATAGTTGTCTGGAATTCGCTAATACCTGTAATACTAGTGTTGAGTAGGACACATATAAGCCAGTTGATTTGTACTGATATACTTAAAAAGTTGAAAATGTAAGACTTCAAAATTTTTGTTGCGCCACTACTCATTCCTCTAATAATATGAAATATAAAAGAAAGGAAAAATGAGGTGACCGAGGCCGATCACATGTGATTCATAATGAGCATGTCGCAATTAGATCCTAGAGCTGCTTTGTTCTTGTACGCAACTGATCTCTAGAATGTTTCTTTTGCGCACGGTGGGGATCTGGGTTGAGCTCGCAGCCATGGCTTTCCCACAGCACTACAATATTGGGTTTTTTAAAAAGGGTGTCATAAAATTTCTTCGAAGCCAGCAGCGTTTTAGTGATATCTCTGATGTTACAAATGTTCATAGGTGACAGTAACTACTTTCCATAAGGTGGGCCGTGTGCCTGTCTACTGTACTCCAGCTAGAAAAAAAAAGATGTATTGATTATACCACATACATATAAATTGTGAAGAACAGAACAAATCAAGCCATGAAGCCTCATTTTTAAAATGTACTGCTGCAGTACAAACTGTACAAAGTTCCGCACCTCATTTAAACTAGTACATGGTACTGGTTTAGTACAAAAACTCCTGTTACTCATACAAACTCTTCTTTTCTCTCTTATAATTGTGTACTACTCAACACTATATAAGACAACCTATTGTATTTAATTCTGTTAACTATATCTTTTAACACACAAGGCATATTCATTCATTCACAGTTATTTTTTGCTTGTTACTTGGAATAATTTGAAAAACAATATAGAAAAATAATGTATTGAAAACTTGTCAACATCTAACAATTTACATTACAGGTTGATAGCTTTAAAAAAAACAGCTAAATAGTAGTTGTTCACAAAATAACAACAGCTAAATCTGAATTAACCATGAAGAAACGGTGAAAAAATACAAATTCTTGCGGTCTGTCATAAGAAACAACTAAACAACCCACAGTCAGGTGGTAGATTATTTGCCCGTTTGAATGGCTACCACCCCGGTCTAGAGTACGCTGCCATAACAACCTTGAGTAGTGTTCCAGCATTAGTGGCCAGGTTCCAGTCTTCATTTAAAGCGCAACAGCATTGGTAGCACCTTCGATGTTACAAATGTCCATAGACAATGGTAAACGCTTTCCATCACAGGCCATCTGCCTGTCCTAAACTTGTGCAATCAAAAAAAGTCCCTGGATCAATAAACCAAAAACTGATAAGATTTTGTTTAATTTTTTTATTGTAATTAAAAGAATTCCAAGTAAGACCAATATTTTAACATTCTAATGCTGTAGGCATGTCATATTTCTTTTCTTTTATGTTTGCTAATAGGCAAACTGGTAAACGGACCACCTGGTGATAGATGGCTACCGTCGCCCATGGACATCTGCAACACTAAGGGAGCCGATGCGTTACCTACCTCGTTGACACTTTAGGTATCTGTTCACGCCCATTTTGAAGAGCCCTATATTGTAGCGCTCTGGGAAAACCGCGGGAGGGAGTTCATTCCCTAACTCGGACACATATGGCATGGAAGAGAGTCCGTCACATACCATAGAGGACTTCCAAGTGTCTAAGAAGTGTGGATGAACTCTCAATCACCGAATCAAATAGCTCATCAGAGCATTGCCCGTTGTACAGACGGTAGAACACGCTTAGAGCGCCAACATTCTCTCTTTTCAGATACCTAGAAACTATAGCAAATGATTTGGACTTGGGCCAGATAATTAGCGACCATTGGATTGGCCTTGAGGCACTGAAAGCTGGACTAACAGAAGAACAGTACGCTGCTGTGGTAGATGACCTAACTACAGGTGATCTTTTTAATGTTTCTCCAAACTAAATCTATCCTTCTTTAGGGCTGTATATGTTAACGGTACAGTGGCGATAATAAATAATCCGACTGAACAACACTCATATAACATACGACAAGCGTATGACTGGTGTGCATGTGTCGGGGATCATCGATATTCGACCGCCGCTGCGCAAGCACAGACTGTGAGCCACGCTTGCACATTGACGACTCCGATTATAGTTGTGCATCGCGCTGGACACTAAACATGCGTGAATTTAAATCGTGGGAGAAGCCCACACCACTTTAATTGTGATTTTTTTGGAAATTCAACTTCCTCCATCTTAGGGTAAGATAGAGCTTTTCTTTCTCTTTTATTTATTATTTTTTCTATTCCTATTTCTATCAGGGAAAGGATTGGGTATCATTTATTTATTTCATTTCCTTTTCTCATCTTTTTTCAAAATACTTATTTTCTATTACAAAGTTCTTATATCTATAGTTTATATTGATCTATGTTTACATGTGAGTTATGTGAAATGGCCGTCAGAGGAAGTTTAAAAAAAAATCGAAATGTGTGCTGGGACACATAGTAGAAGTGAAACTTCAACAGACAGGTGGAAAAATGAATCGCAACAAAGTTTTAACTTGAAGTTTTAGGGGCAGATTGTTAAATGTACTTGTCCAATTTCAAAACCTGTACGTAAAACTTCAAGTTAAAAAAAAATTCTCAGGTTTACTGTAAATCGTGATTTGGTTAAGTTAGGTACATTTTTTATTTAAACATATTTTATTTTATCAAACAAAAAAACTGAGTTCGGTCTGGAACCAATGAAAACATCGATAGTCTACTCTAACATTATGCTGCCTCTCACCACGTCTAGTCTAAATTTATGCCGCTTTTCCACGCGGCCGTAACGCTTTTTCGTGACAGAAAAATCCTAAGACCCTGTCTATATAGAAGTTTCACTTCAAAACTAAATATAATAGTTAAACTTTAATTAAATCAATTATTACAATAATAACTCATAATTAATGATCACGATGATCAGCTATGGTGGCCCCGGAGCTTCCCAGGAAACTCCAGTCAGCACTTTCTCACGCGCATGCATGAGTCACCCACAGGTGGCTTCAATGAGGTGTTTTCTTAATAATTATAATTAAGAATCACGATGATCAGCTAAGTTGCCTCATATGCTGGGAAGGAAACTCCAATCAGCACTTTCTCATACACATGCAAGAGTCACCCACAGGTGGCTTCAATGAGGTGTTTTCTTTGAAGTTTCTGAAGTTGTTGTGTGAGAAACAACAGCTAAGAACTCCCGCCAAAGGACATTTCAAATAAAAATTTTAAATGGTCGCTCCAAATTTTTTAAGTTTTCAAAAAACGCCAAAAAGCAATTTATTTTATTCAATTTTTTTTTTCGTTACGGTATAATTTTATAGACCAAAAAATAATAAGTTTCTGAAAGTTTCAGTTCAAAATTTAAATTTTAAAAGGTCGCTCATAATTTTTTTTTTTAATATATTTTGTTACGGCCGATAACCAACCCTTAAGCCTATTTTAAGTCAAATTATCGATATACGAAAAAGCCGCAAGATTAATTATCACTATCTCATGATATACCAAGAAAATATACCCATTTCATACAAATCCTATATAAACAGAGTGAGACAACAACATAAAAATGATCAACGTTTTTCATTTATTGATTCTGAGGCGGTACTAAGTTTGCCGGGTCAGCTAGTATGTATATAATTTCATAATAGGTACATTGTACTGGTTTAGTACAAAATGTCATGTTACTCTTACAAGCTCATTTAAAAATCATGTCCTACCCAACTCTAGACGTGGGAGCGAGGTAGAGCAAATATTAATATCGGCGCTTCCGCGTTGCTCTAGCCACTCGTTCACTGTACGCTGCGATGACTGGATGTATGCAGCTCTTATAAACTCCCACAGGTATATGGCGTATATCAGGCGAGAAGGTTTGTAAGCACACCTCGGGATATCTGTTAGTGCTCTGTGCGGTCGAAGCGTCGAGGCTGAAGGCGTTTCTGGTGCATCCAAAAGTCGAAGGAGTCAGCTCTGATGGAAAGTTTGTCAAATTCTTCAATACACCAGGTAAACATTTTTGTTTTTAAGGTCTGATGACGGCCTCTGTGGTTGGGTGTGTTAAGCCTCTGCCGGCCTACCTGACTGCAACAAATAAGCATTGGGTTCAATCGACGCTTTTCAACGGAGTTCTTGTGAAAACTCGAAAGGCCACGTTTGACTATACAGTTCACATTTCTCACAAAACACATAATTACTACTCAAAAACTCAATATCCTGCAACTACTGTTCATTTTAGATTAATTTTACACATTTTTAGAAAATAAAACTGCACAGCATGATGTTTCCCTTTCAGTTTCTGCCAAAAACTTTAAAAATATTTCATCCATGCAGGAACGGGGAAAGAATACAATTTCCTGCGTTGTGGCTGCCTGTCCTAAGAGGTGACAAAACAACCCACAGTCAGGTGGAAGGGCATTTGCCCGACTGCATGGCTACCATCCCTGGTCTAAAGTATGTCGCCATAACAACCTTGAGTTGTGTTCCGGCATTAGTGACCAGGTTCCAGTCTCCCTTAAGAGAGCAGCAGCGCATTTGTAGCAACTTTGGTGTTGCAATTGTCCATAGGCGATGGTAACCGCTTTCCATCAAGTGGGCCGTCTGCCTGTCTGCTGAACTCCTGCAATTAAAAAAAATTGAATTTGTCAGTCGTATGTATTATACAGGTGAATGATTTCACTCTTGAATTCGCTCCGATTATAATTTATTCGACTAATATTAAATTCAAATTTAAAAGTTTTTGTTCAAAATAAGCTCCACCGGAGAACACTTTTTTGTAGGTCATACATATAGGTTAAAATTTAATTTTACTTCCTATTCTATGTACGTCGCTTCGCAACGTGTTATTGCTGTTAAGGAGAAGAAGCGGCAACAAACTCCCCAGCAACACGTCTAGCTAAATATTGTTTTTCTTTATATTTCTTATTGTATTTATATCTCAAGTTCTTTTTTTTTACAAGCTTTTATTTAACTTGCAATGGATGTATGTATAGTGCGATCCAAATAAGAATAGGAATGTCAATAACCTCTATCTCAGCTGTTCAATTTCAAAACATAGCAACTGATATTAATTTTATAAATGAATCCTTGTGTATTTCTTGTCTTGCTAGGTATTTATTGTGTTTGCTAAAATATGCAATGACTGCATTAAAATATAATATCGCACCCAATAGTTTTAATAAATTTGTTAGTTAGTTTTGAGATGACATATTCAAGTTCATGACATTTTCTTGTGCTCTAGTGTAAATT
Source organism: Dendrolimus kikuchii (assembly GCA_019925095.2). Lineage (NCBI taxonomy): Eukaryota > Metazoa > Arthropoda > Insecta > Lepidoptera > Lasiocampidae > Dendrolimus > Dendrolimus kikuchii. The sequence goes on from CM034415.1 coordinate 9,293,753, forward strand.
TTTTGTAATGCATTTGCTAGGTTTTGAAATTGCACAGCTGATTCTGTCAAATGTCACTTGAAAAGTATGGTTTGCAAAAAACTTATTTGCATATCAATAATAGATAGTCTTACATCAAATTTAAATAAAAAGGTTAAATTAGTAGTAAATTGTCTTAATGTAATATTTAATTATTTAAAGTTATTTAAAGTCACAATATGGCGCAAAGTCGATCCTATTCTCAATTGAATTGCATTATATGTCAGTTCGGGTGGAATCTTGCAAGTTAAATTTGACCAACTTCCCGGTTTCCGATTGAGCTGAAATTTTGCACGCATATGTATATCGCGTGACAATGCAATGATATGGTTCCATGGAACTGATCTGATGATGGAGTCGGAAGATGGCCATAGGAACTCCTTTACTAAACAAGACAGACCCGTCGTGTTTGGGCTCGTTTTACTTGTCTTGGCTAGCACTCTACTCCTACATGATATCCAAGATCTCAAAACCTTGTATTTAAAAAGCATTTATTTATTTTTTAATAACATTCATTATACTTATTGTGAATACTGGCCGTGCCAAGAATTCCTATATCAGTGGCTGGCGGGAATACATTGATATCTCGACATACATCTTTTTTTTTATGCGTTTAGACGCTTCCTACGCCTGTGTTTTTATAGGAAAAAAATTGACAGTCCGAAATATTCATAACTTTTTAAGATTTTTCATTACTAGTCATTACTTTTCATTACGATTTATCATTACTAGTCAATCTTTAAAATTGCGCCCCTGTAAAATTGACATTTTGGACATGTCATATTCACGCCAGCCACGGATATATGCTTAGACTTTGTTAAAAGTGTTAGCTCTAAGGTTATTGAATTACACCCTTCTGTATTACGTTTGGATTTGTTGTGTTTGGTTATATTTATACCTGTTTTGTGTTAAACGTGTTTTTATAGTTCTAATAAACTTTATAATAATTCTAACGGCATTTTAATTCGAGTCCCGCTAACTCGTAACAACATTTTTCTTTTCTTTCTTTTCTTTGATATTTTTTTATCTGATATCTAAATATACTTTCAGCTACACCCCTGGACAACGTGAAGGAGTCACATCTGGCCCAGATACTGGGAATTTCTCGACTACACGCGGCGACCCTCTGCCGTTGTAGTCTCAAAAACGCCATACACACCGTAGTCGATTACGTCAAACCGAGGAGTATGGCTGGTAAGATGTATACAGATATATTAGCTTCGATACGTTTTTGCCTTTGTAGTAGTGTATGAAGGCCTGAGCCTGTTGAGACTCCAGTTGTAAATTTGTGGCCTGTATACTTTGATTGATGCTTGAAGAATAATGAACGGTTTATCTAGATGCAGCGTAAACTCCATGTAACGTCACTCGATTTAACGACAAACTCCCTAAAGCGTCAAAATCAGTTGGCTTTGGTTGGTTTAGCTTGTTTTCCATACGTTCCCCTCCCGCCAGAGCCGGCGGCGGCGTCGGAGGGTCGTCCATGTCGTCCATGGGGCGGCCTGTCGTAAGAAGCGACAAAGCAACCCACAGCCAGGTGGTGGGGCATTTGCCCGACTGGATGGCTACCACCCCTGGTCTAGAGTATGTCGCCATAACAACCTTGAGTTGTGTTCCGGCATTAGTGACCAGGTTCCAGTCTCCCTTAAGAGAGCAGCAGCGCATTTGTAGCACCTTTGGTGTTGCAAATGTCCATAGGCGATGGTAACCGCTTTCCATCAAGTGCGCGGTCTGCCTGTCTGCTGAACTTCTGCAATAAAAAAACTGTAATACTATTTTCAGGTAAACCACTATCAGAGTTATCTACCATCAGAGCTGCGATTGGAGACGCGTTATTAGACTTGTATGCAAGTGAAAGCGCTGAATATTTCACGGCTGGACTCATCGATGGATATATGGAGCCGGACGCAGAACTCGAGATGGCTATGTGCAGGTAACCATTTTAATGCTGTACAGCAGATAGGACCTGATGGAAAGTGGTCACCGTGACGTAAAAATAAAAATTAACAAAAGTCCGTCAGTCAGTCAGTCCGTGGTCAGTCTTTCACTAAAGCATTTCATTCACATATACATACATTACATTTAATTTATTATTTTATCTATGCATCAATCTGCAACTAGTTCCGTCAGTCAGTCAGTCCGTGGTCAGTCTTTCACTAAAGCATTTCATTCACATATACATACATTACATTTAGTTTATTATTTTATCTATGCATCAATCTGCAACTAGTTCCGTCAGTCAGTCAGTCAGTCCGTGGTCAGTCTTTCACTAAAGCATTTCATTCACATATACATACATTACATTTAGTTTATTATTTTATCTATGCATCAATCTGCAACTAGTTCCGTCAGTCAGTCAGTCAGTCCGTGGTCAGTCTTTCACTAAAGCATTTCATTCACATATACATACATTACATTTAATTTATTATTTTATCTATGCATCAATCTGCAACTAGTTCCGTCAGTCAGTCAGTCAGTCCGTGGTCAGTCTTTCACTAAAGCATTTCATTCACATATACATACATTACATTTAATTTATTATTTTATCTATGCATCAATCTGCAACTAGTTCCGTCAGTCAGTCAGTCCGTGGTCAGTCTTTCACTAAAGCATTTCATTCACATATACATACATTACATTTAGTTTATTATTTTATCTATGCATCAATCTGCAACTAGTTCCGTCAGTCAGTCAGTCAGTCCGTGGTCAGTCTTTCACTAAAGCATTTCATTCACATATACATACATTACATTTAGTTTATTATTTTATCTATGCATCAATCTGCAACTAGTTCCGTCAGTCAGTCAGTCAGTCCGTGGTCAGTCTTTCACTAAAGCATTTCATTCACATATACATACATTACATTTAATTTATTATTTTATCTATGCATCAATCTGCAACTAGTTCCGTCAGTCAGTCAGTCAGTCCGTGGTCAGTCTTTCACTAAAGCATTTCATTCACATATACATACATTACATTCAATTAATTATTTTATCTATGCATCAATCTGCAACTAGTTCCAATAGAGTTTTTGTCGGGAACTGTAAGGGAACGTTGTGCTGTGCAGTTTTATTTTCTAAAAATGTGTAAAATTACTCTAAAATGAACAATAGTTGTAGGATATTGATAGTTTTTGAATAGTAATTATGTGCTTTTGCGAGAAATGTGAACTACATAGCCAAATGTAGCCTTTCGAGTTTTCACAAGAACTCCGTCGAATGACGTCGATTGTAGCCTACAATACAACGGCGTCTGGCTTAAAGGCCTAGTTGCCAAGCCTTAAACTTAAAAAAAAAAACTAGTTCCAATACATTTTTGTTTGATGTAGCCTGCTATCAATGGCCGCAATTATACTGCCATGTAATGACGTCATCATTTTCGATCACACAGAGCTCACAATGACCCATGTCAAGAGGTGGCTCGAAGTGAGCGTTGACCATAGAGCATTAACTCTCTCTATCGATTGACATTGAAAATGGCGCGATTTTCAAATCAACCAATGTGTTCGGGCTATTGCTAGCCTAGTGGACTGTAAGAATATAGGTAGGCTCCTTGCTTGTCGGTATTTTTTTATTTCCCTAGCAAACAACAGAACAAAGCAGAACGACTCACCAAGGCTGCGCTGTTGAGGGTCCCTTGCCGGCCGGCTGGTCTCGCACCATAAAACAAACGCACACGTCGCGTTTATCACCTGTCCTTGTTATCGCAGTAGTTTATCACAAAATTAATGTACTGCCGCCGTAATTAGACATACGTCTGATGAAACGGCTGGCCCGAATCAGTCCGCCCACGGTTAGAACAGTAGGCTGGCAGGCACCGACAGACAGACACAGACGGCGGCGTCTCAGACGCCGCCAATCAAGATCTCTCCACGTCCCCGCGAGGGACGCTAGGAGACATAGCCCCCCCCCCCCCGCAGGATAGACTAGGCGTGTTGCTGGGAAGTTTCTTTCGCCGTTTCTTCTCTCCCAGCCATAACACGTTGCGAAACGGCAGTAAGATAGCGTAGGCCGCCGGGATCCTTCCCCTCGGGCTTTATATTACCCGTCGCCCGTTCTCAATTAGTATTTTGTGTCGCCCTATGGTGGGCATCATTAAATTCATTCCCCATTCATGGCAACAGTCCAGCCGAGGTAAAACTCCTTAGGGAGCTCCCTCGAGCAAGTTGCCCCCCCGGGCTCGAGCGCCTTCGCTTCGCGAAGGCACTCGCCCCAAAGACCCCGGTAAAGTTGTAAGGTCTTCGGACCAACAACATAAAGTCAAGTCCAATAAAAAAAAAAAAGTCTGATGAAATGTCTTATTAACTCCGCCGAAATGATATGCACGTCTTTACTCGGTCAAGGCCGCGGGAGAACAGGGGTGGCGGCGCGAGCGTCGCCTGGTTATATCGATACTACCAAGTCCGGATACAATGTTGCATGAACACAATGACATTTGTATATTTCGTCGTTTATATGATATATATGACATCAATGCCCCATAATCCGTTCCACTAGAGTTTACGTTTACGCACCCAAACAAATTCGAACCGCTCCCGGGAAAATTCCCGCGCGATCTCCGGGATAAGAAATATCACATTTTATTAAATTTGCTATCGATCAATAAACAAAATCGCATAGGAATTCGATGTGTTTTATTTGGCAGTTTTAAAGCATTCCCATAAAAGTTCCCGCGGGATTCCCAGGATAAAAAGTAAAGCAGAGTTTAATTCTTAGCATTAGCTGTCGTTCAGCGAGAACCGCATCGAAATCGGTTCAATAGTTTTTACGTAAATCCCGAACAAACAGAACAGAAATCTAAAAAAATGTGGTCTCCATCGTTTATATAGTCTATTCCAGTTGGTTTTTTTTTTTGATTGCTTTAATATACAGACACGGCATGTTGAGAATTTTATAGATGTATTTTTGTTTTGTTCGTTTTAATACAGGGTGGTTTAAGTGAAAAAAAAAAGAAAAAAGTTGTATTACGCTTGTATTATTTCACTCATAAAATATTCATATCAGGGGCCTTATATGAAAATCTATTCTTAAGGAGTTAATTTCAAAATAAGCTTTTTTAAAAAGGTTTTTAAATACATGCTTCTGAGATCCTGGATATCATGTAGCCGCAGAGTGCTAGCCAAGACAAGTGAAACGAGCCCAAACACGACGGGTCTGTCTTGTTTAGTACAGGAGTTCCGATGGCCACCTTCCGACTCCATCAGATCAGCTCCACGGTACCATATCATTGCATTGTCACGCGATATACATGTGCGTGCAAAATTTCAACTCAATCGGAAACCGGGAAGTTGGTCAAATTTAACTTGCATGATTCCAGCCGAACTTACATACATACATAGGTGCATCCATTGCAAGTTAAATAAAAGCTTGTAAAATAAAAAAATCTTTTGTCGTAGGAATTTCATGGCCAGCCATGGCTTGAGTTCCGTACTCAAGCTCCTCTCAATACCTGCTTTGGATAAGGAGTTGGAGTGCAAAAGGCAGTTCGATGACATGAGACACTTGGCCTCAAGAGGAGAGACCTTGGACAGTGTCAACATGTTCATAGGTATGTTGACATGTAAATACAACTCGGCTGTGTAATTTCTTTTCTTTTTTTAATTGCCTTCCTCCGCCTTGTGTCAGGGCAAAGTTCTTTATTTTTCTTTTTTTTCTTTTATTATATTCTACTAGAGTTTACCTCTAGTGCGTATCTCTTGTTTAAACAGCAGGCGGTACAGGTTACATTGTATTAAATTTTTATGTATTTGCCCCCGGAGGATTCACTTCATTTTATATCGCAAACTATGCCATCCCCCTCATATCTGTAAACTAGAAAAATGACAAAAATAACAAAACATGATAGATGACATGGACCAAGTAGACCGAGTGGACCCAGTTGAACCAGCGGACCCAATGGACCCCTTAAGAGAGCAGCAGCGCTTTGTAGCAACTTTGGTGTTGCAAATGTCCATAGGCGATGGTAACCGCTTTCCATCAAGTGGGCCGTCTGGCTGTCTGCTGATCTTCTGCAATAAAAAAAAACCCAGTTGACCAAGTGGGCCCAATGGACCCAATGGACCCAGTTGACCAAGTGGACCTAGTGGACCCAGTGGGCGAAATATACAAAATCACAAAACCTATCCTAGTTTCCGGTATAACCTTTACATAAATCTATCCAAAAATCTATTCCATTATCCGGGATAAAAAGTATCCCTTGGTCATCCTCGGTATTAAAATTACCTATGTACCGAGTTTCAACCAAATCGGTCCAATAGTCTCTCCATAAAAGGATACAAACAGAGAGACAAATATATTTTTATCCTGGAAACTATCCCATTTTTCGGGATAAAGAGTATCCTATGTCCATTCTTGGCATCGAAAAAAAATATATAAATATTGAATTTCAGCCAAATCGGTGCCGTAGTTTTTCCATGAAAACGGAACAGACAGACAGAGTTACTTTCGCATTTATAATATTACTAGGGATTTTTGAAGGGTAAATAAATGTGGGTGTCAATTCTTTATTATAGCACGATTTTCTTTTCTTTCTTTCTTTTTTTTGCCATTTTCTCTCATCTTATTTATAATACATTTTCTTATAATCTATTCTCTCCTAGTTCTTACACAGATATTGTTTCTTGTTTTAATGTTAACAAATATATACTAATGTAACATGGAGGTTTTATTCCTCAGCGCCGACCTCTACCAACGTTTACAAAGAAATAATCTTACGTCATGTAAGACATACTTCGCTTATGTCTACGATAAATATAAGACGTTTTCTTGATTACTAAACAAATCCCAATTTATCTTTAACATCATAAACAATTATTTGTGGTGGTAGTTTAATATATTTAAACTACTATAGTGGCGCCCAACGTGGGGCGCCACTGTAGTGGAACACTTACAAGCCAATAGATGGCGCTGTGCAATAATTGATGTCACAAACGTTTCCGGAAACATACAAAGAATATATACAAAATTTCAACTATAACAGATGGGCCTAGTCCTGCGAGGAACAACATTAGCCTCGCTGGAAGATCTTCCTTTGAGACGGAGGAGCATTCCATCTCGCTCCTCCACCCTATCGGGGCTCACCCTTCACCACTATAGTAGTTTAATATATTAAGCTACCACAATCGGTTGTAAAAGATGTGACAGATAAATTTTGTTTAATAATTAGAAAACGTCTTATACTATCGCAAGACATAAGCGATGTATGTCTTACATGACGTGACATTATAGCTTTGTAAACGTTGGTAGAGGTTGGCGCTGAGGAATAAAACCTCCGAGGGCTTGCGTGGGGCCATGGGAAGGCCAAAACGTAGAGGCCCCTTGACAAATTTAATGTAAATGTGGCGTGACACTGACCGGCGATTGTCCCTGTCCACACCATATAGTAATGCACCCAAGGACAAGCCCCGGCCAGTGCAGGACTATTGGGGGAAATGAGGACAAAAAGTACCGGACTATTGGGGTGAACTGCTAGTGGTACTAGGGGTTACATATTATTATTAGTGACGCTTTCGCCACGACCACAACGACCGCGGTCGCAATGTGTAACGACTGACGGAGAATGTTATGCGTTGTAATTTGTAATGTGTTTTTATCCGTGCAGGAACGGAGAAAGAATACAATTTCCTGCGGCTGGGCGGCCTGTCGTAAGAGGCGACTAAACAACCCACAGCCAGGTGGTAGGGCACTTGCCCAACTGGATGGCTACCAACCCTGCTCTAGAGCATGCCGCCATAACAACTTTGAGTTGTGTTCCGGCATTAGTGACCAGATTCCAGTCTCACTTAAGAGAGCAGCAGCGCATTTGTAGCACCATTGGTGTTGCAAATGTCCATAGGCGATGGTAGCCGCTTTTCATTGGGTGGGCCGTCTGCCTGTCTGCTGAGCTTCTGCAATAAAAAAAAATGTAATGTTAATTTTCGCTATATAGTGTTTAGATTGTTTTTAATAATTACAGCCTTGAATGGAATTCATCACGCTGGCAAACTGATGGCTCAGGAGATCAAACAAATCAGGAATCCATTGTTCAACCCGACATTTATTATTAGGAAGATTTTCGAAAACAGGCATCAGGTGAGTATTACACCATTTTCAGACTTCCATAGCTAGAGTCCGCGCCACCAAAGAGGTCCCGCAAAGGCGGCCTGCAAACGCCATCTTTAATCCTGCTAGAGTAATTATTTGCTAATCCATAAACACAGGTACAAATATAACCGGACGCAATAAGTCCAAATGTAATTTACAATTCCCTTAAGAACAGACGAGCTTGCATGAGAAGACTTATGAATGTCAAAGAGGCAAGTGAGGTGTGTAAGAATAAGCCTAAATGGCACTCTGTTGTTCGTGCCTACCCCGCAAGGGAACTGGCGTGAAGTTATGTATGTATGTAATTTACAATTCAATAACACGCGCAAAGTCCGTCACTAAATGTTCACACGTCTTGCCTCGCTTGTGTTATCGCTTTGACTGCCTCACCCCTCCGTACGGGCATTGCTTTATACTAAGCTATTCAATATGTCTCGACACAATACTCGACCGCATAACAATAATTTCTAAGAATCACACCTGGCTAATGACTATCATAAACATTACAATACACAATGTATTGTAATGTCCTGTTTTTCTAATTACAAATTTTAAACAAAAAGCAAACAAAAGAAGTCCAAATGCCGAAAAGGGTAATAAAATGTGTTTCTACAGACGCAGGTGTGATTTTGTATTTGGTCGGCATTCGGTCGTGACATTATGATTTGGTTAGGTTAGGGACATTTTAATGAATGCCTTTTTTATTTAAACATATTTTATTTTATCGAACAAAAAAAACTGAATTCGGTCCGGAACTAAAAAACACATCCATAGTCTACTCTAAATTCGTGACAGAAAAAAAAGTCCAAATCCCCCCCAATTGGTCTATATAGAAGTTTCACTTTTTTTAATGCAGGAGTTCGGCAGACAGGCAGACGACCCACTTGACGGACAGCGGTTACCATCGCCTATAGACATTTGCAACACCAAAGGTGCTACAAATGCGCTGCTGCTCTCTTAAGGGAGACTGGAACCTGGTCACTAATGCCGAAACACAACTCGAGGTTGTTATGGCGACATACCTTAGATCAGGGGTGGTAGCCATCCAGTCGGGCAAATGCCCTACCACCACACACTTCAATAATAGTTTTATGAATGTATATTTACTTATCTACTCCAGGAGAAAGACGCTCCCAAACTGACTCTGTACCTGGCGGAGCACCTTCATCCGACCCTCAAGCAGCCAGCCGAGCAACTAGAATACTGTGTACTGAGGATGAAATTCGCTTGCGAAACTTTAATGGCCCGACACGGGATTCACGTTTCCGAGGCTTACACGTGAGTTTTATGTATTTTTTTAAGTTCTACAAAAAAAAAATCACCTAAAACATACATCCATACCAGGGTCTCAAATTTGGGGAATGTTTTCTGGAAAAAAAATGTTGACTAAGGATGGGTAAGCGGAGAGCCAGGAGGCCGGTTGGCAGCGACCAGCTTTTCGATGACAAAATGCAAAGTCTCGAACATCGGCGTAGGGTTGCCAGCTTATCGGTTTTCTATCGGATTCACTTTGGAGAGTGTGCAGCTGAGCTCATCGATCTGATCCCGCCATCTCCCTTCCATCGTCGGACAACCAGACGAACCGGCATGCGGCATCGATATATGGTGGATATTCCACCTATTAGAAAGAAGCGCTTTGCATCTAGCTTCATCATGCGCACCGCAAAGGAGTGGAACTCATTGCCGGAGTCTGTCTTTCCGGATACATATAACCTGGGTGTCTTCAAGTCCCATATCTTCGCCCCACATAGGCAAAATTGTGGTCAAATGCGAACCTATACTACAATTAAAAAAAAAGGGTCCACACTTGTAACGTTTCATCGAACAGGACTCCGTGACATATTCACAGATTTGTTAGGCTAAATGTGGACGTGCATATGACACGGTATCGAACCATCGGCTACCACCCCTGGTCTAGAATATGCCGGCATAACAACCTTGAGTTGTGTTCCGGCATTAGTGACCAGGTTCCAGTCTCCATTAAGAGAGCAGCAGCGCATTTGTAGCAACTTTGCTGTTGCAAATGTCCATAGGCGATGGTAACCGCGTTCCATCGAGTGGGCCGTCTGCCTGTCTGCTGAACTCCTGCAATAAAAAAAAAAAGTACGGTCGGTATTCATTCTTAGTCAGATATATTTCTATAAGTTTTAAAACAGTTTCTTGATCCTACTGAATCCTATATCCTGTCCTATTGTAGCAGCGAGAGGTAGAGGTTAAATAATACTTCAGATCGCGGAGAGTAGTATTCACTGTCGAGTGCTGATGTGAACTGATTTATTTTGGAGACGGTAACCTTAAGTACAAATGTTAACAAGTCGTACTGCTAGTACTATGTATAGCACGGTGTGTGAGCGGGACGGATGATGTGCGAGCGAGATACAGCAACTATTAATATGTGCGCTCCCGCGCTGCGCTAGTCAGTGGTTTGTTGTCCGCTGCGATGGCTAGACGTATGCAGCTCCCATACTATAATCCTATAAATCCTATCCTATATATCCAATTAAAATATTATAAAAGCGAAGGTTTGTGTTGCGTACTCCTTTTATCTGCAACTCTTTAATATATTTTTGTAATTATTTGAAGTTGTCAATAATTAATATTCTCTGTCTGCCACATGTAATAATTGCATCGTATTTTTTACCATCTTTCCATTAAATACACTCATTATCCAAAAGCTTATCGTTCCTTGGGTTATCTCCGCAACAGTATGTTTGTTACTCTTTCACGCAAAAACTGATGAATGGATTTCGATGAAACTTTACAGTAATATAGCTTACACATCAGAATAACACATAGGCTCTCTAATTTATAAAGACATAGTGTGAATTGTCCAAAATATAACGATTTTCCATCAGCACACCGGTTTGTAAAAAGCCGGTAGTTACGTTAAAACAAACAAAAGAGCCGTGCATGTACGCAAGGCCGATGAGGGAATGAGTAAGCGAACGAGCGACGTTAAGGGGTGGGATAGCGGGCGAACACTCAAACGTATCCTTGACACGTTGAATTTAATTGGATCAACGACCCGGTAGGTTATCCGTGCAGGAACGGAGAAGAATACAATTTCCTGCGGCCCGGCGGCCTGTCGTAAGAGGCGACTAAACAACCCACAGCCAGGTGGTAGGGTGTTTGCCCGACTGGATGGCTACCACCCCTGGTCTGGTTCCGGCATTAGTGACCAGGTTTCAGTCTCCCTTAAGAGAGCAGCAGCGCATTTGTAGCACCTTTGGTGTTGCAAATGTCCATAGGCGATGGTAACCGCTTTCCATCGAGTGGGCCGTCTGCCTGTCTGCTGAACTCCAGCAATAAATAAAATAAAAAAAAGGTGGCGCCGCTGTACACCTCTTTAACGGTGGGACCGATTTTGATGAAATTTTTTGTGTTTTTACAAGTAGATTCGTGAATGGTTTATTATGAAGTAAAGATATTGTTGTTGCTGCGTTGCGCTTCTTCTCCCATTAACAGCGGCTAAAATTGCTTTGGAAGCGGTGGGTTGACTCACGACTTTCAATAAGTAGTCGGTAAGGGACGATTTCCACCAAACGGCTCGCATCTGACATCTAATTTATTCTATATTTTGGTCCTTCTTTTATCTCTTTATTTAATATATAATAAATCAGACTAGGTTTATAAAGTTAGATATGTTATACGAGGGTGACACTGAAAGTTCTTAGAAAATCAAAAACTGAGCAAACTAGCAAATTATTATTTTTATTATATCTTTTCAAAATAGTTTCCGTTCACATCAATACATCGCTGCATTCGATAGAACCACCGAGAAAAGCTCTTTGCTCACTCGTCCTTAGGGGTCTCTTCGATGGCCTTCTGGAACGCAGCCACTGCTTCCTTAGCGTCCATAAAATGTTTTCCTCGAAGTTTTTCTTTTATTTTCGGGAATAAATAAAAATCGCAAGGTGCGAGGTCGGGGCTATATGGCGGGTGACCCAGCAATTCCACGTCTGACGACGCCAAATAGTCGATCATTCGCCCGGCGGTGTGCGAAAAAGCGTTGTCGTGGTGAAGGAGGATCCTACTGCGAGGTCGTTCCTCTCAACCTTTTTCCAAGACAAGTGGCAAACATTTGTTAGTATACCACTCTGCAGTAACTGACTTTTGATCTTCTAAAACAATTGTCGCATAATGACCGGTCCTTCCGAAGAATGAGGCCACCATATTTTTTCCTACACTTCGACCTCTCTTCAATTTAGTTGGCAACTCCTCGGAAGGAAACACCCACTGAGCAGATTGTCTTTTGGTTTCCGGATCATAGCAATAAATCCAGCTTTCGTTACCCGTAAGTATGTCGAACACAGCTTTTGAGTCTCCTCCGTTAAATCTTTCTATCATTTCACGGCACCAATCAACATGACGGAGTTTTTGGGCCTCAGTCAAATAATGAGGTATCCACCGGGCACATGGCTTCCTAACGGCTAAATGTTTGTGGAGGATTTTGTGCACTTGAGTCATACCGATGCCTAAACTTGTCCGAATCTGCTGATAGGTTACTCTTGGATCAGTCTCTATCATACACCGCACAACACTGATGTTATCTTCAGTCGTCTCCGTAGAAGGCCGTCCCTCACGCAGAGCATCATTGAGATTGGTGCGACCACGTTTAAACTCATTAAACCATAATATTTTCTTAAGTTTTCGCGACTTGTATACATAATAAAACTACGTTTTAACGGTTTTAAGCGCGGTAATTTTATTTGATTTTGGTTTTTCCGACGTTTCGGCCACTTTTCAGTGGCCGTGATCACGGAAGACAAAGATGTCAAGTGTCAACGAGTATTGTTAAAGTTTTATTTAGCCTACCGCCAACTTATTAATTTTAATTATTTAATTTTGTTTATGGTTATTATTTAATCTATGGGAGCCTAATCTAATTTACTACCGCTTCGCAACATGTTATGGCTTGAAGAGAAGAAGCGGCGCAAGAAACTCTTCAGCAAACATGCCTAGCTCTAATAATTTTATATAATATTAAAATGGGTGGAAGGAAAAATAAAAGTAATTATCAGTCAAGTTGGTTTGTGTTCCGTTGTACGCAGAAAGAGCTCACAGTGTCTTGAGGTCTGGCAGCTGGTTTTTGCTGGGTTTGGGTCTTAATAGTTTTGATAATTGGATCCCAAACAGGTGGTACTTGCCAACCATCTTCTCTATTGAAATTTGGGTGTTTTTTGATTTCAATAGCCTCACGCATCATTCTAGGTATGAAACGATTCTCTTTCGCGAGGATTTGTGGGTTATCGAATCTGATGTAGTGGTTGGGTTTATCCAGCGTGTGTTCACTGATCGCAGACTTCGTAGACCTTGTGTGTTTCATGTCAGCAATGTGTTCTAAAAACACGAGTAAAAGAACACATTGCTGACATGAAACACACAAGGTCTACGAAGTCTGCGATCAGTGAACACACGCTGGATAAACCCAACCACTACATCAGATTCGATAACCCACAAATCCTCGCGAAAGAGAATCGTTTCATACCTAGAATGATGCGTGAGGCTATTGAAATCAAAAAACACCCAAATTTCAATAGAGAAGATGGTTGGCAAGTACCACCTGTTTGGGATCCAATTATCAAAACTATTAAGACCCAAACCCAGCAAAAACCAGCTGCCAGACCTCAAGACACTGTGAGCTCTTTCTGCGTACAACGGAACACAAACCAACTTGACTGATAATTACTTTTATTTTTCCTTCCACCCATTTTAATATTATATAAAATTATTAGAGCTAGGCATGTTTGCTGAAGAGTTTCTTGCGCCGCTTCTTCTCTTCAAGCCATAACATGTTGCGAAGCGGTAGTAAATTAGATTAGGCTCCCATAGATTAAATAATAACCATAAACAAAATTAAAAATTAAATAATTAAAATTAATAAGTTGGCGGTAGGCTAAATAAAACTTTAACAATACTCGTTGACACTTGACATCTTTGTCTTCCGTGATCACGGCCACTGAAAAGTGGCCGAAACGTCGGAAAAACCAAAATCAAATAAAATTACCGCGCTTAAAACCGTTAAAACGTAGTCTCATTAAACCAGTTATAAACAGTGGCCCGAGAAGGGGCTTCATCGTGAAAGGCCAATCAAAGTCTGTCATAACATTCTTATTGACTTAAATGACATCGAAAGTCATAAAAAATCATAGTACGAAAATTTTCTCGCGTTAAATTCATACTGGCGTGACACAGACAAATTTCAATTTGCCGCCAAATCGTAAAATAAATGACAAATTAATGAAATTAGTACTCAATAATATTAGCAATGAGTTCTATTTTCAAAATTTAAACTTATTTTTTTATTTTATGCTTTAAAAGTGGCCCATTCTAAAAACTATCAGTGTCGCCCTCGTAATTGTTTAAACGATATTAAATCGTGTACCCAGTATTTAAAGTCTATATTACCAAGCCGCGCGCAGCTCGATCGCGGGCGTCTTCCACGACACGCTTCGGCTCCGTTCGCCCGTCGTCGTATCTGATCGGCTCCGTTCGCCTATCTTCGTATTCATTCGGCTCTGTTCGCCTATCGTCGTTTTCGTTCGGCTCCGGTCGCCTGTAGTCGTATCCGATCGGATCCTTTCGGCTGTCGCCGCGTACATCCCAATGAAACTCCCTAACTAAATCGAAAAAATAAATAAAACGACAACTAGAGCTCTTATACTCGGTTGGGGCAAATCTGCGGATAGTTTCCCTGTAAAAGAGTCCAGATGTCGCTCAATATCAAATTTAAACATATTTCTAGTTTGTTTATCCTACTACTATTATAAACGCGAAAAATTATAAGAATGTATGGATGTATGTTTGTTACTCTTTCACGCAAAAACTACTAATTTTTTTTTATTGCAGGACTTGAGCAGACAGGCAGACGATCCACTTGATGGAAAGCAGTTATCATCGCCTATGAACATTTGCAATAGCTCGACAGCCTATGAACAAATGCGCTGGTGCTCTCTTAAGGGTCACTGGAACCTGGTCACTAATGCCGGAACACAACTCCAGGTTGTTATGGCAACATACCCTAGACCAGGGGTGGTAGCCACCCAGTCGGGCAAATGCTCTACCACCTGGCTGTGGGTTGTTTTGTCGCCTCTTACGACAGGCCGCCCCAACGCAGGAAATAATATTCTTATACGAAATAAAATCCGTGCAAGAACGGAGAAAGAATACTGAATGGATTTTGATGAAACTTTACAATATAGTTTACACATCAGAATAACACATAGGCTATAATTTATAAAGATATAGTGTAAATGATCATCATTATCACAATTTTCCATCACCACACGCGTGAAACCGCGGGGCGCAGATAGTATTATATATTTGTAATTTTATTCGATTTATTTATTTCTTTCTAATATTATTCTTTCTTATTTATCCGTGCAGGAACGGAGAAAGAATACAATTTCCTGCGGCCCGGCGGCCTGTCGTAAGAGGCGACTAAACAACCCACAGCCAGGTGGTAGAGTATTTGCTCGACTGGATGGCGACCACCCCTGGTCTAGAGTATGCCGCCATAACAACCTGGTGTTGTGTTCCGGCATTAATGACCAGGTTCCAGTCTCCTTTAAGAGAGCAGCAGCGCATTTGTAGCACCTTTGGTGTTGCAAATGTCCATAGGCGATGGTAACTGCTTTCCACCAAGTGGGCCGTCTGCCTGTCTGCTGAACTCCTGCAATAAAAAAAAATAAAAAAATGCTACTAACTTTCAATTTAAATATCTATATATATTTTTTAAATATATATATAGTATTATCTATGGTCGCGTATAGTTCTTTAAATTAGAACACGTCAACACGGTAGGAATGAAACTATTCGACTAGGCGCAGAAACGTGTACGTTCGCAAACGACGGCACGGAGCCGATCGTATGCGTCGACGTCCTGTCGGACGAGATCGTCTGTCGCCGCATGCGTTCGTATCCTTTCCGATCCGATGCGATGCGAGCCGTTTGGTGGAAATCGTCCCTTAGAGTCTGTGACGTGGGGAAAGAGTCAACTCCTCCTTGGCGACAGAATAGCTTTAGATGGGTCAATGAACTATTCAAGATAATTATTTAATATATTTAATCTGTTCGTGACAACCGGTGGACTTCTATGCACAAAATACACTAGCCTGTCGAAGCCTTGGAAGCTCTTCGAGTCAAGTTCCACAGCTCTTTGGCCAGGTGGTAGGGCATTTGCCCGACTGGATGGCTACCACCCCTGGTCTAAGGTATGCCGCCATAACAACTTTGAGTTGTGTTCCGGCGTTAGTGACCAGGTTCCAGTTTCCCTTAAGAGAGCAGCAGCGCATTTGCAGCAACTTGGTGTTGCAAATGTCCATAGGCGATGGTAACCGCTTTCCACCAAGTGGGCCGTCTGCCTGTCTGCTGAACTCCTGCAATAAAAAAAAAAAAGCTTTAGTATTAGCTCGATCGGTAATTTTCCGCGTCTGGTATACGTTGGCTTGGTTGTATAGGTTCTCTTAGGCAAAGTAAGGGTAGCCTTGGTCCTGGAGTTAGATGACGAAGAGTAGACATTAGGTTTGACACAGTGTCCTCCGTTATAAAACTGAATCAGCTCTATTAATTATATTTAGTTTTAAGTAGTAAAACAGTTAGATTTTACATATATGGATAGGAACTCACCCCAGCGGGAACACGTAGTTAGTTTAATAAAGTTTTGAAACGTATGGAGTAATATTTGTAAAAGAATTATGAACAGCTGATATTTTTGAATTTCGAGCGAGGGCCAAACTTAACCGCCGTCACAGCTTTTTTTTAAGTAGTAGTTGTATTCGCCACAAAGGCAGGCAAAGGAATCTTTAGTCCATACAGCCAATTCTGATGTCTAAGTCTTCGTATAATAGTCGCGCAGTTGTATTGTAGGCTACAACTAACGCCATTCAACGGAGTTCTTGTGAAAACTCAAAAGGCCACATTTGACTATAAAGTTCACATTTCTCGCAAAAACACATAATTACTACTCAAAAACTATCAATATCCTACAACTATTGTTCATTTTAGAGTAATTTTACACATTTTTAGAAAATAAAACTGCACAGCACAACGTCTCCTTTCAGTTCCCGCCAAAAACTCCGCTTTTTTTTTAACTCTTGACAGTGACATAGTTTTTTTTTTATTCTCCTTTCTCTCGGGCGAACGAGTTATGCCCAAGTGTGGTACTTTTTATTTTTCTGTTTATTAAGATATCTGTATATTACTTATATATATATATATATATATATATATATATATATATATATATATATATATATATATATATATATATTATTACTACTTATTTTTATATAAGGGTAAATAATCTTTATTGCTAGGGGAATTGGTAGATTTCGGATTTAGGAAAACAGATTTTGGGATTAGGGATAGGATTGGATGGATGTATTTCTTCATTTATTTATTTATTCTTTTCTGTGTTTTATAATTTCCTTATCTAGTTTACAAATGTTCTTATACATATATATTAACCAAATAACCGAAAGTTATACCTATTTTGTACTTACTATTGTCTTACATAAAGCTACTTTATTACAGTGCTGTTTACTTGTATATCTATGTGTATATATATATTATATATATATATATATATATTTTATATAGTGACATAGTTTGACATTAGTACTGTCATTGGATATGTTTTTTTTTAAATGGTGCAAGTGCAACATTACAAGTCCATACTGAAATGAATACAATAATTTTCATTCACCAGGCTTTGCTTCCAACCGTATACTGCAGTACTGGATTTATTTGCAGGGAACTGGAGAGGCTGGCCGAGGCGGCCACGGAGATATTGGTCATGACATCTGTGCTTTCCAGGGCTTCCAGGTAAATTAATTGACATTAAAAAAAAAATAACCAAAAACAGAACAGACTTCAAAACAATAAATGTTTTCTAAGTCTTGAAGTCGGTGCGAAGTAAAACATAAAAATTATTATGTTTTGCGATTTTTTTTTATGTTTTACTTCACACCGACTTCAATATGTAAAAATATTTTTATATAATTTTTTAATTACTTTTGAAGGCGGTTTTGTTTTTTGTCAAAAAATTACTACTTTTAGTTACCTACGCAAATACTTGAATAGTTTTAGAAAAAATATATTGAGAAATGTTATACGTGTGTATAATATTAGAGGATAGCTCTCGATTACCCTGGGATACACTCGTCAGATCATGACTTGGTGACAATGGGTTACCACCGCAGAGTATGCTCTTTCTGATTAAGAAGTTTGTTTTGAAAATCGGTACACAATTGACGGAGAAACTTGACTTGCCCGTGACTTCGTCCGCGTGGTTTTTTTTTCGCGGAACCCTAAAAAAGTAACCTAAGTTACTCCTTATAACATCAGCTATCTGCCAGTGTAAGTCTCGTCAAAATCGGTCCAGCCGTTTTAGAGATTAGCCGGAACATTCAGACAGGCAAAAATTCTATAAATTGCATTCTTGGAATCTGCTGGTCCGAATTAATCTCCCCCTAACTTTTTTGAAATTTTTATTTTGTCATTACAAACAGACACTTCATTTTTTTATGTTGATGGTGTTTTAAGAATTCCGTCCAAAGGACAGCTCCAAAAAAAATTTAAGAGGTCGCTCCAAATTTTTTAAGATTTCGAAAAAGAAGTGAAACTTTCATAAACTTAATATTTTTTTGTCTATAAAATTATACCGTAACGACAAAAAAAAGTAGACAAACAAATCGGTTTTTGGCGATTTTTGAAATCTTAAAAAAAATTTTTTTTGAGCTTTTCTTTGGAGTTCTTAAAACATCAAAAACTAACATTTTTTTCAGTCAAGACTCAAAAAAACAATTAGTCTGTTTTTTTGCGCCACCCTAATATACATGTATAGCTTTTTTGTGTTTTTTTTTTATTACAGGGCTTATTGTATTGGCCTGAGGAACGCTGAAGTAGAGATGAAACTAGCTGCTTGCTTCGTTGAAAGAACTAAGGATCGCGTCAAAAAGCTAATTTTGGAAATCGACGACGGAGAGTTTTTGAATTTGGACCATTTCAGGTGCAACTTCGGCAAGAAGATCTTAGACACCAATACCGTGTTGGTAGAAAAGCCTACCGCTCGAACGTTTTGGTAGAAATTGAGCATTTGATTAGTTTTCTACCAGTAATACTTTTGATAGGTAAATCTACCATCTAAAATTTGTTAGAACACCTACCAATGTTATTCGGTTGAAATTCTACCACTTTTTTTTATTGTAGAATCTACCAATGGTAGTTTCTTGGGATATTGATAGGATTTGGTGGAAAGTTGACTATTAAAAGTGGTAGAAAGTTTACCGATAAATATATCTGGTATAAAAATGCTATTAAAATGTATAGTTTGTAATTTTAAATAGTGTACAATGTAAATAAAGAATTTTGTTAGTAAGATTTGTTTTTTTTTATTATAAAATAATAATAATTTTATTGTTAAATGTTTTATTTGAATAAAAGAGGTCATATTTATTTAATTACCATAAACAATCCTCCAAATCCTTCGCTGTGCAGGATGTTTGCCTTTGGAACCCTTTGCCCGTAGATGTCAGAAATACTAAACCACTTGCCATATTAAAAAAATCTATCAATAACCATTACCTTAGTTTATGATAAAATATATATTTTTGTATTCTTCTTAACTTAGCTGTTTACTGTATACATTGTACCGTTCTTCTTTTTTTATTTTACTTCTTTTTAATTTAATTATAGCTCCTCTCAGTTGGTTGCTTGGAAGATATCGCTTTAAGCAATAAGGCCGCCTTTTCTTTTGTCATTTTTTTTTTAAATTATTATTAACAAGTCTACGGACTCGAGCTCCGTACAACTTAATTTCGAAGAATTATTTATAAGTTATACACGCTTATTGTTTATTTTTGTAACTGTGTGTGACATTAATTTATTGATTTTTGTGTTGAGGTGTATGTATCTTACGAATAACTTATTATATTAATTTATTCTAGTTTTAATACTAAACTTATACTAATGTATAGTATATCTTTTACACGCTGGTGTTGTGAGGAAGTGCATGTGCAGTGTGGGCCTTATGTCTATACCTATATATATATATTAACCTAACTAGTGCCATGTGTGTTGTTTTTTCCTTCCTGTGTCGCCGTTAAATTATTGTAACTATTCATTCTGTAATGTTGCCGCCATAACAACCTTGAGTCATATTCCGGCATTAGTGACCAGGTTCCAGTCTCCCTTAAGAGAGCAGCAGCGCATTTGTAGTAACACTTTTAGTGTTACAAATGTCTATAGGCGATGGTAACCGCTTTCCATCAAGTGGGCCGTCTACCTGTCTGCTGATCTCCTGCAATTCTATAAACAATGCTGACATTAGACGTCTCAACCACATTGAATCAAGCGGTATTCAACGGCATTGAGTTATTCAAGTTTATTCTACACTAGCTTCTGCCCGCGACTTAGTCCGCGTGGAATAATTGAAAAGCTAAGTTTGGCCTTAGCATGATGATATATAGCCTATAAGCCTTCCTCGGTAAATGGGCTATCTAACACTGAAAGAATTTTTCAAATCAGACCAGCAGTTCCTGAGATTAGCGCGTTCAAACAAACAAACTCTTCAGCTTTATATATTAATATAACATACATAATGGTGAAGCTAATAAAAGCGTGTTAAGAGTGTAACTATTTATGGCCTATAGTCATGCTTAAGAAAGACACTAATATAAGAAACTCCAGGATTTTTGGCAACAAGTTTAAAACTGTCCTCATTATTTAAACTATTTCAATCATGACATTTTGAAAAGTATGATGACAACAAGGTATTTTAGGCCCGACGATATAACATGAGCATGGTTCTAGAATTCATTGTCAACTACCCAAATGGTAGGGTAATAAATCAGTGTCAGATAAACTTTCAATGTTTTTTTCATGTTTACGCCTTGGCAGCTAGGCCTTTAAGCCAGGCTACAATCGACGTCATTCACAGGAGTTCTTGTGAAAACTCGAAACGCCACATTTGGCTATACAGTTCACATTCCTCGCAAAAACACATAATTACTACTCCAAAACTATCAATATCCTACAACTATTGTTCATTTTAGAGTGATTTTACACATTTTTAGAAAATTATACTGCACAGCACAACGTCCCCTTTCAGTTCCCGCCAAAAACTCAATAAACTGATAAATAATTCAATGTGTACGAAGAAAGAAATATATTTTATATGTTTGTCTTAAATTTAAATGTGTATGTGTGAAGCTAATAAAAGCGTGTTAAAAGTGTAACCATTTATGGCCTATACTCATCCTTAAGAAAGACACTAATATAAGAAACTCCAGGATTTTTGGCAACATGTCTAAAACTGTCCTCATTATTTAAACTATTTCAATCATGACATTTTGGAAAGTATGATGACAACAAGGTATTTCAGGCCCGATGATATAACATGAGCATGGTTCTAGAATTCATTGTCAACAACCCAAATGGTGGGGTAATAAATGAGTGTCAGTTATTTTTTTTTTTATTGCAGGAGTTCAGCCGACAGGCAGACGGCCCACTTGATGGAAAGCGGTTACCATCGCCTATGGACATTTGCAACACCAAAGTTGCTACAAATGCGCTGCTGCTTTCTTAAGGGAGACTGGAACCTGGTCACTAATGCCGGAACACAACTCAAGGTTGTTATGGCGACATACTTTAGACCAGGGGTGGTAGCCATCCAGTCGGGCAAATGCCCTACCACCTAGCTGTGGGTTGTTTTGTCGCCTCTTACGACAGGCCGCCCCAACACAGGAAATTGTATTCTTTCTCCGTTCCTGCACGGATAAAAGTTAAACTTTGATATATAATTCAGTTTGTAGGAAGGAAGAAATATATTTTGTATGTTTGTCTTAAATTAAATGTGTATGTTTTGTTATATTATGAACGACTCTACGGACTCGAGTTACGTACCCTTTTTTACAACTTAATTTCTAGATTTAATTTTTTGAATTTTACACGCTTATTACTTATTTTCACACGAAGTCGTGGTAGCGTAATGGCTAGTGCACACGTCCCAAACTCAAAGGGCGTGGGTTCGATCCTGGCCGGAACGCATGCACCACTTAGGCAGTTTTCTGACCTAATGTGCATATTGTTACAATTACCACGTGCTAATAATGGTGAAGGAAAACATCGTGATGCAACCTGCACATCGAGATAACCGATGTATCAAACCTGCCAAGCCGCCATGGACAAGCGTGGCGGGTATACTGCCCATTCCCCTCTCTATAGTGGGAGGCCCGAGCCCAGCATTGGGACATTTATGGGCTGTTATTACATTAGTTATTTTGGTTCTTGTGTGCGACATTAATTTATTGATTTTTGTGTTGAGGTGTATGTATCTTACGAATAACTTATTATATTAATTTATTCTAGTTTTAATACTCAACTTATACTAATGTAGAGTGTATCTGTTACTTGACCTTATATCTATACTTATATATAGTCCTATCTAGTGCCATGTGTGTAGTTTTTTTTTTTTCTGTGCCTGGGTTATTAATTTTTAGGCTCTTTGTGTGTCTTGGTTTGTTTGTGAAGTGTGTGTGTAATGCAATGCGGTGGTAGTGCGCGTAGGTTTCAGTATGTGTATGTGTACACACAACAAAACTTATACACATAAATGTGTATGTGTGAAGCTAATAAAGCGTGATAAAAGGGTAACCATTTATGGCCTATACTCATTTCTAGGAAAAACACTTATATAAGAAACTGCAGGCTTTTTGGCGACAGGCTTAAAGCTATCCCCAAAGGTAACGTTCCTCTTCCCAACATCTCTTCTACGCAATTTTGAAACTTTAGACAGTTTCTCCTTGATATTAAGTTTTCGTTCATCGAGATTTAATTTTTTTGGTCCTTCGAAGCCGGATTTCTCGACAGTCGCGTCTATTGCTTGGACTTTGTTTCTTTCCTTCCTTTTGTAGTAGAATACTTCCCAGGCCAATGTTATCATCGCTAGACCCAGGCCGAAGAGTGTGGCTATGAAGACGCCACCTGAGAAATTGAAGCGAAGGCAATCAGGACTTTATTTTTGATTATTTTAAGTGATTTCATTGATCGTGCACTAGCAGAAGGTGATGTCAGGAGCCTTAAGAACAGACGAGCGTGCATGACAAGAGTTATGAATGTCAAAGAATGAGCCTGAATGGCGCTCTGTTGTTCGTGCCTACCCCGCAAGGGAACTGGCGTGAAGTTATGTATGTATGTATAAGATTAAATAAAAACCAGTTCTTTATTCCGTCGTCATGGAATTTTATGATTTTTTTGAAATTATATTTATATCGTTTTTTGTTCGTCCTGTAAAATTAGTAAAATGCATATTCACGGTGTTATAATATAAACGACGATACTGTGCCGACCCCTGGGAGAAGATGAAATGAAAGAGAGGAGATATATAGGAACAGTCAAATGCGTGTCCGACTCACACACGGCCACTAATTGCTCTCATTATTGCATGTTTCAAGATGACTCCACTCACCGAGACTTTCCAAAGTAATCCCCTCGGATTCGTCTGCATCTGGACACGCCTGCCTCGCAGTCTCGTTCCAATATCTGACAATGGGGACAACAGTTCTATGAATAAGTATACTTTTCTCTTTTGTTAGTAATTAATTATTGTATTTACTTTTTTATAGATAGATATTTTTTTATGTTTATGTAGCCTTCCTCGATAAATGGGCTATCTAACACTGAAAGAATTTTTCAAATCAGACCAGTAGTTCCTGAGATTAGCGCGTTCAAACAAACAAACTCTTCAGCTTTATATATTAATATAAGATACATAATGGTGAAGCTAATAAAAGCGTGTTAAGAGTGTGACCATTTATGGCCTATATTCATGCTTAAGAAAGACACTAATATAAGAAACTCCAGGATTTTTGGCAACAAGTTTAAAACTGTCCTCATTATTTAAACTATTTCAATCATGACATTTTGAAAAGTGATATGACAACTAGGTATTTTAGGCCTGATGATATAACATGAGCATGGTTCTAGAATTCATTGTCAACAACCCAAATGGTAGGGTAATAAATCAGTGTCAGATATACTTTGATTTTTTTTCATGTTTACGGCTTGGCAACTAGGCCTTTTAAGCCAGGCTACAATCGACGTCATTCAAAGGAGTTTTTGTGAAAACTCGAAACGTCACATTTGGCTATATAGTTCACATTTCTCACAAAACACATAATTACTACTCAAAAACTATCAATATCCTACAACTATTGGTCATTTTAGAGTAATTTTACACATTTTTAGAAAATAAAACTGCACAGCACAACGTCCCTTTTCAGTTCCCGCCAAAAACTCCTCGATAGATAAATAAATCATAATACAACAAAGATAATAAAAAGGTAGCTAGATGGTAGGGTACTCATTAGGGCATTTGCATATGACATGGAAATAGCAAAAAAACACTCAAAGCAATCTCGAGGCCGATTTTGACGAAAGCTAAAGGAATCATCAGGAATCGAATCGGCTGTTTTTGAATACATACATACATAACTTCACGCCAGTTCCCTTGCGGGGTGGGCACGAGCAACAGAGCGCCATTCAGGCTTATTCTCACACACCTCACTTGCCTCTTTGACATTCATAGCTCTTGTCATGCACGCTCGTCTGTTCTTAAGGCTCCTGACATCACTTTTGTAGTAGTATTAGTTGTATATTTACAGGACTTCTAATCTTGAAATTTGGTATTAAAAATTATGTATTTTAACAGTGTGGCGACCGAGCGTAGAACTTCTGGCAGCGTAAGCCGGTCTCAAGACTTTGAAAACCGTAGAAGATTCTCGAAGGAAACGACAAGGATAGATACATTTTAGAAAGGGATAGACAGTAAACAAAAAATTACGAAAAGAAGATCGAAATTATGGGTTCCAGGAGATTCTTCCGGGTGTATAAGCAGCGTAAGGCGCGCCTACCGGAGTAGTTTATCACAAAACGGCTGGCCCGGATCAGCCCGCCCGCGGTTAGGACGGCAGGCTGGCAGGCACGGACAGACAGACACAGACGGCGGCGTCTCAGGCGCCGCCAATCAAGATCTCTCCACGTCCCTGCGAGGGACGCTAGGAGACATAGCCCCCCCACAGGACAGACTAGGCGTGTTGCTGGGAAGTTTCTTTCGCCGTTTCTTCTCTCCCAGCCATAACACGTTGCGAAACGGCAGTAAGATAGCGTAGGCCGCCGGGATCCTTCCCCTCGGGCTTTATATTACCCGTCGCCCGTTCTCAATTAGTGCTTTGTGTCGCCCTATGGTGGACATCATTAAATTCATCCCCCTCTCATGGCAACTGTCCAGCCGAGGTAAAACTCCTTAGGGAGCTCCCTCGAGCCAGTTGCCCCCCGGGCTCGAGGACCTTCGCTTCGCGAAGGCACTCGCCCCAAAAACCCCGGTAAAGTTGTAAGGTCTTTGGACCAACAACATAAAGTCAAGTCCAATAAAAAATACCGGAGTAGTTCACTTCAAGGCAGCAAAGCGACAAGTGCAATACGAAAGACTCGGAAGAGAAGTTTAATAGAAGACAGTGAGGAGTGTAGCGTAGTATGGGTAGTGCGTCACCAACTTAATCAACCCTCAATCTTCTTACTCTGTGACGGCCTCTGTGGTTGAGCGGGCTAAGCCTTTGCCGGCTTACCTCACTGCAACGCAGAGGCTCCGGGTTCGATTCCTGTTTTAGTAAATTTCGGAAACGTATCTTCTCCGTTATTTCCTATGGTCTGGGTGTCTGGGATCGGCCCCAGAGTAGTCCGATGTATATTACCCATAACACAAGCGTCACTTGCTTAATTTGGGGATATACGATGTGTGTGTTTGTCTGCCGATTATTATTATTATTATTACTTGGAAGCGAGCTGTTCGAGGAACCTCTCCTTCTGCAGCTGGAGGAGCGCTCTGGCCAGCTCCTCCTGCAGCCTGGAGCCTTGCTGAACTGCGATTGCGTATGGCTGCTCTGCAAAGACCTCCCCAACTTCGGTTAAGTTACAATTGCGAGTAACTTCATACCTGAAAATATTTATCTATATAACAGTTGTACGGATTGACGCGTGTATTATCCGTGCAGGAACGGAGGAAGAATACAACTTCCTGCGTTGGGGGGGCCTGTCGTAAGGGGCGACAAGACAACCCACAGCCAGGTGGTAGGGCATTTGCCCGACTGGATGGCTACCACCCCTGGTCTAGAGTATGCCGCCATAACAACCTTGAGTTGTGTTCCGGCATCAGTGACCAGGTTCCAGTCTCCCTTAAGAGAGCAACAGCGCATTTGTAGCACCTTTGGTGTTGCAAATGTCCATAGGCGATGGTAACCGCTTTCCATCAAGTGGGCCGTCTGCCTGTCTGCTGATCTCCTGCAATAAAAAAAATGTAACGTTGTACGTTGTAGAGCTATGCCAGGGAACGTACCCATACTACGTGAACGGTTTTTTACAATTTAACGCCCTCACACCTCGGTGACCACCAGTAGTATATGTCAATCCCCCCCCCCCCGCGCCCCCTGCCGCCCCAACAATACCCCTCTAGTTCTAACTTAGTAATTCATCAGTTAGATCATTCGGTTAGGTTTTCTACATTTTATTTATTTTTTATTGCAGGAGTTCAGCATACAGGCGGACGGCTCACTTGATGGAAGGCGGTTACCATCGCCTATGGACATTTGCAACACCAAAGGTGCTACAAATGCGCTGCTGCTCTCTTAAGGGAAACTGGGACCTGGTCATGGACATCGACGAATACTAATGATATTATATAACACTAGCTGTCCCGGCAGACGTGGTTCTGCCCTGAAGAAATAAAATTTAGAACCCGATTGCAGCGCCACCTACCGGGTCCAAATGTAAGCTATCCCTATCTTTCATGTCGGATCAAACTGCACACGGTGTGCGAATTTGATTAAAATCGGTCAAGTAGTTTAAGAGTCCATCGCGGACAAACAACGTGACACGTAATTTATATATATTAAGACTAGGATACTCCCGCGACTACGTCCCTGCTTGCCTTGAAATTCCTGCGGGATTCCCGGAACTCGAAGTACCGCAGCATTTAAAAAATAATGTATTACCGTGGATTATCGAGATAAAAAGTTGCGCAGACTAACTGTAAGATTTTTTTTTATTGCAGGAGATCAGCAGACAGGCAGACGGCCCACTTGATGGAAAGCGGTTACCATCGCCTATGGACATTTGCAACACCAAAGGTGCTACAAATGCGCTGCTGCTCTCTTAAAGGAGACTGGAACCTGATCACTAATGCCGGAACACAACTCAAGATTGTTATGGCGACGTACTTTAGACCAGGGGTGGTAGCTATCCAGTCGGGCAAATGCCCTACCACCTGGCTGTGGGTTGTTAAGTCGCCTCTTACGACAGGCCGCCCCAACGCAGGAAATTGTATTCTTTCTCCGTTCCTGCACGGATTTCGCTGTTGATCAGTGATAACCGCATAGAAATTGGGCCAGTAGTTTTTACCTCAATCCTGAACA
This sequence comes from Dendrolimus kikuchii, assembly GCA_019925095.2. Lineage (NCBI taxonomy): Eukaryota > Metazoa > Arthropoda > Insecta > Lepidoptera > Lasiocampidae > Dendrolimus > Dendrolimus kikuchii. The sequence continues at coordinate 9,321,321 of CM034415.1, forward strand.
AACAGACAGGAAATCGTGTTCGCCATAGGTTATATAGTGTATTCCAGTTGTTTTTTTTTATAGCTTCAATGTACAGACATTATATGTTTAGATTTGTATAATATTATAGTTAGTTATATCCATATTCTACTTGAAATTTGTAGTATTTACTTTATTTCGGCCGAGTCGTGTATGAACGCGAAATCAGCATCGGTGTGCTCGTTGACCTGCTGGAAACCTGTTGCAGCATCAACCACAGGACCTATAATGGAAAGCCAACTCTTTATTGTCCCATGGAAGAAGAAAACTAGCCTCGTAAGTACACAAGCCACAGGCAGGTGGTCGAGCAATTAGGTTTTTAAATCTTTTTTTTTTTATAATAGAAAGATCGTATGTAAGTTTTATAAGATTTTATTTTCGCTATAATATTAAATTAATAGTATATTATGGTACTAGTGTGTAACATTGGTGATTACCGCCGAGGCGCCATTGAGACTCGAGCCGTAGGCGAGGGTCTTAAGAGAGCCGAGGACGGTAATCATCAATACACACGTGTATCATACGACGTTTCTCAACACACTTGTGAATAAAATAACAACAAAAACTCATTTTATTTAGTAGATAAAAAAAGTTATATACGAGTGAAAGTTTTATTTATTAAACACGTACGAGTTAAAATTATCTATTTAAATAAGAAGTTGCATGAATTGAGCAAGCAATAGGAACATTAATTTATTTGTTCTATAGAACACGATCTTTTTTTTTTGAATAAAAACTTTTTTAAGAACAAAGCAACTCAACCAATAAAATTTAAAAAAAATAACTCACTAGTGAGTTATAATTTATTTTAGTCACAGTTTGATTATGGGTGTCATTTTGTGCCTAATTGCGGTGACCATAGAGCCACTTTATGAGCAAGTGTGTTGAAAAAATGAATTTTTAAACCCGAAGTATTCGAATACCGAGAACCGCCGACAATTCCCGAACAAACCCGAGCGCGCGTGTGACGTCACTATGGTAATTTCTTATAATAACTCCTATCTGCTGTAGTCCACAAATTTTTTTTTTATTGCAGGAGATCAGCAGACATGCCGACGGCCCACTTGATGGCAAGCGGTTACCATCGCCTATGGACATTTGCAACAGCAAAGTTGCTACAAATGCGCTGCTGCTCTCTTAAGGGAAACTGGAACCTGGTCAGAACACAACTCAAGGTTGTTATGGCGACATACTTTAGACCAGAGGTGGTAGCCATCCAGTCGGGCAAATGCCCTCCCACTTGGCTGTGGGTTGTTAAATCGCCGCTTACGACAGGCCGCCCCAACGCAGGAAATTGTATTCTTTCTCCGTTCCTGCACGGATAAAATGAACAATGAAGTGCTGAAGAAACATTTCGACCCCAACCAGAACTTAACACTAGGATGATGTTGATGGTATCTAATGGTGATAAGAAATTTACCTGAGGCATTAATGGCTAGCAAAATATGGCCATATTGTTCCCTTATGGGATAGTCCCAGACACGATATTGGGCTTGATCTGATGTAGCATTAAGTGTTATCTCCTTCCATACCCTGCAAAAACAAAAATATACAAACACTGCGGGATAAGCCTGAATGGCGCTCTGTTGTACGTGCCTACCCCGCAAGGGAACTGGCGTGAAGTTATGTATGTAAGTATGTATGTACTGCGGGATATGCTACCTGACGACTATTTGGACTTATAACATTATTACATCGTATGCAATTGTTATCAAGTAGAGCGAAATGAGACGTAACCTTATCCCTCAAGAGGCTCACACCACGTTCACGATCGCCGATTTTTCCCGATCCACTTGCTTGCGGGCGTTGCAATGATAACCTCAAGTGGAACCGATTATGGAGCGTTGACGTCATTACCGACGAAATACACAAATGTCATTGGTTGATTTGAAAATCGCGCCGTTTTCAATGTCAATCGATAGAGCGAATTAATACTCTGTGCTCTGTTTTTGCCACAAGCACAACGACCGTGGTCGCTATGTGGAACGGCTGACGGAGCATTTTGGGCATTGTGAGCTACTAGAGGAACGCGCCCATAGTAATTTCAATTTATTTCTAGATGTGTTTGTTATCTATCATAAAAATATCATAAGGCACGTGTAATATCAAGTGGACTGTTACTACTAACGCCATCTGTTGGAAAACTAAAAAACTAATATCGATGTAAACATATAAACAGTTGTTAAGTTAAAAATACGCATACTTTCAGCTAAGTACAAATAAATAATCAGCAATTAATGACTATTATTACTAGGTAGAAAACTTCGCTAGCCCTCATAAAGTACCGCTTTTTGCTAGTTCTAATAATTGTTATGATTTTAAGGTGTATATTTTGGTTCATACAAAGACGTTTTTTTATTAAAAAAAAACATCTAAAATAAAACACTCATTTAAAAATTATGTAATCTTGAGGTGTGTCGGTAGAAATACGGAAAAGCCACGTAACTGTGTGTAGCTCTTCGCTTCACCGTTAACGATGACCACCATTAGGAGAGGAGGTGAAGATCGACCTTCAGCCATCTGATAATCAGATGAGACATATTTTTATCATATTATATTGATTTATAAACACACTAGCGGCCCCGGCAGACGTTGTCCTGCGCTGAAAAAATAAAAATCTAGGACCCGATCTCAGCGCCACCTACCGGTTCCAATTGTGGATTTAAACCATCCGGGGACCCGCTCAAACACACAAAAACAAAATTACCAAAATCGCTCCAGGTGATTAGGAGGATTCTAGAACCCGATCTCAGCGCCACCTACCGATTCTAATTGCGAATCTAAACCATCCGGGGACCCACTCAAACACACAAAAACAAAATTACCAAAATCGCTCCAGGTGATTAGGAGGATTCTAGAACCCGATCTCAGCGCCACCTACCGATTCTAATTGCGAATCTAAACCATCCGGGAACCCACTCAAATACACAAAAACAAAATCGTTCCAGGTGATTAGGAGGATTCTAGAACCCGATCTCAGCGCCATCTACCGGTTCTAATTGCGAATCCTAATCATCCGGGAACCCACTCAAACACACAAAAACAAAATCACCAAAGTCACTCCCGGTGATTAGGAGGATTTTAGAACCCGATCTCAGCGCCACCTACCGGTTCTAATTGCGAATCTAAACCATCCGGGAACCCACTCAAACACACAAAAACAACATTACCAAAATCGCTCCCGGTGATTAGGAGGATTCTAGAACCCGATCTCAGCGCCACCTACCGGTTCTAATTGCGAATGTAAACCATCCGGGACCCCACTCAAACACACAAAAACAAAATCACCAAAATCGGTCCAGTTGATTAGGAGGATTCTAGAACCCGACTCAGCGCCACGTACCGGTTCCAACGGAATAAAAAGTATCCTATGTCCGTCTCCTGGTTCTAAGCTACCTCCTCACCAATTTTCAGCCAAATCGGTGCAGCCGTTCTTGAGTTATAAATAGTGTAACTAACACGACTTTCTTTTATATATATAGATTTATGATAGCTTGCCAATCCAAGTGTTCCTGGCTATCTATGAAGTCTTCAAAGCATATACTTGATATTTACTTAGTATTTTTTTTCACGAGGTTATGGTCATGAGGTATACTGATGTCAACGAGCATTGAAAACAAACTGAAAAACTATTCGAAATACTCACCTAAATCATAATTAATTTTAAATGTATGTATAAATAACATAAATGTATACATGTTTATATATATATATATATATATATATATATATATATATATGTGTGTGTGTGTGTGTGTGTATTATAGTCTATTATAAATTGTGTTAATTATTCGAAATATGTACAGTAATCATATATATATTGTTCATAACTATATAAATAATATAAGTAGTATATAAATAATAAAAATAACTTTGTACTCGTAAACTCACTACACTCACTAGAAGAAAAATGTTCCTAAGTCCCCAGAATACAGAATTCTTGTTCTGTAGACAATTCAAGTTCATGTTTATCAAGTCGCTACATTAACAATTTTGGAACTACCTCCAATTTTTTGTTGTAATTTAGAACATTTAATTTGTTATAAAATTTAGTTATTATGCTACTGGAAGCAACTAACACCTAGGATACAGGCTTGGCCTAGTCCAGGTGTTAGTAAATAGTCTTAATTTTAAGGCAAAATTTGTTATATTTATGGTGACAATAAAAATTCTTTTATTATTATTTTATTTATTATTATTGCTTGCGCAGATTGATCTACTTACAATGGTCTTGTCCGTAGAAATTTATAGGTCCCAGTGGAGCGTTTCCGACAACTGGCTTCGGCAAGTAGTGCGTACCTAATTAGGAGGCATCTCCGTTGCAACTGCAAGTACTATATACCTACCTGTACAAAGTATCTTCAGCGAATTTCATATTGATGAAGAACTGATGGATTGACGAGCCTTCAACCACAGTGTAGTTGATACGTGATTGTCTAGCGAGCTGTTCCAGCGAAGAGACCGGAGTCTAGAAACAAATAATGCGGCTGTTACACTAAGGAAAGGAATGCTCCGGTGGTTCGGGCATGATGAAAGAATGACTAAACAGATATACAATGCGAAAGTGGATGGATGCAGAAGTCGTGGAAGCCCACGACACACCTTCCATGATCAAATTGGTCGTATACTAGCAGAAGGTGATGTCAGGAGTCTTAAGAACAGACGAGCGTGTATGACAAGAGCTATGAATGTCAAAGAAGCGAGTGAGGTGTGTAAGAATAAGCCTAAATGGCGCTCTGTTGTTCGTGCCTACCCCGCAAGGGAACTGGCGTAAGTTATGTATGTATGTATGTTACACTATACGTTATTTAGGGACATTGGCCCTAAATCAGGGTGGTTTTACAATTTTTTTAAATATTTTATTGTATAAGTATTTAAAATATTATACATAAGTAAGAATGTAACCTAATAAGTACACCTATTAATACTACATACATAAATATATACATATGTATATGCATATTGCTGAGTTAGGGCCTTTTTAGAGTTAGTTAACTTTTGGCTTTTATTAAACTGCTTATGTATACTTTTATAATTTTAAATAACTCTAAATAACCATTATTTTCTTTGTTCTTCTTTTCTTTCATATACATAAATATACGTAAAAATATCAAACATCACTATATATATATATATATATATATACTAGCTGTCCCGGCAGACGTTGTTCTGCCCTGAAGAAATAAAATGTAGAACCCGATTGCAGCGCCACCTACCGGGTCCAAATGTAAGCTATCCTATCTTTCAAGTCGGATCAAACTGCACACGGTGTACAAATTTGATTAAAACCGGTCAAGTAGTTTAGGAAGTCCATCGCGAACAAACAACGTGACACGTAATTTATATATATTAAGATATATATATATATAGGTATTATTATAAAATTTATTTACTGTCAATAATTATATTTGCTAGAGAAGAGGTTAGTACCGAGGGAGAGGATAACATCCCTCCTCCGCTCGCGATCATTCAAACACACACACTATAAAATATATGATCAATACTATATCGTTAGTTTCGTTTTCTCACTCAATGATAAATTTACAACAAACTTGTATCTAGCCCAAAAATCCAGAATATACTCCGCAATTTTGATTAATTGATCTGGTAACCCTAACCGGAATATTTAGCTAGACCCCGCCCACCCTCTATACAGAGTGTTTAAATTAGTATAATAGAGGTTTATTATAACCTAGGTCTTAGTTAAAATTCTCACTTACTTGCATCCTTTCAACGGTGAGGAACGCAGCGAGATTTGCTGTGAAGGTGGCGAGCATGAGGACCACGAACAGCCAGTAAGCAGCGACCAGGGTCCGCCCGCTTAGAGCTTTGGGGGCTTCACCGCCACCTTGCGGCGTGAAAGACGTCAGGACGAACCAGAAACTCTCTTTGAGAGTGAAATCCCTGCAAGTTTCAATTCGCTTAACTCACTTAATTGCGTAGGTACCACAGTCCTGCTTCTTCCTAATCTATCTATAATATTGTAAAATTCTAAACATGCCGTGTCTGTACATTGGAGCTATTAAAAAAAACAACTGTAATACACTATATAAACTATGGAGAACACGATGCAATTTTTTACGTAAAAACTACTGGGCCGATTTTGAAGCGGTTTTCGCTAATCGACAGCTCAGCGAATTCTTAGACTTAAAATCTGCGCTACTTTGTATCCCACAGGAATTTTACTGGGAATGATTTAAAGTGGCCCGATTAAAAAAAAATAAGCGAATTCCAAAGTGATTTTTTCACTGATCGACAGCAAATAATAATAATAAATAATAATAAAAGAATTTTATTGTCACCAAAAATATAACAAATTTTGCTTTAAATTTAAGACTAGATACTAACACCTAGACTAGGCCGAGCTTGTATCCTAGGTGTTAGTTGCTTCCAGTGACGTAATAACTAAATTTTATAACAAATTAAATGTTCTACATTACAAATAAAAATTACAACAAAAAATTGGAGGTAGTTTTAAAGTTGTTAATGTAGCTTGATAAACATGAACTTGAATTGTCTACAGAACGAGAATTCTGTATTCTGGGGACTTAGGAACATTTTTCTTCTAGTGAGTGTAGTGGGTTTACGAGTACAAAGTTAATTTTATTATTTATATACTTATGAACGATATATATGATTAATGTACATATTTCGAATAATAAACATAATTTATAATAGACACACACACATATCTATATGTATATATATATATATACATATATATATATATATTTATATATATATTTATATATATATATATATATATATATATATATATATATATATATATATATATATATATATATGCATTTAGTATAAATTGTATGTAAAGTGTGATATTTTTTAACGTAGCTAGCTACTGGTACTAGGGGTCCTGGGAATATGGGGACTATGGCGTCTACCCGTCGCAATGTTCGGGGAATATGGAAAAATGGCAGATTGTGACTCGCCACTCCCGGGGCGGCATGGGAGTGAGTGGCTAAGGAGTGTAGAGAGATGGACTGCAGGTTCACCGAAGCTCCTCCTGACGTTATGACATTTATCACTTCCACCCCTGGAGCTTGAGTCTTAGCTCTAGCGATCTCCACTCCGTGCCGGCTGGTTAAAGCAAGCACGGAGGCCGGAGTCAAGTCCGAGGTGTCACTACTCACCTAAGGCTTCGCCACAAAGCCCCTGTAGCTTCCTCCTGGAGCTGGTGTGGGTTTCTTGTATTAATCAGTGAACTGTTTTTTTTTTTATTGCAGGAGTTCAGCAGACAGGCAGACGGCCCACTGGATGGAAAGCGGTTACCATCGCCTATGCACATTTGCAACACCAAAGGTGCTACAAATGCGCTGCTGCCCTCTTAAGGGAGACTGGAACCTGGTCACTAATGCCGGAACACAACACAAGGTTGTTATGGCGGTATACTCTAGATCAGGGGTGGTCGCCATCCAGTCGGGCAAATACCCTACCACCTGTTTTGATTATATGATCTTTATTAGTTGTATGAGTATGCGTAAGCGTCGCCGGAGTGGCGGACTGCTCGCACGCGGCGCTCCCCTCTCTCCCCGGCGGAACTGGTTGACGTTATCAGCCTCTTTTGCGGGTTATTAGGGTTTTTTTATATACTTGTGTAAATTCAGTAAGTGAGTAAAGTATAGAGTGCCAGTGACTCTGAACAGCAACTCATCAGATACGTCAGTGCTTAAATGATAATCCCTATTAATATTATAAATGCGAAAGTAACTCTGTCTGTCTGTCTGTTCCGTTTTCATGTAATAACTACTGGACCGATTTGGCTTAAACTCAGTATATATATATTATGGATGCCGAGAATGAACATAGGATACTTTTATCCCGGAAAATGGGATAGTTTCCGGGATAAAAGTATATTTGTCTCTCTGTGTGTTATCCTTTTATGGAAAGACTATTGGACCGATTTGGCTGATACTTGGTACATATTAATTTGAATACCGAGGGTGGCCAAGGGATACTTTTCATCCCGTATACTGGGATAGATTTATGTAAAGTTTATCCCGGGAAATAGGATAGGTTTTTTATTTGTGGTTTGCCATTTTCGTCATTTTATTTATTTTGGTCAATTTGGTCGTTTAGGTAGTTTTGGTAGTTTTGGTTGTTTTGGTAGTTGTGGTAATTTGGTTGGTAGTTTATGCTGGTAGTTATGGTAGTTTCGGTTGTTATGGTAGTTGTGGTAGTTTTGGTAGTTTCGGTTGTTTTGGTAGTTGTGGTAGTTTAGATAGTTGTGGTAGTTTTGGTAGTTGTGGTAGTTTTGGTAGATGTAGTAGTTTTGGTAGTTTTGTTTTGTAGATTTGATAGTTTCGGTAGATTTGGTAGTTGTGGTAGTTTTGGTTTGTAGATTTGGTAGTTTCGGTAGTTGTGGTAGTTTTGGTAGTAGTGGTAGTATTGGTAGTTGTGGTAGTTTTGGTTTGTAGATTTGGTAGTTATGGCAGTTTTGGTTGGTAGATTTGGTAGATTCGGTTATTTGGTAATTATGGTAGTATTGGCAGTTGTGGTAGTTTTGGTTTGTAGATTTGATAGTTTTAGTTAGTCGATTTGATATATTCGGTTGTTTTGATAGTTGTGGTAGTTTTGTTAGTTGTGGTGGTTTTGGTAGTTGTGGTAGTTTTGGTTGGTGGATTTGGTAGTTTTGGTTGGTAGATTTGATAGTTTCGGTAGTTTTAGTACGTTTGGTAGTTTTGGTCGTTTGTGTAGTTTACACAATATTTAGTTATACAAATAAAACTAGAACGGGTTGAAATGGGGTATTAAAGTTTGTATGGGGACCAATCCTTTATCAAGCTTATATATATAAAAAATCATAATCTTTAAAAAAATGCGACTTTCACTCAATCTGTCTGTCTGAATACCGAAAATGGACATAGATACTATTCATCCCGGTAGATGGGATATTTCGCGATATAAAATGAAGTAAATCTTCCGAGGGCAAATAGCACCAACATAAAAATACAATACAATATATCCTGTATTAACGCCTGCTCTTAAAACAAGAGGTACGCACTAGAGTTTGACGCGCGGCAGAGCCGCAGGGTAAACTCTAGTAAAGAATAAGGATGAGATAATGATCAGGGGGTGGGATGGATGCAACAAAGAGGTCGAACAGGAGAAATAGGATAAAGGGATGGGCTAGTGAAGATGTAAGGCACAAAACACGATGAATTTAAGGCTAACTTCTCACGCCAGTATTCTATGTTCGCGTGGCATCACATCGATCAAACCGGCACTGGGAATAAAGATAATTATTCCATCATACATATTTAAAGTTCTTTTTCTGCCAGACTCTGTCCACTGCTAGACGTAAGCCTCTTCAAGCTTGCGCCACATATCCCGGTCTCCCATCTTCCTCACTCAGCCCCTGCCGGCGAACTTGGGCAGGTCATCAGTCTACCGGAATGGAGGGCATCCTATGATACGTTTGCCGAGAACACGTTCTCCACTCCAGGACTCGTTTGCTCCATCGGTCGTCGGTACTGCTATAGATGTAAACGGCCCACTGTCACTTCAACTTGCTAATCTTGTCAGTTATATCGGTTACCTTGACTCTCTAACGGATGTCCTTATTTCTGATTCTATCTGTACGAGAAATACCTAATACAGCTCGCTCCATAGCCTGTTGAGCGACTTTGAATTTGTGGACCAGTCCCAATGACATTAAAGTTACATATATACATAACTTCACGCCAGTTCCCTTGCGGGGTAGGCACGAACAACAGAGTGCCATTTAGGCTTATTCTTACACACCTCACTTGCCTCTTTGCCATTCATAACTCTTGTCATGCAAGCTCGTCTGTTCTTAAGGCTCCTGACATCACCTTCTGCTAGTACACGATCAAGTAAAGTTATAAGGTACTATTCGTGCTGTTGGTCTTTAATACATTAATGAACTGACCTGCAAGGATAGGGGTAAGATTCCGGACTGTTCCTCGCGGAGTATGGAGAGTATTTCTCCAGGAGCCATATCATGAACCCGGTCAGGATGAGAGCTGCCACGATGCTCAGCCAGACTTCTGTCCTCAGCACCGTCATAAATTTGAAGAGGGAGGTCTTTCTTATAGGTTTTCTTAATACTGCGAAAGGTAATTTAATAATATGGATGCAACACTCGGTTAAAAAAAGCTTCCGCATTTATTTTATTCTTTTGTAGCTGGAGTACAGCAGACGGCCCGGCTGATGGAAAGCGGTTACTGTCGCTTATGGACTTTTGCAACCATAGATGTCACCACGCGTTGCCGCGAAGTGAAATACTGCTTGGACCGGTTTAGCACTCCCACCTTCTTGGAGGCAAGTTTTGCCTTGCATTAAGGTGGCTCCTGAACTGTACATCATTTACAATGCTGACCCAATATTCTTAGAGGTGGTAAGGAGTGTTCCTTAGAACTAAAGCGCTTGTGTAAATGGGGTTTTCTTGACAGAGAATACAAAGACGGCCTCTGTGGTTGAGCGGGATAAGCTCACTGCAACGTAGAGGCTCCGTGTTCGATTCCTGGTATAGTAAATTTCGGAAACGTATTTTCTCCGTTATTTACTATGGTCTGGGTGTCTGGGATCGGCCCCAGAGTAGTCCGTTGTATATTACCCATAACACAAGCGTAACTTGCTTAATTTGGGGATATACAATGTGTGTGTGTTTGTCTGCCGATTAAAGACCTACGTCTTTGGGGGATTTAATTGGACAAGATTCTGTCTCTCGCAACAGAGACTCTCTCTAAGGAGTAGTTCTGTACCTCAGACTTAAGTTTTTTTTTTTTTATTGCAGGAGATCAGCAGACAGGCAAATGGCCCACTTGATGGAAAGCGGTTACCATCGCCTATGGACATTTGCAACACCAAAGGTGCTACAAATGCGCTGCTGCTCTCTTAAGGGAAACTGGAACCTGGTCACTAATGCCGGAACACAACTCAAGGTTGTTATGGCGACATACTTTAGACCAGGGGTGGTAGCCATCCAGTCGGGCAAATGCCCTACCACCTGGCTGTGGGTTGTTAAGTCGCCTCTTACGACAGGCCGCCCGGCCGCAGGAAATTGTATTCTTTCTCCGTTCCTGCACGGATGATACATACTGTACTTAGTCTAACCCGACTTTCCTCCACAAATGATCGAGGGACGGTTTACACGTCTAGAGTATTGCGCGCCAGGGCTGTCATCCGCAAAACAAAGAATGTTGTCAATGTCATTTATAAAGTTAGGTTAATTTAATAACTTCTTTATTTAAAATGTGTGTTAATTTATAACCCTGTTTATTTATAAAGTCTATGCCCATTTAGAAACTTTTTAATTTATAGGGTCAGTGTTAATTTATAAATTCCATTATTTATAAAGTCTGTGCTTATTGTAGCTCTACTGAGACTTAATTCCGGGCACATTCCATCTAACAAGTTCAAATATATGATGGAGGTTTCTAATTCACCAAATTGTGCTGAACGGGAGTGCCCCTGGGGCGAGGCGCTGGAGCAGTGTTCTGTCTTCTCCGTTTTCTGGGGAGGCCAGAATGCTCGTTCAGTTATTATATCCGTGTACTTAGTTTAAGGAAGTAGAAATAATTGTTAGATTGGACGGGGTGACATTATCACATACTGACAAAACCCCATTTGAGTAATAAAGATTAAAAAAAAGTCTGTGCACATTTATAAACTTCTAAATTTATAAGGCCTGTTTTAATTTATTAATTCCATACATACATATTATCACGCCTTTTTCCCATAGGGGTAGGCAGACTATAGATCTCCACTTGCGACGATCCTGACAAACAACTTTCGCTTCATCTACTTTCATTAACCTATTCATATATGCACGTTTATTTGATACGCTTTTTACCTGACCTTGTTTACCATCGCCTATGGACATTTGCAACACCAAAGGTGCTACAAATGCGCTGTTGCTCTCTTAAGGGAGACTGGAACCTGGTCACTAATGCGGGAACACAAATCAAGGTTGTTATGGCGACATACCTTAGACCAGGTGTGGTAGCCATCCAGTCGGGCAAATGCCCTACCACCTGGCAAATCCAAGGTACCCCTCACCTATTTGGTTAAACAACACAATTATAGCTCTTAGATAAGTAATTATATATGCTTACGTGCGTGTGTGTGTGGCTGTGAGTGTGTGAACGTGTACAGTGATCCTAGTCCCTATTAATATTATAAATGCGAAAGTAACTCTTTCTGTCTGTCTGTCTGTTCCGTTTTCACGGAAAAACTACTGGACCGATTTGGCTGAAACTCAGTATATATATATATATATATATATTCGATGCCGAGAATGAACATAGGATATTTTTTATCCCGAAAAATGAGATATATGGGATAAAAATGGGATAAATGGGATAGTTTCCGGGATAAAAATATATTTATCTTTTTGTTTTTTTTCCTTTTATGGAAATACTATTGGACCGATTTGGCTGAAACTCGGTACATATATAATTTGAATATCGAGAGTGGCCAAGGGATACTTTTTATCCCGGATAATGGGATACATTTTGGGATAGATTTATGTAAAGTTTATCCCGGAAACTAGGACTGGTGTTGTGATTTTGTCCATTTCGTCCACTGGGTCTACTGGGTCCACTGGGTCCACTTGGTTCACTGGGTCCACTTGGTCCACTGGGTCCACTTGGTCCACTGGGTCCACTTGGTCCACTGAGTTTACTGGGTCCACTGGGTCCATTTGGAACACTTAGCCAACTGGGTCCACTAGGTCCACTGAGACTACTGGGTCCACTGGACCCACTGGGTCCACTTGGTCCACTAGGTGCACTGGGTCCACTTTGTCCACTGAATCCACTGGGTCCAGTTGCTCCACTGGGTCCAGTTGCTCCACTGGGTCCATTTGGTCCACTGGGTCCACTTGGTCCACTGGGTCCATTTGGTCCACTGGGTCCACTTGGTCCACTGAGTTTACTGGGTCCACTGAGTCCATTTGGAACACTTAGCCTACTGGGTCAACTGGGTCCACTGGCTCCACTTAGACTACTGGGTCCATTGGGTCCACTTGAACTACTTGGTCCACTGGGTCCACTTGGTCCACTGAGTTTACTGGGTCCACTGAGTCCATTTGGAACACTTAGCCTAGTGGGTCAACTGGGTCCACTGGGTCCACTTAGACTACTGGGTCCATTGGGTCCACTTGAACTACTGGGTCCACTGGGTCTACTTGGTCCACTGGACTCACTGGGTCCACTGGACCCACTGGGTCCACTAGGTCCGTTGAGTTCACTGGGTCCACTTGGTCCACTGGGTCCACTTGGTCCATGTTATCTATTTTGTCATTTTTGTCAAGTTTTGTCATTTATGTAGTTTACATATAGACGGGGGTGGTATAGTTAGCGATATAAAATTAAGTGAATCTTTCGAGGGCAAATACATAAAAAAATAATACAACGTAACCTGTACCACTTGCTTTTTAAACAAGAGACACGCACTAGAGGTTGACCCGCGGCTACGCCGCGGGATAAACTCTAGTTATTTATAAAGACTGTGTTTGTTTGCAAACTCCTTACCAATCAATATACCAGTTTGTTCAAAATATGGAGCAACGAAATCTATCACTTCTTCTCTTTCCGCAGTCATTGTTAAGGCCGCTACCGCCATATCCGTTTCCTAAAACATAATGATTATATAAAAATAATTGCAAACTATTTTTTTTATTTTTTTTTATCTTCAAGGCTTGGCAACTAGGCCTTTAAGCCAGGGCCGTTGTATTGTAGGCTACAATCGACGTCATTCAACGGAGTTCTTGTGAAAACTCGAAAGGCCACATTTGACTTTACAGTTCACATTTCTCGCAAAAACACATAATTACTACTCAAAAACTGTCAATATCCTACAACTATTGTTCATTTTAGAGTAATTTTACACATTTTTAGAAAATAAAACTGCACAGCACAACGTTCCCTTTCAGTTCCCGCCAAAAACTCAATTGCAACCTACAAACTGCTGAGTACAGGTCTCCCATTTATAGTGGAAATTAAATTTAATATTATTATTAATTATTTTATCCGTGCAGTAACGGAGAAAGAATACAATTTCCTGCGTTGGGGGGCCTGTCGTAAGAGGCGACTTAACCCACAGCCAGGTGGTAGGGCACTTGCCCAACTGGATGGCTACCACCCCTGATCTAAAGTATGTCGCCATAACAACCTTGAGTTGTGTTCCGGCATTAGTGACCAGGTTCCAGTCTCCCTTAAGAGAGCAACAGCGCATTTGTAGCAACTTTGGTGTTGAAAATGTCCATAGGAGATGGTAACCACTTTCCATCAAGTGGGCCGTCTGCGTGTCTACTGATCTCCTGCAATAAAAAAAATATATTACTTTACTCACCCCATGCATTAAATCTCCAACCACCCCATTCCAACTTCCATTTGGCAACTTCTGACCAAATCCACCCGATTTTGGAGTTATTATTTCATAGTCGAATTCTAAAGCCTAAAAAGTTCACAAAATGTTTTTACGAATAAACTAATTGTTCAATATAGAATAATAATAATGTTACGAGTTAGCGGGACTCGAATTAAACTGCCGTTAGAATTATTATTGAGTTTATTAAAGCTATACAAACACGTATAACACAGGTACAAATATAACCGAACACAACAAATCCAAACGTAATGCAGATGGTCGTAATTCAAGAAAACGCACAAAGTCCGTCACTATTAGATTCCCGAATGTACACACGTCACGCTCGTATCGTAGTTGTAACTCAACTGACCCCTCTTTTTTTTTATTGGACTTGACTTTATGTTGTTGGTCCGAAGACCTTACAACTTTACCGGGGTCTTTGGGGCTTGCTCGAGGGAGCTCCTTAAGGAGTTTTACCTCGGCTGGACTGTTGCCATGAATGGGGAATGAATTTAATGATGCCCACCATAGGGCGACACAAAACACTAATTGAGAACGGGCGACGGGTAATATAAAGCCCGAGGGGAAGGATCACGGCGGGCCGGGATCGGTGGTTGGCGGTGGCCTACGCTATCTTACTGCCGTTTCGCAACGTGTTATGACTGGGAGAGAAGAAACGGCGAAAGAAACTTCCCAGCAACACGCCTAGTCTATCCTGTGGGGGGAGCTATGTCTCCTAGCGTCCCTCGCGGGGATGTGGAGAGATCTTGATTGGCGGCGTCTGAGACACCGCCGTCTGTGTCTGTTTGTCGGTGCCTGCCAGCCTACTGTTCTAACCGTGGGCGGACTGATCCGGGCCAGCCGTTTCGTAATAACGTCGACTCTGTCCGTCAGGACTTTACGCGGTCGTCGCACGAGAGCCTTTCGACGAGACTTATAATCGGACGCGGACACGACGAGCGGATTTCGATGGTGCGGCGCGAGATCGAAATACTTACGCGAGAGCGACGTAATGTAGTTTTTGATGGAGGGAAGCTCCAGATCGCGGTGGAGGTCGACGTTACGCATATAGAGGGGAGCACCGACGGCTCTGCGCATGAATTTATTCTGCACGATTTGCAGTTTATCTAAAAGGGCAGGCTTGGCATGGCCGAATACCACACTCGCTTATGTCATGATCGGGAGGATACTGACCCCTCTCTCCATCAGGCGGTCGTTTTATACTTCACAAATGCAAAACGTAGACTATGTCACATTATATAGCGACAGATAAGGCGAAAGAAAATAAGGAAACAAAGAGGCTGTGACCAAATAGGTCGGCGTTAACAGTCTTTCATAATAGTCTTCTTTCCTTGATATTGGAACTTACCTCAGCAATCTTATCAATGAGATCTATGCAATAACCTTCATATACTGGCTGTCCATCTTCTGTGAACATTTGTTCACCAGTATTCGGGTCTAGTTTGTGCATCGTCCAGGGTACAGCCTGAAAATAAAACGCCATTTATACCTGTAGAACGTGCACTAGGAGTTAGTAATCCTAAAACAGATAAGTCTTCTTGAACTCACAGCTGATGTTCCGATTCTGAAGAACATCCTGAGAGGTTCCAAAGTCACACCAGGCAAGAGGCTATAATCCTCGTCGGCATTCCAACTTGCTATCTTCTCCTGACCCTGGTCTGGCTTGTAGATAGATAAAATGAAACGGGATCTTAAGTACAAGGTTTGTCTGTAAAAATAATGTACGTAAATTACTCAAGACTTCGAGATCCCAGCCGGTGAAAATAAATTCTTCTAAATTCAATCTAGGTCGGACAGAGTTTTATCCGTGCAGGAACGGAGAAAGAATACAATTTCCTGCGGCCGGGCCGCCTGTCGTAAGAGGCGACAAAACAACCGGGTATTAGCCCGACGGGATGGCTACCACCCCTGGTCTAGAGTATGCCGCCATAACAACCTTGATTTGTGTTCCGGCATTAGTGACCAGGTTCCAGTCTCCCGTGAGAGAGCAGCAGCGCATTTGTAGCACCTTTGGTGTTGCAAATGTCCATAGGCGATGGTAACCGCTTTCCATTAAGTGGGCCGTCTGCCTGTCTGCTAAACTCATGCAATAAAAAAAAATAAAAAAAGAGTTGCCAGATGTCCGGTTTTCGACCGAACAGTCCGGTTTTCTTTATGTTTATCCGGTCTATAAAGTCTTGGTAAACCGGAATCGGAAATAAATCAACTCGAACGAATATTCGAACGTTTCGCTTTGAGGCGCCGCCACCCCGAATCGTGCGTTTTTTAAATATTATTGCTTGTTGCACTGAATAAAAGATGCCATCTCGGAGAATAAAATTTTATTAAAAGCAATGACATCCACTATTAAATATATGAAAAAGTAGATTGGCTCTTAAATTAGCATTCGATGTGTTGCGGACAGAGAGCACCCCTCTGACCCGCCCGCCGGAGCACATCTACTCTCCGCGCCCCGCATACCGCCGCCGCCTATAGCTGGCGCAATTAGCAACTAGGCGTCGGACGGAATGCGGGATATAGGAGGCTGAAAAACCTGAAAACAAAATCCTGAACAACTATGAATTCAGCCATTCAGCCATTCAATACTCAACTCTCTTGCATACTTTGTTCTACTCATTAAATGTATATTTATAATTTAATAATAATCATACAGTCCATTATTACATCGAGTTTTAATTTCCAAACACAACAGGCAACTGCCACCAATACGATGCAAATTTAAAAATTTAGTTTTCAGTAAATTTATCAATCAATCAATCAATAACTCTTTATTGTACACCAATACAAAAAAGAACTTACAGACTAAATCTATGTATCATGCTAATTTTGCACAAAGGGCGGCCTTATTGCTAACAAGCGATTTCTTAAAGACAACCCCAGGAATGAATTGAGATTATAATGACGATGGTGGTATATATAATACATACATAACTTCACGCCAGTTCCCTTGCGGGGTAGGCACGAACAACAGAGCGCCATTCAGGCTTATTCTTACACACCTCACTTGCTTCTTTGACATTCATAACTCTTGTCATTCACGCTCGTCTGTTCTTAAGGCTCCTGACATCACCTTCTGCTAGTACGTAACATCATGTACGTATAAATACTTACCTATTCTCCTCCCAAAAGAAGAGAGTTTCGTTACTGCTCTCACTATCTTCTGCAAACTGGTTATATATTACTTCTTTCGTGCTATTCATATTATCATTGCTTTGTAGGTTATCGCAGTTAATTTTAATAGCAAAAGTTAAATCACTTGACAATTTCAAATAGACTTCTGTTATGTATTGGAGTACAGAGATTAAGAGTTCTTGGGTTCTCTGCAAAAAGAGAAAGAGGTAACACTTTACTGCACACCAAAATACATTTACATGTACATTTTTATCTGTACTGTGACTGAATTCACAAGAACTTCGTATTATATCATATGTTATAACGACTGAATTTGTATATATATATCTATAGTGTATTATGTGTACCACGCTATCGTATTGGTGGCAACTGTAATGATAGCGATGTTTGTAGGCTAATAAATAAATAAATAAATAAAATACACAATTAATAACTTTTTTTAAGGTTTTTAAACACCAGCTTCTGAGATCCTGGATATCATGCAGCAGCAGAGTGCTAGCCAAGACAAGTAAAACGAGCCCAAACACGACGGGTTTATCTTGTTCAGTACAGGAGTTCCGATGGCCACCTTCCGACTACATCATCAGATCAGCCCCATGGTACCATATTATTGCATTGTCACGCGATACACATATGCGTGCAAAATTTCAGCTCAATCGGAAATCGGGAACTTGGTCAAATTTAACTTGCAAGTTTCCACCCGATCTTACATACATAGGTACATCCATTGCAAGTTAAATAAAAGCTTTTTTTTTCTTTTTTTTATTGCAGGAGATCAGCAGACAGGCAGACGGCCCACTTGATGGAAAGCGGTCACCATCGCCTATGGACATTTGCAACACCAAAGTTGCTACAAATGCGCTGCTGCTCTCTTTAAGGGAGACTGGAACCTGGTCACTAATGCCGGAACACAAGTCAAGGTTGTTATGGCGACATACTTTAGACCAGGGGTGGTAGCCATCCAGTCGGGCAAATGCCTAGCCATCCAGTTGGGCAAATGCCCTACCACCTGGCAAAAACCAGCTTATAAAAAACAAACTATATTTACAATATTTTCTAGGCAATACAATAGGCGGCGTACTCGCTCAAAGCAATCTTAAAGCACAAGTCTTTGCCGCGAGGTGAAATACTGCTTAGACCGGTTTAGCACACCAAGCTTGGCTTATTAACCCATTCCAGGGGCCAAATTTAATATTATTTTTGTCCACAAGCTGCCTGCTGCCATCAAAAATGCCGCGCCAAAACCAAGAGAATTATATCGTCTCTTTTATTCTAAAACAAATTCTATGTAGTTAAAGGGAGAAAGCATCAGGTCAACGTTCGTTTCAATTATCTGTGTGCTTCCCAATTAGCCGTGTGTGACAGTTCGGGCAACAAATCTTTGTGGTTCCGTCTTAACCCTTAAGACAATTATCGATATACTTACCTGTACCAAAAAGCCGCAAGACTAACACTATCACTATCTCGTAATATACCAAGAAAATATACCCATTTCATACAAATCATACAACTTCTATATAAACAGAGTGAGACAACAACACGATTAACGATCACGTGCACAAACGCGATCTGCACTCTCATCGCGGACACATATGTGCTAATAGAGCTAAAGGGTTAAAGGTGGTCAAAAGCCGCTCGCTCCCGGCCGTGGTACGCACCATGGTCGGGAGCTCCACCGGATGGGACGCCGTCTCCTCCTTCTGCGAGCAAGTCATGTTCGCGAAGGAGGAGGCGGAACGGGAGCGTGAGCGTAATTCCCTGCTCCGCTCCCGCCAAAGGAGGACGCGCCGACGCCGGAGGTCAGACAGTGACCTTCGGCCGCCGTAAGCGGGCGGCGCGGGTGGGGCCCCTAGGGGTATAGGGGTTCTCACTCACCCGCACATGCCGTCCAGATGAGAGCGCGAGTGTTCCGCGCGCGCTCATCTCTCTTCCCGTGGGGCGCGTTACAGACCGCTCCACGCATGGACTAGATTTAGTAGTAGCCGGGGGATACGTCCTCCGGCATAGGAAGAGGCCCAGTGAGGGGGGCCCACGCCTGCCAGGGCACGCGGAGTTGGGAATCCCGCATTCACGTAGCCCTGGCATAAGGCGCAGGACGGAACACCCAGGGGTTTTAGTGGGTATCCCTAACTGGGGAGTGGCAATAGCGTAGCACCGGTTCTGACCGGGCACGCTAATGCCACCCCCGATCTGGCGAATCGCACACTCACACGGGTCGCGAACATCCCCCCAGGCTTCTGTGCCTGTCGCGACTTAGTCTTCAAACGGATTTCCCCTGGCGAAAAAAAAAAAATTGTCATAAGCCGCGCGCAGGACACTGGTTTTTTGTGCAAAATGATAATAGCCACGGAGCGCGTCGCGCCGTGCAATAATGTGTTTACTTATGGGTATGGAACAATAGTGTTCCTGTCTCATAATACAGATCTGGTACCAGTTTCAGGTGCAAACTTCAAATGACCGTTTTTTTAATTTTATTGGACTTGACTTTATGTTGTTGGTCCGAAGACCTCACAACTTTACAGGGAGGCACCTTGCTCGAGGGAGCTCCCTAGGGAGTTTTACCTCGGCTGGACTGTTGCCATAAGAGGGGGATGAATCTAATGATGCCCACTATAGGGCGACACAAAGCACTAATTGAGAACGGGCGACGGGTAATAGAAAGCCCGAGAGGCAGGATCCCGGTGGCCGTTTCGCAGCGTGTTATGGCTGGGAGAGAAGAAACGGCGAAAGAAACTTCCCAGCAACACGCCTAGTCTGTGTTTCCTGGCGTCCCTCACGGGGACGTGGAGAGATCGTGATTGGCGAAATTGGCAAATGACTGAATCATAATGTTTTATCGTACATATATCCAAGAGTATATACCCATTTCATACAAATCTTATATAAACAGAGTGAGACAACAACAACAAATCGTTTCGTTTTAAACTCAACCACAAATATGTGCCAAATACATCGTTACGACAGCGAGAGCGCGTCCGACCGCAAGTGTCACAGGACATATTATATGTGCTATAAAAAGTTCTGAAGGGCGTGCAAGCGACCGCGGTAAGGTGCGGGGGGGAGGGGGTTGAGAACAATATTGAAGAACATTCGTCCACATTTCTTTGAATCAGGGAAAAAATACGAGGTAGCCCAAACACATGTATTGTGGCGATCGAGGGAGAACTTTCTGGCTGCGTAAGCCGGTCTCAAGACTTCTAGAAAAGGGTAGAAGATTCTGGAAGGAAAAGACAAGGACGGCTATATTTTAGAAAGGGACAGACGATGAACGAATGTTCTAAAATAGAAAGTTCGGGAAGGAAAAGACAGAGATAGATAGATGTATAGAAAGGGACGGATAGCAAATAAAAGAATAACGACAAAATTTTGGGTTCCAGAAGATTCTTCCGGGTATATAAGCAGCGTAAGGCGCGCCTACCGGGCAGTAACCACATTACGTCGCTCTCGCGTAAGTATTTCGATCTCGCGCCGCACCATCGAAATCCGCTCGTCGTGTCCGCGTCCGATTATAAGCCTCGACGAAAGGCTCTCGTGCAACGACCGCGTAACGTCCTCACGGACAGGGTCGACGTTATCACAAAACGACTGGACCGGATCAGCCCGCCCGCGGTTAGGACGGCAGGCTGGCAGGCACGGACAGACAGACACAGACGGCGGCGTCTCAGGCGCCACCAATCAAGATCTCTCCACGTCCCTGCGAGGGACGCTAGGAGACATAGCCCCCCCACAGAATAGACTAGGCGTGTTGCTGGGAAGTTTCTTTCGCCGTTTCTTCTCTCCCAGCCATAACACGTTGCGAAACGGCAGTAAGATAGCGTAGGCCGCCGCGTTTGGACACCATCCTCGGGTCCTTCGGGGGAAGGGCCAAAATGCAGGCATAAGGCCTGCATCGAGGGTGTGTGGGACTCTCAGCGACCGGTCCTCCACGCTGGCTTCTAAAACGAAGTTGTCGCGAGAAACGGTCGCCAAACTACCCACTAAACCTAAACCTGCGCCCCATTTATAGCGCTTTTACGGGGCGTCATGGGATCTTGTACAGAGTAACTGCACCATGACGCCCCTACACCCTGTAACTGGGTCACCCCGGGGAGCAGAGTGACCCACTTCGTACAGCAGGGGGGGGAAGTCCGCTGTCGCCCCCGTGACAGCGGCCCCCTGTGACGGTAATTATGGGAGGAGAAGATGCGCGTAGCGGCGCCTGCGACCGCCGGTCCGCCTCCTGCGGATGGGGTCCGCGTACGCGTCCTCCTCCCTCGCTCTTTCAGCGGCCTCCTTCTGCGACATGACGGATTCGCAGAAGGAGGAGACCGCAAGCCAAGATTGTTGACCCTGGAGCATCGCTTCGACCATGCTACGAAGCGAGCTCACAGGGCCAACGACGTTCTCTAGGAGGGCCCTTTGGGGTCCCCAAGCGGCGCACTCCACGAGCGTGTGAAACGCCGTGTCTTGGAGTGCGCCGCACTCGTGGCAAGACGGGGAAGGTTCCCGCCCAACTATTTGGTGCAGATACTTACCAAAGCAACCGTGCCCGGTAAGTATCTGCACCATCCTGAACGTCAAGGTCCCGCATTTCCGCGAGACCCAACGAGCCAGGTGGGGCCGGATTGCCTCCACCGTCACGATTCCAGCTTCTGGGGACCCCAGGTCCCTCTGCCAAGAGCGGATCAGGGCCTCGGTCGCCTGGGCCCTGATCATTCTAGTTTCTGCCGGGCACGGCACCTCTCCTCTCGCCCGTGCATCCTGCCGGGAGCGGTACACTGCTGCGAGCACCTCCGCCTGGAGATTCCAGGGCGGATCACCCGCCAGCAGTGTTGCCGCCGTCCACGACACAGTACGGTACCCTCGAATGGACCTCACCGCCAGGACCCTCTGAGCTCGCCTCAGCAGAGTCCTGTTTTGCCGGTGAAGTGCATGAATCCATACGGGGGCCCCGTACAATGCCATACTCCGGAGGATGCCAGCGTACAACTTCCTTGTCGCCGCGCCCGGCCCTCCCACGTTCGGAAGGAGCCTGGCCAGGGCGGCAGCGGATTTAATTAACCTCGGGGCGAGCTGGGTGAAATGGGCCCCGAAGTTCCATTTACCATCTAGTACAAGCCCCAGATATTTCATCTGGGGCTTGACCGCTACCGCAACACCTTGGACGACGATGCGCGCGTCCCGGGGTGCACGTCTATGTGGTCTATGGAACATGAGGGCCTCTGTTTTTTCAGGAGAGACCCTCAGGCCAAGACGCCGGATTCGTTCGACCACCAACGCCGTTCCGGCGTCGGCGAGTGCCATAGACTCTTCATAGGTTCCGCCCCGGGCCGTGACGAGGGTGTCGTCTGCAAAGCAGAGCACCCCCATCCCGGGCAGTACTGGCTCGCGGAGGAGCCAGTCGTAGCCGATGTTCCACAGGATCGGACCCAGCACCGACCCTTGTGGAACGCCGCACGCGACGCGTCGTCTTCCTATAACCTGGCCAGTTCGGCCGCCCTCCCAGAGGATGTACCTGTCCTGGAGGTAGGCCTCCAACAGCCTCGTGAGATACGGGGGGACTCCGTGGGACAGGAGCCCTGCCCTTATTGTCTCGTGAGGGAGACTGTTGAAGGCGTTCTTGATATCAAGAGAGACCGCCAGGACGGACTCCTTCATGTGATCCGCCTCTCTCGTGAGGCTCCGTAGCGCGTTCAGGGCGTCCAGTGTCGAACGTCCCACCCTGAAACCATATTGAGCCTCAGAGAGCCCAGGCCCATTGGTGTCCAAATGACGAACGAGGCGACCGGCCAGGATCTTCTCAAAGACCTTGGCCGCCTCGTTAAGCAAGATGATGGGCCTGTAGGCGGATGGATCGTCGGGAGGGCGACCCTCCTTCGGAAGCAGGCATAGCCGGCCCTCCTTCCACTGCTTCGGGAACACGCCTGACCTGATACAGGTATTGAAAAGTTCCCGAAGCTGGCCGCGTAGGTGTTTAGCGGCCAGAAAGAGGACTCGGCCCGGGACCCCGTCAGGTCCCGGCGCTGTCTTTCGGCCCCGGAGGCGCTCCAGGGCCACTTCTAATTCTTCTTCGGAGACGAGGGGAGGCTCCATCTCCGAATGAACGGGGTGTGGAGGATTCATTTCTGGGGGAGTGAAGGCTCCCGGGTCTGGGAAGAGTCCGTCTATAACGGAGCTAAGGACCCCCTCTTCGAGCGACGCTGTGACCGGAATGGTGCAAGCCCGCATCGTTTTACGGGCCATCCGGTACGGACGCCCCCAGGGGTCCCCATCGAGGCTCTTTAGCATCTCTTCCCGGCACCGGGTCTTCGACTGGATGATGGCCAGTCGAAGAGCCTTTTTGGCAGCCCGATGCTCCCCGATAAGACGATTTTCCTCCACATAGTCCGGAGGTAGTCGGCTCCGACGGCGTTTGAGGGACCGGCGTGCTCTGAAGGCTGCCTCCCTCGGCGTACTAGTTTCTCTTTAACTGCCTGTGTGGAAAGAAATATTGTCAATATCTATAATCTATAAGTAAGAAAGAGAGTTGGTCTGAAAGAGAGTGTCGGGGTGAAGGTAAGGAAAGGAATGCTCCGGTGGTTCGGGCATGTGGAAAGAATGCATGATGAAAGAATGACTAAACAGATATACAATGCAAAAGTGGATGGATGCAGAAGTCGTGGAAGGCCACGACACACCTTCCATGATCAAATTGATCGTGTACTAGCAGAAGGTGATGTCAGGAGCCTTAAGAACAGACGAGCTTGCATGACAAGAGTTATGAATGTCAAAGAGGCAAGTGAGGTGCGTAAGAATAAGCCTAAATGGCACTCTGTTGTTCGTGCCTACCCCGCAAGGGAACTGGCGTGAAGTTATGTATGTATGTATGTATGTATCTATAATGTTAAACATATATCTCTTAAAGCGTGATATTAGTTAACGTGCGCGGCAGACATTGTCCTGGCCTGAAAAAAATTAAAATCTAGAACCTAATTGCAGCGCCTTTAAGCAAGTAAACATTTAGATATTTGACGTAAAATTCTATTACCATAGTGTCAAAAGTTCATATTGTTACAACCTAGGCCTCGACAAAGACAAATTCCACGTACAGATCTGTAAAAACACATTTTACTACCTGTCGGCATTTTAACTAATTGTAATCCTTTTATGACCGTCTTCTTTTGTTCACTTATTTATTGGCACACGTTTCTAGTTATTGTGGAGAACAGCCTATTGTACTCGCTCATTAGCATCATTAGCCAGGTGTTGCGAATTACAATTACAAGCCAATTCTAGGAAATTGTGTCGACGTTGCCGGGCGGGCACATTTTGCATTTGTGAAGTATAAAACTCTATAAAACTGATGGAGAGAGGGGTCAGTTGAGCTACAATTACAATACGGACGCGACGTGTGTACATTCAGGAATCTAATAGTGACGGACTTTGCGCGTTTTATTGAATTACGAATTTGTTGTGTTCGATTATATTTGTACCTGTGTTATACGTGTTTGTATAGTTCTAATAAACTCTATAATAATTCTAACGGCAGTTTAATTCGAGTCCCGCTAACTCGTAACAATATTTTACTATCCACAACATCTTCTCGATATTGTCGCAGCAGAATATTAGCAGAAAAAAAATTGGTATTACCATTAGCAGAAAGGGCGTTAACCGAATTGAATATTGATACAAAATTTCTAACAAAACAGAAACCAACTTCATGAGTAACCCAAAAACTATTACTACTCCGTTGGCTCAGCGACCCAAAGTGGGTCTTGGCCTCCGAAGCGAGAGCATGCCACTTTTCTCTGTCCTGCGCAGTTTCTTGCCAATTGGCTCGTAGCTCCCACAGGTCAGCCTCCACTCTGTCCTTCCAGCGATATTTGGAACGGCCGACCGGACGCCGACTTACCGGCCGTCCCGAATATGCTATGCTTTCCACACGCTGCGATCCTCTCCCAACCGTTCCACGTGACCGAGCCAGCGGAGGCGGTGAGCTTTTATTTCTCCTATTATGTTAAGCTCGGCCATGAGATTCTCGATTTCGAGGTTGGTTCGGACCCTCCAGCTGCCATCCTCTCTCTTTGTTAAACCCAGAATCTTTCGGAGTACCTTCCTTTCCGCTACTAAAAGCTGGTTCTCCTCCTTGAGGGTAAGCGTCCAAGCTTCGCACACATACATCAGGATGGGCCGTATGACGGTTTTATAGATTCTGATTTAGGTTTTTCTGTTTAGAAGCCTGGTTACCAGTACCTTATTTACGGCTGCACAACACCTCAGGGCGTTTTGTCAACCAAAAAGAAAAAAATAAAATTTTCAACAACATACCATGAAAATTACTACATTTTGCAATATCTTGTTGTTGTAACAACGTATATGGTAATTTTTATGTTTTGCTTGATTTTGGGTAATTTTTTGCTATATCTGCGGAACCCATGGTCTAATAGCAATTTAAAGAATTGTTATCATCATTCGATGATCACAATTATGATGATGGTCGATTATGTTATGCTGGAGCAAGTGAGTGAGTTTGTATATCTTGGATGTGCTTTTAGCAGGGATGGAAGGTACACCGCTGATATAGAAAGAAGAGTGAATTTGGGGAATAGTGCGAATGGAGCGTTAGGTAAACTTCTAGGCGCTAAGAACCTCAGCCAGAAGGCCCAGCTTGCTATATACAACGCGGTGCTGGTACCTACGCTCACGTATGGAAGAGAGAGCATGAAAGTAGAGTAAACGCGGTCGAGATGGGAGCACTGCGCAAAATCTGCGGAGTGACGCTCGCGGACCGCGTTCGTAATACCGAAGTAAGAGAGAGAGTTGGTCTGAAAGAGTGTCGGGGTGAAGGTAAGGAAAGGAATGCTCCGGTGGTTCGGGCATGTGGAAAGAATGCATGATGAAAGAATGACTAAACAGATATACAATGCAAAAGTGGATGGATGCAGAAGTCGTGGAAGGCCACGACACACCTTCCAAGATCAAATTGATCGTGTACTAGCAGAAGGTGATGTCAGGAGCCTTAAGAACAGACGAGCGTGCATGACAAGAGTTATGAATGTCAAAGAAGCAAGTGAGGTGTGTAAGAATAAGCCTGAATGGCGCTCTGTTGTTCGTGCCTACCCCGCAAGGGAACTGGCGTGAAGTTACGTATGTATGTATGTTATTATCATTCAAGTGTTTACTTCTAAATTTGATAATGAAAAGTGGAGTTATCATCATTCTAGTATATGGTTCTGATTTAGTGCCAGTTCTTCATATGTGAGCCTGATGGTCCGCTTTGGGAATCAATATAGAATCAGGATAGGATTTCAGGTCCTCTGGGAGGTTACAAAGCTTGATGTTATATACTCTTCGAGCCCTGTCCCGTATACTTTGTCGTACTTAAGTATATTATATTGTTACGAATTTGTAGGGGATTTGTAGAATGTACATTCGAAAATGCCGTTGGAATTATCACAAAGTTTATTAGAAGTACATATACATACGTAATACATAGTTACACACATTTCACAGAAATAGGTTAATTAAGATTAATATTGCGATGTTATTAAAGGCCAGCTAAGTAATAAGTTCTCAGTTATATTGTGTAAGACCTATGTAACACTTAGTTCACAGTGAAAATTATTTGATTTGGTTTGACACTTCTTACAAGTATAACCGAATATAATAAAACCAAACCGTAGGGCAGAAAATCGTTATCACATAAATCGCGCAAAGTTCGTCGTTATAAGATACTCGCTCCGAAAGTGCACTAGATAACGCCTCGTTCGCAGTCAGAACACGACTGGTGCATTTCCCGACTGACCGATTCTCATCCAT
This sequence comes from Dendrolimus kikuchii, assembly GCA_019925095.2. Classification (NCBI taxonomy): domain Eukaryota; kingdom Metazoa; phylum Arthropoda; class Insecta; order Lepidoptera; family Lasiocampidae; genus Dendrolimus; species Dendrolimus kikuchii. Next base: position 9,348,624 of record CM034415.1, read on the forward strand.
TTGTAAATTAGACATGGCCTCCTAGCAACATGCCGCCCACTGATTCTTGAAATCGTTAAATGGTCAGCTTAATGGCTTCCAAGAATACGCATGAAATACCAACAGAGGAAAGAAGGTTTTATGACGTCTTACGGCGGCCGGAACAAGGAGATTAGCGCGAACAATATATCACTCAAATTCAAAGGGGTACTAAGACACCTGCAAAGGATTAGTATCGGCTTGCAACAGTATTTACATGCGTCAAATCTCGGCCTCATGACTGTAGTTTTTATTATAATAAATTTAAATCCCGCACTAACAATAGTTTCCAAATTGGACTTTATAAAATAATCCTCTACAAGCAGGATCCGACTCGCACATGGACGCTAATTTTCAAATAATCTCTTACCCTTGTATATGTATCCATAACAAACCCACTTTCTCCCACCAGCACATGGAAACTGGGTTCAGGGCGCATGCTCTTCAGCATCTTCGAAGAGTCGCGACTCAAGCCAGGGTTCACCCATATCCGAATGTTGGAGTTCCCAAGTAGTTTGTATAAGGTTTTGTCTACATCTGTAATCGAAGAAAATTACCCTTATTATTTTATTTAAGTTTATGGCTTGGCAGCTAGGCCTTTAAGCCAGATCTTAGTTTACAATATAGTTTCTACACTTTCTTAAGCCTATATGTAGTACAGCTGAACTGTAGGTGATCAGCTAGTGCCATTCAACGGAGTTCTTGTGACAACTCAAAAGGCCACATTTGACTATACAGTTCACATTTCTCACAAAACACATAATTACTACTCAAAAACTATCAATATCCTACAACTATTGTTCATTTTAGAGTAATTTTACACATTTTTAGTAAATAAAACGGCACAGCACAGCGTCTCCTTTCAGTTCCCGCCAAAAACTCGAAGAAAATTACCCTTTCAAACTAAGTCACAGAACAGACTGTGTCAATGAAAGTTGTTTCATTGTCTATCTTGTCTAAGAAGTCTGTTTAGAGGTTGTATGTGCCCGGATTTCCAAATAATACTTAAGGAATGTATCCCGGCATCCGAATAAAACCGCTGGTTAGTAAATAGCTCAACTTTACGCGTCCGTTGTTGTGTATTCAAAAAGTAATAAATATGAATACATATAACTTACATAGCACGTAGAACATTCACGTCCACTAGCACTTTACACAAACACAGAAAAACAAGTCGAATAGTTCACTGGGCCGGCCTTTATTATGATATTGTTTTTTGTATAATTTGTATTGCGATTGCGAAGCTTAGAGTCCCAGGGTTCGTAGAGAAGTGTTGCAAAACGCGCCGACGCCGCTGCATTTCGCGCGTACTCCGTGTTGGGGGGAGGGAGATAGACATATATACACATTACTATAGTAAGAGAGAGAAGAGTATAGTATGTTATGTATGAGTGTAGCCTGGCAACCACGCTTGAAATTACCGCTTACATAATAAACAGAGGTGTATAACCTTATTATAGTAATATTTTCTTAAGTTTTCGCGACTTGTATACACAATAAAACTGCGTTTTAACGGTTTTAAGCGCAGTAATTTATTTGATTTTTGTTATTCCGACGTTTTGGCCACTCTTCAATAGCCGTGATCACGGAAGACAAAGATGTCAAGTGTCAATGAGTATTGTTAAAGTTTCATTTAGCCTACCGCCTACTTAACTTAAATAAAACTTTAAAAATCCTCGGGCTCAGAGGAAGATCTTCCAGCGAGGCCATTGTTGTTTCTCGCAAGCCTAGACCTGTCTATTATTGTTGGAAATCCTACTAATTGTATAAACTATAAACGCGAAAGTTTGTAAGTATAGATGTATGTTTGTTACTTTTTCACGCAAAAACTACTGAATGGATTTTGATGAAACTTTATAATAATGTAACTTAACTGTACACATCAGAATAACACATAGGCTATAATTTATAAAGATATAGTGTGAATTATCCAAAATATTATTATTTATATTTTCCACCACCACGCGGGTGAGCCGTGAGACCGTAGGGCGCAGCTAATTTTTATATATTCTTTGAAAGTGTCGGGAAACGTTTGCAACTTCAATTATTGCACAGCGCCATCTATTGCCTTGTAAGTGTTCCACTAGATCATATATTTTATATTATTCTGTAACTTATTTTATTTCTGGCCTTATTTTTGAAATATATACTCCAGATGAAATTTAGGACTGATGTTTTCCATTTTGTAATAGAAACTTAACCCATTTTTAAGCCATTTCTTTGGCCCAGAAGTCTCCGTCTCCTTTATGACTATCTATCTATACCTGCTTCACTTTCAACGATGATGGCCGCGTCTGTAGCGTTCCTGGACTCCAAATAATCATCAATGGCCTTCACAAGCTGCTGGGAGCCCAACTCCGTACGAATCAGAGGCACACCTGATGATGTAACGACAGAAGAAAGAAAGAAAGAAAATGATTAAATTCAAGACAAATTACATTAGATAGTGTAGGTACAGTTGTTAACAAATTTAAAACTAAAGTAACAATTTTGTCCTAAAAGGGCCATCAGTCTCAGCACAATGTTGGTGTGTTGCAGCGGAAGACCAGCGCTGGGCTTCCGCTGAACCCCGGACATAAATTACATCATTGCAAATCGTGAAAGTAGAATCTTAAATCTACGTATAATCTTTATATATATAATTCTTCTGTACGTGTGTTGACAGTGAACTCCTCCTAAACGGCTGGACCGATTAGAATATTGTTTTTTGTGTGTTGAAGTGGATTCGAGGAAGGTTTGATTCACATTGGACCCGGTAGGTAGCGCTGCAATCGGGTTCTAAAATTTATTTCTTCAGGGCAGAACAACGTCTGCCGGGACAGCTAGTAATATTATACAATTCTAAACATGCCGTGAATTGAAGCTATTTAATTCGACTAAAAGACTACTAGAATCGCCAAAAACTCTCATAGTCGTACCTGTTGTGGATGAAATTTCTTCGGCATAATGCCAAGAAGACCAGCTCAGGTCTACCATCATGGAAACACCTTTAAAGACCGAAGAACATACTGAAAAAACCGAATAAAGTTAAACAAAGTTTCTGTTCATGATCATCATCATCCGAGCGTTAAATCTCAGTTGCGTTCGGAGCGTACACTCCGACGTCCAGGGTCCGCTTTCCTTCTTTATCAACTCCACTTCGCGCGGTCAATCTATCCATAAATTATATAATTATGGTTTTAAGTGTAGTGGCTGCCGGTCGACCTTCATGTCTCTTAATTCAAAATTAAAACCCTACAGTTTACTTAGTTGCTTGCAGGTGATACAATCGTAAACTCAAGTGGAACTCAATTCGAGCCACCTCTTGACATGGGTCGTTGTGAGCGTTGTGTGATCGAAAATGATGATGTCATTAGTGACGTTTTCGCCACGACCACAACGAGCGCGGTCGCCTTGTGGAACAGTTAACGGAGCATTTTGGGCGTTGTGAGCTACTAATGGAACGCGCAGTGGCCGCAAAAGGTCGAGTGAAAAGCGCAAAAGAAACAACATAATAATTTACCAAAAAAATGACATAAATCTTTACGTTATGAGACATAACGTGTTTTTTTTAAGTTAAGAAAAAAATTCACCAATTTTTTTTTATTGCAGGAGATCAGCAGACATGCAGACGGCTCACTTGATAGAAAGCGGTTACCATCACCTATGGACATTTGCAACACCAAAGTTGCTACAAATGCGCTGCTGCTCTCTTAAGGGAGACTTGACATGAAACCATTTTACTCCATCAATTGTTATCAAAACAGGATACAAAATTATCTACATACATTACTACATAGACGGAAAAACAGCGTTAGTCCTTGTTAGCTAGCATTATGCTGAGTCTGGGACCAATTTAGGACTTATTATTTTGTTTATATTTCATTTTATATTAACTTAGTTTCTATCCTGAATAAAATATCTTTCTTTCTTTCTTACATCTTTATAAAAGAGAAATAAATAATTTAGTTTTTTTTAATACCACTTTATTTTGTTCGCTTTGAAATAATAATGCATCTAAAAACGATCGCTTTTATTAATTATCGTACGATAAATCTGTACCGAAAATTCCTCAAGGACGCTGGCGTTGCTACAAGCCTTAATTTTTTTTTTAATTTTCACCGATTTTAAGCAAAAGTGCATTTGTTTCAAAAATTATTCTCTAGTACAAAGTTAAATACTTTTGTAACTAGATGTCGCTGTACGTTTCTGTTACATGTCGCTTTTTCATACATAGTATAAATTCAATACTCTGAGGAATTTTTCGTACTACAGACAGACAGAGTTACTAGGTTAATACTAGAGTTTACCCCGCGACTATTTGATCGCGTATTTTTGGGAGGTTTTGTCCAAGAGATAAAATCTTAATAATATATTCAGCCAACCGAACCTCGGCCACTTCAATTTTCATCAAAATTGGTCCACAAACTACCTTTTTGGATTCGTTTTATTCTTGATAACGGACCAGAGACTTAATACATTCAATTTCATTTATGGATATTTGTCATAACTATATCTTATCTAAGTCGTGGTAGCGTAATGGCTAGCGCACGCGTCCCAGACTCAAAGGGCGCAGGTTCGATCCTGGCCGGAACGTATGCACCACATAGGCACTTTTCTGACCTAATGTGCATATTGTTACAATTACCACGTGCTAATAACGGTGAAGGAAAACATCGTGATGCAACCTGCACATCGAGATAACCGATATGTCAAACTTGCCAAGCCGCCTTGGACAAGCGTGGCGGGTATACTGTCCGTTCCCCTATAGTGGGAGGTCCGAGCCCAGCAGTGGGATATTTATGGGCTGTTATTACTATTACTATATCTTCTTTTATAAAACAAAATCACAAACTTAATTAATTTAAAAGGTAAAAGGCCTTCCTCACTCTCTTTTTTATAAATAACAAGTTAGCACTGGAGTTCAGGGGTCAAAACTTCAAGAGCCCAATTCTGCTGCTATTACTTTCTCGTCAAAACCTCTGGACTAGGGTTGCCAACCGTACATAATATATAGTATAATGCGATTCAAATGAGAATAGGATCGACTTTACGCCATATTGTGACTTTAAATAATTAAATATTGTATTAAGACAATTTACTACTAATTTAACCTTTTTATTTTAATTTGATATAAGACTACTTATTATTGATATGCAAATAAGTTTTTTGCAAACCGTACTTTTCAAGTGACATTTGACAAGTAGAGGTTATTGACATTCCTATTCTTATTTGGATCGCCCAGTATTGTACTATATTTCCGGTCGAGAAATATATAGTACGCAAAAATACTATATTTTGAACACCGAACGAAGTCTAACAAACAAATATTTATTAAAAAAAATAATTAACGCGCCTTTTCATTAAATTTTGAGTGAGGCGAGTTCGTGTAACCGAATTCCGGACCCCGAACGCATCTACAATCTTTTGTCTTTGGCTCCCACTGATCTCTATTCTCTATACAATCTGGAGGCGCTGGCAGCACGTCAAAGTTGTCAATATCACAGGAGTTTTTGGCGGGAACTGAAAGGAGACGTTGTGCTGTGCAGTTTTATTTTCTAAAAATGTGTAAAATTACTCTAAAATGAACAATAGTTGTAGGATATTGATAGTTTTTGAGTAGTAATTATGTGTTTTGTGAGAAATGTGAACTGTATAGTCAAATGTGGCCTTTTGAGTTTTCACAAGAACTCCGTTGAATGGCGTTAGTTGTAGCCTACAGTACAACTGCGCGACTATTATACGAAGACTTAAACATCAGAATTGGCTGTATGGACTAGATTCCTTTGCCTGCCTTTGTGGCGAATACAACTACTACTACTACTACTGTCAATATCACATTGACAACATCGAAATAATTTGATTTCATTGAATAATTGAATGTGTTGTAAATATTACGTTTATTGTAGTGTATTAGATTGGCAGAATTTTCTTTTTCTTTTTAATTTACCGGCCAAAATTCCTTTTTATATCACCTGGCTTTTCTATGCACTCGACATTGGCAAAATCAATGCATAAATGGCATTGCAGCCTTCTCCTTAAAAAAAAAGAATATTTGAATGTAATAAAGCATATGACAATTTTATTTCAGACAAAGCATTGTTAAAAAATGCAAGAAGTGCAAAGAAATATATGTAGTTTTTATAAAAATAAATAAGTAACAAATATATCTTTGTCTATTTTTAATTTTTTCCCATAAAATACTATATTTTTTAGAAGTGTACTATATTTTTTTATAACTTATTTTGAAAAATACTGTTGTTGGGGATTGTCTTTACCTTAATTTTTCATTACTAATTTTTTCACTATGTGTTATATGCGCGCGCGTCGCTGACCAAATGGCCGATAATAGTGATGTACCACATTAGTTGTATGGTTGCTAGTGATGTGTCAATTAATTGATGTGATGGTTAGTGATGTGCGTTAACACTGCATTTCGCTGAGGAAATGTTGGCAACCCTACTCTGGACACTAATCGCTATCGTTTTAATCGTGGCTTTGCCTGATTTCGGTATTCTGTTAATTCCAATGGCGCGACCTAGGCACACCACTCTAACTTTATAAGCGAAACATTTTAAATTTGGTAGCTTTTCAATGTTCATTTTGGCTTTTTTAAATATTATTCCGCGGCGATGATGTATAATGTCATAACTCATTGACACACCGTGTTTGTGGCGATCTCTTCCAGGCTACCTGAAAATATTCTAGTATCAAAGGAAAGCCCGGATATTCCCGTAAAAACTCGGCATAAGTAAATGTTACTAAAGGCATACGCAAGTACAAATGTTTTACTAAAGCTCTTATCAATCAGTGAAAAATTATTAATAAACTAGAGTTGGCCCCCGGTTTTATTTGCCCCCGGAAGATTCACTTCATTTTATATCCCAAACCATACCATCTCCCGAGATGACAAGTATCTATGCCCATTTTCGGTACTTATTAAAGCTACATACGAGTATACACAAAATTACAGCAAAACGGTAATGTTTTTCCAGATGTATATATATATATGCTGGCCTTTTTTTGTCACTTCTTTTTTGGTGAAAAGAAGAATTTTATGTTTTAAATTGTTTTATTTTTATGCATTAGACTAACAAACACACTGTAAAACTTATAAATGTTATTTGCAATAGAATAAATGTACAATAAATCTTTAAATGCGTCGACTTTGTATAATGCTTTTAAAAATGTGAAAAACATCAGGGGGGGCTAATTCGAACCGGCAGATTCGGAACAAACCTTTTTTTGAAATTTTTTCATATCTATCTGCCTGTCTGTTAGAGCATCGCGTGAAAACTACTGAACGGATTTTAACGAAACTCAACATAGAGCTAGCTTATATCCCGGAGCGTAACTTAGGATACTTTTTTATCTCGATAAATGGTGTCGTTTCGTAGGCTATAATAAAATACTGAAAAATATGAAACTCGACATAGTGCTGGTGTATAACCCGAATTAACACTTGTATACACTTTATTCCGATAAACAATGTTGTTTCCATGGAATAAATGAATTAGCAAAATATAGATGGCGCTACAATCACGTTTTTCAGTTCACTAACAAATATCTTTGTCATCATAAACAACATTTCATTCATTTTATTACTTCAAATCAAGTTGGCTTCGACTCATCTGTATGTTTTGCTGGGTAGTTCTCTAGGCTATATGGACTTAGTTCCTTTGCTACTCTAGTGAACTTAACAAGAAACAGTAGTTTTATGTAAAAGAAAGTCGCTTTCCGCTTTTGTTTGTTTGTATATTCGTTAACTTTTCCTGAACCATGCAACCGATTTTTAAACGATTTTTACCATTGGTTAGATACATTTTCATTGAAGGTTTATATACATATCTATAACACCTAATAAAAATGTTATGTACGTAACATAGAACTACAGCCAGGCTCTTTCATGCGGTGTAACCTAGGAACCTGGCCACTGATACCGGAACACAACTCAAAGTTGTTATGGCTGTATATTCTAGACCAGGACCCGTATCACAGCAGCTTAGGCCAAGTGGCGTGAGGTGACAGGTGTCATTTGTGACCCCAAAATGCCGATTAAATTAAAAGGACAGGTCTATAAATCCATCATTAGACCTGACCTTTTGTATGGCAGTGAAGCGTGGCCTGTACTTGAGTGACACAAGAAAGAACTGCGTGTCACGGAGATGAATATGCTGCGATGGATGTGTCATCCGCGGCAGTCTTCATGTCCGTGACATAGCAGACAAACTGCAAGAGTGTCGCTTACGCTGGTACGGCTACGTTTTACGGAGATTATGTGGGGAACAAATGTCTAGCCATGCCGCCTCCGCCAGGTCCCGATCGAAGGAGAAGGCCCAAGAAATGTTGGCTTGACGTTCTGAAGGATGACATGCGTACCAATGGTCTTAAAACGGGGGATGCAGAAGACCGCAAGTAGAGTAGAAAAGTTAGAAAATTGGTCCCTGGGCGTCAGAGTGAACGCTCCGAACGCAACCGGGATTTAACGCTCGGATGCTGATGACTCTAGACCAGGGGTAGTAGATATCCAGTCGGGCAAATGCCCTACCACCCGGTTGTGGGTTGTATTGTCGCCTCTCACAGGAACAACAGTCAGGAATCAGTATTCTTTTCAATCGCACTACATTGAATATCTACTAACTGCATAACAACATCCAATTTTAGCACGCTAGCTCACCAAGCCCTCTGCTACTTGGAAAAAGGTTGCAGCAAAAGGACGAAAGTTCGATGCAAACTAAACAGCTTTTCGTTAGTATTAACTGATTAACAACTTACGAAAAAAAATACCATAAATCTTCTCGTTGTGAGACGTAACGTGGTTTTTTCGTAATTTTGCTATAGTCATTTTAAGTTAAAAAAAGAACACCAAATAACCTCCAAATTATTTTTATTTCACTGCATCAATTGTTATTAAAAACAGAATAAAAAATATTTGCATCTTTATAAGACAGAGATAATTGCCAAACGCCTTCCTCCATATATCCATATATCCATTTATAATAAAGTATGCCAAAACACACCCTCCGCCAAAGAAATGTCAGCACCAAAGTTTAAACACCAAGTTAGTAAATGGTTAAAAACATTAAATTACAGTGACACAGAAAGCACAATACTAAACTGACCACAACACTAGGGCACACACACACACGCCGACACACACACACGCACACAAAACCACACGCGCACACACACACAAAACCACACGCACTCATAGTTTTAGGTTAATTAATTAATAAATCAATTATATTTAAGTTTCTATAATAAAATTGTGTTGGATGCCGCGATACAGACCTAGAGTCTAGTGCAGCAACCGCCGCCAAAAAAAAATTGTAGCCTTAATTTTAACTACTATATAAGTTTTAGATGTAATTATATAAGGCCTAGAAATAAGTTTATACAAATAAATAAATAAATGAAATGAATTAATTTGGTTCTTTTTTAAACAGAAACGTCTTTGTTTTGTTCACTATAAAACAATAATGCATCTGAAAAACGATCGCGTTTATGAAATATCGCACGAAAAAAGCTATAATATTTTGAATTTTCACCGATTCTATGCAACAAAAGTGCATTTATATCAAAAATTATTCTCTAGTAGGAAGTTAAGTACTTTTGTCACTAGATGTCGCTGTACATTTCTGTTACATGCTACACTTTTATATATAGTATAAGTTCAACACTCTTCAAGACATATTACACAATACAGACAAACAGAACAGACGAACTAGGTAAACTAGATTCGCTTTCATTTTATATCGCATATTTTTGTGGGTAACGTCTAAGAGACAAGAGCCTAATAAATAACTTTTATCAGTTAACAGTGAAGTCGAGTCAGTAGTTCTAGTTAAGTTACCAGACTGTTTAGGACTCGCTTCTCAGGAGTGAAGAGCCCAATTCTGCTATTCCTATTTACCTGATTTCGGTATTCTGTTAATTCCAATCGCGCGGCCTTGGCACGCCACTCTAACTGTATAAGCGAAATATTTAAATTTTGGTATCAATTAATTAGTTATATTTTCTTGATCGTACTTGTATACAATAAAACTACATATACAAATTAAAATTAAACTATAAAATCTAGTGCCAGACCGCTGTCAGGTGCAAACGTGCCCGAAAAACTAGCCACATTGCCTCGCTGAATGGCAACGCCGATGTTTAAAGACATATGTGAGAAACTCTTTGACACTACCCGTGATCAGAAGGCTGGCTCATATTTTGCACAACAAATAAGTATTGCCATACAGCGTGGCAATACAGCCTTCTGGGCACGCTCCCCGTTGGCAGTGATCTGCTACATAATGTATTTTAGTTTCAATGTCTGTGTGTTTTTATTTTTTATTTTACAATTAAAGTAAGAAAGAAAGAAAATCTTTATTTGAAGAAATAGCGACGTAATTACATTCCTTATACATTATTATACACAGAGCATATTTTGAAAATTTGTACACCGCACTTTCAGCAAACAAGGTTTGCACTCAGCATATTGCTGTGCCGCAATTAAATAATAAAGATTAATTTACACATACATACATACATAACTTCAGGCCAGTTCCCTTGCGGGGTAGGCACGAACAACAGAGTGCCATTTAGGCTTATCCTTACACACCTCACTTGCCTCTTTGACATTCATAACTCTTGTCATGCAAGCTCGTCTGTTCTTAAGGCTCGTGACATCACCTTCTGCTAGTACACGATCAATTTGATCATGGAAGGTGTGTCGTGGCCTTCCACGACTTCTGCATCCATCCACTTTTGCATTGTATATCTGTTTAGTCATTCTTTCATCATGCATTCTTTCCACATGCCCGAACCACCGGAGCATTCCTTTCCTTACCTTCACCCCGACACTCTCTTTCAGACCAACTCTCTTTCTTACTTCGATATTACGAACGCGGTCCGCGAGCGTCACTCCGCAGATTTTGCGCAGTGCTCGCATCTCGACCGCGTTTACTCTGCTTTCATGCTCTCTCTTCCATACCCAACTCTCGCATCCATACGTGAGCGTAGGTACCAGCACCGCGTTGTGTATAGCGAGCTGGGCCTTCTGGCTGAGGTTCTTAGCGCCTAGAAGTTTACCTAACGCTCCATTCACACTATTCCCCAAATTCACTCTTCTTTCTATATCGGCGGTGTACCTTCCATCCCTGCTAAAAGCACATCCAAGATTAATTTAATCTTAATTAATTCATATAATTTATAAAACTCTAATTTAATTTAAATTAAAGAGTCTTATAAACTTTTATGCATCTAGCAACATTTCATGTAATTGCATCAACAAGAATCGCGTGTCAAAATCGCGCGGCAATTAAACCGAAGTTCGGCCGAATTTCTTATTTTAACCGAACCACATTCGGCCCATCCCTAATAGTATTTCTAGAATACTTACGCCTGCCGTAAGCATCTTCTTCGTTCTCTCTGTCCAATAATATTATAGAATCTTTGAGTTTCAGTTCTGAGTTATTTTCCTCCGTCGCTTTTAGCGCTTTCCCGATTTTATGTGTCAAGTCTTTCTCGTGAACTTCTATTATGAACACTAAAAATATTAAAAATCATGAACATATGTAATTTTTGTAATGCTGTTATATTTGAAGCAGTGGCATAGCAGGCCTTGTATCAAAATGTGGTTGGGGCCCAAAGGAAAGGTAAAGCTTTTTTTTAAAGAAACCAAAAAAATGCTCGAATTGAATTAAAATAATTATACATATTGATTATAAGGCGCAGTCTCCACGAGCGAGAGAATCGCGGCGATATTATCGTTGTGCCACGTATTTCTATATACTCTCTATGAACGCGTCTCCACACGACAATGTTATCGCGGCGATGCGACGAGGGGCAATATGCGCGCGTAACGTCGTCGTATCGCCGCGGTTACGCGGTATCGTCGCTACTAGTGGCGAGCTCGCTGTCAAACGCAGCGTCATTTCAGCGTTGCCTCTTGCCAGCACTACATCCATAATAAAGAATTTTTTTATTGACAGAGGCTGGCGTCTGGCATCTAACTGAACTCTTTCAACAAATAAAAGCACAACGCATTGTCAAGGAAATGCGGCGATTCCGTCACGAGTCGTGATGACACGCTGGCGGAATAATCGGTCGTTCGTGGAGATTACCCGACGATAAAAGCGCGGGTTCGTCGCGATTCTCTCGCTCGCGGAGACAGCGCCTAAGCAATTGATCAGAGCAACAAATTTCTCTGGCATATATTAACTATTTGTTATCAACAAACATATTTCACAGAATCTAAACTACTGTACAGTATACTATTATTTACGTAACGCTATATCTATAGTTTAAATTTCCTGTATTCACATGTCTAGGAATACAACTTACATTTTAAAATTGTGTTAAAAATATTTAGATTTATTTATGGTTGTATTCTGTTGTGTGAAATAAATAAATAACAAAAGTTAGAGAAAAACTTGTTAAGATTTGTTGAAAAAATAAATAAATAAAAATAAAAAGATCCCCCCCTCCCTCCTTATTTATCCCTAATTATTTAAAAAAAAACCGTATTTGGACCTATAATGTACGAGACGGCGATAAAAAAACATGGTTCTACCTAAAATTAAATTGAGTAAATTGATACTTACCAAACTTTAAGCTTAATTCCGATATAACGCATCCCAGATTAATAATCAGAAGTATAATGTATAAATTCATATCCATCTTAATAGCTTTCGTTTAATTAATTAATATTAATTTATATATTGTTCTTAGTATATAATTATAGTAACAACATAACGGTTAAATTATGTATTTTAATTGATTAAATATTCTTCTTTATTTCAATTACTACGTTCAGTGTGTTGCTTTTTGTCAACCAGTTGGAGGCTTAGTATATATACCGCGTAATCGATATTTATTACTGTATGAGATATAATCAACCTCATAAAACAGAAGTTGAATTTACACGTTCAGTGCGTTGTATTTTATTTAAACCAATTGGAGGCTTATTATAACGCGTAATCGATATTTATTCCTGTTTGATATCTAATGGACCTCATAGCACAGGCTTAATTAATACGTTCAGTGCGTTGTATTTTTAAACCAATTGGAGGCTTATTAAAATGATTAATCGATATTTGTTCAGGTTTGAGATCTAATGGATCTCATAAAACACAGGTTAAATTTTCAAGTGCATTGCGTTGTATTTTTTCAACCAGTTGGAGGGCTATGAGAACTCGTAATCAATCTTTATCCCTGTATGAGATATAACATAAAACACAAATTTGAAAGTAACGCCAACATTAAATTTAAGCAGGAATCAATTTTGTATTATTTCTGTTATATACACAGACAAGATAGACTTCCCGCATCAAAGTGCAATTTTAGGCGTTGCAATGAATAAAACACATGTATGAGGTCTTTTAGATCCCCAAAGTTGTTTAGTTTAATTACAAGACCTGCAATTATTACAGATCCGTATTTTGTTGATAAGTATTGCAGAAATGTACTCCTGAAGTAAGTATGGAATTAATAAAGTGAGTAGAACGTAGAATAAAATTCGCAATTTTTCAAACATTGCCAGAGCATGTGTGGTTTTGTTTTTATAACCTGAAACAAAAAATAAACTTAAGGCCTCAGAGGAACGAGTAAAAATCTAGACGGAGTATATATGCACAAAAGTTTGTAATGAGGAAAGCAATTTTTTTTTTAAATAATTGTTGTGTATTAAATAAAAAGATAATTTACTAATATCTTCTATATTTTAATATTTTATTTCACACACTCCAGTTCCAAGCCAAGGCAGAGAGAAGAGAGAGCGTCGATTATTTTTGCTTTGGTAAAGCGCGAATTACATGTTTGAATATTAAATTTATCGTTCGGATACGACAATAATGAATAGGTTCGCGTTTGACTGACATTGCGCCTGATGTCAGGTGGAAATGCAATTTAATAGATAGAGATCCCAGTCACCCCAGACTTACGTGATTTTAGGAAAGATGAAATTTTCAGGATCGGTAGTTTAATATAAACTTAGAAAGGAATGGATACTCGCTAAGCTGAAAGCGGGGCCGTTTTTCAGGTAGCAGCTATCAAAGGTGGAAAACCATGGGAAGATGTTTGGCCCGCCAGATCTGTCTGGCTCATTGGAAAATATTTTAAAATATTATACTTGATAATATAAATAAAATTCAGCCTTCCTAAACACTTATATGTTTTAAAAAAAAACAATTTTGGCTTACAGGAACCTTTTATTTTATTATTATGAATAATAATTGACTTGGAGTCTCAATATACGGGACCTCAAAGGTCTACCGGACCGATATGGTATTAGTTTTGAGCAATCCAGCCGGCAGGCATAAACCAGGTCCGTTGCTGTAGAGCTGTGGCTAATAACCAAGAGAACTCTGTGAATTTGTAAAAAGATTTGGTATTTATAGGCAATTACTGCTGATCGACATTTTGGAAATCTATGTCAATGAGATGTTTGACTCAGCAATAAGTGCCTATTGCATAGGGTTGTAACACCTCCCCCCTTAAAACGGAGCATCAAATAAGGAAAAGATGCGAGTAGATTGAGACACCAAGAAGTTACAAACATTTACACAGTACATTTAACAAAATATACAGTTTTATTTTACAGCTAGAATTTTAAAATTACTATGTATCAATTATTAGAAAAGTTGAACAAATTACATATTTTAGTGCTTAAGCTATTAAGTAACACGAGAATTGAAATATTACAATTAGTCAAGAAATAGCAATGATTTAAGAATTTGTAACGAAATAGTAAAATATCCTATGAACTAGTAAAGATGTAGAAAACAATTTTGATCATAAGATCTAGTATGAACTTGTAAAGAACTAGTATAATTATTTTCATTATAAGAATTGGTAAAGATATGGTAAATATTTTATTCTTTGAGAACTGGTAAAGAAATAGTAAAACTTTAGTAAAGGAATAGTAGTTTTTATTCATTATTTCTATGAGACATTAACATGAACTAGTAAAATTATTTATTACTAAAAAATTAACAAAATTATTATTTATGGATTACTATAAGTTTTTTCTAATATATATGTAAATTTCTCCTCAAACTCGAGGGAGATTCTTCCGAGTTTTCAGATACTTCAAATGCTCTATTCTGAATCTGAAGATTTGTTTGGGTATTAGGCTTAGCATAACAATTATTGAATATTTTTATACAACAACCAGGCTCATTTTGGGTTGTATCTCGTCTTGGTTTCTTACAACATTTCTTATAAATAGTAAAAGACATATAAGCTAAAACACATACAGACAAGATTGTTGTAATTCCGCTAAAATAGTTTCCATATTTAATGTGGTAAGGTTGATTTTCTATTTTCTCTATTTCGTCACTGAACTGATTTAATCTATGTGTGACATAATGCAAGGAATCTAAATCGATGTGAGATAATTTAATAGGAGTTAAATATGGAATCGTATTATTTATCCTTTTCTTGGAACAGCAATCATCTTCTATAATATTAAAATTTGGAGAAGGTAAATACAGTTTAGACTCATACTCTGTAGATGCAACAAATTGTAGAAGATTATGAAAAGCCTTACAGCCTTTAGGAACCTTGAGGATTCCTGTTCCAACAATATCGTAGTCACTAAGAGTATTGTTACATTTAACAGATAGTTTAGTTAGATCAGACTGTACATATAACCACTTATTATTATTAAGTTTTTGCCAAACGTCAATATCACTAATTATTACTTTATAATCACAAGGTTTTGGTAATTTGTTTATATGTTTAGTTAGGATTATCACTTCACAAATTGGATTTGTTGCGGTAGGATGCACATCACTTAGTTTGCACAGATAATATTCTTTTGTTACACTTTTGCACTCACTCGTAGAGTCCATTGTTGAGTACATTAATTTATCATCGGTTATAGCAAGAAATCTAGTAGTTGGATTGATCATAGCAAAGGAATGAGGATTATTTATATCATGCGGAGTAGGGAGAGCAAAAATATGATAGAGATTGTATTCTTGTAAGTTTATTAACGGAATTCTTATGACGAATACTAGTTTAGATCCATTAACAAAGCTAGAAACTGATGAGATATCTAGGAGAGTGTGCATATTTTCTATGCTTAATGAGACTGGGAAGTTTTGAGCTATAATATTTTGGTTGGAACTTAGTTCATTATATAATTGAACTGGGGATAAAATAGAAGGATGAATTATGTTTTGTTTTCCGAACAGAATTGCATCTATAATGTCTTCAAGGTTAAAATTTAAAGTTATTAAAGAACTTTCTATTGCGCTAAAGGTTAAAGATAGATAAGAAGAAGTTTCTAATTTGGAAGTTGTTTGCAAAACGGTTTCTAAAATTGTATCTAATTTACCCATGTTTTGATTTAATATTTGTTCATTATCATTTAGTCTTCTAATTGTATTATTAAAAGTATCGATAGCGGAAGAGATTACGTGAATGTTATCTTTCATTAAAGACGATAGATGTCTCTGATCGTCTTGGACGGCATTGATAGCGTCAGAGAAGGTTTTTGCATCATCTTCATCTAAGGATCCGAATAACTGTTTAAGAATAGGTCCGCCAAAACCGAACCACGAAGATCTTTTAATACGATTTTTATTTGTGAGATGTGATACAGCTATAAAATTATTTTCTACGTTAACTAGGAGAGTTTCTAACGGATTTAATGTGTTAGAGCAGTCTGTTTGAATTTTACTTGATTTATAACTATTACAGGTTGTTTTAACGGTATTTATTATATTTTTAATATTTTCTATATGAGGTTGTATGTAGGAGAAATCTGTAAAAGTGACCATGTTCCAAAAACTATTATAAAACCTTAAAGTACCTAGATTTTCATAGTATAGGCCTGGACTGTTTGGGATTGGCGATATTAGTCCTGAGTCGGAGATGGCACCTGGCGCGATGGCCCTGGAATGGAATTATCGTGGGCTAGTTTTATTTCGTTAAAATGGTAACGGATTTTTCGCCTATTTACTTGCACTGTTACATTGCTATTACCATGAACTGCCGTGACTTGGTAAGGACCTTTCCATATAGGAGACAAGGCTTTACGCAATCTATGGTGGTATTTTATATACACCATATCTCCAACATTATAAGATATTTCTCTAGTATGCTGATCATAGTAGTGTTTTGATCTTTCTTTACTTCTAAGAATATTTTCGCGAGCTATGTTTCTTGTATTAATTAATCTGTGTTTTAAATTTTTAATATAATCGGGATAAGTGACAGTAGGGTTTATGTCATAGATAGAACTTGGTAGGTAAGGTTTACATCCGAATAAAAGTTCATGAGGACTAAAATTTGTGGTAGAGTGAGTTGTTGAATTGTAGGATATCAGTGCAGTAGGGAGATATTTATACCAGTTGTCTTGATTATCATTTACATAGGATTTAAGATATTCCTTGAGAGTGCTATGGCTTCTCTCAAGTGCACCATTGGTTTGGGGGTGATATGGAGATGAGAATAAGTGTTTAATTTTAAAAAGAGACGCTACTTGTTTATATACGTCGGCTATAAAATGGACACCTTGATCAGAAAGGACAGTTTTGGGAATACCAAAGTGAGATATAAATTTTATAAGACATTCAGAAGTTTGTTCTGCAGTGGATTGAACAATAGGATAGGCCATGGAATATTTAGTTAAATCGTCTTGGAATGTGACTATATACTTGTATTTTTGGGGACCAGATTCTGGAAGAGGACCTACAATGTCGGTAAATATTCTTTGTAAGGGTTCATTTGAAGTTGTTGTGATTTCCATAGGGGCTTTATTAGTAGCTCGAAGTGCTTTGTTTTGTTGGCAGAGTGGACAATTTCTTACATAATTTTCAATATCCTTTTTCATTCCACTCCAATAGTAAGTATCTTTGAGTTTACTATACATTCGATTGGAGCCAATATGGCCTCCAATAGGGGAGTCATGGTTATCCTTCAGGATAGCAGGAATTTGGTTAGGGGTAGGATATACGAGTTTGTTGTGATAAATATTTATTTTAATATTAGTGTCATGGAATATATAAGTTATCATTTCGTAAATAATTAGAAATTTTAGTTTATCGTAAGGGTTATCGAAATCAGAGATAGAAATTTCATTAACTTGGGGGTAGAATATAACTAAGTTATTTCTTACTTCTTTTAATACTGCAAAGATATCTCTATAAGTGACAGAGTCATAGTGATGGACTTTAGTAAAAAGATGAAGATAAGTTTTATTATTTATTTCGGATATTTTAATATTATGCAATTCTCTTTCAGAGTTTTCAAAGTCATTTCTGTTTTCTAAAAGGTTTAGTATATCTCGACAGTAGGGATTGGAGTCATCTAAGTCAATGGATGTTGGGTAGGCTATGTATGGACACGAGGATTCAAGTAAATTTTGGTTAAATTCTGTTATTCGAGTATTAAAAACTGTAGGGGATGAACGTGTTCTAATATAGGATTCATAGGTTAAGTTATCATTAAGATCTATATCTTCGATATTATGTATAGGCGGTCTGGATAAGGCGTCGGCGTTACTATTTAATTTTCCTGGTTTATACACAATTTCATAATCAAAATCTTCTATTTTTAATCTCCAGCGTAATAACTTACTACTAGGATCTTTGCAATTCATAAGATACACAAGGGGTTTGTGGTCTGTAACGATTTTGAATTTTCTCCCATAAAGATACGGTCTGAATGTTTTTGTACCGTATATAACTCCTAAAAGTTCTTTTTCAGACACGCTATAATTTCCTTCTGCTTTGTTTAAAGTACGGGAAGCATAGGCTATGGGTAGGTCATTGCCTATTTCACCTTGCGATAGAACTGCACCAATTGCATATTCGGAAGCATCAGTGGTTAAGATGAAAGGTTTCGAGAAGTCAGGATATTGGAGGATAGGGGCGTTAGTAAGCATTGATTTAAGAGAGTTGAATGCTTCTTCCTGTTGATGTGACCAGGTGAAATCTACATCCTTTCTTAACAGGGAAGTTAGTGGCTTAGTGATTTTAGAAAAGTCTTTAACAAATTTCCTATAATATCCTATGAGTCCCAAGAAACTTTTAATATGTTTGGGTGTTCTGGGTGTAGGATAGGATACTACGGCTTCAACTTTATCGGGATTGGGAGATACTCCTTTGTCTGAAATTATATGACCTAGATAGGCGACTTCGCGACGAAGAAACTCGCATTTGTCTGGCTGTAACTTTAGATTATGTTTTCTTAAGGCATCGAATATTAATTCAAGTTTAGAGATGTGAGACTGGAGATCATGAGAATAGATAATAACGTCATCTAGATAGATAAAGCAATGTAAACCCTGTAGACCGGTAAGGACTGTATTCATGAGACGTTGAAAGGTTGCAGGAGCATTTTTTAGTCCAAAGGGCATTCTAGTGTATTCAAAGTGGCCATTTGGAACTGAGAAGGCGGTTTTGGGAGAGTCTTCTTCAGCCATTTGAATTTGATGAAAACCGGAGGCGAGATCCAATGTAGAAAAATATTTACTGTGACCTAGTTGGTCTAAGATTTCGGTTATGTTAGGAATAGGATAAGCATCTCCAATGGTAATATCATTAAGTTTTCGATAGTCTACTACGATTCTCCATTTCTTTTGACCGGAAGCGTCTTGTTTTTTTGGAACTACCCAAATTGGGGATGACCATGGGGAACTAGAAGGTTTAATAATGTTTTGATTCAACATTTTCTGTATCTGCTTATTTACTTCTTCTTTATGGCATTCTGGATAGCGGTAACTTTTTACATGGATTGGTTGTGAACTAGTAGTTTTAATTTCATGTTTAACAGTGTTAGTACAAGAGAGATGATCACCATCAAGGTAAAATAAATCGGAATATTCGTGGCAAAGAGATAGGAGGACTTTAGATTCTTCTGAGTTAAGATGAGATGTTCTTATTTGGTTCCGTACTTCCAAAGCTCGGTTATGATCGGAAGTTATATTATGTATACTATTAGACCTTAGAATATCACATGGTAGGAGTTCAACGCAAAAGGTTTGTATATTTATTTCATTATTTGTAGTATTAAGAATGGACACATTAACGTGTTTATTGGATTTAAGGGATGTGAGGCAACTGGATAGGTATACACCCTTTTGAATCTCAGACTTTTCAACAAACCCGGATGTAATTTCTGGATTAGTTACTTTGCATTCTATCATCATTTCGGAACGAGCTGGTATTGTATATTGGGGTTTAGTAAAATGAATTTGTAATGTGCCTTTATCAAGATGCAGAGTATTATTTCCGTATAGGATATTGCAGTTATTGTTTCTTAGAAAATCATTACCTATAATTCCGTCAAAATTGAAACTTAGAGATTCTGAAACTAGATGAATTTTACTGAATATTGTTTCAGAGTTATCGAGCTTGAAATCTAATTGAAAGTGCCCAAAACTCTCAGAACATGGGGCATTTTCATCTATACCTTTGAACTTAACCTTTTCTGTTATAAGTTTAGGATGTGTGACTAAAGAAGATTTTTTTATTAAAGAAATACTAGAGCCTGAGTCAATCAAGAAAACCAGCGGCTTATTTGAATATTGAGATTTTATATAGACATGCGGTAAGTGAATTTTATCGTTATAATGAATTTTATAAATTGTCTCGTTATTCTTATAAGAATTTGTGGACTTTGTATTATAAGAATTCGCAGATTTAGTATTACGGGTATAGGAATTAGTAGAATTTTTATTATTGGTATAAGATTTAGTAGACTTAGAATTATTGGTATAAGATTTATTAGACATAGAATTATTGGTATAAGATTTAGTAGAGTTTTTAGAACCAGTGTTTTTAATAGACGAGTTTCCTATCTGGGGCTGGTTACCCTGTCGTATAACTCGGGATTCAGTGAGCCGTGAAGGGAAGAAGGAGTCGTGACTATTTGTTCTGTCTGTCGGTAACTTATTGGTATGGCAATAAAGGGAATCAGAATCGTTAGGAGGTATTTTACTTGGTAGCGCGTCGGTTTGTGTAGCAGATTCCACATGACGCGGTTGCGGAACCCTATTTAGTATAAAAAATTATCATTTTGGGGGTCTGTTGGACACTCTTGGGTCTGATCATGGTTTTCGTCTAAATTGTGTACTTTATTTAAAGGTGGGTTAGAATTTATTTGATGATTTGTAGGGTTTGAAAATCTTTGACGATTTGTGTTATTATATTCCCTTTTACGACATTGATTTATGTGATGACCGACTGCCTTACAATATGCACAGATAGTCGGGTTTGGTGGTGAAGTATTGGGAATGGATTGAGAAGGTCTTGGTTGGAAAGCTACATTATGGATGGGACGGTGACGATTTGAATAGCACGATCTATCCGTGTGCCCAGGTTTGCCACAAAGACGGCATTTTGGTTTGGATTCTACGGAATTTCTTGACTGCGAGGATTGAGCATAGTTGTAGAATTTTTCTTCTTGAATAGCTAAATTAATTGCTTCGGCAAGGTTTTCCGGATTGCGGCATCTCAATATGTTGGAAATATGGCTGGGTAGCCCCAGCAAAAAGGTGTGTAAAGCCAGGTCTTCCGTATTAGCTAGTCGTCCTAGCAGTTCACCCTGATTGATGGTTGAATGAGATATGTCCGTCTGTAGTCGTGTAAGATGAGTTTCTAGACGTGTACTATATTGCAGAGCACTTTCGTTAGGTTTCATTCTACAGTTTTGGAGGTCTAATAATAGATGGTTACGGTGTTTACACTCGCCAAAGTTACTTTTTAAAAATTGTTTCAGGTCCGACCAATTACTGAAAACTTTAAGGGAACATATTGCTTCTGCTTTACCTTCTAATTGGGATAGTATAAATTTAAATAATATTTCGTATTGATTGGGGTTAATTAAGTTAAGGGCATTCTCGCAGTTACGTAGAAACGGGGATAATTTATTTCTATCTCCATCGAAGGTTTTTATGAAGCGGGTGAGGTCGGTAAAATTCATTTTTACGGTATGGGAGGATATAGGGGAGTGATCGATTTTTGGGTTTGCCATGATCAATTATAAATAAAGAAATGGAACTATAACAGATAATAAACTTAAAATGCACTCACAGTATAAACATCAGCGGCAGCATGTGTTGGTTATTATGCTGACTTGGCGGCGGCGGCGGCGGCGACGGCGGCGGAGGCGGCGACGGCTGCGGCGGCGGCGGGCGGCGACGCTCAATCGGCGGCTCGTGTCAGCGCGTGGCAGCAACACGTTGGGTTGTTGACGCTTTATATCTAGGTCAACGCGTTGTCGTTGGGCCGCGCAACAGGACCTCGCGGCTGGGCAATGGACCCTCGGGCACGATGAGGTACGGCGTGGCGGCTTCCTCGACACGTAGAGCTGGAGTCTGGCTATGCACAGTCAGAGAGACTGGTACAGCACCGTCACAGCTTGGCTTTTTGTTGGACGTCGTCAGGAACGGGGCGTCCGGCGGGCAATAATATCCCGCTTTCTTCTGACACCAAATGTTAGTCCCGAGCACTTATATGTTTTAAAAAAAAAAACAATTTTGGCTTACAGGAACCTTTTATTTTATTATTATGAATAATAATTGACTTGGAGTCTCAATATACGGGACCTCAAAGGTCTACCGGACCGATATGGTATTAGTTTTGAGCAATCCAGCCGGCAGGCATAAACCAGGTCCGTTGCTGTAGAGCTGTGGCTAATAACCAAGAGAACTCTGTGAATTTGTAAAAAGATTTGGTATTTATAGGCAATTACTGCTGATCGACATTTTGGAAATCTATGTCAATGAGATGTTTGACTCAGCAATAAGTGCCTATTGCATAGGGTTGTAACAGTACAATTAAAATTAAAATAAATTAATTAAATAAAATAAAACCTATATTAAAGCCCGTCCAGCCCCACCAGACCACTGTCGCTGGGCATTGTATCAAGTAAGCTCCAGCCTTCCGGTCTTCTGGTTTGTCGACTAGGCGTTTTTTTAAACGTGTATTAGCTGTTGTTTACCTAAGAGGAGCACAGATAAACGAAATTTGAATGATTAACATAGGTTATACCCAAAATATTCGACTAAAGAGGAGTTTATGGGTAAGATTTTCACGAATCAGTTGCTGAGCAGTTTCTTTAAATTTAAGAAACGATTATAAGTAAGGCCCAAGATGCTTAAACCATATTTACCTTTCTGCGCGATGCTACTTCAGTAAAAGAGTTAACCAGCATTGAATTAAACTGAGCTTTGAAATAGTGTAGTTATTAATCAAATTATATATAATTAAATGTACCTAAATAATGGTTAGTCATGTTAAACAAAGCGGTTGTTACGAAAGCACGGTTTTGAAGGATTGGACTGGTGTGTCGAAAACTCTTACTTTTTATTATTATAAAGTTTAGCAAAATCACATTTAGAATTGAGCAAACTGGGGTAGAGTAGAGTGGAGTGGAGTAGAATAGAAATTGACAGCCTCTGTGGTTCAGTAGGCTAAGCCATTGCCCGCCTACAATGCAACACAGAGGCTCCGGGTTCGATTCCTAAGGTAGATAGATAGATAGAGAGACAGATAGATAGACATACATACATACATACATAACTTCACGCCAGTTCCCTTGCGGGGTAGGCACGAACAACAGAGCGCCATTTAGGCTTATTCTTACACACCTCACTTGCTTCTTTGACATTCATAACTTTTGTCATGCACGCTCGTCTGTTCTTAAGGCTCCAATGCTCCAATGCTCGCTAGTATACGATCAATTTGATCATGGAAGGTGTGTCGTAGCCTTCCACGACTTCTGCATCCATCTACTTTTGCATTGTATATCTGTTTATTCATTCTTTCATCATGCATTCTTTCCACATGCCCGAACCACCGGAGCATACCTTTCCATACCTTCACCCCGACACTCTGTTTCAGACCAACTCTCTTTCTTACTTCGGTATTACGAACGCGGTCCGCGAGCGTCACTCCGCAGATTTTGCGCAGTGCTCGCATCTCGACCGCGTTTACTCTACTTTCATGCTCTCTCTTCCATACCCAACTCTCGCTTCCATACGTGAGCGTAGGTACCAGCACCGCGTTGTGTATGGCGAGCTAGGCCTTCTGGCTGAGGTTCTTAGCGCCTAGAAGTTTACCTAACGCTCCATTCAAACTATTCCCCAAATTCACTCTTCTTTCTATATCAGCGGTGTACCTTCCATCCCTGCTAAAAGCACATCCAAGATATACAAACTCATTCATTTGCTCCAGCATAACATCATCGACCATTATCCTTGCATTCGTTCTGATTTCTTCTCTTTCAAACACCATAACCTTTGTTTTCCTCGCATTCAAATGTAAGCCTCTCGCCTGACAGTCATCTTCCATCATTGTGACTAGTGACTAGATAGATAGATAGATAGAAAATACTTTATTGTTCACCACATACACATAAAGCAAATCATTTACAGTCATATCGTGTCAAGACAGGAACAAAGGGCGGCCTTAAAGGCAGCGATCTCTTCCAGACAACCCCGGCTGTGGATTGTGTGAAAGGAATCGAGAGTGTATGGCGGTGGTGTGCAAATCAAATACATGTAATTAATAGGATACATAGATATATTATTAAATAT
Source organism: Dendrolimus kikuchii (assembly GCA_019925095.2). Classification (NCBI taxonomy): domain Eukaryota; kingdom Metazoa; phylum Arthropoda; class Insecta; order Lepidoptera; family Lasiocampidae; genus Dendrolimus; species Dendrolimus kikuchii. Next base: position 9,373,159 of record CM034415.1, read on the forward strand.
GCGGAATAAATAAAACTACACTAGTTGCATCCGTACTGATTTACTTTTTTTTTAAAGCGCGGGACTTGTAGTCTGCACAGATACACAACATCTCCCTCTTATTTTAACAAATAGCCGAAAACAAAATAAACTTAAAAATAACCTCTATGTAACGACTTATAGTCTATTCTAGGAATGTCACGTAACTGTCTAGTACTTGTACTCCCAGATGGTAGAGGGGTATCAGGTACACTTTGAGAACGGTCTAACATATTTCTCTCTTCCCCCCCTTGTATCAGTCACATTTGGTTCACTCTATAGATTAATATCCCATCCTCGTCGCCAATATTAAATATGCGGAATAAATAAAACTACACTAGTTGCATTCGTACTGATTTACTTTTTTTTAAAAGCGCGGGACTTGTAGTCTGCACAGATACACAACATCTGCCTCTTATTTTACCAAATAGCCGAAAACAAAATAAACTTAAAAATAACCTCTATGTAACGACTTATAGTCTATTCTAGGAATGTCACGTAACTGTCTAGTACTTGTACTCCCAGATGGTAGACGGGTATCAGGTACACTTTGAGAACGGTCTAACATATTTCTCTCTTCCCCCCTTGTATCGGTCACATTTGGTTCACTCTGTAGAATAACATCCCATCCTCGTCGCCAATATTAAATATGCGGAATAAATAAAACTACACTAGTTGCATTCGTACTGATTTACTTTTTTTTTTAAAGCGCGGGACTTGTAGTCTGCACAGATACACAACACATATATAATTAAGAAAAAGAAATGGGTAGTAAATAATGTAAACAAACTTACAGTTATTTACTGTTGTAATTGGTAATGTCTACTGTTATATACTTCTCTTTAGACTCCAATCGTGGTGTGTCGAACAGCGGGAAATAAATGAAAGTCTGTATGGACTAATTGTCTTTTACTTATTACTTGAAATAAATCCCACTCAATACAAACGTAATACACGACTCACTCTAGGGCTGATGGGAGGCGAACTGGCGAGAGCGTTTTAATATTCGAACCTAACAATTTTTGCTGAATTGCAACTCGCCGGCCGCTACATTTACTATGGGCTGTGTCTGGGATCCACCCCAGAGTGATCCAATGTATATTGTATTACCCATAACTAAAGTAATAAGTACAAAAAAAATAAGTGGAGTGGTCAAGAGTGAAGTGAGTGGAATACTACGTAGTGGAACAGAAGTGCTATGCGTAGAGCTTTGCACAATTACCGTTTTTGAAGTGAAACTTCTTTACAATCGTTGTGACTTGAAACTCGATGAAACGAAAAGCGAAATGAAAAAGCGACACTAAATTAGGCATTTTATTTGTGATTTGTCATTTGGTAAGTTTGGTAGTTTTGGTAGTTTTTTCTACCATTTTTATTACGAAGCTGACAAACAAGCAGACGACCCATCTAATGGAAGGTGGTTATCGTCGCCTATAGACGTTTGCGACACCAGGTTTTAAGACCGGATAGGAGGGATGGAATATAGGGTAAAGAAATAGGGGAGAACCATCACTCCTGTGTCTTTCTTACCACTGCCCCCTCTATACCAAAAGGGGAAGGGGGAAATAAGCCATTGGAACTCTCACTTATCGTACGAAACTCACAGAAAACTTAGCCAAGTGGTAGGGAATTTGCCCGACTGGATGGCTACCACCCCTGGTCTAGAATATGCCGCCATAACAATCTGGAGTTATGTTCCGGCATTAGTAACCAGTCTCCCATAAGAGAGCAGCAGCGCATTTGTAGCAACTTTGGTGTTGCAAATGTCCTTAGGCGATGATAACCGCTTTCAATCAAATGGGCCGTCTGCCTGTTGGCTGAACTCCTGCAATAAATAAAAATTACCACGTGGTAACAGCAGTGAAGGAAAACATCGTGATGAAACCTGTACATCGAGATAACCGATGTGTCAAACCTGCCAAGCCGCTTTGGACAAGCGTAACGGGTATACTGTCCGTTCCCCTATAAAGGGAGGCCCGAGCCCGGCAGTGGGACATTTATGGGCTGTTATTTTATATATTAATCGTGTACTAGCAGAAGGTGATGTCAGGAGCCTTAAGAATAGACAAGCGTGCATGACAAGAGTTATGAATGTCAAAGAAGCAAGTGAGGTGTGTAAGAATAAGCCTAAATGGCGCTCTGTTGTTTGTGCCTACCCCGCAAGGGAACTGGCGTGAAGTTATATATGTATGTATTATATATATTATTATAATATATTATAACCATATGTACCATCATTTTTTATCGTTCCAAATTCTTTCATCCATAATCGTAGTCATTTAAAAGAAAAAATGCGGACAGTTCTGTTACTAACTGTACGTCATAGAATATTAAATATGGTGTATTCATGTAATGCGGTGATTTTATTATACTGGTGGTGAGATTCAAAGCACATGGTGGCCAGACATGCAATGTAAGGGCACTGTTACACTGCGCTTGTTTTTTTTTTTAAACGCCATTCTCCGCCATAGTACAAGGCAGAGGTCTTTTTATTCTGTTATTTGGGGATAATAAGTGTGGGAGTGTTTTGATATTATTTTCATTCTTTTTTTTCTTATATCTTACTATTATACATTTTATTTTTATTTTATTGCAGAAGTTCAGCAGACTGGCAGACGGCCCACTTGATGGAAAGCGGTTACCATCGCCTATCGACATTTGCAATACCAAAGGTGCTACAAATGCGTTACTGTTCTCTTAAGGGAGACTGGAACCTGGTCACTAATGCCGGAACACAACTCAAGGTTGTTATGGCGACATACTTTATACCAGGGATGGTAGCTATTACGACAGGCCGCCTAGCCGCAGGAAATTGTATTCTTTCCCCGTTCCTCCACGGGTGTACAACATATCGAATTTAATCATAAAAATTTATGTACAAATTATTTCTACATCCTTGTGCGCGCTTCTGCTTGAAAATCCCATTGGGCTCATGCGATACCTTACTTGAATAAACATTCAATGTTAAAGATGAAGCATCGCCGCAAGCTTCACTTAGCATGTCTGCTTTTTGGAGTTGTAAAACACAAGACTCTTTCATATTTAAATGAGAAGCCCTCTTGGGTATCTAGTAGAAGACAAATAGGAACACGGCAATGTGCAACACAACTAGCAATGGAACGAAACACTACGGCAGCATTCAGAGGAAGCTTCCGATATGCAGCATCAAGATGTTGGTACCTATAGTATCCCTCCACCTAATAGGAAGGTATCTTCAATTTCATCCGTGCAGGAACGGAGAAAGAATACAATTTCCTGCGGCCGGGCGGCCTGTCGTAAGAGGCGACTAAACAACCCACAGTCAGGTGGTAGGGCATTTGCCCGACTGGATGGCTACCACCCCTGGTCTAAAGCATGTCGCCATAACAACCTTGAATTGTGTTTCGGCATTAGTGACCAGGTTCCAGTGACCCTTAAGAGAGCAGCAGCGCATTTGTAGCACCTTTGGTGTTGCAAATGTCCATAGGCGATGGTAACCGCTTTCTATTAAGTGGGCCGTCTGCCTGTCTGCTGAACTCCTGCAATAAAAAATAAAAAAAGTGCTCATCAAAGTACACAATGCGATCTTACGCGTGACACAGATGCTATATGACTTAAAGAATTTATTATAATTTGGTTAATTTATAGATATATACTAGCTGCCCCAGCAGACGTTGTCCTGCCTTTAAAAAATAAAATTTTAGAACCCGATCCCAGAGCCACGTACCGGTTCTAATTGCGAATCTAAACCATCCGGGTACCCACTCAAACACACAAAAACAAGATCACCAAAATCGCTCCAGGTGGTTAGGAGAATTCCGGAACCCGATCTCAGCGCCACCTACCGGTTCTAATAGTGAATCTAAAAGAGTAATTTTTTTTTTTTTATTCTAAGTCATGACAAAATAAGATTAAAAATCTTGCCAAAAAATTAAAGTTTATAATGTTATATGTATTTTTTAATGCTGTTTCCAAAAAAAATAAAAAGAATAAAAATTATCCAAAAAATTTTTTGGGGTGGACACCCCTTATCACTTAGGGGTTTGAAAAATAGACAGTAGCCGATTCTCAGACTTACTGAACGTGCATAAAAAATTTCATAAGAATCGGTCAAGCCATTTCGGAGGAGTATGGGAACGAACATTGTGACACGAGAATTTTATATATAAGATATTATTTGTTTCGTTGTGTGCGTTGCTACAATCATTTTATATATGTATGTGTTATTTAAATTATTGCTTTATTATATTGTTTTTTAGTCTGCAATTCATTTACCATTATCAAACAGCTTATATTGTATATATTGTTGTTATGCGTGTTGTATTGTCCACTGTGACCTCACTTTATGGTCCCAGACGCAAGAGTAGCGCTAGTCCTTGTTGGCTAGCATTATGCTTAGTCTGGGACCAATTTAGGACTTATCTTGGTTTCTATTGTCTTTTTATTTCTATTTGTATTAACTTAGTTTTTGTCCTGAATAAAATATTGTTTTTTCTTCTTTCTTTCTAAATTAAAAAAAGTTGCGTTTATAAATATATATATATATATATATATATATATATATATATACAGTGTACCACGATGGCACCAACCATAGGAATTAACAGAATACCGAAATCAGGCAAACCCACGATTGACGAGATAGGAATAGCAGAATTGGACTCCTGACAGTAACAGTCTTAAGTAGCTTAGTAATCAATTAACCACTGGCTACAAACCACTGCTAAGTGACTAATAATATCATTATAAGGCTCTGTCTGTTAGACTTCACCTATCAAAAATACGCGAACTAAAGTCGCGGGCAATCGCTAGTATTAACAAATTTGTCTGTTTGTTTGTACCACGAAAGAAACCTCAAAGAGTCTTAAACATATACTTTAAATAAAAAGTGGCATGTGACAGAAATGTACAGCGACATCTAGTTACAAAATACTTAACTTCGTACTACAGAATAATTTTTAAAATAAATTCACTTTTGATGTTTATAATCGGTGGAAATTCAAAATATTCTTAAGGCTTGTAGCGACGCCAACGTCTTTGACGACTTTCTTACGATAATCCAGATGCGATCGTTTTTATATACATTATTATTTTAATGTAAACAATATAAAATAGTATATAAAAAACAATAAAACCAAATTATGTATTTCTCTTTTATAAAGATATAGACATTTTTATATGCTGTTTTGATAACAATTGATGGAGTAAAATGGTTTCATGTCAATAATTTGGAGGTGATTTGGTGATGTTTTACTTAAAATAACTATAGCAAAATTACGAAAAAACCACGTTACGTAAACATTTATGATACTTTTTGGTAAATTATTGATTGTTGTATTTATCAAGGAAAAGTTGTTTGCTTTGCACATTCGACTCGGCCTTTTGCGGCCACAGCCTGTTCCATTAGTAGCTCACAACGACCAAAGTACTCCGTTAGCTGTTCCACAAGGCGACCGCGGTCGTTGTGGTCGTGGCGAAAACGTCACTAACAAATAACCGTTCCACTTCAGTTTACGATTGTAACACCGGCAAGCAATTAAGTAAACTGTAGAATTTTAATTTTGAATTAAGAGAGATGTGAGCTAGAACCACTATACTCAATCCGCGTTACGTCTCATAACGTAAAAATTTATGACATCTTTTTAGTAAATTACTGTTTGTTGTATTATCAAGGAAAAGTTGTTTCGATTACATTTTCGACTCGACCTTATGCGGCCACAGCGACCTTGCGACCTTGCGAGCTACCAATAGAACGCGCTAGCGCGCGTTCTATTGGTAGCTCACAACGCCTAAAGTACTCCGTTAACTGTTGCACAAGGCGACCGCGGTCGTTGTAGTCGTGGCGAAAACGAAAATGTCACTAATGACATCACATCAGCCCCGATACCGCCCTGAACGCGTTGTTGTACTAAACGCGAAGGCTCGTGTAGCTTGACTTGGGATTGCTTTATTACGAAACGGCTGGCCCGGATCAGTCCGCCCACGGTTAGAACAGTAGGCTGGCAGGCACCGACAGACAGACACAGACGGCGGCGTCTCAGACGCCGCCAATCAAGATCTCTCCACGTCCCCGCGAGGGACGCTAGGAGACATAGCTCCCCCCACAGGATAGACTAGGCGTGTTGCTGGGAAGTTTCTTTCGCCGTTTCTTCTCTCCCAGCCATAACATATTGCGAAACGGCAGTAAGATAGCGTAGGCCACCGCGAACCACCGATCCCGGCCCGCCGTGATCCTTCCCCTCGGGCTTTATATTACCCGTCGCCCGTTCTCAATTAGTGTTTTGTGTCGCCCTATGGTGGGCATCATTAAATTCATTCCCCACTCATGGCAACAGTCCAGCCGAGGTAAAACTCCTTAGGGAGCTCCCTCGAGCAAGTTGCCCCCCCGGGCTCGAGCGCCTTCGCTACGCGAAGGCACTCCCCCCAAAGACCCCGGTAAAGTTGTAAGGTCTTCGGACCAACAACATAAAGTCAAGTCCATTAAAAAAAAATGGGATTGCTGGGACACAAAGTTTATCCGTGCAGGAACGGAGAAAGAATACAATTTCCTTCCGCAGGGCGGCCTCTCGTAAGAGGCGACAAAACAACCCACAGCCAGGTGGTAGGGCATTTGCTCGACTGGATGGCGACCACCTCTGGTCTAGAGTATGCCGCCATAACAACCTTGTGTTGTGTTCCGGTATTAGTGACCAGGTTCCAGTCTCCACTAAGAGAGCAGCAGCGCGTTTGTAGCAACCTTTGGTGTTGCAAATGTCCATAGGCGATGGTAACCGCTTTCCATCAAGAGGGCCGTCTGCCTGTCTGCTGAACTCCTGCAATAAAAAAAAGATGTAACAACATTTTAAAAATTACGTAATGCTATAAAAAGAAACAATTTTTATGCACCCGAACAACTTTAAACCGTTCCCGGGAAAATTCCCGCGGCATTCCCGGTATAAAAAATATCACACATTTTAATACATAAAATTTGCTTTCGAATTCCCAAATTTTTATTTTTTTCAATCTGGTAATTTCAAATCATTCCCAGAACAACTCCCGCGGAGTTCTCAGGATAACAAGTAGCGCAGATTTTAAGTCACAGAGTTTACTGTCGATCAGCGTAAACCACATCAAAATCGGCCCAGTAATTTCTACGTGAATCCTGAACAAACAGATAAACAGACAAGAACTAAAAAAAAAAATTCATCGTGTTCTCCGTCCTTTTTTTTTAATAGCATCGACGTATAGACACGGCATGTTTAGAATTTTATATCATAGATGTCGCAACTATGTAGTATACACCATTGCCAGGCGCGCCAATCACAACGGTTCGGTGGGTTGAAAATTGTATTGAGTATAGTGGTTCTAGCTCACATCTCTCTTAATTCAAAATTAAAATTCTATAGTTTACTTAATTGCTTGCCGGTGTTTTTTTTTATTATTATACTGTATGTCTTTCAAGACCACGGGCCATAAAAATGGCCCGGACTTTTGGGGGGCTTGCGTGGGGCCATGGGAAGGCCAACACGTAGACTCCCCTTGACAAATTGAATGTAAATGTGACGTGACACTGACCGGCGATTATCCCTGTCCACACTATATAGTAATGCACCCAAGGACAAGCCCCGGCCAGTGTAGGACTATTGTGGGAAATGAGGACAAAAAGTACCGGGCTATTGTGGTGAACTGCTAATGGGGTCTGGGAATATGGGGACTATGGCGTCTGCCCGTCGCAATGTTCAGGGAATATGTTAAAATGGGCAGACGGTGACTCGCCACTCCCTGCATGGGCCCCAAAAAATGCTATAAAGACAGGTGCAACATGGGTGTGAGTGGCTAAGGGGTGTCGAGAGGTGGGCTGCAGGTTCACCGAAGCTACTTCCGACGTTAGGCCATTTATCACTTCCACCCCTGGAGCTTGAGTCTTAGCTCTAGCGATCTCTTATTATTATTATTATTAACATCTCTACGGACTCGAGTTCCGTACCTTTTTTTATTACTTAATTTCTATGAAAAATTTTAGAGTCCATACACGCTTATTGTTTATTTTTGTTAAAAATTTAGTGATTTATATGTTATGGTGTACCTTAAGATTAACTTATTATATTAATTTATCCTATTTTTAATACTAAACTTATACTAATGTAGAGTGTATCTTTTACATGCTGGTGTTGTGAGGAAGTGCATGTGCAGTGTTGACCTTATATCTATACTTATATATAGTCCTATCTAGTACCATGTGTGCTTGCCGGTGTTACAATTGGACCTACTTATGCAAAATGGAACCAACCCACATACTGACAGTTTTGAGAAAAAGCCGTTTTTATTAAAATTTTGCGTACAAAAAAATATATCTATATTTTGGAAAAAACATTTATAATATTGTATATTATATTTTCTCGTTATGATTTTTATTGAGTCCATAGAAGGTGCATTTTGAAAGTCTTCTGCATCCTTAACCCAATTTTGGCATGTTTGTGGATTGGTTCTGTTTTGCATAATTAGGTCCAATTGTAAACTCAAGTGGAACGGTTATTTGTTAGTGCCGTTTTCGCCACGACTACAACGACCGAGGTCGCCTTGTGGAACAGCTAACGGAGTACTTTGGGCGTTGTGAGCTACTAATGGAACGCGTAGTCAAAGTCACTATGGCCGCAAAAAGGTCGAATGTGCAAAGGAAACAACTTTTCCTTGATAAATACAACAATCAATAATTTACCAAAAAATATCATAAATCTTTACGTAACGCGGTGTTTTCGTCATTTTTCTGTAGTTATTTTAATTTAGGAAAAATGTTCACCAAATCACCTCCAAATTATTGACATGAAACCGTTTTGCGCCATCAATTGTTATCAAAACAGGATACAAAAATGTCTACATCTTTCTAAGAGAGAGATAAATAATTTGTTTGTTTTTTTTTAAATACTACTTTATTTTGTTCACATTAAAATAATAATGCATCTAAAAACGATCGCATTTATGGATTATCGTACGAAGTCCTCAAGGACGTTAGCGTCACTACGAGCCTTAAGGATATTTTGAATTTCTACCGATTTTAAACAACATAAGTGAATTTATTTTAAAAATTATTCTCTAGTACGAAGTTAAGTACTTTTGTAACTAGATGTCGCTGTACGTTTCTGTTACATGCCACTTTTTCATTTAAAGTACAAGTTCAACACCCTTTGAGGGTTCATACGTGGTACAGACAAACAGACAAATTTGTTAATACTAGCGATTGCCCGCGACTTTAGTTCGCATATTTTTGATAGGTGAAGTCGATTAGACAGAGCCTTATATTATTAACTGTCACTAAGCAGTGGTCTTGAGCCAGTGGTTAATTGATTACTAGGCCAGGAGCCCAATTTTGCTATTAATTCTAATCTGCTAATCACCTTTGCGTTGCGTTTGTCTGATTTCGGTGTTCTGTTAATGTAGGAATTAGTGCCATGGTCTGAAAGAGTGTCGGGGTGATGGTAAGGAAAGGAATGCTCCGGTGGTTCGGGCATGTGGAAAGAATGACTAAACAGATATACAATGCAAAAGTAGATGGATGCAGAAGTCGTGGAAGGCCACGGCACACCTTCCATGATCAAATTGATCGTGTACTAGCAGAAGGTGATGTCAGGAGCCTTAAGAACAGACGAGCTTGCATGACAAGAGTTATGAATGTCAAAGAGGCAAGTGAGGTGTGTAAGAATAAGCCTAAATGGCACTCTGTTGTTCGTGCCTACCCCGCAAGGGAACTGGCGTGAAGTTATGTATGTATGTAGTGCCATCGTGACACACCACTGTGACTTTATATATATATTTATAAGCGAAACATTTTTTAAATAAAAAAAAAGTATTTGCTAGGAAAGCGACAATACAAGGATGTAGAAATAATTTATACAGACATTTTTATGATTAAATTCGATATGTTGTACACTGCATTTCCTACAAATGAAGTCGGTAACTTAGCATAAATCTGTGTTGGAGTTTCCCCCAGCACAGCGCTCATTTTCAGTGCCGACCCCGCCTCGTTTATTGATATTAATTTATTTATATTTGCTTGTAGCCAAACTGGCAAACGGGTCCACTTGATGCAAGTGGCTACCGTCGCCATGGACATCTATAAAACTAAGGGAGCCGATGCGTTGCCTACGCACCACCTTATCTAATACATCTGTAGCCCTTACAAGAAAAAGGTTGAGTATCGCTGCTATATAGCGTGACAATGCAACCAGTCTTATTGGAACGCTTCCCGCTAGCAGTGATGTGGTACACTAGTAGTTTGGCAACTTATAAGTTTAGATTTAGTAATAAAACCGCCATTGTACTATTTTTGTTACATTTTTACTAAGTTATGTGTAATAAATAAAGTATACTAGTGGTCGTCCGTGGTCGAAATTCGACCATAATAATTTGTTGTCAGAATATACTTCTATAATCATAGATTTCGCCAAGGCTACTCTCGACTTGAACAATAAACAAGAATAAATATGCGTGTGTGTGTCAAATACATGGTAGTGTGTGTAATGTTTTTTTTATTGATTTGATGTATTTTTATGCATATTTTTTTTAAATTTAGCATTGGTCGCTTCTCATATAAACTATAATTGTGCGAAATTTCATACTCCTCCGTCCGTGCAATTTTCGTAAAAAGAGGTACAAAGTTTTTGCTTCACGTATTAATAAGGTAATAAATTAAATATTCTACGATTTCAAATAAAAAACAACACATTTTTAATTTTTTTAATTAACATAAATCCTTATAATTATTCGTTCTCATGCGTACGAAGTCGGGCGGCAGCATTGGTCACTCTGATGCTGAGCTGCTGCGCCCTCTGGACGATCGTAGCGCGCTTCTTGGCCGAAACGCCTTTAGCTATCTCCGCGCAGTACTTCCTGTTCTGCATCATCAAAATCTCCAATTCACGTACATTGTGGACCAGCACCTGAAAACAATATTGTTTACAATTTCACGGGTATTTTTAACCGACTTTAAAAAGAGGGTTTACAATTTGACTGTTTTTTTTTCCATTCCAATTTTCAAATTTTTTCATACATAATGGAATACTCCTGAAGTAGTCCTTCTAAAACTATTCTAGTATTTGCGTAACTAAAAATTTGGGAAATAAAAAGAATTACAAAATACAAAGCCAACTTCAAAAGTAACTCAAAAGCAAAAAAATATTATTTTCTACATCTTGAAGTTGGTAAGTAAAACATAAAATAACCAACAAATTTGCAAAATATCGTTATTTTTATGATTCACACAGCATCGACTTCAACAGGTAGGAAATATTTATTTTTTGCTTTTTACTTACTTTTACTTTAGGCTCAGTATTCTACTTTAATCTTAAGGGATTATGGGTAGAATACATTACAAATAAGTTATCTTTTACTGTATTACATTATTTATAAATTTCTTCATTGTACTAATTTATTATTTAATTTATATTTATTAAAAAAAAAACCTTGAAATCCATTTTGTTGTTATGTAAGAAATTTTTAAACTTTCAATAGTAAATAAAACAGAATCTGAAATCTTTTTTTATTATTTTCTCACTCTGCGATCAGTGGCTACACTTTAAGCAGAAGTTATAAGGGTGTAGAAGTAATGAAGGACCTTTCTCAAGAAAGAGTGAATCTGGCCTTGAAGCCCGGGACGGAAGACAATTTTGCCACCCTTTTATTTAGGTATTTCAATTAAATGAATACTATATCTATACTAATATTATAAAGTTTATTTTCCATGAATTCCATCATTCACTTTCCATGAAATGTGCCTTCTGCTTATTTACTAGCTTGGCAATACAGATCCTGTAAAAATACTAAATATGTATTTCAACAGACCACAGACAACTCTCGTTTAAAAATGCAAGTTATAAGACAGTTATTACTAATGTACTTATAATACTCATTCCATACATGCAGGAAGCATGTATAATGTAATTTTCAACACACTTGCTCATAAAGTGGCTCTATGGTCACCGTAATTAGGCACAGAATTACACCCATAATCAAACTGTGACTAAAAAACATTATAACTCGACTAGTGAGTTATAGATTTTTTTTAAAATTTTATTGGTTGAGTTGCTTTGTTTTTAAAAAAGTTTTTATTAAAAAAAAAAAAAGATCGTGTTCTATAGAACAAATAAATTAATGTTCCTATTGCTTGCTCATTTCATGCAACTTCTTATTTAAATAGATAATTTTAACTCGTATGTGTTTAATAAATAAAACTTTCACTCATATATAACTTTTTTTTATCTACCAAATAAAATGAGTTATTGTTGTTATTTTATTCACAAGTGTGTTGAAAAACGTCGTATGATACACGTGTGTATTGATGATTACCGTCCTCGGCTCTCTTAAGACCCTCGCCTACGGCTCGAGTCTCAATGGCGCCTCGGCGGTAATCACCAATGTTAAACACTAGTACCATAATGTACTATTGCTGCGGTTGGATGGCCTATTCTAAGAGGAGACAAAACAATCCACAGCAAGGTAGTAAGACATTTGCCCATCTGGATGGCTACTAAGCCTGGTCTAGAGTATGCTGCCATAACCACCTTGAGTCGTGTTCCGGCATTAGAGACCAGGTTCCAGATTGACTTAGAGAACGGTAGCACCTTTGGTGTTACAAATGTCCATAGGCGATGGTAAATACTTTACATCAGGTGGGCCGTTTGCCTGTTAGCTGCACTCATGCAATAAAAAATATATTTCAATGCTCAACACACACCACTCTCATTTATAAATGCAAGTAATAGACTGTTTTTACTGATATAATACATTGAGCTTTTATCACCATTTTATCATAAAGGACATTCGGACTTAAGTATATTTTTTGTTGCAAGAGGTATTTTAAACTATTACTTTTAGAGATGTGCTAACTAGTCGGTAAAACTGACTATGGGCCACTACCCTAGTCGTCGACTATTCAACAAAGAGCGCCCACTATCCCGCTTCTTACTTTGTAGTTTATAATCTATACTATACTAATACATTGTCATCCATACAGAGACTTTCTTTTTGACATGATTAAACACCACCCTGACCTGTACAAAAGTAAATATCAAGTAACCCATGCCGTGGTCATGACTTGCGAGTGAATCCCCGAAACCGTGATCAGCTTGGCCGATTAGTCGGCCTCTTTACAACCAACTAATCAGCTAGTCGGCCAAGTCATAATCGGCACATCTCTAATGATTTTGTTTTAAGACTTTCAGTTAGAAGGGACCCTACTGAATCTAAAATTGAAAAATCCTAAAACAAAAATGGAATTTCCTATATTACATTCAATTAAGAGGTCTGCATGGCTAACCTTCTTAAAACCGTTTGGCAGCATGTGACGGGTCTTCTTGTTCGATCCATAACCAATGTTTGGCATCAAGTATTGACCCTTGAAACGCCTACGCACTCTGTTGTCGATACCTGTAATTTAAACAACATAAGATATAATAATAATTACATATAATCTAATACAATGCAAGAAAACTTCACTTATTTGTATTGTATTCTACTCATAGTCCCTCAAGACTATAAGTAGAATACTGAGCCTAGATCACCGTCTTCTATGGGTAAGGTGCCCAGAAAGCTGGCTACGTTTCCTCGCTGGATCACCATACTGATCCGTTGGCCGAGGTAAGCACCAGCCCTCTGATCACCCGAAGAGTCAATGAGTTGTGTTGATAAATTTTGGTAGAGGCTCATGGCTTCAGGACCCCACGGTCCAAGTGTCTCGACAGCAAAAGGCACAAACATATACCTCTCACTAAGGGTTGCATATTTGCGCCGCTTGAGTGATTCGGCTGTTTCCGACGCTGAACCGGCTGATTTAGACGTGTTTGGTAAATCGTAATAATAATAATTTATATAAGCATTGCACATGACTGTGATCTCATAAAAGGTGAAACTGATAAATTAATCAAAATACCTAGACCACATGATATTAACACCATGTGGTAAATAGTCAATAAACATCTTCTGATAATGGTATCCGTTAACAGTCAAATAGCAAATGTTGTACAATGACTATTAGTATCTCAGACGGGCTACTTACAAAAGCTAGACGGGCCAGATGTGGCCAGGTTGAGTATTGCTGCTTTACAATAAGTATGTCTTTCAAATAATCTTCTCCAACATAATTTTAAGTTTAATAAAATTGAAAAACTTAGTTATAGTAGAGAATGTATCAACCAATATGACCAAATAGCTATAGAACAGCTATTTAGAATAGGGTTTGGTTGATTTAATTTAGCAAGGTAACAAATTGTAATTAACAAATGGATTTTTGTAAACACAGAGTGCCCTTGCATATCAATTGTTTAAACATTCTAGTGGTTGGATTCATTTAACTGCATTAGTTAGTCTACAAGATCAGCTTTAATATCTAGACGTAATAAAAACTTTCTTACAATATAGGGACACCTAATAAGCCATACATTATGTGAAATATCCAAATCTGAGCATATGTATGAGGGTAAATTGGTATTTTGAAATCAATGATAAGAATACATCCCTTGTGACAGAGCGTGGATAACCTAGACCAATGTTTATTTCCAAGTTGTATTGACATTTTAACTAGAAATTTAACTGAAAAGGGGTTTTATGCTACGAATACTACAAAAGTCAATAAGAAATAAACATTGTAAAGGTTATTTTTATTGTAATGAACATAGTAGCACGGAACATACCTCTCGGCTTACGCCAGTTGCGCTTAAGTTTGTCATAGCGATCTGATTGATGGCGGATAAACCTTTTCGTCCTCTTTTTAACGATTGTAGGCCTGTACACAGGTCTGATTGCCATTTTGTATGTTTCTTTTGGAAACGCGGCGATGAACCACGCGGTGACACGGCCGCACGAAAAGGAAAAAGGAATAGACAACCGCAGACATTGCTAGACTTTTAAGTCTGTTGTCATTTACAGCTCCAACATTTATTGTTTATGATTTTTATAAACCTATGCATACACAGTCTTTCAATTTTATTTGCCCATTGGCACAGTAAAAATGAATCTATAAAAATAAAATTAATGCTACTAAAGAATTAGTCTAAATGAGCTCAACATACGATTCGTCTTGCATAACTTTTCCGAAAATAAATAAGACTTCGTCGAGTTATTTTATATTTATTAAAGAAATCTTAATTTTAATAATATTAATTATGGAATTGTTTTGAAAATATGAGATTATTTTAATAACAGCTTTTTATGGTTTCTTAGCGAATGAAAAAACAGTGACATTACTGTATTGTTCACCTCTAAAAAAACCCTTAATTACGCGTGAGCTGAGACGTAACGCACGAAATAAATAAGACGGACGACAGGACATGATAATATAATTTTAAAGGAATTCCGTTCTTTTTATACAGTAGTGGAGCCTTAAAATGAGAAAAGTTACAATTTTATTTATTAAAATCATCTTTTCTATTCTACAAATGCTTCACTCGAAAACT
This sequence comes from Dendrolimus kikuchii, assembly GCA_019925095.2. Taxonomy (NCBI): domain Eukaryota; kingdom Metazoa; phylum Arthropoda; class Insecta; order Lepidoptera; family Lasiocampidae; genus Dendrolimus; species Dendrolimus kikuchii. The sequence continues at coordinate 9,388,581 of CM034415.1, forward strand.
CGTTAGTGTACATGATGTATTCTGTGCTCGAAAATGAAGACTTCAAGAAGATTTACTTTTTTTTAATCTATGACAAACCAGAGACACGCTTAAATGACAGTTAATGCGTAACGAGAACAAACCAATTTCTCTATGCCACAGACGCCAAATGTCGCCATCGATCAATGACATTTTGTGTAGTTGAATTTATTGATATAAAGCGTTCATGTAAATAATAAACAATTCCACCATAAAAATCGGCTTCCAGTCGATATGTATGCCAAGGGCAAAGGCTCTACGGTGCCTTCGGACGCTCAGGCTCGCGAGAAACTCGCGCTCTATGTGTACGAATATTTGCTACATGTCGGTGCAACTAAAGCGGCGCAGACTTTCCTCTCAGAAATACGATGGGAGAAGAATATAACACTGGGGGAGCCGCCCGGGTTCCTGCACTCGTGGTGGTGCGTATTTTGGGACCTATATTGCGCAGCGCCCGAGCGCCGAGACACTTGCGAACACTCATCAGAAGCTAAAGCTTTCCATGACTACGGCTTCGTTAATTCTGGGTATGGAGTCAATGGAATCGGTCACAACGCCGGCCCAGCGCCGCCTAACGATGGTACGTTGGTATAAACATTCTATTTTTGTGAAAAATAATGTCTTTTCATACGTCGTAAATGGACTAGTAGGCCACGGCGCGTCTTATCTCGTATTGTAAATAGTAGTTGCGTTTACACGTTTCTATACGCATTTCGTGTGTATATTTGTGTGTTGATTATAGTTTATTGCTTTTAAACTGAGAAATTATTCAAGTTTTCTGTGTAAAAGTATTAAAACCGTCATAATTACTTTGTACTAGATATTTGGGTTACTTTCCATGGCTTTTGGCCTTGATTGAGTATACACAGACATGGTATGGTATTTCATAATGATATTTGTCCATGAATTTCTTCAATAAAGTAATGAAATTACAAATGAATGGAGAACTGATGTTGCAGTTTAAGAACAGGTAGTATATTTTTGAGGAAGCTTTAAATTGATCAACTAAAAACAATATGTCAATATGAAAGTTTGTTCGTTTGTTCCTTCCTCACGGTTTCTGATTTAGTGCACATTTACTAAACTAATGGCTGGTTCCTATATCTATATATACTATTCATCGGTTGAATTTTGGCATTACTAGTATAGAGTTTATTGTAAATTTTAACCAATACTAAAGCAAATGGTCTGTAAAATATAGGAAAGGACCAAATTACTGAATATCACAGTAATTGCTTCATCTACTTAGCTGTGAAGAAGAAATAAATTAATGGTAAAGTTTTGTTGATGCCAGCTGAACAGTTATTGAATTTTTCATATACATGTAGTCCATATAATTTTGGTCTCGTATAGTATAATTACAATATAAAACTAGTCAGAAGGCCAGTCATTTAGACCAAACATAATAAATAATATTATGTTTAAATTTTTTATCCAAATGTTTTTATTAAATATGCAGGTAATATTGTTAGTAATAATGGTCAAGATATTATAATAAGGCAAATAAGAACCTTAAACAAATGAACTAACACATAGCCACTAAATTGATTAGAATCTAGAATATGCCTGCGATTTCGTCCACCCTTGACCTGAAATTCCTGTGGGGTTCTGGAATAAGCAGTAGTGCATATTTTAAGTCTGAGAAATTGCTGTCGGTCAGCGAAAACCACATTGAAATCGGCCCAGTAGATTTTATGTGAATACCGGACAAACAGAGAAGATATTTAAAAAAAATTGCAGTGTGTTCTATATTGTGTACATAGTGTATTCCAGTTGCTTTTTTTTAAATAGCTTCAATGTACAGACATGGCATTTTCAGAATTTTATAATATTATAGATTACAGTTAAAACCTAAATAATATACATATATCCATGCCATAATGTCTAGAACAGGGATTGCCAAAGTGGTTGACATCAACCCCCTGGGGTTGAAAACGGTTAAACAAATTGATTTTGGGGGTCAACATAGTCTAAATATTGACCCGTGGTAAACATAATTACATTCCTTATACATTATTATACACAGAGCATATTTTGAGAATTTGTATGCCACATTTTCTGCAAACAAGGTGTGCACTTAGAATAGTGCTGTACCAGAATCATATCTGACACAACACTGATTTTCAGTGCAATCAAAATACTGTGTTAGTCGTGCTATGTATACAAATGTGTGGTTTTTTTAAAAATAATTACCTACTTAAGTATTTTTATGTAATTTGTATTAATAATTATTAATTATACTTGGTATTTACTGAATTTTATGTCTATTTTATGAAATTTTGATGATAAAATTATGTCAAGTTTACTCACTTAACAAACTGCAAAGTTTTTAAATTGGTAAGTATCTTGTGTTAGTACAAAAAAAAAAACTAGAGATAGGATTTTTAAAGTAATTAGGCCATGGAGGTCTGAGGAGGTTCCTTTTGGAAAAGGGATTTCTTGCCCAAAATACTTTGGGAATCCCTGCTCTAGAACATGTGTTATTTTTTTTGTTTTCTGACAATAATCTATTGTATCTTAGTCAAAGAATTGTAAGCAAATTGAATTTATCCATGCTATTTTAATTGTAACATTGATGGACTCTTTTTAATTGATAATTGTCAAATTTGCTTACAACCTACATTTGGCAAAAAAAAATTTCTTCTATTTTTCATCTGCAGAAATATAAACTGAATAAAAATTTTTTTTTGTTTTTTTGAGGCGAGGGAAAATGCTTAACCGATTTACGCACAAACTGGGTCGTTGCTAGGGGAACGACACGCGTCGGTCGGGGGCGATAACACTGCAGCAATAGTATGCTCTTGGCAGCGCTCCGTCCGCGATCAACGTCACAGAATAGTGTGGAAGTGAATTTAATTAAATTGCTTTAAGTCTCATCAAGCCATGGTAGCTTAGTGTTTAACACACTTACTTCCCAAACATTTTTGGTACACTTTAGGGATCCACTCTAAAGTACACCAAAAATGAAAGTGGTGGCTGCTAGCACGGCAAGTATACAAGTTAAATATTTAAGTGTTCCTTTCATAAGCTCTATGAAATAGTTTAACCCTTTTGAGGGTACAAAGTTAATATTATTTTTGTCCTAAGCTGTCCGCTGCCATTAAAATTGCCGCAAAAACCAAGAGATTTATGTTGTCTCTTTTACTCTAATACAAATTCTATGTAGTTAGGGGGAGAAAGCATCAGTTCAACTTCAGTTATCTGTATTTGACCGCAAATTTCAGGTGCTTCCCATTTGCCTTGTGTGACACTCGAGAACAAATTTGTGGTGGTTCCATCTTAAAGGGTTACACTTGAAGGAGCCTCAGGAGCAATTTTGTCAGAAACTAAATTGGTATAGTGCTGATTTTATTAGGGATCCACCCTAAAGTGTACCAAAAATGAAAGAGGCGTGAGCTAGATGGACTTTATTGCACCCCTCAATAACCATAAATCATAAACTCTATGAAATAGCTTAAAACACTCGAAGGACCCTCAGGAGTGATTTTGTCAGAAACTAAATTGATATCATGCTGATTTTCGAATTAAAATACATAATTATTTTATATCACATTAGTGTAGCTTGTGTAGATCAATTTCTGTAGAGGAATGTCAAACCTAAAACTAAGGAAAACTTTATGCCATAAAAAAATTCTGCGGCATGCAAGGCATTGGAAATGCCTCTGGTGTTGAAAACATTCACATGCCATGGTAACCACTTTCCATCAGGTGATGTGTTTCTGTTCACCAGCATTTAGTGTTTAAAATTCAATTAGAATTTACTAAAAAAAATATTGCTAATAGTTCTTATGATTAAGTTTCCTAAGTATTTAGTTTTTAAAGTTTAGCATATTGCTATGGTACTCAGACCTCTTCCAGCCCTTTGCCTGTATCCATCTCCCTCGTTAGTATTGGCCAAAAGTGACCTGCTATTTTTTTTTTTATTGCAGGAGTTCAGCAAACAGGCAGATGGCCCACTTGATGGAAAGCGGTACCCATCGCCTACGGACATTTGCAACACCAAAGTTGCCACAAATGCGCTGCTGCTCTCTTAAGGGATACTGGAACCTGGTCACTGATGCCGAAACAACACAAGGCTGTTATGGCAGCATACTCTAGACCAGGGGTGGTCGCCATCCAGTCGGACAAATGCTCTACCACCTTGCTGTGGGTTCTTTTATCGCCTCTTGCGACAGGCCGCCCGGCCGCAGGACATTGTATTCTTTCTCCATTCCTGCATGGATAATAATTTTCTTAATACTTCATCCCATCTTTTGTACTTTTTTTTTCGTAATTTAATAACAGGTGCCTGCAACAATTTCAGGAATGGGAGGCGGCGGAATGCCCCCGGGGTTCTTCCCCAACTCCCCCCTCAGGCCGTCACCGCCGGCTCCGCATCCAGGGTCGCAGCCATCGCCACATGGGCCCCAGCCACAGCTGATGGGCACAGGGCAGCCGTTCATAGGGCCGTGGTATTCCGGTGGCGGCCCACGGGGTACGGTTAGGATGGGAATGGGCAATGATTTCAATGGACCTCCTGGTGAGTGAAAGATAATAATTTAGCATGTCTTTCCCAACCTGGAATCACATTTGTTCCTAAAGGGGGGTCACATTTGTTACTATTAGTAAAGCAATCTTTGTGCGAGAAAGCTTTTTATAAGACAAAAAAATTTTAGATGACCACACTGATTGGATACCCCTTCTTTTTGCTTCCAAGCGATCACCAACATGCTTTTTCAGTAATCATTCCTATAAATTACTCTTGTTACCTCTGTTAATCTTTATTAGTATAAACTAAATTTTTTTTTAAAGATGAATAATAATAATATTTTCTTAAGTTTTCGCGACTTGTATACATAATAAAACTAATTTTTAACGGTTTTCAGCGCGGTAATTTTATTTGATTTTGGTTTTTCCGACGTTTCGGCTACTTTTCAGTGGCCGTGATCACGGAAGACAAAAATGTCAAGTGTTAACGAGTATTGTTAAAGTTTTATTTAGCCTACCGCCAACTTGTTAATTTTAATTATTTAATTTTGTTTATGGTTATTATTTACTCTATGGGAGCCTAATCTAATTTACTACCGCTTCGCAACATGTTATGGCTTGAAGAGAAGAAAGAAAAAATAAAAATTATTTTTATTTTTTCCTTCCACCCATTTTAATATTATATAAAATTATTAGAGCTAGGCATGTTTGCTGAAGAGTTTCTTGCGCCGCTTCTTCTCTTCGAGCCATAACATGTTGCGAAGCGGTAGTAAATTAGATTAGGCTCCCATAGAGTAAATAATAGCCATAAACAAAATTAAATAATTAAAATTAACAAGTTGGCGGTAGGCTAAATAAAACTTTAACAATACTCGTTGACACTTGACATCTTTGTCTTCCGTGATCACGGCCACTGAAAAGTGGCCGAAACGTCGGAAAAACCAAAATCAAATAAAATTACCGCACTTAAAACCATTAAAACGTAGTTTTATTATGAATAATAATAATTTTTGGGAGTAAAGATATATTGCTAGGGAGTTTGTTGCGCCACTTCGTCTCCTTTAACAGTAACTAAACTTACTTTGGAAGCGGTGGTAAACTCATGACTTTCAATAAGTAATGTCTAAGATTCCATTTTGAAATACATTCATTTTACTAAAGGGGTATACATGTAGAAAATTATGTTTTTCTATATTCAGAGAATACTTTGATGAGAGAAGTAAAGAAAAAGGCATATGGTACAAAACAATACAGTCTCAACCCTCCCTTAAGTCCCTGGTTTTCTGTAGGAAAATTCAACGGGCCATATATAAAGCTGCTAAATAGAATCCAAACAGGTCATTTCCCAACAAGAAGTTTTAGCCACCTCATGGGCAAAGTTGATTCTCCCAACTGCCTACTGTGTGGAACTCGTGAGGATGTCCAACATCTTTCAATGGAGTGCAGCAAAAATAAAGATGGCAGAGAACAACTGATGAGGGAGTTGGGACTGAATCGTTTTGATACAGGTATTTTCATAGAAATTCTGGCAGAGCCAGCCTCAAAGAAGGCTAGTTTGTTAGCCAGCTCATTATTTAACGTTTAATATATAAGTTATTGTATGTTTAGGAGATGATGGGGCTGACATGCCTCTGTGGCAAAAGTCCCGAATAAATAAAGAGGAATAAAATACTAAAGGGGTCACATTTCTTACTAAAGGGGTCACGTTTCTTACTAAAGGGGTCACGTTTCTTACTAAAGGGGTCACATTTCTTACTAAAGGGGTCATGTTTGTTAATAAAAGGGGTCACATTTGTTATTAAGGAGCTCATGTATATTGCTAAAGTTGGTGCATTTGATATTAACGGAGGTCTCAGTCTGTTAAAAAAATGAGACCTACATTTAAATAAACTGTTAATTAAAATGTTATTATAATTTATTTGTGGAGGGGTCACAAGACTTAATACTGAACTTTTTTCATGGGTCCCCAAATAAAAAGGATTGAGAAACAATGGTTTAGGAAGACTAGAAAGTATTCTTTATGGTTGGTTTTCATATCTTACTAATAGGGTATCGGTATAGATTTATAGAATCGGAATTTCAGTATATGTCATTGACAGAACTGCAATCTCCTTTTATTTTAATACTTTCGGGATGAGCCGAATGCTCAATGAACTAAGGGAACATACCCATATTATGTGACCCATTTACTCCACTCTGCTTCCTGCTTGATGACCACCTGAATTCATAGGTCAAGTATAGGATATTGCTACAAGTTACATTCTATGGGATTTGTCAGCCATACCGTCATATTTGATTCATGTCTAGAAACCAGATCCCTGATATAGCTATAGAGATATTTGAGTTGTGGTTGGTTCGTTTTCAGGTCAGGGCATGATGTCAAACTCGATGGAGCGCGGCGGCGGTGCGGGCGGCGCGGGCGGACTGCTGGGCGGGCCGCGGATGACGCCGCCGCGGCCCGGCATGGGCCCCATGAGCCCCGGCGCGTACGCGGCCGGCATGCGCGGACCCCCGCCGCAGGGGCCAGGTAACCATAGACTACCACCGACCATAAACTACCTAATTAACCATAGACTACCACCGACCATAAACTACCTTATTAACCATAGACTACCACCGACCATAAACTACCTTATTAACCATAGACTAGCACCGACCATAAACTACCTTTATTAACCATAGACTATCACCGACCATAAACTACCTTATGAACCATAGACAACCACCGACCATAAACTACCTCTATTAACCTTAGATTACCACCGACTATAAACTACCTTATTAATCATAGACTACCACCGACCATTAACTAACACTGTCCGTAGACTACAAAAAAAATTGCGATCAAAATCTTCCCCCGTTCTAGATCGCTTCACTTTGGTAGGCATTGATTCGTTTTGAAACATCCAAACCGTGGACTGGCGCTTCTTTTCTGGATCGTATTGATAAATCCAGGACACATCACCTGTAATGATGTCGTAAATAGGCCGAGACGAGCCTGCTTCAAATTTGTTTATCACATCACGCACCATTCCACCCGGGCCTACTTCTCAGCATCGGTGAGGTTGTGCGGCACCCAGTGTGAAAATCCTCCTCCTCACGCGAAGATGCACTTGTAGAATCTTGTAGACTTCCCGGTTCAAACCTGCAAAGGCGCTGAATATCTTGATATGTAACTCGCCTATTATCTTGGATTAAATTTTTCACTGCTAACACGTTTCCTTCCCTAACAGCTGTCAAAGGGCGACTACTTCTTTCTTCATCCCCGAAAGTTAGTCGACCGCGTTTGAATTCGTTGTACCAACGATACACGGTTGCCTTATTAAGGCCTTCATCCATGAATGCCATTTGAAGTCTATTGTCTATCGACACTTGAAATTTAAATTAGCTCTCAAACAATGTAGAAGGAAATTTTGAAATTCGAACATACCTATTTTTAGTTATAAATAATCATATTTTGAAAATAGATTGTAACTGGCCAGTCTCTCATATAAAAACTTTTTTCGCAATACTTTCTGAGTGGCCTGGTATAAAATCTTACTTGACTGTTGTTGTCTATACAGTTGAGATGTTGTTCTATAATACTCTAATATGTGTGTCGGTTGAGTGGAGTCTATCAAATACTGACCCATCCTGGCTTCGGACAGGTCGTTTATGGCTAATTTTTTTACACCCGGATTTACATTATTGAAGTTTTAGCAGGGGTCCCTAATTTTTTTTCCTAATAAATATAGCCTATGTTACTCAGGGATAATGTAGCATTCTAATGGGGAAAGAATTTTTGAAATCTGTTCAGTAGTTTTTGAGTTTATTTATTACAAACATACAAATCTTTCCTCTTTATAATATTAGTATAGTTCGATAGTGAGAAAATTTCAACAATAAAATCTAACTTAACCTCACTTGTTTTGGTGATATCAAAGAAGTTATTAAATCAAAGAATTCCAAGGCCACATAATGCAAGTAAATTCGCTTTTTTTTCATCACATATTCCTTAATTTCACTTGCTTCTAGGCAGTACCTAAATATTTGAATATAATTTTTCAGACACCCATGAGTTATGTCGAATTGATTGAATTTTATACCCATTATGGTTACGTTCCATTAGAGACTCACAACGACCACGTTCATGACCGCGATTTTTCCCGTTTCACTTGCCGGCGTTACAATCGTCAACCCAAGTGGAACAGCTACTCGACCCACCTCTTGACATGGGTCGTTGTGAGCCTTGTGTGATCGAAAAATGATGATGTCATTAGTGACGTTTTCGCCACGCCCACAACGACCGCGGTCGCCTTGTGGAACGGCTAACGGAGCATTTTCGACATTGTGAGTTACTAATGGAACGCGCTGTTTTTATTTAGTGAATTTAATTGTATACTGGTGCGGCTGTTAGTGGACTGTATTAGGGCGGCAAACGTCTTTGGGAAACGGAATCTAGGTTACCTGGACTACAGCTACTGAAGGCTTCCTGTCCGGCCGGCTGTGGTCTGATCTCCCTTGGCTTTACAATAGCGGCACTATCACATCACACGCGTGCGTTCAAAGCGGGATCCATTTACACACCCTTTTTTGTAGGTGCCAGCGAGAGGCAAGCGGCGTATGCGCGCGGGGGTGACGAAGGATTGGGGGAGGATGACGTTTACCGCCAGATGGCGTTACCAGTATACAATATCATTAATCACTTATTTTCACAATTTCACTAGTTTTCCTCATCGCCGCTGTTATATGCTTACGAATTTTAAAGCACTTACTTTTATCCTGTCGGTACTTCATCCAGACAACTAAATTACGAACTACCTTCATAACAAGATTTTTTTACATTATCGCAATGGAGTCGTGCTTTAAGTATTTTCGCAACGCCCAGATGATGAAAGAGCAGAATTGGGCCCCTGCTGTTCTTGATTACAAATGTCGCGTTGTGTCCCCTGCAAGGTATGCCGCCGATGGGCATGACGCCGAGGGGCGCGTGGGCGGGGGGCGGCGGAGGCGGCGGCGGGGGGTCGGCGCCGCTCAACTACAGCGGGGGGTCCCCCGGCGCGTACGGCCCCCCGCCGGGGTCGAACGGACCCCCCGGGCCCCCCACACCGATCATGCCAAGCCCACAGGACTCGTCGAACTCTGGTAAGTTCCTTTTATCGTAATAGTGCTATTTATTCATACAAATGGTTAATCCGAGTATTAGTTTCAATTTAACGTCATCAACAATAAATAACAACATCGCTTCAAATAACGCATTAAATCCATTGCTACATCTGTGTGAAACGGTCAAGAACTATAACATTATTTCAAAAGGAGCAGTAGCATTACAAAAAGAGAATGAAAACAAAAAATCGGACATGGTTCCCACAGAGTTTGCGTCATTTGACTCCGGAACCATAAAAAGCATCGTTTTTAGCCTTAACTTATTTAAAAAAAAAATCGATCGAAAAACTAGAGAAAAATTTCTGAAGTGGCAACACTGTTTTATCATTTCTTTTTACAACAAATCCAATGACATTGGAACAATCATTATTTAAAAAGCTTATATGACATCTCATGAATCTGACATTTTGTCTGTTGTTTACATAAAGGCGTTTTGTTCATGCAACATTCATATTAGTAGGGAAGCCCAAGATACTAAATGTGGAGTTACTCGAGCGTCGCAGGGAACTTGGATTGTGAAGATTAGATGCTAAAAAGAAAAAAAGGTTGTGTGATGTATGCCCTTTCACTGGCGTGTACAGGTTTTAAAAAAAAAAGAGTCGCACAGAAATACTCAAGCGCGTCAGATATTCAAAAGGGATGTTAAGTTGCATCCGTGCAGGAACGGAAAAAGAATACAATTTCCTGCGTCCGGGCTGCCTCTCGTAAAAGGCGACAAAACAACCCACAGCCAGGTGGTAGGATATTTGCCCGACTGGATGGCTACCACCCCTGGTCTAGAGTATGCCGCCATAACAACCTTGAGTTGTGTTCCGGCATTAGTGACCAGGTTTCAGTCTCCCCTAAGAGAGCAGCAGCGCATTTGTAGCAGCTTTGCTGTTGCAAATGTCCATAGGCGATGGTAACCGCTTTCCATCGAGTGGGCCGTCTGCCTGTCTGCTGATCTCCTGCAATAAAAAAAAGTTGAGGTATCAACTCCTTTAATTACCTTGCGTGTACTACTACTACAACTACGTTGCATTAGCAAAACGCTTGTGAGGGAATTAGTAACTGATAACTGACAGTATTACTAATTTATAATTTTTTTTTTTTTAATGTTTAAGGCTTGGCAACTAGGCCTTTAAGCCAGGCGCAGTTGTATTGTAGGCTACAATCCACACTATTCAACGGAGTTCATGTGAAAACTCGAAAGGCCACATTTGACTATATAGTTCACATTTCTCGCAAAAACACATAATTACTACTCAAAAACTATCAACATCCTACAACTATTGTTCATTTTAGAGTAATTTTACACATTTTTAGAAAATAAAACTGCACAGCACAAATAAATAAATTAGATTAGGCTCCCATAGAGTAAATAATAACCATAAACAAAATTAAAATTAACAAGTTGGCGGTAGGCTAAATAAAACTTTAACAATACTCGTTGACACTTGACATCTTTGTCTTCCGTGATCACGGCCACTGAAACGTGGCCGAAATGTCGGAATAACAGAAATCAAATAAATTACCGCGCTTAAAACTGTTAAAACGTAGTTTTATTATGTACTAGCTGTACCCGGCAGACGTTATCCTGCCCTTAGAAATAAAAATCTAGAACCCGATTGCAGCGACGTTTACCGGGACCAGCAGTTAATAAACCATTCTAGAATCCACTATAATAAAAACAAAAAAATATATCAAAATAAGTCCCACCGTTTAGGAAGACTAGCAGTGCCACCTGACGGTAGATCTATAATCTTAACCATCCCGGGACCCGCTTGAACACACACAAAAATAATTTCACCTAAATATTGGAACCCGTTTACAGCTAAATTAATTATTATACATGTATTTTATCAATAAAATAACTCCGACCGAAGCATCGGTTTTAAACGATATTCAGTTTTTTTACATCCTCTTTGACGATATTTGTAGCACGCATTCTGTCAATTCTATGTCAAACGTCATAAGGTTACATTAAAAAAAGTTTATATTGTCCAAAGCGCTAAGGTTAGATTAGAAATAATTTTATACGGTGGTTAAGTATTCTTAAGTTTCTAATTTCCCGCGCAATTTTCTTAATTTTTTCTTTCAAAGGAACCTTCTCCTGACAATAACAAACACAACAAATAAAGAATTAGCGAAATCGGTCCAGTTGTTCACGCGTGATGGCGTGACCAAGGGAAATAGGGATTCATTTTTATATATATAGATAATAGTTCATTATGTATGTATATATTAGTATAATCATTTATTTATTTGTTTAATTTGTTTGGGAAACATACAATAATTAATATTCTTAAATATAAAACACAAAATTAATAAATATATCAATCAAGTTTCCACTAAAAAATAATTTATATAATAAAAATAAAAATTGACTCAAATAGTTAATTACAAAAAAAAAATGCAATTATACGAAAATTACATAAATAAAATGTCAATATTGAATAAAATTGAAAAAAAAATGTCACAATAATTACTAACAAAATAGAGATTAAAAAAAAAGTTTGTCATTATTCTAAAAGTCATTGGGTCATTTTAAATTACAACATTTTTTTAATCATGGATCAAATAAAAGAAAAAGTGGGTGTCGTGTCTTACATAGAAGTAAAACCACTGGCCCATAATAGAGAAGATTGGAGGAGGCTCCACCGACAAGAGCATAGCTCTTAAATGATAGATAGATAGATATTAGTATTACTAATTGTCAAAGAGCTTGTGAAACGCTCGTATAGCCCATTGAACCATCGGTTATTAGTAGCTTCAAAATCAATCAGTTACTATTACAGACAATCGTCGGTAAGATAATGAAACTGGGCAGAAAACAAACAACTTTTTCTTAGATGTATGTATTTATGAGGGTTGGGCCGAAATTCGTTTTACATTCGGTTTGGCCGAATTCCGACAGCTTGAGCCGGACTTCGGAATTCGGTTCAAATGTTGAACATTCGGTGCAAGAAAAAGCAAAATACCTACTTGCACTATTTTGACTGCAATTAATAGAAATCATATCTATCATAAACGTATTAAAAATTAGGCCATTATATAGATAGATAGATAATACTTTATTGTACACCATTACAGAAAACTTACGAACTAGTGTTATACTAATTGTGTACAAAGGGCGGTCTTATCGCTAAAAAGCGATCTCTTCCAGACAACCCGTGGCAAGAATATTGCTGATTAGGAGTGGCTATGGTATACATGTAATTATTGTAAGATTACTTACATTTTAATAATAAATATATAACTATACTATATATATTCATGGTGATTTATTTTAGTTAGAGACATGTAAAATCTTAACTTGCAATCTGATAAAAATTAAATTAGTTGTTAATGGAAGAGCCTTGTAAATCTTTGCCTAATAAAATAGACCTCGAACTAAAACAAAAATGAAATAACCATAGTGTTCTTCTAATTCATCTGAAAATCTCATCAGTACGTAGTGTAACTGCTTAATTATAATGCATACATACATACATAACTTCACGCCAGTTCCCTTGCGGGGTAGGCACGAACAACAGAGCGCCATTTAGGCCCATTCTTACACACCTCACTTGCTTCTTTGACATTCATAACTCTTGTCATGCACACTCGTCTGTTCTTAAGGCTCCTGACATCACCCTCCGCTAGTACACGATGAATTTGATCATGGAAGATGTGTCGTGGCCTTCCTCGACTTCTGCATCCATCCACTTTTGCATTGTATATCTGTTTAGTCATTCTTTCATCATGCATTCTTTCCTGCGTAACTTGAATTAAAAAAAAAACCCATTTCTAACGGACATCAGCGATTACAACTTTAATTTTGATTGAAATAGAGACTTGGAAAAACGCCAAAGATTCTGCATTATCAAGTCACAACGTGTGGCTTTCAAGAAAGCGCGGCGAAATTGAACCGAAGTTCGGCCGAATTTTTAATTTTAACCGAACGTTCGGCCGCGGTTCGTATTCGGTTCAAACCACATTCGGCCCATCCCTAGTATTTATCGAATTATTATCATTGACATAAGTACAATAATTTTGTTTATAATAATATAATAACTTTAGCACTCGTGTGTCAGCATGCTTGGATGCCAATCTAGTTCTAGCCTTTTATATACTCTACTAGCTTCTGCCCGCGACTTCGTTCGCGTGGAATAGTTAAGAACAAGTAAGTTAAAAAAAACCCTCGATTTTGAAACATTCATTGGTGCTCCGCTCGTATTGATCTTAGCGTGATGATATATAGCCTATAGCCTTCCTCGATAAGTGGGCTATTTAACACTGAAAGAATTTTTCAAATCAGACCAGTAATTCGAACCAGAACGAATGCAAGGATAATGGTCGATGATGTTATGCTGGAGCAAGTGAATGAGTTTGTATATCTTGGATGTGCTTTTAGCAGGGATGGAAGGTACACCGCTGATATAGAAAGAAGAGTGAATTTGGGGAATAGTGTGAATGGAGCGTTAGGTAAACTTCTAGGCGCTAAGAACCTCAGCCAGAAGGCCCAGCTCGCCGTACACAACGCGGTGCTGGTACCTACGCTCACGTATGGAAGCGAGAGTTGGGTATGGAAGAAAGAGCATGAAAGTAGAGTAAACGCGGTCGAGATGCGAGCACTGAGCAAAATCTGCGGAGTGACGCTCGCGGACCGCGTTCGTAATACCGAAGTAAGAAAGAGAGTTGGTCTGAAAGAGAGTGTCGGGGTGAAGGTAAGGAAAGGAATGCTCCGGTGGTTCGGGCATGTGGAAAGAATGCATGATGAAAGAATGACTAAACAGATATACAATGCAAAAGTGGATGGATGCAGAAGTCGTGGAAGGCCACGACACACCTTCCATGATCAAATTGATCGTGTACTAGCAGAAGGTGATGTCAGGAGCCTTAAGAACAGACGAGCTTGCATGACAAGAGTTATGAATGTCAAAGAGGCAAGTGAGGTGTGTAAGAATAAGCCTAAATGGCACTCTGTTGTTCGTGCCTACCCCGCGAGGGAACTGGCGTGAAGTTATGTATGTATGTATGTATGTACCAGTAATTCCTGCGATTAGCGCGTTCAAGCGATCAAACAAACAAACAAACTCTTCAGCTTTATATATTAGTATAATATTATGCTCATCAACTGTTGTGTTGTTCAAATAAATTGATTAAGAAAATGTAAGGAAAACTGAACATTTTGTCCAAATTCAACACTTTCCCCTGGGTTTGTCTTTGACAGTCCTTCACAGAAATGGCACCTTACAAGCTATACTATGATTTAGTATAGAAATACAAGTGTGTTTGGCTTCTGTGGGTCAGCCGGTCTAGCCTTTGATGGGTTACCTCACTGCAACACAGAGGCTCCGGGTTCAATTCCTGGTATCGTAAATTTTGGAAACAAATTTTCTCCATTATTTACTAGGGTCTGGGTGTCTGGGCTCGGCCCCCGGCGTATTTCGATGTATATTACCCTAGTAATAATCTCTCCTTAATGACACCTGCACACACTTCTTCCTTCGTTGACGACTCCTTCACAGTACAGGCTGTCCGTTTATGGAACTCACTGCCACTCAACATCAGACAAGCTAAGTCGGTATCCTCTTTTAAAATACATACATACATAACTTCACGCCAAGTTCCCTTGCGGGGTAGGCACGAATAACAGAGCGCCATTTAGGCTTATTCTTACACACCTCACTTGCTTCTTTGACATTCATAACTCTTGTCATGCAAGCTCGTCTGTTCTTAAGGCTCCTGACAGTGTTTATATGGTATATAATAAATATTTTTATTTATTTTATATATTCTGAATATTTTATATTATTTATTGTCTACACCGCCACTGTCATGTTTTATTATTTTCCTTAGTTTAAGGGGTTGCCTGGAAGAGGTCGCTTTAAGCGATAAGGCCGCCCTTTGTTCAACATTTATTGTATCTAGTTTTTAAGTTTAAATTTTGGTGAACAATAAAGTGTTTTCATTCATTCATTCATTCATTACCCGTAACACAAGTGTAACTTGCTTAATTAAGGGATATACAATACGTGTGGTAAAGTCGGCCTCGGATTTTCCATTATATCTTAGTCTAGGATTTGGCCCTGATAGCCAACTTAAAGAGCTCTTCTCCCAATAGATTTTCGCAATGTCACTTAAAGCAAATACGCTTTCACCCATCGATAGGTGTGAAATTCACCCCAAATAAGTGGCTCTGTGTGCATTGGATCTTAAAGAAATAGCATTATATCTTATATTACTTCCCTTAAGACTATTATCGATATACCAAAAAGCCGCAAGACTAACACTATCTCGTAATGTACAAAGGAAATATACCCATTTCATACAAATCCTATATAAACAGAGTGAGACAACAACACAATTAACGATCACGTGCACAAACGCGATCTGCACTCTCATCGCGGACACATATGTGCTAATAGTGAGCTGAAGGGTTAGTGTAATATGGTGTTGGTGTGCTTTGTTTTGTGTTAATATAGTCTACTAGAGATTCGGTTTTTTATACATTAGATAAAAGTTATCTCTCAACTAGAATATAATGCAACTGAATTCAAAAGTCAGAGGCCATAATTATTCATACAACCGTCACTTTTATTAAACGGTAGTTTTTGAATAACTTTGATCTAGTGATTGAAAAAACTGCCCTTATACATTCAACTGTCATCACTATGGCACCTTATATTGTAATAACTTTCATTAACCTGTGTATAATTTTGAGATTATTCATGACATCTGAAAGATAATTTCTAGGTATAATAATTATATTGCGTGAGTTGTCTTGATAGTAATATTATTTTATCCCCCCCAAGGTTTATAGGGCAAAACTATAATTTACTCAAAAGATGATTTCTTAATATCATGAATAAATTGACTGGGTGCCAATCATTGGGTGGGATGCCAACAATATGATTAGGTGGGGTGCCAACAATGTCATTGGGTGGGGTGCCAACAATATTATTGAGTGGGGTGCCAACAATATTATTGGGTGGGGTGTCAACAAGGGTATTGTTTACTTCAACTAGTATTGATTCATAATGTCTTAATAAGTGTCCTTATACTTTTGCTTTAGTTCTGATACTTTTAAAGTAATTTAGTGTATTATAAGTCTTACAGGGGCTCAAATCTGCAATGTCTTTGTTACAAAGGTATTCAAAGTAAGTTTATATTGCGATAGTGTCTAAAAATCGTATGCTACCAAATCTGCAATATCTTTTCGATACAATCGCGGCGTAATGATAATTACCAAACAAGTTACCAAAATTTTAAACATTTATTTCGCGAGTTTTCGTTTATAAATATTTATAAAGATAGAGTGGCGTACCGGGCATGTCGTTGGAATTAACAGAATATTACAATCAGGCAAACCTATGAGAAGATAGTGTGCGGTGATTTTGACGAAATAGTAATAGCAGAAGTGGGCCCCTAGGCATGTATCATCCTTCCTAGTATTCTTCTTCCATAGTATTTAAATGAGGTTATGTATGAGTTCGAGACAGTTCTACATGGCAATTTAGGTACGAGGTGAGTCGTGGAAGTCGGTACGTCCTGCGCAATCACATATCGCCCGCGATGTCTTAGTCTTATTGCTGCACGAGTACGCATCGTCTGCGTTTATCGATTTTGCTCATGTTGTTGCTTGTATTTATTTATTTAAAGATTACCAACACCTTTTCTTAATAATTAAGTACAATAATAGGCTTACAATTAACGTATAACGTTGCAATGTCAAATCTAATTACTCGGCCATTACTTCGGCTGCCCCGTGTTAAAAAATATCATTCTCAAGCACGAGAACTAGTCCCGAAATGTACTAGAAAGTCGTGACATTGAATAGAAAAATAATTGTTATAAACAACCTTCCACACAGACACTAAAAATGGAGGGCTGTTTTTGAAAATATTACTTTAATTTGGTAATAATTTTACTAGTGTACAAAAAATTATATTGATATCGACTATCTGGTATGTGACGTTACATCATACGTATCCGTGCAGGAACGGAGAAAGAATACAATTTCCTGCGACCGCGCTAAAGTATGCCGCCATAACAACCTTGTGTTGTGTTCCAGCATTAGTGACCAGGTTCCAGTCTCCTTTAAGAGAGCAGCAGCGGATTTGTAGAACCTTTTGTGTTGGAAATGTGTATAGGCGATGGTAACAGCTTTCCATCAAGTGGGCCGCCTGCCTGTCTGCTGAACTCCTACAATAAAATTAAAAAAAAAAACACTAGAAAATTGTCATGTCGACCTGTCGCCAACTATATATTCCGATTCATGTCATCTTTCTTTCAATATGTTCTTAAATTATGTTCTGTTTGCTTCTCTGTTCACGTTCACGCTTTATGGGTTATGTTTGTTTACTGTTCATTTTTATGTCATTGTTATCTATGACTTACCATAAATGTTATATGATACATACATACATACATACATAACTTCACGCCAGTTCCCTTGCGGGGTAGGCACGAACAACAGAGTGCCATTTAGGCTTATTCTTACACACCTCACTTGCCTCTTTGACATTCATAACTCTTGTCATGCACACTCGTTTGTTCTTAAGGCTCCTGACATCACCTTCTGCTAGTACACGATCAATTTGATCATGGAAGGTGTGTCGTGGCCTTCCACGACTTCTGCATCCATCCACTTTTGCATTGTATATCTGTTTAGTCATTCTTTCATCATGCATTCTTTCCACATGCCCGAACCACCGGAGCATTCCTTTCCTTACCTTCACCCCGACACTCTCTTTCAGACCAACTCTCTTTCTTACTTCGGTATTACGAACGCGGTCCGCGAGCGTCACTCCGCAGATTTTGCGCAGTGCCCGCATCTCGACCGCGTTTACTCTACTTTCATGCTCTCTCTTCCATACCCAACTCTCGCTTCCATACGTGAGCGTAGGTACCAGCACCGCGTTGTGTACGGCGAGCTGGGCCTTCTGGCTGAGGTTCTTAGCGCCTAGAAGTTTACCTAACGCTCCATTCACACTATTCCCCAAATTCACTCTTCTTTCTATATCAGCGGTGTACCTTCCATCCCTGCTAAAAGCACATCCAAGATATACAAACTCATTCACTTGCTCTAGCATAACATCATCGACCAATCATGTTATATGATGCCTTGATTTAATATAATTAAACCTATATATCGAACTGCGTCACATTGGTTTGAGCCAGTCCTCTTTGGTTAGAGCCAAAAAACTCTCAAGCCAAGATGGCATTGCCTCGATCCAATAACTTGAGCTAGACAATTTTCGCTTGTGCAAAATATTATTGTCTCAAGCCAAAACAACTTTCAATCGAGAGATGGAATTCGTTAGCTAAACGTAAATGTGTAATAAATAACTTTTGCTAAGCAAAATATCATTATCTTAATCCAGAAACTCGAGCAAAATGGTATTTTCCTCAACCGGACAACTTTCGCTCGAGCGCAGTGTTAAGACGGTTGGAATTTGTTAGAGCTAAATCATAAATATATTGACTCATATGTCTTTAACTCTGCTATTGCTCGAGCAAAATAGCAGTCTTAAATTTGCATTGTTCAATTCGAGCCTCGACTATTTATTTTAAATTAGATTAATTATATTTATTAATGAATTTGGTCCAAGTTCAATATTTAGTTATTTTTGCATTACGTCTAACAAGAATAAAAGAAATTACTTATACTGACATAATATTTCGATATGGCTAATCTATTTATTATCTTATCGATAATTTCTACTGTAACATGATAATGACATTATGGGTTTTTTTTATAAAAGCGTAAAAAAAATCTCATGAAAGGCTAATATTTTAGTATTAAAATCTAGTATTATCTCGCTTATTTCGTTGTCCGTAGAAAGCGTACTGCCTGATGAATCTAATCTATAGTAGTGATGTCTACTCCTCTCTATTTTCTTACTCTTCAATCCTGGCATACGTCCTCTATCATACCACTAACCTTGATGTTGTCGTTCATTTATATTATTCTCTTTTTTGGCCTACCCTTTTTCTTATGTCCATCAATTTACTTTTTATCTTCATTATATGCCGATATTACCTTAATCAACTTTTTATGAAGCACGTAAATTTTAAAGATCCCTTAATGTATTTATTTCACACTTTATGCATTCCTGTAATATCACACATTCATCAAATCATTCTCATTTGGGCTAAGTGGAGTAGCCTTTGATCTATCACTTTAGCGACTTGTATAACATGAAGGGCCTTACATATTTATGCCCATTTACTTTGAATAACTTTAATTTCTCACACATTACATCAGTTATTTGATATTCTACATTTATTCTTCTCGTAACACCATTGTTCATATAACTGTCACTCTGCAGCAGCGAAAAGTTACTGTATTCAGGGTTAACTTCAAATTCAGATGCAAAGTGCTTGACGCAATAGATATTCCGCTTTGGTTCAGCTGATTTTCAAGCCGAACATTCTTAAAGCTAATTCTCCATTTTGTTCTGGTATCTTGTTGGCGCGCCATCCTTTTGTCCCCTTTGTTCTTTTATGGCCGGTTTCTATATCTTACTATGCAATCACTTGCCCTACCATCGGTGGAATTTTGACATTACCTGTATGGAGCTTAAGTCAAATTTTAACCCATAGTGAGACAAATGAACGGTCGGTAAGATATAGGAACCGGACGTTAATGGGAATGACACTTCATGGAGTGCCTCATCGTTTGTCTCTGCGTTCAATGTATCAATGATTAGCAGGAATAAATAAGGGCTTAAAGTGGACCCTTGTGCAGGGCTACTTTAATAGCAACCACCCGTTGTACTGAAATAGATAGGCCTGTGTATAAGGATGATGATTGTTTTCTTTGTGATATAAACACGCCGGATATGCAGGCGGTGACAGTATGTACACCCTGATGAAGCCGGTCGGCGCCGGAGCCCTAGGGGCTGAGTTCCCACTCTCAGGGGACCACGGGCCTTCGTCGCAGCACCTGCCGCAGCCGCCGCCCACCGAAGGTGCGAATCTAAATTAAAAAATGAAAAGAAAATAAAGTACGAAACGGTTCAAACGACTTGGCACCTCGTTTTACGCGAAATATTGCAATTTAATTTAAAAAAATGTTTTCTAAAACATTTTACGTAAAGTACGATATGTAATAGTTTCAAATGCTTTTGCTAGTTCGGCGTATATTTTTTATTGATCGTTTATTGTTTGATTTACTTTGTATTCCTTACGGTTAAAATATCGGTGCGGCGGCGGCGGTGCGGTATTACCCTCAAACACTTTCTACACAACCGTTTATTTGTCGGTGCCCATATAATCTATGCACAAATTATTAGTGTATATATCCAAATATATATTATTTGAAAGGTTATACGTTTGTCTAGAATGCATGTATTTCGTATTTAATTTTAAATAACACATGGAGTGAATACCTCACGTGGACTTGAAAAGGCTAGCGAGGTGCCAAGTCTTGGAAACCGTGTCGGTACCGCTCGAGAAATAAACCTCTCACTGTCGCACTCATAGTCTATTAATGGCCAATTAAAGTTAATTAAACAAACTAGACTTTCTGAACATTACCTACAATAATTTAACACATGAATGAATGAAGGAGTTCTGTAACATTGAAAAGAGAGTTTTGATATTTCTTAGTTGAACTTTTTTTATTGCGAAGCTGGCAATAACGCTGACTGCCCATCTAATAGAAAGTGGTTTCCGAGACCTATAGATTTCTGGAACATCAGGAGAGATAGGATGCGGTAGGTCGCAACTCTCAATTAAGATGTAATGTCAAAACAAACCATATTAAAACATTTAAAAAAAACAATTGATGAAGGAGTTAGCTCATATACAAAATGATAGTCAAATAAAACTTCGCTGTCTAGTTTTTCAATGTTTAACAATTGTATCATGTCCCCTTCATCCACTCAACTCTTCGATTAAAAGATACGAAAATGGCAAATTCTTTATTATTAGTTTAACACAAAAAAAATTAATTGCCCATTGGGATCTCTGAGTATGGCAGTAAATTATTTACAATAGCCGTTGTAACATCAGAGTCTCAGACGAATGAAAATGTAGACAGAGGCCACGTGAACAAAAGCGTCGAATAAAGTGAAGTATTTTTCTTGAACGTGTAATATACACGTGGTTTGCAGCTGTATCCACTGGAACCTGTTTCACCATTATCCGTTCTAGTTCAATTTATTTAAAGTATTTCAAATAAGATGGTATGGTAGAAATTCCATAAATAGAGAAATAAACATTGTGATTCTAAATATAAAATTATTATTGAATAATAACAGGGTTAAATATACAGAATAGAATAAAATATACTATATTGCATAACATTAAGATATAATTCAAGAAGTTTAAGTACAGAAGACAATAGGCGGTCTTATCACTTAAAGCAATTTCTTCCAGACAATCTTAGAATGGATTAGAAAAAAAATGTGTAACATGTGGGTTTTGCAATATAACAAGAATAAAAAGTATATATATATATATATATATATATATATATATATATATATATATATATATATATATATATATATAACATTTTGAAATGGCAAGTATAATAGACATAGAAATAAGACAAAAATATACATATATTGATACGTATAAATAATAATAATCATAGTATTATTGTATAGAATTACGTAAATATGGGAGAGATAGATGTTATAATTGACTTTAGAGCCCAAGGTAATAATGCTTCGCGAGTTATTTTTATATAAATAAAATCAGTATTTATTTCGTAGGAAAATTTATGATAACGCTACAAATTACGTTTTATGGATGTGTCAGCCATACCGTCCTATTTGAAATAGACTTTAATACTAAGTTCTTGTAGCGCATTAACGCACTGCGGTCAGTTTTCTTTAGCCGGCTTCGCTCTCAAAGCTCAGAACTCAGTTTACCTATTTTATTCGTCTGAGAGTCAAACGTAGTTTTTAATTTCATAGCGGATGAAGCAAACAGAACATAAATACGTACTCATTTGGTATATCTATTATATTTTAAATAATAACTAGTACGGGTCGGCAAGTAGTTTTAAGTGGAATCTAGTTACTGTTAAAAATATCGAGGTCTACAAAATAAATGAAAAAAATATAAAATAGTGCAATACCTATCATTAATACCTATCACTATTTTATATTTTATTTTCAAATTAAGTTATTATATAAAATTAATGCGAGAAATCACAACGACATTTTTGGGCCAGTTTTTTATAGTTTGGTTCATGTAAGGAACAGCAAGTGCGAAGTGTCTTCAAGCGTATACATAATATAGGTTTAACAATACTTGGCGGCCCGAGGTTCGATCATCCGCGGTCCAGTTCCTGCCACGGTCGCCTATTACTAATCGCGGCTCTAGTACTTTATTATAATGAAAACACTATAACCTCTTTTATTATATACATATACAAATAAGATGATTATAGTTGAATAACTAAAAAATCACGTTTTAATAATAGTGCGAAGTAAAGACTAAAAAAGTGAAACAAGAAATTAGGGGCAACTATACTATTGTTGGCACTCCGGTATCATAATTGGCACGCTAATATTTTATTCAAAATGTTAAATTTTTTTTTATTAATCTTTGTTGTCGTGCCATGATTTTTTAAATTTATTTATTACAAAAGGAAACAGATACAATATATATTTTATACATAATATTAATCATATAATGTTTTTAATATTGTCTCCAAAAGCACTTTCACGTGTTATTTAAGGATTTACTGAAATCATAATAATATTATATGTCTACAAAATAGAGAATATGAAGATTTTTTAATATCTTGAATAAATTGACTGGGTGCCAATCATTGGGTAGGCTGCGAACAATATCGTTGGGTGGAGTGCCAAAACGTCATTGGGTGGGGTGCCAACAATATCGTTGCAATGGCATTGGATGGGTGCCAATAATATCATTAGATGGGATGCCAACAATGTCATTGGATGAGGTGCCAATAATATCATTGGGTGGGGTGCCAATAATACCATTGGGTGGGGTGCCAACAATACCATTGGATGGGGTGACAACACTAGTACAGTTTATCCTATTTTATGTTTAAAAAATCGTGAGTTGTTTCATAATAAATGTAAGATTATATTAAAAAATTAACAGAACTATCCAGGCCTTTTTTTACATTAAGTGGTAGTTCTAGTTCGCTATCTCGCTCGCACACTACCACATTTTTGAAGATATAAATTAACATTGGTAATTTCGACAAATCTGTATTCTACGAATCTTATCTTAGCAATAATAATATTACGAAAGTTTCAGAGAAAATTGATTTTCTTTTCACATAAATATAATTCATTAAATACTGACACGGTTGAAATAAAGTAATTCGTTTTTATTACATTCATTTTAACGTAAATGTTTTAAATGAATGGAATAAATTAAATATATGAAAATGGTATGTGTTTCTGAAATAAAGTTATTATTATCATTATTATATATATTGCAACTCACTCAAGCTCTCACACTACTATATTATAAATATGTATTGAATAATATTGTATTTTATGTATATATAAAATTTTATGATCCCTGCGATACAACCTTTGCCTAGTGCAGGGTTCTTTAGGAGCAATACCTCGCTTGGAATGTGACAACCAGGATTACATACCTTAGCCCAATCTTTTGTTATAGCTTTGTCATGTAATGAGAAATTTGGTTAAATAAATTTAAATTTGAATATATATTACTATATATATAGAAAAAATCTATGAAACCTTGTCTGAATCAGAGATTGCACTTCGACTTTAACCGGTTTCATTTTTTTACCGGTTTCCAAAACCCTAGCTCGTGCGGCTACGTAGACTACAGGTATAATTCTTCAACCAACTAAACAGAGCGAAACGGATAAAAATATCGAACTGGTTACAGTCTAAGTACAAGGAGCTTTTCATTTCGTGTTAAGCTCAATCAACCGGTTTTTGGTAACAAAATGTCGTTAAATAGTTTTTGCTGAATGAACCGGTTTCGAACCGTTTTTGGCGCACACCTTCCAAGCGCAACGAGTTGTCACTCGTACACGAGCACATGTTGAGAGAGATAGAATGATACTTCCTCTTCTAGCGGATAAAACCGGTTAATTCAAGTTTATATAAGGGGGCGTCCGTTAATTACGTGAGGCATTCAAAGGTGGTTGGGAGCCAAGCCGAATCTCATCTAATCTTACTCAGGGGTCTCGGCGAATGTCACGTAATTTTTTTCTGCAAGAAAAGATGTCAGTTTGCGAGGAAATACTGTTAGATACTAGACTTAAATAATAATATTAAGCAAAACATGTATTTTTTTTTAAATTAAATCCAATGCTTTTACAATAGAGACACTGAAACATCTCACGTGAGATTGGGTGACGCGGGAGGAGTCAAATCGCCAAAAACGCCACACGTACGTAATAGACGCCCCCTATTAATTGCACTTTAAGGTTTACACCACGAACGAAGTGCTGACTACAACCGGTTAACCGGTTTTTAGTCATAAATCAAATGAAAACTATGGGAGCGTTAGTTATAATTAGTTAATAGGGCTTATGCCGCAGGGTTAGGCGGCGTCGACGGGATGAAGTCGTCTCCGGGCGGCGTTGGGGGGGGAGGGCCCGGGACGCCCCGGGAAGACTCCGGATCGGGCATGGGCGACTACAATTTAAGTGAGTATATATATGCATATTTATTTATTTACATTTTCGCAGCTGGCAACACCGGCGAGTTCGCCACGGAGGGTGTAATCTTGACATAGTATCTTAGTATACTTGACATAGTAGAATCATGACAGCTCTTAGGGCCTGCCCAATAGTGTTTCGTAAGATGACTAAGAGTTCTTATGGCCCACTTGTCCCTCCCCTTATCACATTCCTTTTGCCTGATACTCCGTATCCCGTCCCTCGTATCTCGTAAGAATGTCTTCTCTTGTGACACCGTCCTCAGGCCTGGGGGGAGGCTTTACACGGAGGGATGTGTGGGACTCTTAGACCGAGATCCGGCTGCAAGATTACTACGTTCATGTTTTATTTAATTAAAATAAAATAAAAATCTAGTGTTTATAGATCATTATATATGGGGTATTATTGCTAGGTTGCCTATAAAAATGAGGCCGCTAGTAATTTTAATTAAAATAATATGTTGTACAAAGCTATAATAAATTACATATAATCGAATACAATGCAAGAAAACTTTACTTATTTGTATTGTATTCTACTCATAGTCCCTCAAGACTATAAGTAGAATACTGAGCCCAGATCACCGTCTTCTATGGGTAAGGTGCCCAGAATAATAATATTATTAGTAAAAAATAGTAAAATAATATTAGTTTGATATTTTGGGAAAAACTTCAATCACTTGTTTTTAAAGTAAATTGTATGTCAAATTAAAGCTGATTTTTTTTCTGTGTCCGATGGAATAGGGTTGCCTATGTAAAAGTGATCGCGAATAGGGATTGCCAGCTGTTAAAATAAATTATCTTTAACAGCTGGCAATTTTTTTATTTGCGACCACTTTTACATAGGCAACCGTATTACATCGTACACAGAAAAAAATAAGCTCTAAATTGATATATAACTTATTTTAACAACAAGTGAACCAAAATATCAAACAAAATATTGTTTTAATTAAAAATACTAGCGGCCACATTTTTATAGGCAACCTAGCAAAAATGTATTCCCCCATTAATAATCTTAATATATATAAATTACGTGTCACGTTGTTTGTCCGCGATGGAGTCCTAAACTACTTGACCGATTTTAATCAAATTTGCACACCGTGTGCAGTTTGATCCGACTTGAAAGATAGGATAGCTTACATTTGGACCCGGTAGGTGGCGCTGAAATCGGGTTCTAAATTTTATTTCTTCAGGGCAGAACAACGTCTGCCGGGACAGCTAGTTATATATAAAAATTAATTTTAATTAAATAGCACATGAACGTAGTAAACTTGCAGCGGGCTCTCGGTCTATCTTGAAAGGCCGGTATGCCCAACGTGACCTACGAGCGGAGGCAAAGGGGGATGTCGGCCATCAAACTATCCACTAAGCCTAATCCTGCGCCCCGGTCTCTTGCGCTTTTACGGGACGCCACAGGAACGTAGAGCTACGCAGAACTCGTCTGCCGAGCCCAGGGTATCCTGCGGGAGAGGTCACCCTCTTTATCATTTAACAATAGGAGGGGAAGTCTGTGAGATGTTACACCTCATCCCCGTTCTGTTTGTTTATATAACGCAGGAGAAATGTCTTTGTACACCATCCTCTGGCCCTTCGGAGGAAGGGCCGAAATGCAGGCATAAGGCCTGCATCGTAGGTGCTTGGGACTCTCAGCGATCGGTTCTCCACGCGAGCTTCTAGAACGAAGCTGTCGTGAGAAACGACCGCCGAACTACCCCCTAAACCTATCTTGTCAAAAATGTCGGACACTATCGTCACAATTGTAGGTATGCCTGATCTCGATTACTCTCCGTGCAGAAACGGGAAAATAATACAATTTCCAGCATTGGGGCGGCCTGTCGTAAGAGGCGACAAAACAACCCACAGCCAGGTGGTAGGAGCATTTGCCCGACTAGATGGCTACCACCCGAGGTCTAGAGTATGCCGCCATAACAACCTTGAGTTGTATTCCGGCATTACTGGACAGGTTCCAGTTTCTCCTTTAAGGGCGGCAGCACCTCTGGTATTGCTAAAGTTCATAAGCCTCAGCCTGTTAGCCTGTCTGCTGTGCTGCAGCAACCAAAACAACCTGCGCCCCATTTATCTCGCTTTTACGGGGCGTCACGGGATCTAATACAGGGTTACTACACCGTGACGCCCCTAAGCTCTGCAAGTGGATTACTGCGGGGAGCAGAGTGACCCGTTTCGTACATCAGGGGGCGGGGGATTCGCTGTCACCCCCGTGACAGACAGACACAGACCCTTGTGACGGTAATTTTGGAAGGAGGGGATTTAGTTTAGCAGACAGGCAGACGGCCCACTTGATGGAAAGCGGTTACCATCGCCTATGGACATTTGCAACACCAAAGGTGCTATAGACGCGCTGCTACTCTCTTAAGGGAGACTGGAACCTGGTCACTAATGCCGGAACACAACTCAAGGTTGTTATGGCGACATACTCTAGACCAGGGGTGGCAGCCATCCAGTGGGGCGAATGCCCTACCACCTGGCTGTGGGTTGTTTCGTCGCCTCTTACGACAGGTCGCCCGGCCGTAGGAAATTGTATTCTTTCTCCGTCCCTGCACGGATAAAATGCAGAAATTGGTGGATGGATGCCGATCCGCCTTCTGCAAACGGGGTCCGCGTACGCATCCTCCCTCGCACTTTCACCGGCCTCCTGCGACATGACGGATACGCCGAAAGAGGAAACCCAAGAATGGTTTCCCATGCCCCTATTCCACTCCTTCTAACCCATCCCCTCAGACCACCCTAAAAGCTGACAACGCGTTGGCATTACCCATGGTGTTGCACACATTTATAGACGACGGTAAACACTTTCCGTTATACCCTTTCCAAGCGTTTATTTCACTTTTGACAGCTCGATGACGGATCAATTCCTAACGCGTTACCGACTCGATTTGTTCTAAAAATCGACTTCATTTATAAATAAGTTTTAATCAATTTAACCTGTATATAACTATTTTATTTAATATGACACTTATAATAAAAGTAGAATATTGTTTATATTCAAATCGGTTAGTTTCGATTTATTTACGTATAGTGTCGATGGTTAATAGTCTGTGCGTTACATGACTCACAAAACATCACTATTACGTCACCCACAACAATAAAGTAGGACAATTATGTCATTTGTTTCATATAGGCTTTACTGTCAAGAAATATGTAACTTGATAGGCAAATGTCCAAAATAAAATAAACGCTTGGGAACAGTATATAGGTTGGGCATTTATTTACCTGTTTGCGCCATATTGATCGATTCTTGAACTGTCATTTTACTTCCGACACCGGCTACAACACTGTCAGTTTAAACTGACAGTGTCTTATATGGAGGATAACCTCTATATAAGATGTTATTTCTTACCCACAGTATACATAATTTCTGCCTTCATCTGAAAACACCTTTTTAATTAACGTGTTATGATTTTTTTAAACAATTTGAAATTGATGTATTTGGTAAATGTTAAATATATATAATTTTATAATTACATGTAACAATTTCTTAAGATAAAGATGTTATAAATAAGTAGAAAAAATTCGGGAGTAACTATATAATTAGTTATAGTTTTCAGGAGTACCCGAATAATTAGTTTCAGTTTTTGGGATGAACTATAAAATAAGATACAGTTTTTGAGAGTAACCATATGATTAGTTATAGTTTTCGGGTGTAACTATGTAATTAGTTACATTTGTTGGAATTAACTACAACAATTACTTACAGATTTGGAGAGTAGCTATATAATTGGACAAGTATCCAGAGTAACTAACTATTAGTTTACAGGAGTAACCGTATAATTGGTTTCAGTTTTTGGGAAGAACTATATAATAAGATACAGTTTGTGAGAGTAACTATATGATTAGTTATAGTTTTCGGGAGTAACTATGTAATTAGTTACATTTGTTGGAATTAACTATACAATTACTTACAGATATCGAGAGTAGCTATATAATTAGTTACATTTTTCGGGATTACATATATAATTGGACAGTTATCTAAAGTAACTATATAAGAATTCACAGTTTTCGAACGTAATATAATATAATTATTAATTTCACCTCTTGCTTAATGAGGGATAAATTCTACATTCTGGATTTTTTTCTTGTACTTCCAGATCATCATGGAAGCCACTCCAGCATTGAAGATTTTTTAATATAAACCTTTTAAAGATTAGAAAAAACATTATGACGAGTATGTCATCCTCTTATAAATTTATTTCATTATTTATAATTCAAAAGAACTATAAGGATATTTTATATTTATTAATAGTTAAAAATATGCATAAAGTATTAGATTGTTTATACAGCATGTTGTGGGGGCTATATTCGATGGTACTAAAGGGTTGATGTTTCAATTGAAGTTAAATTATACAGCGTGTTCACAGAGTATCATAAAATTGGCTAGTTTAAATGCTTGACGCGTCTTATTATGATTTTACAAAAAATAGTGGTGTTACTACAACTACTTCACAAAGATGGCGTTCTAAGCTTGAAAGTTGTATATTTGTCTACGCGCGACGATTCCAATACGAGCAAGTGGAACATCTGATGGCAAGTGGTCAATGCCAGCTGTGGACGTTTGCAACACCAGGAGCGTTGCCAACGTGCTACCGACCCTGAAAAATCTTATCACGCCCTGTTTAAATGACCCCATGTCGTTGTGTACAGTGGATACATGTGACGCCATCTAGTCTTGTAGAGCTAGGAGCTGTTCAGTGTTACGTTTTTTTATACGCTATTGTTATTCATACATAATAGTAATACAGAAAAGAGTGAAAATTCTCTGGAGGTTTAATGATTTTATACCCTCCTCCTAGTAGACGATACGATATGAGTGGGGGTGACGTTATACAAACTTAAGCGTCATCATAATTGTTTTCACTAAAAACCTGCATTTCACCGATTTGAGTATAACGCCATCTATGTGACGAAGCCGGTGAAAACGTTTTTATAATTATGTGTAGCAGTCGCGAAACCTAATATTTTTTTATTTTCACCTCACTGGTTTAATAATCGCGCCATTTTTGCTTAAGATCTGTAAACGAGTTAATTTTTCTCACTCGATGAAGAAATATTTTGAATTTAGAACGCTGCTAACGGTCATTTCTAATTTAATTGGTTCACTAATTCGTGTACTGGAACATTATAGCAGTAATTATATTTTTTATATTTTTTTTTATATATATATACTGTTTTTTCTCGTTTTCTTTTTCACAAGTGAGGTGAATATACATAATGGGCGCGTTCCTCTTGTAGCTCGTAACGTTCAAAATGCTCCTTCAGCCATTCCACATAGCGACCACGGGGGTTATGGTCGCCGCGAAAACGTCACTAATTACTACATAATTTTCGATCACGTAGCGCCTACAACGACCCGTGTCAATTAGCGTTGACAACAGAAACATTAATTCTCTCTATCGACAAGTTGACAAAGGCGTGATTTTCAAATCAACCATACAGTACTTATGTATTTCGTCGTTAATGACATCAACGCTCCATATTCCGTTCCGCTTGGGTTTATGATTGTAACGCCCGCAAATAAGTGGAACGGGAAAAATCACAGTCGTGAGCGTGGTCGTTGTGAGCGGCAAGAGGAACGTAGCCAATATGTCTCATGATAGCAAAACTTCACTCACTTCGCTCTGAATTCTAAATTTGAATTTCGACCGTAGCGAACGAATTCATATAATGCCACCTACGCTTACTCGAGATTTAAAATAAAAAGTTTTTTTTTTAAATGATTGTTCAAACTTAAGCTTGTTCGGAATTCAAATTAAAAAAAGATATCAAAGTGAATTTCATTCACTACGTTCAATATTATAATTTTGAACTACGATCGTAACGAGTAATTCGCTAATAAAATGCTAACATAGACACGTTAACTCGGGTTTTAAATTAAAAAAAACAATCATTTGTTTTTTTTTAGGTTTTGGCGGCCCGGGAGGTGATCAGAATGACCAGACAGAGTCTGCGGCCATCTTGAAAATAAAAGAGAGCATGCAAGAGGAGGCGAAACGGTTCGAGAAGGATCCAGACCATCCGGATTACTTTATGCAGTGAACCATTTTTATTTATTAATATTATATTATTTTTTTATTTCACATATATTTTAGTCTGTCCCGGAAATGTGTAACCAACTTGCCAAAAAAATACCTGTCGACAGTAAGCTAGTTTAAAAAAAAAATTATGGTACTGGCAAAGAAGCCTTTTGCAATTGATACATGGACATAATGGATTCCAATAAAGATTATAATAAAATTTTGTTAATTTTTTATTTTATTTCTATAGCATTCATTACTTATTATAAACATCTCACGAGTTCGCCTCTTAAAATAATATTTTATTACAATGATCTCAGTAAGAAAACTTTTTTGGTAAGTTGGTGCCCCTGCATGTTTTGCGTTCCAACGATCTGATGGATATTAAAATGGTGTTTATGACAATCAATTGTTGTAAACAAATGCATATGTCTTATTTTCATGTTGGCTAATTTATAAATTTGATCGGTATCTCATTAAGAATATTTATTTACAATTCTTTTTTGTGTTTATATTTAAATTCTATAGCAATTACTTTAATTACCGATAAATGGTTTTTTTTCGACTCCTCAAAAACGGGCTGACCATAGACACAAAAAGACCTAGAACGGCACTTCACAGAGAACGTGAAAATAGTTTTAAATTTATAAATTAATTAATAATCTGTGTATTATCTTTTTTTCTCTAGTTTTTATTTTGCTTTATTTTTAGTAACGAACTTAGCGATGGTATACATATACATTTATAATTAATTATTCGAATGTATTATAATATGTATTTAATAGATACATAGTTTTTTTTATTACTGACTTAATAAAAATAAAGCTGCATTCACACTAGGGCTGCACATTATAAAATGCAATATTTTTATATACTACTTATGATTGATTTTTATGTTCGAGATTTGTACTTAGTACAATTGTCCTTATTCAGAAACTCGAAGTAAAATTTTATGTTGGGCAAATATTTTTTATGGCACATAAAGATAACACCTATGTGGCATAGATGGCGTTGTTTGCTGACTAATATAAAAAAATGTTGAAGTTTGTTTTAGTTTTTTTTTTCAATCATGCTTACATTCATAAATAAAATATTATATTTGACTGCGGCTCAGAAACCTGTAGGATTTGTTTGTATCGTAGACAATGTAAATAAATACTTACAACATGTGTTTAGTGTTATGTCATTTTATAGTTTAATTTTTAAACTATATTCAACAAAACATAAAAGAATATAGTAAAATATCACTTCCAACTTTCACAAAAGAATGCATCTTCCCCATTTTAAAACCTTTAACTGACAATTTTTAATTTTATTTTACAAACTTGTCTTTTAAAAAAAATGCGCCCTATATTCTACAAAAAATCGATTTGTAAATAAAAGATATTTTATGAAATAAAGCATAAAGTTATTATATATTGAATATTTGAAACATATGAGTTACTACGTTTTAAGATGGGGCGGAGGAATGATGGCTGCTAGTTTATTCCCCGCCTGACTTAAGAAAGCATCCTAGTGTGTATGGCGCTTTAAATTTTTTATTTCTGACGATACACTGTTTTGTGTTGATTTTGTTTTCATATCACAATCGTGACAACTCTAGCCGTTTCGGTATGTAGCCAATCAAACAGACTCGAGCGATCTTGATACTTTTAGTATTGGTGACGAGCAAATTCATATTCTTTTCCAATATACTCATATCTCTTTACTGCAGTATATTAGCTGTGTACATTTAAATTTAAATAGTACATACATACATAATATCACGCCTGTTTCCCATTGGGGTAGGAAGAGACGTTAGATCTCTACTTGCTACGATCCTAACTAATACTTTTCGCTTTATCTACTTAGATTAATATCTTTCACACTTACAAAACTTACTTGAAGTTCATTCAAAGTACTTTTTGCCTGAACTTTCGTCCAAATGTCTTCAATTGAGTATGTCGCGGTCTACCATATATTTATTTAAATAAATATTAGTATTACAATTCAGATTAGCTATATAAAACTAACATTTATTTAATATGCAAGTTTGGATCAATTTTAGTTTTCAAGAGGTCTGTCATTTTATGACATTTTGAAATATGTTATTTCTCATTTTATCCGTTGACAATATATAAAAAATAATATAATATATTTACTAATGGCGTTTAGTATTCACTTTAACACCATGAGAACAGCAGCTCGGCTGAGCAGAAAGTATCAAAATCGTTAAGTCGCCCTATTACACAAATCATGTATATTATTTATTTGCAATATAATTATTATAATTAACTAATAAATAATATTTAAAATTAAATCTTCCACAATCAATATTATTTCGTCATAATTTAATTTAGGTATATTTTTTTAAAGTAAGATCTTAAATGTTCCTAGATTTGTATTTTTTGTGTATATTTAAGTTTAATTTTTTTTTCTGGATTCGAGTTTTTTTTTCCAGTTTTCGATTTTGGTGAATCACTCGTCACTTGAATCACGTCATTGATGTTTTTGTATTGTTTGTGAATTTTCCTAATTAAATGTCTCAAGCCGATGTAAGTAAGGATCATATCTGTCATTCATGATGATATCAATAGGCGGTTTAGGATCGCTTAGGCTTCGAAGAGACTTTGCGTCTCTCTATATATGCACTGATTGATCTGGTGCCAACGCCTTACTTTTACAACCGCACCGCTCGCCATCGACGGGATGTACACCCTATTTCTTGGAGCTCCCACGCTCAACTACGCAACGGTTCTCGTAGAACGTTTATTCCGCGTACAACAATGATCTGGAGGGAACTTCCCGCCGCGGTTTTCCCTTTGCGCTACGACATGGGGTCGTTTAAGGAGAGCGTTATAAAATTTCTTAGAGGCCGGCGACGCCCCTGGTGTTGCGGTGGGCCGTCCGCCTGTTTGCCTGCTTCAGGCAATAAAAAAAAAACAGTGACCCATATCATTTCAATACCGTGCGTTAAATGAATGAATGAATGAATGAATGAATCTTTATTTGTAAAAATACAGGTTGTACAAAAGGTGGTAAACATAGTCGATTTGTCTCGCTGTATTTGACCTAAACATGGTCATACAAATATTTGGGTACGTTTCAACCGAATTGAATCAATTGGATTTCGATTGATCCGTCTAATATGAGCATTAATGGACACTGTCTTGTAAGTTTAGAGAAAATTAAAAAGCATTTCAGAAATTTTCGCTACATAAAAAAAACAGTGTAAACTCTATATAACGACACCGAAGGGAAGAATTGTCGTTAAATGGAGAGAAGTCTGTTAATTTTGTCTGACGTCTTTTGCTGCACCAGTAATTTTGTTGTATTTTTTACTTATTTTATTCATATCTTGCGATATTGAGGCATCTTGATGATAAAGGAAGTACTTAGAAATTTCGGTATGCATGATGCCGACGGTCGAGTTTATTACGAGTTAGGATAAAATGACGTACACAGCTGCGCAGTTTTTATTAATTTTGGCAACTTAAAAGGTACTTTTATTACTTGTCGTTATTGAGAGTGGGTGTAATGCTCTATATAGAGTGTATCATTGTATAGAAGACAAGCTAAACCAACCAAAGCAAACTGACTTGGAGGCTTAAGGGAGTTTGTCGTTAAATCGAGTGACGTTACATGGAGTTTACACTGTATTTTTTATTTACTTTATAATAGATCAAATTTAATCAATGTAGACTTGGGATTTTTTTCAATTATTTATTTTATTTTAAAATGTTTAAATAATCGAGTATTGTCATAGCTCTGTATGTAAACAAAAGTGATTCATCAATGTCAACATTGTGTGCTATTATGGAAGTAGAATACTTAGGAACGTGAGTTGCCTACTAAAAAAGGTAATTTTGCAAAAGTTCCTAAATTATTTGGACGATGTTTTGTTACACCATATTGTGAGGGTAGATAGACTCCGATTAATGAAAGCAAAGATTGAAAAATCGCGGCTTTAAAAAATTTCAGTATGGCAACTCTAAATTACCATAGAGTATTTATACAATACGTGAACAATGTTGTTTTTCTTTGAATTGACTGTCATTCTTCTGTTGCTTTTTCTTGAATTTGGAAATATTAATGGTCTTTTTCTTGTTTTAATCCTAAAATACAAACCAAATCATAGTGCTCTCGCAACATATCTGTGAAAAAAGAGCGTTGCTGTGTTCGCTTCGGTGTTGCCAATCTACGAATAATCAGCAAGACATTTGAATATAGCACTTCAATCTAAGATAATCATATGCTATAAGGCTGGGGTCCATCTGGGAATAGTGTTATAGTTATTGACTGTGGCCAAATGCGTTTTATTTATAGCGTTAAATACAACGCCGTAAACGAATAAACATTTTTTTAGAACTGGCAGCCCTAATTTGTATGAAATTTCAACATGGCGGCTGTAGTTCCATTTGTCACTATTTCATAAATAAGTTGGGCGGGCTACAACAATAATGACGACAATGTTTTGATACCATGACATTGACATTTGTATTAGTGTTGCCATATAAAAAAAATCGAAAAATTCGGGTGTCTATTTTCATTAGACAAAACTAGGAGCTTTTCTGAGTCACGTCTTTTTACAGGCCTTTTGTCCTTCAGTGTTCTACTTTCATGGTACTATTAAAATTGTAAAATTCCGACCGGCGACAGATTTTTACAAAAATTAAATTAAAACACAAATTGAAGCGAAAAAATCCTCTCCGTGTCGGATAACGCATTTATTTAATTCTTTTTGAAATATACTCATGTTTTGTAGGAAAAGAAACAAATTTTAAAGGAGTTCTTGAATATTTTAAAAGAAAAAGTTTTTTGAATTTTCTCTCATAGTGAAAATCAGATTTAAGTTTGTGGTTTTTTTTAACTAGTCTTGCTTTAACAACACCTGTGTTGTAAATACCGGCATAAATTTCGTAAACCAACTTACCGTTTACTCTGGTCTGGGTGTTTAGGATTGGCTCCATAATTGTTCGTTGTATATTTCTCATAAGCATATCTTGCTTAGCATATATAATGTGTAAATTATTCTATAAATTTCAAAAAAATAGAATAGAAATAATAGTTTTTTAGTTTTTCTAATTTTTGGTTGCAATTAAGTCTTTTGCATTGTAAAAAATTACGTTCTTTATCCATTTTTTTTATTTACCCTAAATCAGCAAGATTATTTATATTAAATGCTTTTAAAGTTTTTTATTTATGGCTTGTTTATCAGTACTTTTACGTAAATCATTATAGTAAAATTCATGGACGAATATTATTATTTCTTTTTCTAAAAAACATGAATAAATATTATTATTTATAATGAAATCTATTTTAAAATACCGTGAAGTGTAGTTTGTTTTATTTCTTTTAATTTAAAATAATTACAAAAATAGGCAGATTGCATTAAACTTGGTATTGTAACGTATTTAAGATATTTTTTTTAATTATTATTATTTTTTTCTCTCGGGGTGTATGGAAATCTTGTATAAATTAGAATTTTTTATTATTATTAATTATATAATTAATTATATAGAGATTTTTTTGGAGCGGTAGAGTTATAAGTTATTTTCAAGGGGCGTTGTTGCTCTGACGGTAATTATTTTTGCAAATTGGGTTCATTTAGTGAGGGTATTTTTGAAGATTTTTATCGGCGTAGTGGATTGAACTGTAATACCTCAAAATTAGATTTTTGTAACGTCATAAATTGAAGATGATGTTTTGTATTTGAAATTAGAATTTGTAAATATTTAAACGTAAATTCGAGTGATTTTTTTTAAATTATTATTATTATTTCTAATAAAGTAGTTTCATGTCAAGAATTAAATATACTTTTTAAACATTAAAATAAATTTGATAACGTGTAAATAGAAATGCATGAGTATTTCATGTGTTTTTGTTTTTTTTTTCTAAGTAGTTGATCTCTTAAAGTAAAATAAAAAACAATTAGTGATGTAGCATGATCCTTTATAGTCGACTATACACGACATAAATAATCGATTGTGTTTAGTCACAAATTTTGTGGGATCTACAGACGATGTGATTTGTTCAGCCTGATTAATTATATCAGACTACGCCTAAATTAAAAACAAAATGCTGTAATAGATATATGAGTATAAAACTAAAAGCACGTCAGGGGAGACTGGGAATTTAAAAAAAAAACTCCTTTATTAAAACCCTTATGGTTGCTCCAAGCTAAAGATGCTACGCAGCATTAAACCGTCTGCTGTCCTACGATTTGTTACTAACCGTCATCTTGCATAAGGTTAACTATAAAAATATAGACCATAGACAATTAGGTATTTGTTTAATCATAAATCATGTCGTTTGTAGATGCCTTATAGCGAAAATATACAAGAAAAAATACACTAAACGGACCCAAACATTGTAAAAAAACAGCAAATGTTTAAGAAAAGATAACTTAGATATTAAGTATAAAAAAAACTTAGTGTTAAACCATAGAGTGGTAACAATGCAAAAACAAACTTTTTTAAAAGTTATATATTTGATTAATTTAAAATTGGTTAATAATTTGTAAGTGAATAATTAAAAAAAATAATATGTGTAGTGTGACGTTGTATGATTTTAAGGTGTTTTCTTTTAATTCTTAATTTGATGTGCAAGCTTTTTATACCGAGATGTCCTCTATACTTTAAAAAAATATTGTCTATGGCTCAAAGAAATGACGAGGCTGTATTGTAATGAAATCCTTGCCTGTTTTAATAAAGTGTAAAGAACATGTATACTATTTATTGTCTATGATCTTGATTGTCAACGCAATATGAAAATTCATATTTAAGTTCTCCGTAGGTGATGAAATACTTGTCAGTGTTACAGCTTGTTGCTTTATTACTCTAAAATTTCAAAAGATAAAAACGGATCTGACCTGTAATAATACTATGAGACGGGCTGCTGTCATTTTTATGCCTGTTTGATCGGCGCCATTTTAGCGTTGATAGTCAATGCACGGACTGCGAGAGTCCCGGTAGAAGAAGTCCCGGTTAACTAATAAGTTACTTATGTCAGGATCGATGTTGAGACAGAAATATGCTTGTCATTTATCTTGGTCTAGTGCTTATTCGGTGATCCAAGTGAGCGCTCCTTTCTAGTATAATTCGGGCACTGAACTAGTTCACCTTATCAGTAGGTACTAATAGGTCATTGGAATTTTTTGATCTTTGTTAGCAATCGAATCATGGTCCCTAATAGTTCATCGTTCATGAACTATATAAAACTGTCGGATCTCTGATTGGCACTCTGAGCGCTGACCAAGTGAACTAATAGGCCGATTAACGTGAAATAACTGTGAAACATTTCTTTTAGTAGTGTAGGGAATAGGTTCATAAATAATTCGTCGTGAACATTACATAAGACTGTCAGATCTCTGATTGACAAGCTAAGCGCTGACCAAGTGAACTAATGAACCGACTAACGTTTGCTAACGTGAAACTAACTATGAAACCTTGAATGTGAAACATTTCTTTTGCTACAGTGTAGGGAATAGATTCCTAATAGTTCA
The DNA here is from genome assembly GCA_019925095.2 of Dendrolimus kikuchii. Taxonomy (NCBI): domain Eukaryota; kingdom Metazoa; phylum Arthropoda; class Insecta; order Lepidoptera; family Lasiocampidae; genus Dendrolimus; species Dendrolimus kikuchii. Next base: position 9,427,329 of record CM034415.1, read on the forward strand.
CCATTCATGAACTACATAAGACTGTCGGTTCTCTGAATGACACTCTGAGCGCTGACCGAGTGAACTAATGGAGCGATTAACGTTTGCTAACGTGAAACTAACTGTGAAATATTACTTTTAGTATAGTGTAGGGAATAGGTTCCTAATAGTTCATCTTTCATGAAGTACATAAGACTCGGGTCTCTGATTGGCACGCTGAGCGCTGACCGAGTGAACTAATGGACCGATTGACGTTTGCTAACGTGAAACTAACTGTGAAATATTACTTTTAGTATAGTGTAGGGAATAGGTTCCTAATAGTTCATCTTTCATGAAGTACATAAGACTCGGGTCTCTGATTGGCACGCTGAGCGCTGACCAAGTGAACTAATGGACCGATCAACGTTTGTTCGTTCATAAACTACACAAGACTGTCGGATCTCTGACTGGCACGCTGAGCGCTGACCGAGTGAACCAAAACACCGATTGACGTTTGGCAATGTGAATCATTTCTCTTAGTACTATGTGAGGAATCGATTCCTAATAGTTCATTGTCTATGAACTACACTATACATACACACATATTGCAGCAGCCAGTTCAGGTGTGATCGAGCCTTTACCGCCTCTACATCATAAACGACATGTGGACCTAATTACATTTTTTTGTTGCAAAAATTATTTTAAACTATTATTTGATTCATTAGGGTCTAATCTAATTAAAACTGAAAGTCTTAAAACAAAATAATAGCTTAAAAAATGTTTTGCATAAAAAATATATGCTTCTGTCTGTACATTGCTTACGATAAAATGGCGGTAAAGGCTCGTTTACAATAGAGAACATGTCGGTATAAATGGTTCTATATTATTTCCGTGATAGGAATTCAAAACACTGCCTATTTTTTGTGGAATAATCCTTCTTAACATTTTGGTTAGTCTGAGACATTTCATTATTTGGTATGAAACTAATCAATTAAAAAAAAAACTGGCATAAAGTGCAGCGTTATCTCTAATTTTTGGACAGATGGCGTTTGTATGCTATGCTATCTATAGTTGTAAAAGTGTAGTCTTTTGTGGAAGAATCCATTGTTTGCATTTGTTTGTTTGTTCGGGATTCACGTAGAAATCACTAGGCCGATTTCGATGCGGTTTTCCTTGAGCGATAATAAATTCCCGGACTTGAAAGTCTGCGGTACTTTATATCCCGAGAGTCCTACGGGAATTTTCTTGGGGGAGTTTTAAAGTGTCCAGTTAGGAACAACATGAACCCGATGCGAAATTTTCAATGATCGAATTAATCTTTAGTACAACCATTTTAATTGTGTATGCCTTTAGTAACGTGAATTTCTCCCAAGTTTTTGCGGGAATTTTTGGGATTCATGTATTTTCATACTAAAAATCCAATTACCCCGCTGAAAATAGCATTCGACTCTATATTTAGCAAAATAACTGTAATCTTTGTTACCTGTCCAACATGGACAAAGTCGCGGGCAAATATTTCTATATTTGTTTACAGTATATTTATCCGTGCAGGAACGGAGAAAGAATACAATTTCCTGCGGCCGGGCGGCCTGTCGTAAGAGGCGACTTAACAACCCACAGCCAGGTGGTAGGGCATTTGCCCGACTGGATGGCTACCACCCCTGGTCTAGAGTATGTCGCCATAACAACCTTGAGTTGTGTTCCGGCTTTAGTGACCAGGTTCCAGTCTCCCTTAAGAGAGCAGCAGCGCATTTGTAGCACCTTTGGTGTTGCAAATGTCCATAGGCGATGGTAACCACTTTTCATCAAGTGGGCCGTCTGCCTGTCTGCTGAACTCATGCAATAAAAAAAAAAAAAAAAAAACAAGACGTTACAGGTGTGATTGGTTTGATTAATGATTTCCGAAAATTACAAAAATGGCTAGCATGTATTGTGATATCCTTATAACGCGGTAGCTATCCTATTTTGCGGGATGAAAGGTATCCCATGTTCATACCCGCTATGAGACGTATGTATATATCAAATTATTTGACATAAGGCCGCAAAGGAATTCTAGCGTACTATTTTCCCACTGTAATACAAATATTGATATTTGTAAAAAAAACCACTGAAAGTAGGTCGTGTTTTGCCGTTTATGTAAGGTTTGTTTGTGTGGATACGCTTATTTTAATGTTCTACTGTATTTTATTTTTATTTACCACAATGACAGGCGAAGGGCCTTAGTTCATACAGCCTTGTCAGATTTTGTAATCATATGTCTGAAGTTAACATTTGTAGTTTGATTGATTGACATCAAGGCTGCGTTCCATCGTTACAATCGTAAACCCAAGTGGGTGGAGCGGTTTTTCGACCGCATCTCTTGAAATGGGTCGTTGTGTGATCGAAAATGATGACGTCATTAGTGACGTTTTCGCCACGACTACAACGACCGCGGTCGCCTTGTGGAACGGCCAACGGAGCATTTTGGGCGTTGTGATATACTAATAGAACGCGCTGTAAGTTATTAGACATATATAAAATATCTTTATTAAGCCTTTTAAGGAAAAAGAAAGTACAAAAGACAAGAATAAAAACACATTTTAGAGGCCAAAAACACTATACAAAATGTTGTCTCTGACTCTCAAACTAGGTATGATTACCTGTAATATCAGCCATTCAGAGGTTCCTCGCGCCAATTGCTAGTGGTAAAATAAGTTACAAAAAAGTTTTTTTTTTTAAATACAAGCTTTTAAGATTCTGGATATCATGTAGCAGCAGAGTGCTAGCCAAGACGAGTCAAACAAGCCCAAACACGACAGGTCTATCTTGTTTAGTACAAGAGTTCCTATGGCCACCTTCCGATTCCATCATCAGATCAACTCCATGGTACCATATTAATGCATTGTCACGCGATATACATATGCGTGCAAAATTTCAGCTCAATAGGAAACCGGGAAGTTGGTCAAATTTAACTTGCAAGATTCCTCCCGAACTTACATGCACAGGTACATCCATTGCAAGTTAAGTAAAAGCTTGTAACTTGTAAAAATAACTTCGTTTTCGACTGCAGCGACATTTATCGCTATATTCGTCTATCCCCATCCCACGGAAATGACGTCATTTATCGGGATAAAAAGCATCCTAAATGCTGGCCTAGGATGTAATCTATCACTGTGTTAAAACCGTTCAGTAGTTTGCATGTGATCAGACAGAACAATTCTAATACTTGTATGTTCAAAATCTGCTGGTGCGAGCCCTCCTGACTTTTTCTTTGCTTCATTTAATTGTACAAATGGTATTTTCTTAAGTTTTCGCGACTAGCAGACGCGCCCATAGAGTAAATAATAACCAAAAACAATAATTCAAATGAACGAGTTGGTCTAACAACTAACATTACTCATTGACACTTGACATCTTTGCCTTCCGTGACCACTGCTATGAAAAGTGGCCGAAACGTCGCAATAAAGATCAAATAAAATTCCGCACTTAAAACCGTTGAAACGTAGTTGTATTAATTAATTTTACAAACTCTAAAAATGCATTACATTATAACAATTATAATAAACGTATCTATACATTATAACCTAAAAAAACATTTGAACTGCGCACGATATAGTAAAATCTTATTTCTCATAGAAACAATATACCGTGCTCAGTTGTAATGTGTTTTATTTTAAAATAATTATTATAATTTTACGTCTTTTTATTTGATTTGTGAGTTAAATAAAGATGAATTATTTTTTTCTCGTCGATGTAATGTTTATACTTACATAAATAGTTATTATATATTAAGTGAGTTGTTTTATTTTACCTACTCCTCGTATTCCTAAAGTTACGATAGTAGACTATAGAAAAATAGAGCAGATATAAGGGAGCCACTTTCACGCATTTGTTTAAACTCTATGTAAAACATCTTGCAAGTGTCAACTTGTTTTATTTACGATATACAGATGTTAAAATAAAGTACAAAATTATACGGGTGCCACTTTTGCAAATTTGTCTCAATGCTAGCAACTCCAATACTGTGTCGAGTAATTGTGATACTAGTAATTTCTAGTATTATGTAAAACATCGAGCTAGTATCAATTTCTTTTATTTACGTTATACAGATGGTAAAATAAAGTAGAAAATATACGGGCACCACTTTTGCAAATTTGTCTCGACGCTAGCAACTCCAATACTGTGTCAAGAGTAATTGTGATACTAGTAATTTCTAGTATTATGTAAAACATCGAGCTAGTATCAATTTGTTTTATTTACGTTATACAGATGATAAAATAAAGTAGAAAATATACGGGCACCACTTTTGCAAATTTGTCTCGACGCTAGCAACTCCAATACTGTGTCAAGAGTAATTATGATACTAGTAATTTCTAGTATTATGTAAAACATCGAGCTAGTATCAATTTGTTTTATTTACGTTATACAGATGGTAAAATAAAGTAGAAAATATACGGGCACCACTTTTGCAAATTTGTCTCAACGCTAGCAACTCCAATACTGTGTCAAGAGTAATTATGATACTAGTAATTTCTAGTATTATGTAAAACATCGAGCTAGTATCAATTTGTTTTATTTACGATATACAGATGGTAAAATAAAGTAGAAAATAACACGGGCGCCACTTTTGCAAATTTGTCTCAATGCTAGCAACTCCAATACTGTGTCGAGTAATTGTGATACTAGTAATTTCTAGTATTATGTAAAACATCAAGCTAGTATCAATTTGTTTTATTTACGATATACAGATGGTAAAATAAAGTAGAAAATAACACGGGCGCCACTTTTGTAAATTTGTCTCAACGCTAGCAACTCCAATACTGTGGTGATACTAGTAATTTCTAGTAAGTATTACGTAAAACATCGTGCAAGTATCAAGTTGTATTATTTACGAGATACACATTTTGTCAACATAACTTATAATGTTTGATGATAATAACTATAACTTTGTTAGCAACAGCTTTAAGATCTTATGATAAATAACAGCACAATTATTTGATTAAAAGAAGTCATACGAACCATTACAAACTTGTCATTTCAGAGTTTCCTTAGTAAATATCGTCAAATTCTGTCGAAAATAGTTTTGCTTTAAATTACGCTAGACGTCCTTGGAAAACTTTAAAAATTACTGCTCGTGTGAAATTTATATATCTATATTTAGTTCTTTGTAGTGAATTTTAGACTTGGGTCAACATGTGTTTATTATTTAATGGAGCCATGGTTTTCAAGTCATGGTACCGCCATCTCTTGTTCAAACCACAATATAACATTCTTGATACATACATATTCCTTCTCTTTTTGTATAATAGTATGTAAATATATCTATCTCTGTCCCTCCCAATTTGGCCTTAGGACATAAAACGCGTCGCCATTTTGTCGTCGGATTCGTTTGTGGTGTTAAAAAGACAGACATGTAAGAAATAATATTTTTGGCAAGTGCAGTTAATTGTTGAAATAAACTAAATGGCGGCAGCCCTGAAAAAGTGATTGCTATTGGTTGAATGATTGGTTAAGGGGGTTTCGATTTTCTTGCATGTATGATAATATCTATTTCTGCAGCCAAGGCGGATTCTTAGTCGACGAGGGTTTGGGTGAGTTTATCTAATTAATGTATATATTTATTATTATTCGACAAACATTTACACAACAACTAAAGGCAATAAAATTATTCTTTTATCTTCAGCGGCTTCGTGTGTACGGAATATCCGGTGTTTTTTTTTAACTTTCGGATTCCGCACACACATTTTGAACCCCGCGCAAACTAGCGAATAAATGCGCTTCGTTTATATGTATATAATTCAAAGACAAACTGCAGATAAGATGGAATATTGAAAGAAGACAAAATAATTAGTTCATGTTTTAGATGTTATGACTTAAAAAAGTTCTCCAGTGGAACTTAGTTTGAATAAAAAATGTGAATCTGAATATTATTTTTCCATGATATATACCTAGTATACCGGGTAAAAGAGCACTGGCCTGCGTGTTTGGTAATCGCGTGACTTCGAGTAATAAATTCTAGCTATTGCCCAATCGATGTCAAAAAGGACGGCAGTATACAACAAAAGACTACTGTACCTTCACAGAAATTAATCCTAACAAGCTACACTATGTGTTGGTGTAACATTACAATATGACTGTGTTATTGGATAAGAATTACCCCTTAGAAATCGACTTTCATAAAATATAAGGCCCCCGGTATGAAAACTTTATGAGGAATAAAATAATATAAGCGTTCATTTCATATTTTTTTTATACAATTTATACTTTATTTCAATTTTTTTTATTTTTTTTATTGCAGGAGATCAGCATACAGGCAGACGGCCCACTTGATGGACAGCGGTTACCATCGCCTATGGACATTTGCAACACCATAGTTGCTACAAATGCGATGCTGCTCTCTTAAGGGTGACTGGAACCTGGTCACTAATGCCGGAATACAACTCAAGGTTGTTATGGCGACATACTTTAGACCAGGGGTGGTAGCCATCCAGTCGGGCAAATGCCGTACCACCTGGCTGTGGGTTGTTAAGTCGCCTCTTACGACAGGCCGCCCGGCCGCAGGAAATTGTATTTTTTCTCCGTTCCTGCACGGATAAAAGTCAATGAAATGAGATCTAAAAGAATATCCATTAGTGTAAGATACGTTTTATTAAAATAGAAGGTCTGGTAAGCGTAGCCGACGTGCACATTGTACACGTAAAGTACATACGTGCACAAATACACTGTATAGTACAGGTGGTCAACGCAAAATACATGACAAACAAAGACGAATAGAGTAACGGACGTAACGATTACATAGATGCATTTATTTATTTTTCAAAATAAGCCGAGTCGAATCTTGACTAGGGTAATTAATATTTTTTTTATCTAATGACGCCGTTTTTATTTTGACGCTAACGGTCTCTGTGGTTGAGCGGGTTAATCCTTTGCCGGCCTACCTTACTGCAACGCAGAGGCTCCGGGTTCGATTCCTGGTATAGTAAATTTCGGAAACGTATTTTCTCCGTTACTATGGTCTGGGTATCTGAGATCGGCCCCAGGGTAGTCCGTTATATATTACCCATAACATAAGCGTAACTTGCTTAATTTGTGGATATACAATATGTGTGTTTGTCTGCCGATTACTATTATATTATTATTATATTGTATATCTCTCAAGACCACGGGCCATACAAATAGCCCGGACTTTTGGAGGGCTTGCGTGGGGCCATGGGAAGACCAACACATCGAGGCCCCTTGACAAATTTAATGTAAATGTGGCGTGACACATATTATTATTTTCATCAGAATCGGTCCCGAGATACCATCCATTATTTTTCGCTAGTTTATATAGCTTAGGATCTGGCTTTGGAGGCCAAATCCTAAACTATACGAACTTGCGAAACAAACGGACATGAAAAATTCACTCTGTATAGATAAATGAGTCTCTTCTGCATAAACCAGCTCGATAAAGCAGATAATCGGCGAAATGTTCGGATATGATATTATTTTTTACGATACACGCTCGCGACGGTACCAAGTACGGCTTGTTAACTATACAGGCTGATGTATTGCAAATACTAATTCATACTCAAGGTTTTATTCAAACCAAGTGCCAAAAAGAATCTTTCGGTAGTCCCGAGTCCTGGTCAGTGGTGTAGCGAGGGGAGGGGGGCATCATGTCCCGGGCGCTACTGACAAAGGGGCGCCAAATGGTTTTTTTTTATTGATATTGATATGATTGATATGCCCGGGCGTACATACATAGGCCACTTATAACTAAGTCTATACATACCAGTTAAAACAGGCGCCAAATAGTTATATATAATATGGTTTTCGAACTTACGCTAAAAAGGTGTTGTGCCGCGGGTGCGAGTTAAGCTCGCTACGCCACTGGTCCTGGTACTTACTTTGAACAACGGATTAGTATAGTATAGAGGTAACGTAGTCAATTCTAGGTAACTTATCCATAGAAGACGATGATCTAGTCTTAGTGTTCTGCTTATAGTCTTGAGGGTATACAGGTAGAATACAATATAACTAATATAATTGATTAGGTAATGTTAAGGTTTCTTTTTTGTATTTTTATAGTCAATTGAATTTATTTCCATAAAGTGCTTGATGGGCATATAAATCTATTATTATACAAAAATACAGCTATTGATATATAAAAACAACAGAACAAATTATACATTGTGGAGATGTATACCTACTATATCTAAGGAGTAGAAATTTTACTTTATGTATGAAAAAAATCTTCACTTGAACTTAGTTTGAATAAAAACTTGAATTTATAGCAGCCTGTATACGCTATGATTTGTTTACTCCAAAAACTACTTACTTCAAATGTCAAATGAAAATTTGCATGCAGTTGTATCTTACACTTACCAAGGAGAAGTGCCATCTGGTGGCCAAGTAAGTTACTATTTCGTTATAATCTGTCTTTCTAAGTTCCTTCAACTCCACATATTCCATTGAATAAATGTCACCTAGAGCTTAAGAACGATCAGTTTTCAAAATATTAAATTTGATTTTATACTTATTGCCTGCGTATGTAGTTGAGTAGGCTAAGCCTCCGGGTTCGACTCCTGGCATGGTAAAATTCGGAAACTAATTTTTCGTTCTTTACTACGGTCTGGGTGTCTCGGATCGGCCCTAGAGTGTTCCGTTACTTAATATCCATACACAATAGTAAGTCGCTTATCTCGAAGATATACAATCTCTGTGTAAAACCGACATACAAGCCGTTTAAACGTTCAGTGCGTTACAATCTTCAAAGAACTTTCATTTAATACGTTTGAGATCTATTATAACTCACAATCGTCCGTGCTCTACTTCGTAGGAGACCTAATCAGCCCCATTAAAACGATTTTGAAAAAAGGCGAAACTTTCAAGCGGTAAGCTTATGAGTGTAATTGTATATACTTGATTTTGTTGTCAGAAAGGACGTGACAATATTCAATTAATTACATTGAATTACTTATTCAACTTTATGTTTACATGGATCACTTCGGTTGATTTATCTCGGGGATTCCCAAAGTGGTCTATATGGGCCCCCTGGGGTCGGAATTAGTTTCTCAGGGGTCAACGAGGCCTAAAAATCAAACCCTATTAATTAACTCAAGTTCTTACTCGAAACTTTCAAGATACTGTATATGTAGTTGTGTTCCGTGTACCAACTCGCTATAAGAATGACAAATATTTTAGTAGGAAATGTCTTTATTATATACTTTTAAAAACTCACCAAGACCATAAGCGTGCATAAATTCGTATATTTACTGAATTTCATCTCTTTTCCTTTAGTTATTTATTTATGAGAAAATAATGTCAAGTTTACTTACTTAACTAACTGCAAAGTTTTTAAATTGATAAGTAATTTGTATCGATACGCAAAAAACTAGAGACAGGATTTCTAAAGTGTTAGACTATTGGGGGGTCTGAGGTATCAGTTCATTTTGGTATAGGGGTCTTTTGTCCAATATGGTTTGGGAATCCCTGATTTATCTAAACTGATACGCCGAAATTAACCCTCTTATATCGGCTTTAAGCTTATATTACACGGTTCACCTCGGTCTTTCAATTGGAATGAAGCAACCAAAGTGATTGATGTAAACGAAAAATTGAATTATTCAATATTATTAAATGTCATCGATTCATACATTTTTGCACCTTTAAAGCAAATTAATTCAATTTGGTTGAACCGTGTGATATCAATTTTACGATGTTAACCGAAATGTTCTCAGATACGAGATTAATGTCCTGAAATGTCCTTGAGGATGCTCCATCATGGCCAGAAGCTATCTCGGACACCATATTCCGTTCGTTTCACTGGCGATGACTTGAAATATAAATCACTCGTAAGTATACAACTTACAAGCTTTTCCCGTGTAATATTTTTATATTTTTATAATAGCTAGGTTATATCTAACGATGCCCACTCCCACAGCGTGACGGCAGCAAGAAGGAAAGTAACGAGTGAAATGGGCAGCGCAAGTAACAAATGTTTAAACCCCTTTATACCTTGTTATTTATTACAAGATAATTTTTTGGATAAAATTGTAATTAAATTGTGTGTTTAGGTGATTTTTGATTTTGATTTTCTACTGTAATATCTATCTTAAAATGCGGCTTAAATTGTCTAGACATTTAAACACAATTAATTAATGTAATTTATTGCAAAAATCCTGTTTGTAATGTACGAAAATAATCTTTTAAGCAAAATAGCCATACATTTTATTTTATGTTTAAGGCTTGGCAACTAGGCCTTTAAGCCAGGCGCAGTTGTATTGTAGGCTACAATCTACACCATTCAATGGAGTTCTTGTGAAAACTCGAAAGTCCACATTTGGCTATATAGTTCACATTTTTCACAAAAACACATAATTACTACTCAAAAACTATCAATATCGTATAACTATTGTTCATTTTAGAGTCATTTTACACATTTTTGGAAAATAAAACTGCACAGAACAACGTCTCCTTACAATTCCCGCCAAAAACTCCACTAGCCATATACTATCCGTGTAAGCACAGATAAAAAAATATTAAATTTTACAACCGGCCGGCCTCTCGTAAGAAGCGACAAAACAACCCACAACCAGTTGGTAAGGAATTTGTACCGTCTTATGGCTTGTTCTAGATTTTGCCATCATAACTAACTTGAGTTGCGTTTCGGCATCAGTAGCCAGGTGTCAGTCCCACCTTGAGGCCGGCATCACATTAAATATGTAAATAAAAGCGTAAATGGCGAGAAGTGGGATGACGAAAGAATTAAAATCGTAATTCTATTCCAGGAGACATCAGAATCGAGTCTCCCGAACTATGCAGGCCCTCAATCTTACCCGGGACAAGACTCCGGCGCCCCGAGTCCTGACTCCTGCCATTTTCAACCAGCAGCGCAGAGATTCAAATTGAATGAGCAAAGTGAGCTAACAATAATAGCGATTTTTAAAATCAATTATTCACTCACTCACTCACCTCACTCACTTCACTCACTCACTCGTTTCACTCACTCACTCGTTTCACTCACTCACTTCATTTACTCACTTCACTCACTCTGCCCACTCAGTTGTCTCATATTATCTCATCAAGTACGTAGGTCCAGTCGACTCGCTCTGCGACTTGGTCAAGGCCATGCTGCAGAACAGCGGCAATTGGGGGGCTGCGGTTACTTTTTGCGAGACAGTAATGTCACTCAAGGAGGCCGCAGAACGAGACAGGGAGAGAAGTCCTGCAGCGCGTGCCAATGCGTCTTCTCGAGGTCGCCGGCCTTCAGCTGGCACCCGGAGAGGCAGGTACGCGCATTACTTCCCTCCCTGAGTTAGGTTCCGTTTACCGCGGGGGGCCTTTAGCTTGCTAGGAAGAGCAAAGGACCTTCTACCCCCGCACAACGAAGTGGGGTGTGTTCTCCCAGGGCACACTCCAGGCACTTTATTGCGCTGGATCGGCTGGGCGTAACTATGTTCTAAATCTCAGCCTTTCCAACACATTCAAAGCGCAGGGTCGTCAGGGAGGAGGGGGTTTTTAGTGGGTATTGGGGTTGCTCGCCCGTGCAGCAACGCTCGGAGTCTTCCACACTCTTCTGTGACGTCGATCGCGGACGGAGCGCTGCCAAGAGCATACTATTGCTGCAGAGTTATCGCCCCCGACCGACGCGTGTCGTTCCCCTAGCAACGACCCAGTTTGTGCGTAAATCGGTTAAGCATTTTCCCTCGCCTCAAAACAAAAAAAAAAAAAAAAAAAATAGCATCTAAAAATAAGAACCCTAGGAATGACAATCGTCCCATAAACAATAACTCTGAAAAGCTCCTAAACCCAACATGGTAAAAAAAGAGGAAATCGGGAGTCGATACGTTTTATATTTTCAAACACGTGTAGAATTTATGGAGGTATGATGCACTGTAAATTTTTAGTGTCTTATCATTGTTAGGATGTTTTTTTTTTCGTTTGTTATGAATTGCTTATTAGTTGGTGAGCTATTTGTATTTAAAAAATGCTTGAGATAGGTAGACATATACTTATGAAGCATCAGCATTCTCATCCAACGCGGAAACGCGACCAGAATTTTGAGTACGCTCCTCACTCCTCGCCGACGACAATTTGGAGTCAATTTTTTACTTATAGATATAGGTTATGTTGTAAATATAATTTTATTTAAAGTATGGTTTAGTTTATTTTTGTATTTAATTATATTTTTTAAGTTAGTTTTTGTTTAAAATACGAGAAATTTAAATACTTTGAATAAATTAGGCAATTACTTTGAATAAATTAGGGCAGTCATTGAGAGGGGTGCCAATAATGGTATAGTTTCCCCTATTTATTATAATATTGACATTAATTTTTTTATAGCTTACTCCAGCGTCGTTTTATGAAGTAAAATAATTTTTAGCTAGACGTGTTTCTGTGGAGCTTTTTGTCGTCTCTTTTCCTTGAACAAAGATTACACGTTGCGAAGCGGTGTACATAGAATAGAAAGTAGACATAATTTTTAACTTATATGTAGACCTTCAAAAATGTTTTCCATTGAAACTTAGTTTGAATAAAGACTTTGAATTTGAAAAATTTGAAAGAGCTTGCCTTTGAAACGGACGGACGATAATGTTAAAGCTGCAAGCTGTCACTGCAGAAGTAACTCTATTTCATATTTCAGGAATCAAACTTCTAACCTCAATCAATCAAATCGTCCAACAACGCGCTGATCTTGAATCTAATAGAATTACATTGTCAAATCTTCTAGAAGAATTAAAAAGGAAACTTAAGAGGAGAATAGAAGAATGTCATTTTGAGAAGAAGGAAAAAATGAAGGTAAATTTAGAAGAAGCAACAAACAATTTAGAGGCGATTATTTATTATATCCTAAGTTCTCGTAACGAACTCCGGTGCGTTCGACTTCTTATTCCAGAATAGGTTTCTTTTAGCCGGCTTCACTCTGAAACCTTGGAGCAAGGTTTACCTATTTTGTTCGTGCTAATACATTTATTAGGTATAATAATTTATGTATTTTGAAATGTATTATTGTATATATATGTCTATGTATTTAAGGATATATTTGTATATTTATTTCTTAAATTAGTTTGAGTATTTATGTATCTATTGCCTATTTCCTGCACCACCTACATCGCCTGATTCTAATTCCTTTCATTTAGGTTGTCTGGAAGAGATCGCTTTGAACGATAAGGCCGCCTATGGTATTGCCTAGAAAATATTGTAAATATGGTTGGTCTGTTTTTGTAATTGTAGGCATGGCAATATGCAACTGTTTCAGGCTCTGAAACAAGCAAATCTTCGACTTGAGAAGGAAAAGTTTGGGATCATGTCGGAAATAGAACATCTGAAGCGACATCTCGGAAAAGAGGAAGCACACCACATCCAGCATGCGAGGACTGCTGTGGCACAAGTAACATATTATTTTTATTAAATACGGCTTTGCATGATACATGTATCTAACCAATGTCAGCACTCTACAACATGAATCCAAACTGTAGACGCGACTTTCATCTAGTTCATAAATGCTTGAAAATTATTATTTTTTAAATTTAACACGTTAATATTTACACTGTCTCAATACACAAATCGAGTGTAGCCATATTTAAAAAAGAAATACACAAAATTGATGAACTTCATAATATCATAAAAAGTTTTGATACTTATAATTCGAAATTATTTTTATGTAGGTGCACTATAAAAATAACACTTATATCTCACAGGCTATACAAGGTGTAGTGACCAAAGTGCCACCGCCTGAGCATCTATTTAATAACTGTTCAGTGGCAGATCTTCCGAATGTCGTCAGCAGGAATGTTGCGAAGAACGCGCCATCGAGAGTTGTGAGTATTCTTTAGGACTCTGTAGCACTTTGCCAAAGGCGGAATCCTTATGCCATCCTTCTGTCTCTTTGTCATTCGTTTTGGAAGTTGTTAAAAGCATATTCCTTTCTTTAATTTTTAAATTACATAAATTTAAAGAAAAGTAGAACAATAAAAAAGTAGTAGGGCTTCCACATACTTTCAAAAAATTGATTTCAAAAATCCGTTGTACTCGTATAGTCGTTATTTTACTCTGGCTAGATACATAAATCGTGCAAAGTCATATTTAAAAAAAGACGTTTTCGTATATTTTTAGGCCGACAACAAGCTGGCTGCTGCGCGGTTGATGCGCAACATTGCAGAGCTGAGGCAACGTGTCGCTCAAGTAGAGGCGAGGCTTGCCAACGAACTGAAGGTATTAGAATAGTTAAAGAATGAGATTAATGACCGGTTCCTATATCTTACTCTTTATTCACTTGAATAACCATTGGGTTGAATTTTGACATTACTTATATAAAGATTGTTAAGATAATATAAGAATGGGCCATAAAGCGATGAATTATTAAACTATCAGTCACTGAATTAAGATCCTTAAAAACAATACATAAATAATCCATCAGTGCATTTCCAGCGTAAGCGGCAGGCTGAGCTCGACATTATTCGACTGAGGAAAGAGTTGTCGGCGACTAAAAGTTGCGTCGCCTCGCTGAGACTTGCTCCGCCGCCGCTCAGGAAGCAATGCTCGAAATTTGTTTAAGCTTTTTCTTAATAATCAAATATGTGGCGACAGAAGAAAATAATTATTTTAAATTAGACGCCATATTATTATAGTAACAGATTTTATTGGAAATAAATTATTTATTAATTTAAAATAAAGGATATGAATTATATATACTATGTATTTTTATTTTATTTGCCGAAACCAAAATTTACTATTTCTTTTCGATTTTAGAGACAGGAGAGGAAATACCATATAAAATATAAGAAATAAAATATAATAAAAAAATATGGAATCGGAGAATCGAATAGCCCACAGACTACCATTGTCTACTATAGGATACTCACAACGCCCAAAATGCTTCGTAAGACGTTCCACATGGCAACCACGGTCGTTATTGTCGTGGCGAAAACGTCATTAATGACGTCATCATTTTCGATCACACAGCACTCATAACGACCCATGTCAAAAGCTGGATCAAAGTGGGCGTTGACCATTAATGACTATAGGGGTCGTTGAGCATTAATTCTCTCTATCGATTAACATTGAAACAAGCGCGATTTTCAAATCAAGCAATAACATTTGTGTATTTCGTCGTTTATGACATCAACGCTGCATAGTCCGTTCCACTACGGTTTATGATTGTAACGTCCACAAGCAAGTGGAATGGGTAAAATCGCAGTCGTGAACGTGGTCGTTGTGATCCTCATGTGGAACATAGCGAAAGTGATACTGCGTATGAAGAGCTCTAGCTGCGAGTTCATTCGTATAAGTTTTTTCAAACCTTCAATTTAACGAATTTGCAACATTACGACCTGGCCACAGACTTGTCGTTATAAGCTGAAGTCGACGCACGACAAAACGAAAGTATGGAGGTGCAAAACATGCCACGACTCAACACGTTCAGTCTCAATTTTCATGGCGTCCCGTCGTTTAGCTCAAGGTCGAGGCCAGACCGTTCTAGTTACATTTCGCTAAATAAATAATTATTCAAAACCCCGGCCATAAACTTTAAAAAAAATGTTCTTATTTACTGACTTATTGACAATTTGACACTGACAATTGGCACTAATGAAACATTTGTCTTCTTTTTAGTTTCATTGATTCACCGTTCACGTCTTATTGTATTTCAATATAGGTACGTGTTTATCAACAGTTTTATTTATTTTAATCTAAGAAAATTAAACTCATACAAAGAAAAACCAATGTTTAAGCGAAGTTCATAATTATAATTCAAATAACCTTGTACAAACATGGGGAAAGCTGAGAAAGGTACTCCCAAATATATCGCGAACAAAATAAAAGCAAAGGGTCTCCAGAAGTTAAGATGGTACTGCCAGATGTGCCAGAAGCAATGTAGAGACGAAAATGGGTTCAAATGCCACACGATGTCCGAATCCCACCAGCGGCAGTTGCTGTTATTCGCTGACAACGCTTCAAAGTATATTGATGAGTTCTCTAAAGAATTTGCTGATGGTTACCTCGAGTTGTTGCGTCGCCAGTTCGGTACAAAACGTGTTAACGCTAATAAGGTTTACCAGGACTATATCTCTAATCGGTGAGTTCTAGATTGATAGATAAAATATTTTTCCGGTACTTATAAAATTATTCTATGCTGCATTACATTTAAATGATGGTTACAAATCTGTAGTAACACTCGCTGACATGAAGATTAGTATTCCTCCGCTCCGCCCATTACTTAAAATAAAGGCGCCCTATATCTATACCCCACCTTGTTTTAATATAACAAATTACTTGTACGTAATTAATAAAATAACTGTATAAATACAGTAATGATAATAGTATGAGCCTATAAATACACCATATCCCTATCTTTTATGTAAGTAGACTGGACAGTATTCACTCATTGGTAATCTCGATTATGCTGTGTGGGACCCAAAGTATTACGTACCTATTGAGTGGTGTAAGACTATACGCTCTAGTTTCAAGATAATAGTTATAAATAAATAATTGGCAAACAAACATATATATTGTATATCTCCAAATTAAGCAAGTTACGCTTGTGTTATGGATAATATAACAACATACTACCCTGGGGCAGATCCCAGACACCCAGACCATTGTAAATAATGGAAAAAATACATTTCCGAAATTTACTATAGCAGGAATCGAACCCTTAGCCTCTGCGTTGCAGTGAGGTAGGCCGGCAAAGGCTTAGTCCGCTTAAACACAGAGGCCATCAAATAGTTATAACTCTATTTGCTTTATACCAAAATAATTATGATCATAAGGAAACATACCCGTGCTACGTGATCTATTTTTTATTTTACAATTTTTAAACAACAAACTAGAGCTATGTTCCACAAGAGCGTCACGACTACCACATTTACAACTACAATTTTTCCTGTTCCACTTGCTTGCGGGGAGTTACAATCATAAACTCTAGTGGAAGAGATTATGGAGCATTGATGTCATTAACTATGAAATACATAAATGTTATTGGTTGATTTGAAAATTACCTCTTTTTCAATGTCAATTTATAGAGAGAATTCTCTGTGGTCAACACCCACTTCGACCCAGCTCCTGACATGGGTAATTGTGAGCGCTGTATCATCAAATATAATGATGTCATTAGTGACATTGTCACCACGAGCATAGAGACCATGGTCACCATGTGGAATGGCAAACATAGCATTTTGGCCGTTCCGAGATGCTAAAATAAAGAGCCCTAAGTAATTCATAATTATATTAAACAATTTCTTGAAGACAAAGTATAAAAATAATAATGTGGAGCCTTTAAAAGATGCTGTGTGGCATATCTGAATATAGCTCGAAAGTGAGATTTCCCTAGAGGATATTGATTATATGATGAAAACCTAAGACCCACCCAATCCCTGCCCCTGGAACAAATTCTTTTGGCGTTTTATTTGATTTACCTCATTAATTTTGACAACATTATTTATTCATTTATGTTTAATTATATTTGTACTTGACATATGCATAACACTTGAACCACTTAATCAGTTTTCTTATCTAATGTGCATATTGTTACAATTACCACATGCTAACAGTGGTGAAGGAAGACATGGTGATGCAACCTGCACATTGAGATAACCGATGTGTCAAATCTGCCAAGCCGCCTTGGACAAGCTTGGGGAGTATACTGTCCGTTACCCCTATAATAAGATGCCTGAGCCCAGCAGTGGGACATTTATGGCTGATGTTATATTATATATAATATTGACATTAATTAATTAAATTATTATTATTTTGATGACATTTGAATTGTAAATGCTGTGCACCTATAATGGGTCCACACATCAGAACTTTTATATTAACCCTTAAGACAATTATTGATCACTATCTCGTAACATACCAATAAAATATACCCATTTCATACAAATCATACAACTCCTATATAAACAGAGTGAGACAACAACACAATTAACGATCACATGCACAAAAGCGATCTGCACTCTCATCGCGGACACATATGTGCTAATGGTGAGCTAAAGGGTTAAACAATTTGTAATGTAACATAATAATGTATGTGCTGTTGGTGTGCCTTAAATAAATAAAGCAAGCATGGTATTTTGAAAACCCTCCCCCCTTGAATGGGTCACGTAGTATGGATATGTTCCCTAATGTGATTATCATAACAGATGTAGTTCTACAGAATCATACTTAATCTGTGTTGCTAGGTTTATATACAAAATTTGACACATCATTAATTAAATCTAACATCAAAGATTTTTGCTAAAAATATTTTTAAACACTAGTAGTGCATTTGTCACTTATTACTAACTACTTGTAAATCAATATGAACAAGACTGTAAAGGTATTAACTCCATTTTCCTACTAAAAACATATTAATTTTTTTTTTAAATAACACATTGTTTTATAATCCTGTCACAAGAATGTGCGGGTTATATAATGAGATTGCAAGTACACATAGGTCTTAGATAGATGGAGATCTTAGATATATCTTAGATATTTTTAATTCCTCCTTCTATAAATTTAAATGTGAAATTCCGGCTATTATTTGCACCAATATTTCTGGCATAATTGCATAATAATTTTGTTACCTAGCAACCTTAAAACTAACATTATAGTAAGTCATACTAATAATATTAACCCCTAAATATCTTGTCAATGTATGGTACATTATGTGCTCACATGTTTAGAGATACGGCTTAGACCTAATAATTGATACATAATATGAAATATGTAACTTTTAGCTGTTTCTTGTTTTGTGTGTCAAATAAATAAATATTGAATATTTTTTCCGCAGAGACCATTTGCACATGAACGCAACCCAATGGGAGACATTAACAGAGTTTGTAAAGTGGCTCGGGAAGGAGAGCAAATGTGTTGTAGATGAAACAGAGAAGGGATGGTTTGTGACTTATATTGACCGGGACCCTGCCGCTGTGGCCGCACAGGAGGCGAAAGCCAAGAAGGAAAAGATGGACAAAGATGACCAGGTGAGATATGCAACAAATGTTTTTGGAACTGTCGTCATCAGCCATTCGCAGTCCACTGCTGGACGTAGGCCTCCCCAAGACGGCGCCACTCATCCCTGCCCTCTGAATTCCTCATCCAGCGCCTAACGGCGACCTTGCACAGGTCGTCGGTCCTTCGGGCTGGAGGGCGTCCAACACTATGTTTACTGAGACGTGGTCTCGACTCCAGGTCTAGTCTGCTCCATCGGCCATCGGTCCTGCGGCAAACATGACTGGCCCACTGCCATTTCAACTTGCTAATTTTGCGAGCTATGTCGGTTACCTTGTTTCTCTTACGGATATCCTCATTTCTGATTTTATCCATAAGAGAAACACCCAAAATAGCTCGCTCCATAGCCCGTTGAGCGACTTGGAACTTGTGGACCAATCCTACTGTCAGTGTCCATGTCTCGGTCCCATACGTCAGGACTGGCTTGGACTATCGCACATTACTAAACCAAAAACAGGTGTAACAGAAACGAAAAATGCTGACCACTGTGTATTATTATACAATTTCGAACTTTAATACAATGAAATAAGATCTAAAATACTATTCATTAGTGTAATACATGCTATTTTGAAAATAGTAGGTATTGTAACTGCCATTGTCATTACAATATAAAAAAAGCAAATTTTATATAATTAACGATTTTTAATGGACTTCCAAAAGGAGGTTCCCAATTCTCAAAAGTATATTTTTAATTTTGAGTTTTTACAATATTTATCATGTTTTGATAAAATTTGTATGTTTTTGTATCTCTATACATAGTCAAGTTTGGAATGAAGGGGACGTATACTATTAAAGAAATCTGATGTTTAATACAGAACTAATTCTGTATTAAATATCAGACAGACACTCGTGTCTTTTCTAAGCTAAGATTACATTTGGTCTTAAAGATATCTATATATATAAAAATCAATTGCTGTTCGTTAGTCTCACTAAAACTCGAGAATGGTTCGACTGATTTGGCTAATTTTGGTTTTGAATTATTTGTGGAAGTCCAGGGAAGGTTTAAAAGGTGAGTAAATATGAAAAAAATGCTTGGAATATAGTTAAAACAACAATTTCGCTTTCGCTTAGAAACTATTCCTGCCTGTCAAACGTTTGATGTTCGTCCCGTGACCCGTCTTTTAGAAATCAATTAAATTTAAAAGTCGTTCAGAAATCAAATTAAATTTATAACTTATTTTTTTCATTTTTTTTTTGTTTTGAATGTCCGACGTATGATGTTCGTCCCGTCGTTCAGAAATCAACCTTTTTTTTGTTTATTGATTCTGAGGCGGTACGAAGTTTGCCGGGTCAGCTAGTTGAATATAAAAATAAAAGTATAATCAGAAATTAACTTTGAATAACAACTCCTATGCTATCCGCTTGCCTGGGTGGTCACCGCCCTGGTTGCTCTTATCGACTAGCAATGAGTACATGTGTCAGCCAGTTAATTTGTCCCATACAAAATAAATTTGTACTAATACGGCTCAAAATTGGAAAATGTAAGACTTCACAATTTTTGTCCCGCTACTACTCACGCCTCAAACGTAAGAGGACTAATGGAAATGAGGCTCATGCTACAAGAGTACAATAATGCCTCTACGAATATTCACACGACAAAGAGGGACAACACATGTCATAGTACGATTATTAGTAAAATGAGGTGACCGAGGCTGATCACATCCGATTCTTAACGAACATTTCCGAACTAGAAGATTTTAATGGGACGAATGAGTCAATGCCGCTCGCCGCCTCACCGGCCTCGTCACTTCGAATGTACTGCCGCGGTACAAACGGTGCAAATGTCCTCGCCTCATTTGAAGTGGTACATTGTACTGGTTCAGTACAGAATGTCATGTTACTCTTACAAACTTATTTTAAAATCATGTCCTGCCCAACACTATTATCAATCAACGGATATGCCTCAGCATGCCGGCGTTATGGCTCAGCCTAGAAAAACATAAGTACATACAATTGTTGGTTTTCTTCAGTGATTTTCAAGTTTTCGATACTTATTAGCACTTTTTGGGACATTTTTGAAATTTTTAAGGACTTTTAGGATTTTTTAAGAGAACTTCGTTCCAATCAGGTGTTCAAAAGACACTTCATTAGTTTTTTTTAAAATATAAAGCTGACATATTGTTTCTAAAACAATATGTGAGCTTTAATTTTTTTGTTGAATTTATATGGTTACAGGAGCGAATGTTAGAATGAATTTATATGGTTACAAGACCAAATGTTAGAATCTTATACTAATATATAAAGCTGAAGAGTTTGTTTGTTTGGTTGAATATGCTAATCTCAGGAACTACTGGTCTGATTTGAAAAATTCTTTCAGTGTTAGATAGCTCATTTATCAAGGAAGGCTATATAAGCTATATATCATCACACTAAGACCAATAGGAGCGGAGCACCAATGAAGCATGTCTCAAAATTGGGGGTTTTTGTTTAACTTATTTTTTTTTACTATTCCACGCGGACGATGTCGCGGGCAGAAGCTAGTGAATTTGTATGGTTACAGGAGCGAATGCTAAAATTAATTTATATGGTTACAGGAGTGAATGTTAGAATGAATTTATATGGTTACAGGACCAAATGTTAGAATGAATTTATATGGTTACAGGACCAAATGCTGGAATGAATTTATATGGTTACAGGAGCAAATGTTAGAATGAATTTATATGGTTACAGGACCAAATGTTAGAATGAATTTATATGGTTACAGTAGCGAATGTTAGAATGAATTTATATGGTTACAGGACCAAATGCTGGAATGAATTTATATGGTTACAGGACCAAATGTTAGAATGAATTTATATGGTTACAGGACCAAATGTTAGAATGAATTTATATGGTTACAGGACCAAATGTTAGAATGAATTTATATGGTTACAGGACCAAATGTTAGAATGAATTTATATGGTTACAGGACCAAATGTTAGAATGAATTTATATGGTTACAGGACCAAATGCTGGAATGAATTTATATGGTTACAGGACCAAATGTTAGAATGAATTTATATGGTTACAGGACCAAATGTTAGAATGAATTTATATGGTTACAGGACCAAATGTTAGAATGAATTTATATGGTTACAGGACCAAATGTTAGAATGAATTTATATGGTTACAGGACCAAATGTTAGAATGAATTTATATGGTTACAGGACCAAATGTTAGAATGAATTTATATGGTTACAGGACCAAATGCTGGAATGAATTTATATGGTTACAGGACCAAATGTTAGAATGAATTTATATGGTTACAGGACCAAATGTTAGAATGAATTTATATGGTTACAGGACCAAATGTTAGAATGAATTTATATGGTTACAGGAGCGAATGTTAGAATTCATAAACAAACAAGTGGAGAGAGACAAGAAGAGTGGTTCCTCAACACAGGAGGCCACCTACTCAGAGTTCAAGAGAGAGAGCAGCCAAGAAAGAATCACCTTGAGTTTGAAGAGAAAAACTGATGGTAATTATTGCCACTTGGAGTTTTAGATAAATGTGCGGGGTGCGGTATAGTTATAGGGCGCATTTACTTATTATTTGAGATATAAAGTGAATTTTGGGTGGTTATAAAAAAAATAACCACCTTCTAACCTTATATTACTAAAGTTCGCATCTGTTCATAATAAATAAATGCGCCCTATAACTATACCCCACCCAAATTGTGGGATCTTCTTGGTTTTCACTTTTTATATTTGACTTGGTAAAGCCATGTTCTTTTTAATTCTCTTTCACCGGACGAACAAGGTTATCCGGCTTTCTATACCGTTTAGGGGTTTCCATGTTTTGTATTTTCTTTTCCACTTTTTTTATTTTTATTGCAGGAGATCAGCAGACAGGCAGACGGCCCACTTGATGGAAAGCGGTTACCATCGCCTATGGACATTTGCAACACGAAAGGTGCTACAAATGCGCTGCTGCTCTCTTAAGGGAAACTGGAATCTGGTCACTAATTCCGAAACACAACTCAAGGTTGTTATGGGGACATACTTTAGACCAGGGGTGGTAGCCATCCAGTCGGGCAAATGCACTACCACCTAGCTGTGGGTTGTTCTGTCGCCTGTTACGACAGGCCGCCCCAATGCAGGAAATTGTATTCTTTCTCCGTCCCTGCACTGATAAACTACTTATTTTCTTTTTCTGCTTTTTTATTTTGTTTCTTTATTAAGCTCTTATATCTATAACAATGGGTCCTTGTGCTAGTCTTACATCCTTCATTGTCTTAAACCTAGATGTTCTGTTCTTCCTATTTATACTATCCATCTTACATACATACATACATACATAACTTCACGCCAGTTCCCTTGCGGGGTAGGCACGAACAACAGAGTGCCATTTAGGCTTCCATCCATCTTATACATTTATTTGCTAGCTAAAGCCATGTTGGAATCATTACCTTGATTGATAAATAGAATATGAAATATAAAGAGGCACAATATTTAGCTAGACGTGTTGCTGGGGAGTTTCTTGCCGCTTCTTCTCCTTAACAGCATCAACACGTTGCGAAGCGGTGTACATAGAATAGGAAGTAAAAAATTAAATTTTAACTTACATGTATGACCTTCAAAAAGTGTTCTCCAGTGGAACTTATTTTGAATAAAAACTTTTGAATTTGAATTTGAAAAATTTGATTACAGGGGCCCAAATCAGCTGCTCAATGTATTGGCGTTGCATAGATATTATAAATTATGATTCTATTTTGATAATGTCAAAAATATTAGTAGTAATAGTATTCTACTAAATCCACAATATCCTCTCGATATCGTCGCAGCAGAACAATAGTAGCAAAAAAATGGTAATGATATTACCTGAAGCGTAGGAAGTCTTCAATGAAGTACCCTTTGGCTCGAAATGCGTATATTTTCAATAATTTGCGATTTTACAATAAATTTTCTTGCGTGTACAATTTTTGCTTGTCGTTCTCTTTGTGAATTTCGAATATTGGCGGTTGGCCGTAGATAATGAGCGTTTTCATAATAAAAGGTTAATATTGCGCGTACACACCGGCGCGTGCGTATTGGTTTCATGTCCGATTGCATCAGTGTGTATTATCCTTGGTTAATCGTGCCGCGACATACCCCCGGCCTTGGATGCTGCAGCATCCAAAATTTGACCCTCAGCACAGTCAGCACCTCCTCGCAGAAAAATGACATATTCTGGTCATTGTGCGCTTGATGAGTCCAGATGTCGTCCGAATCTCCACTACTCTCGTGGCGCCGTCTTCTGCGCCAGGTAATGTTTCCTCACGATGTTTGAAGTGCCACTTTAGTAGGTAGCATGTTAGTCTTGATAACAATTTGCGCATGTAGTTAGCAAATTTGTGGTGTTGCCCTCCACTTACTCCTCGTCTGCGTGTCTGCTCTCATCGCGTACAGAAATACTGCCATACCTGCTCCACTCGTTGATAACATGACAGACGATGCTCTGATGTGTCTCTGGCGTCAGCACACACAGGAGATGTCATGGTACGGCTAACGAGGAAGTAGGCAGGACTCAAGGGATGGAAATAGAGTGGTACAAAGGATAGGACACAAAACGGATAAGAGTTGAGGATGGCATCCACTTGTGTTAATAAAGTTCGCTTCTCAAAAGTCATGTTATGCGCGTTTCCATTTACACGGTGTAAATGGAGTTTATGAGACATGACTCCCGTTTCACACAGAACACCGAAATGAAACAAGTGTGAAAGATACCACAAGGTGAATATAATGTGTAGACTAGTGGCGTAGTCATGAATGTTAAATGAAAATTTAGAAAAGTTGTTCACAAATCCCACTAACATTCTAAATAATAGTTGAACAACAACAACAAAATGTCATCTGCGATTTACCTCGTCATAAACTAATGCGAGTTCATGTGAGTAAATATACATCAAGGGACAGATTGCCTACGAGTTAAAGAGCATTGCGCGTGTAACAATGCACGTAAACAGGCAAATGCACGTAGATAGGCAAGTTGAAGTTGACGTGAGGTACTTCAGTCACTCATTTAAATGATTATGAGTAGGACTCAATCCTATATAAGTAACGCACTGGTGCACTATCTATCTTGCAAAATGCAGTCGTATCAGCAGCCAACGCCTTCAATGCAACGTGAATATCAGCGCTTTGTAGAAATGTGCATAAGTCGTGAATGCTCGTATTGAAAGTGGAAATATGTACAAATGCTTACTACAAATTAAAGGGAAATAATTTTACGAAAATAACAACTAATTGGACTAAGCCACCTGAATAATTTTATTAAAATAAAAATTAAATTCGAAATTGTGTGTGATTGATTGTAATTAAATAGATATATTATATTGAAAGTTTATATGATGAATGGTGTGAATGAAAAGGTAATGTGTCATGTGTAGTTAGAAAATGAAATGCGAATTCTTCCAACTACAGCGTGAAGTTAAAATATTGACAAAATTATGTGATTGAATTTAATATTCTTCTGTTTTTTTTATAGATGGGTGCGCGAGTCCCTTTGTAAAGCAGCAGACTGTTGTTCTGCTTACGAACATGTCTATACCAAAGATTCTGTTGTCATTTTCAAGTGGAATGCGAATGCGGAATCCTCCGGCACTATTGCGTGTATTAGTGACAACGAAAGATCGTTCGCATCTCAGCTTGTCAGACAATGCGACCTGAACCTTTGGTAATTCCTAAGACTACTTGGACTGACATGACTGCTTACTGTTAGAACTATCGTTACATTGCGCGATGTTACATTGTATAGTGTCACTGCTGCGCATGGTAGAATGAACAGGACCTGACACTATCCAACCAAATAGTGTATTTTGTAAATATGGACCGTTTGGTAAACGTATCCTGCCTTCGATAAGTAGGTCCCAAAATCGATCTGCGCCTATTAATATGTCGATGTCTTGGGACTCTAAAAATTGTGGATTTGCCAACTGAATATTCTCAGGAAGCCTGAACTGTGTGCGTGGTATATTAACAGCTGGCAATGTCGATGTAATTTGCGGTAAAACGAAACAATTGATGCGCGTGGAGAAGGTGTTTATGCGTGATTTAATTTCTATATCACACGTTTGCGTACACTGTGATGCAGAATTACCTACTCCTCGAATTTCATGAGTGGACTGTAATAGTGGAATATCTAATAACCTGCATAAAGATTGCGTTATAAAACTACGTTGACTCCCATTGTCGAGAAGAGCGCGTACTACGTATTTATTATTATGTTTGTCTACTATCTCGATCAATGCGGTTGGTAACAAAACGGGTTCAATATTAGAATTGTGTGCGCATAAGTCGTTACTGTGAAATTTATTTAGATGTATAGATTGGTGTAACTTGCTACTCAAAGCAACGACGTCCACGGGGGCGGAGTGAGGCGCGAGGGAACAACCACCTGTGGATGCGCATTCGCACTGCGCATCCCCTGTGATTGCGCTGGCGCAGACCTCAGTTGACGACGGAAGCGTCGTTGTCGTGCTAGTGTCCTTGACCCTGTTACTATGAATTAGCGTGTTATGTTTATTATTGCATTTCCGACATGGGCCAGACCTACACTCGTTTAAAGTATGACCCGAGTGCAAGCAGTTTTACATAAGTTGTGATTAGCTATAACGTTTAGTTTTGCATCGAGATCTAAGTTTAAAAACTTTTGACATGCATACAGTGGATGTCTAGCGTTACAAATAATACATAACTTAGTATTGCGGGTCTGATTGTGCGGTTTATTGCTGGAAGCAGTGTGACAGTGGATTTTAGTGTTGTTGTGCGTATATGTATATTGTTTTGTGTTGTGTGCGTGAACAATATTTTTATTATGTGACACTGATAGTGTTTCTAGCATGTCAGCCCTGAGTTTTAAAAAATGCAATAAGTCGTCTACCTTAATAGTCGCCTTTGAGCCTCTCTGGTTTAGATGTGTGCATTTGTATTGTTCCCATTCGCGTTCTGTAGTCGAATCTAATTTTGAGGTTACAATATAAATAACTAATGTATCCCAGGAGTCTGTGGGCTCACCTAGGATCTTTAATGCGCGTAAATTCTTTAAAATGGTGTCTATGAGCGTTCGTATCAGACTAGGTGACTCTTTAGGCAAAGATTGGATATTAAATAAAGCTTTTACGTGATTGTGCACCAATAGACTGCTGTTATTATAACGATTGAGAAGTAGTTCCCATGCGACAGTGTAGTTGTTTAAAGTGAACTCCAGGGAGTCTATTACCAAGACTGCGCTGCCTGTCAATGATGATTTAAGGTAATGAAATTTCTGTATGTCACTTATATCTGTAGATTTGTGCACCAGAGACATAAATGTGTCCCTGAACTCCAGCCAATGCTCGTACGAACCGTCAAAGGTTGGCATGGTTATAGTCGGTAATTTAACCGATCTGTGAGCTTCACTACACCTAGAACTACTTTCGGCTATCTGTCCGTTGTTAATCATGTACTCAGCCTCAACCTGTGCGCTGTAGTAACTGCTTTCAAACGTTTCGCGTTCATTTAGCTGCTCATCTAAATCGTTTTCAGAGACAGACTCTTCGATTTGCGTTTGAATGCAGTTAAATTCAGCGAACAAGCTTGTGGCACCCTGAAGCCGTAGCTTTAAGTCTGTGCGTGATTTTGCAGGCAAAACATCATCACTAGTATGAAGTGTATTTAAATAGTTTGTGAACTTAGTGAATCTGCCTTTAATAATGCCTCGCTTTCTGACTAAAGCTCGTAAGTGATCTACGCAAATGGGATCATTGTCTAACGGTTTAGGGGACTTTGAACGTGATCTGCCACTAGGTACACTAATATTATCTGAATTCATTTCGGTGATTGTGAGAAACGGGAGTACTTACGTATACTGTGACCTTTGCGCGAATTCAGCAGCTGCCGGTGCAACCAAGCTGATGATCACCTTGTATTGCTGAAATTAGCAATAAACACAATATTAATACAAGTGAACGCGTAGGATTTGGAATAGTGTGGACGGCTGACCGTACCAGATATTCCTGCAGGATAGTTGCGTGCTTCTATTCTTCGCAGGCTCTGTATGTAGTCAGCAGCTCCAAAAGTCGCTGGCTTTCCTTGCGATGGAAGTCCAAATTTGGCGTTGAAGGATCATATGTAGCGTAGGAAGTCTTCAATGAAGTACCCTTTGGCTCGAAATGCGTATATTTTCAATAATTTGCGATTTTACAATAAATTTTCTTGCGTGTACAATTTTTGCTTGTCGTTCTCTTTGTGAATTTCGAATATTGGCGGTTGGCCGTAGATAATGAGCGTTTTCATAATAAAAGGTTAATATTGCGCGTACACACCGGCGCGTGCGTATTGGTTTCATGTCCGATTGCATCAGTGTGTATTATCCTTGGTTAATCGTGCCGCGACATTACCATTAGCAGAAATGGCGTTGGCCGAAATGAATATTGAAAAGCCACCAAAATTTTAAACATTTGTTTTTGCGAGATTTCACTAAAATTAATTATATTACATATAATCGAATACAATGCAAGAAAACTTAACTTATTTGTATTGTATTCTACTCATAGTCCCTCAAGACTATAAGTAGAATACTGAGCCAAGATCACCGTCTTCTATGGGTAAGGTGCCCAGAAGGCTGGCTACGTTTCCTCGCTGGATCGCCATACTGATCCGTTGGCCGAGGTAAGCACCAGCCCTCTGATCACCCGAAGAGATTTCACTTATAAATATTTATAAAGTTATAGCGGCGTGGCACGGGCACGCCTTTGGAATTAACAGAATACTGAAATCAGGCAAGATTGAGACGATTGTGTCCGTCATTTTGAGGAGATAATAATAGCAGAATTGGGCACCAGATCGAACAGGCTCAATCGCTGTGATGCCTTCAGCTATGGATGATTTGATAAATAAGCTTGCCGGAAACAAAGGCGAGAGAAGTGTATCTTTGATTTGAATTGTTTAACTTAGTTCCTAGGAGCATTATGTATAAGTAATAACTTATAATCAATACATAATTATTTTAATTCAATTCGAGCATTTTTTTGTTTCTTTTATAAAAAAAAGTGTGCGTCTCGGGACGCCCAACAGAAGTGATAAACTAATCTAAGTTGAACTAATTAATATTCTTAAAAATCTGGTCCCGACAAAAACAAAATCCACCTTCATAACTGAAACAAAACACATTTTATTACATGTCGGCATTTAAACTAGTTGTAATTCTTTTATGATCGCCTTCTTTTGTTTACTTATTTATTGGCATACGTTTCTAGAAAACAGCCCATTGTGTTATTGTACTCTTTTATGGCTGTTTGCAGCCGAGTCATTAGCCAGATGTGGCGGATTAAGTCGAATATGATACGGGTACATTGCATTTGTGCAGTATAAAACGATTGCCTGATGGAGGAGGGAGCGGCAGTCGAGCAAGAACCACAATTAAGGCGTGAAGTGTGTAAATTCGGGAATCTAATAGTGACGGACTTTGCGCGTTTTATTGAATTACGACCTTCTGCATTACGTTTGGATTTGTTGTGTTCGGTTATATTTGTACCTGTGTTATACGTGTTTATATAGTTCTAATAAACTCTATAGTAATTCTAACAGCATTTTAATTCGAGTTTTGCACTCGTAACAATATATTGAAACTGTTTAACTTGTGAGAAGCTTAGGTTATTACTTAAATTTTATGTATATGCCTGCCTACCGCTGCCGTATGCGTGAGAGAAAGGGAAGCCAGACAGACTGGCGCTGTAACGCGTTACGTAACGAAGCGGTTTACCCTACTATAAGAAGTTATCACTTCAAAAAAGCTTTACTCTTCCTTTGGGCTTAAGGCAAGCTACGCCACTGGTCCACACGAACACGTAACACAATACTATACTAATGTTGTGTCATAGTGTGTTCACATTTGTTGGATTTCAGAGAAGAAACCCGAATTGTCATCGTCGGCATTGAAATTGAAGAGTAAAGAGGAGTCTTCGGAGTCTTCTAGCAAGAAGCAGAAGACGGAGGATAGAAGCAAACAGTCTGCTCTAGATGAGATTATCAAGTTAGAGGAACGCGCCAAAGAGAAGGCAAACAGGTACGTGTAAGGACACAGCTGCCGACTCTGGGTCTTAGTGGTCGCCAGTGGTTGAAATTCGACCATAATTAATTAAAATTAGAAGTTTGAACATTATTAAGGTACTGTTGTCAAAGACTATACTTCTATAATCATAGATTTCGCCAAGGCTACGCTGTTAATTTGACTTTAACAATAAACAAAAGAGTTTATATGCGTGTGTGTGTTTCAAACGCATGGTAGTGTGTGTAATGTTTTTTTTAATGATTTAATTTATTTTATATGCATAATTAAAAAAAATATTAGCATTCGTCGCTTCTTCTCTATATCCCTATTAATATTATAAATGCGAAAGTTACTCTGTCTGTCTGCCTGTTCCGTTTTCACGGAAAAACTACTGGGCCGGTTTGGCTGAAACTCAGTATATATGTATATTTTCGATGCCGAGGATGAACATAGGATACTTTTTATCCCGAAAAATGGGATAGTTTCCGGGATAAAAATATATATGTGTCTTTCTGTTTGTTATGCTTTTACGGAAAAACGAATGAACCGATTTGGCTGAAATTCGGTATGTATTTAATTTTAATTGCGAGAGTGAACATGGGATACTTTTTATCCCGGATAATGGGATAGATTTATGTAAAAGTTATCCCAGAAAGTAGGATAGGTTTTTTTGCCATTTCCGTAATTTAGATTATTTTGGTCATGTTCGTCTTTTTGTCATCTTCGTCCTTGTTGTCCTTTGTGTCCTTTATGTCATTTATGTAGTTTTTATAAACGAGAAGAGTAGGACGGTTTAAAATAGAGACAAAGTTTATAGATATAAAAATTCATTGTCTATAAAAAATGCGATAGTAACTCGATATGTCTTCCTGTTAAGCTTTCACGGCAAACTACTAGGAATACTGGATCGGGTTTGCTGTAATTTTGTTTAAATGTAATTTTCATTACGAAAATGGACATAAATACTTTTTCAACACACTTGTTCATAAAGTGGCTCTATGGTCACCGCAATTAGGCACAGAATGACACCCATAATCAAACTGTGACTAAAAAACATTATAACTCACTAGTGAGTTATAGTTTTTTCCTTAAATTTTACTGGTTGAGTTGCTTTGTTCTTAAAAAGGTTTTTATTCAAAAAAAAGATCGTGTTCTATAGAACAAATAAATTAATGTTCCTATTGCTTGCTCATTTCATGCAACTTCTTATTTAAATAGATAATTTTAACTCGTACGTGTTTAATAAATAAAACATTCACTCATATATAACTTTTTTATTTACTAAATAAAATGTGTTTTTGTTGTTATTTTATTCACAAGTGTGTTGAAAAACGTCGTATGATACACGTGTGTATTGATGATTACCGTCCTCGGCTCTCTTAAGACCCTCGCCTACGGCTCGAGTCTCAATGGCGCCTCGGCGGTAATCACCAATGTTACACACTAGTACCATAATGTACTATTTTCATTCCGGGAGATGGGATAGTTTGCGATATAAAATGAAATAATATAAATTTGTTGTAAAATATAACCTGTATTAACGCCTGCTCTTTGAACAACAAGCACGCACTAGAGGTCGACTCTAGTAAACTATAAGTGTGCGAAATTTCATACTCCTCCGTCCACGCAATTTTCGTAAACAGGGGTACAAAGTTTCTACTTCACGTATTAAAATAATAATAAGTATATTGAACCGGTGGTTTGTTTGTTTAGAAGAGAGTACTGGCTAACAGAGGGCATCGTAGTGAAGATAGTAACAAAAGCTTTGGGTGACAAGTTTTATAAGAGGAAAGCTGTTGTTGAGAAAGTGGTAGACAAATACGGAGCTCAAGTTAAGCTGGTCGACCTACTCGATTTGTTCTCAAAATCGACTTCACTGTTAAATAAGTTTTAAACAATTATTTTTTCTTTTCAAATCGATTACTTACGATTTATTTACGTATAGTGTCCATGGTTTAATAGTCTGTGTTACATGATTCAAAGAACATCACTATTACGTCACCCACAAAAATAAAGTTCGAGGAGTTTTTGGCGGGAACCAGAAGGGGACATTGTGCTGTGCAGTTTTATTTTCTAAAAATGTGTAAAATTACTCTAAAATTTACAATAGTTGTAGGATATTGATAGTTTTTGAGTAGTAATTATGTGTTTTTTGAGAAATGTGAACTGTATAGTCAAATGTGGCCTTTCGTGTTTTCACAAGAACTCCGTTGAATGGTGTGGATTGTAGACTACAATACAACTGCGCCTGGCTTAAAGGCCTAGTTGCCAAGCCATAAACTTTAAAAAAAAAAGTACGACAATTATGTCATTTGTTTCATGTGGGCTTTTCTGTCAAGAAATATGTAACTTGATAGACGTGCAAACGTCAAAAGTAAAATAAACGCTTGGAAACAGTATAGTAATTAGTATGAATAATTACTGAAAGTGTTTGAAGGTTTTCTGGGATTCGACTACCTCTGTGGTTGAGTGGTCTAAAAGCCGTTGCCGGCCTAGCTCAATGCAACGCAGAAGTTCCGGGTTCCATTTCTCGTATGGTAGATTTCGGAAACAAAATTTCTCCGTTAATTACTACTGTTTTTTGAGAAATGTGAACTGTATAGTCAAATGTGGCCTTTCGTGTTTTCAAAGAACTCCGTTGAATGGTGTGGATTGTAGACTACAATACAACTGCGCCTAAAGGCCTAGTTGCCAAGCCATAAACTGGCTCGCTTTACTGTCAAGAAATATGTAACTTGATAGACCGTGCAAACGTCAAAAGTAAAATAAAGCGGTTAAGGCATGTGTCCTAATGTTATCTCGATGTGCAGGTGTCATCGAGATGTTTTCCTTCACAGTTAACATGTGGTAATTGTTTACAATATACACAAAGTCACTGTTACGACATCCCGTCATATTCCCGGAAAGCATCCCTTACCCGGTAACATTTACCTCTTCCACCTTAATTCGGCCGGTACTGACCAGAGGGCGCTGCGCACACACATGCATTTCACTGGCCGAGCCGAATCTTTCAATGGCTGCCTAGATATCGTCGCGACGCCACGCTCGCCGATAAATAGTCCAAAACCGTCGGAAAACTACTGCATTGAGCCCTATAACCGCTCCCTAAAGTGCCAACTGTGTCCCGAACGTCTAGTGTAGTGTTTGTGTAAGAGCAGGACGCGCGAATCCGGCCGAAATCCTGCAGAATTCCTTACACAGTTCCAGTGACGGTAAGCGTTCAGTTTTTTCTGCTTGGTTCACTAGGATTTGCGAGGCGGCATCAGGTCTAATAGAGGAACAGGGTTTGCTCCGGCTAAGTAGCCATTCGTATCTTATCAGTCACAAACACACAACTGACAACAAAACTTACACGCATACCCACAACCAACGCGCACTACCATCGCATTGCATTACACGCACACTCCACAAACAAACCAAGACACACAAAGAGCCGAAAAATTAATAACCCAAAAACAGAAAGGAATAAACAACACACATGGCACTAGTTAGGTTAATATTGTTACACGCCGACAAAAAGCGAATGCACATCTGCCTGCCATAAACCTGGTTTATTACCTTTCCCGCATTTGGACTTCTTTTGTTTACTTTGTGTTTAAAATTTGTAATCAAGAAAACATTCTATTGTTATTGTACTTGCTTTATGGCAGTCATTAGGCAGATGTGTCGAACTAATTCTTGGAGGCATATTGTATTTGTACAGAATAAAAGGAATGCCCGAAAGGAGGGGTGAGGCAGTCAAGCGAGGATTACAATACGAGCAAGACTTACATTCGATGAGCGATATAGTGACGGTCTTTGCGCGTGTTATTGAACTGTGCAGTTTGTATCGGTTATGTCCAGTTATATTTGTACCTGTGTCATGCGTGTTTGTATAGTTCTAATAAATTCTATAGTAATTCCAACGGCATTTTAATTCGAGTCCCGCACTCGTAACAATATATATATAGGTATAGACATAAGGCACACACTGCACATGCACTTCTTCGCAACACCAGCATGTAACAGATACACTCTACACTAGTATAAGTTTAGTATTAAAAATAGGATAAATTAATATAATAAGTTATTCGTAACGTAGACCACAACACACATATGATTGAATAAATGTCACGCACAAAAACAAAAATGACCAAGAAGCGTGTATAATAAATACTTAAAACTTCCTTCAAAATTAAGTTATAAAAAAGGGTACGGAATTCGAGTTCGTAGAATTGTTAAAAAAAAAAAACTGTACAGCTAAGATTAGAAAACTGCCTAAGTGGTGTTTGCTGCGTAAATGGCCGATTCCTATATCATACCAAGGCTTACTCATTTATCCTACTATTGGTTAAAATTTAACATAAGTCATAAGCTCCATACAACTATACCCTTGCCAAGCATTTATTTTACTTTTGACAGCTCGATGACGGATCAATTAGTGATGTCCCAATCAATGCGTCACCGACTCGATTTGTTCGAAAAATCGACTTCATTTATAAATGAGTTTTTAGTAAATTTAACTTACATCAATGAGAGACATCGACTAAGGAGAGACTTATGCTTGAACTTGCTGGACTTTGGAGTTTTTCATTCTTTTTTAGCCGACCCTTTGTCTGTAGAAGCAAAATTAGTATTAGACTTTATTTTATGCTTATTTATTTATTATTATAATTTTATGTACATGCAAGTTTTTGTCTTCACGGACTGAAATGGACGTTTGTCCAAAAGTCCTTAAATTAAAAAAAAGGTTATCTATATATTTTTGCTAACAATTCTATAATATCGTGAAATAAATATACTCAAATTTCAATGAACATATTTTACATATATTAAATAAGCCATTTTTGTAATCTAATATATAAAATTCTCGTGTCACAGTTTTCGTTGCCATACTCCTCCGAAACGGCTTGACCGATTTTGATGAAATTTTTTGTGCTTATCCGGTATCTATGAGAATCGGCCAACATCTATTTTTCATCCCCCTAAATGTTAGGGGTAGTCCACCCCTAAATGTTTTATTTATTTTTTAGACAAAATTTTTAATTTCTATTTTTTTATGATACAACATACAAAAATACATACAACCCGAAATTTTCACCCCTCTACGATCAACCCCTATTTTTTATTTGTTAATTATAAACTTTAAAATCTTTTGGCAAGATTTTTAATCTTATTTTGTTATGACCTAGAATAAAAAAGAAATATATTACTCTTTTAGATTCACAATTAGAACCGGTAGGTGGCGCTGAGATCGGGTTCTGGAATCCTCCTAATCACCTGGAGCGATTTTGTTTTTGTGTGTTTGAGTGGGTACCGGGATGGTTTAGATTCGCAATTAGAACCGGTAGGTGGCTCTGGGATCGGGTTCTAGAATTTTATTTTCTAAGGCAGGACAACGTCTGCCGGGGCCGCTAGTAAAGTATAACATTTTTCATTTTCATATATACTTTAATCTAAACTTTAATCTAAACTTAAACTTTTGATTTATTTACGTAGTGTCGACGGTTTAATACTCTGTGCGTACCCTAACGTACATAAATAACAGAGCATCACTATTACGTCACCCACAGCAATAAAGTACGATAGTTATGTCGTTTGATTCATGTGGGCTTTACTGTCGAGTAATATGTAACTTGATAGATGTGCAAACGTCAAAAGTAAAATAAACGCCTTGGAAACAGTATAAGTGCATTATTTTTATTATTATTGTATGTCTTGAAAGACCACAGGCCATAAGAATGGCCCGGACTTTTGGAGGGCTTGCGTGGGGCCATGGGGAGGCCAACACGTAGAGGCCCCTTGACAAATTTAATGTAAATGTGGCGTGACACTGACCGGCGATTATCCCTGTCTACAACATATAGTAATGCACCCAAGGATAAGCCCCGGCCAGTGTAGGACTATTGTGGGAAATGAGGACAAAAAGTACCGGGCTATTGGGGTGAACTGCTAGTGGTACTAGGGGTCTGGGAATATGGGGACTATGGCGTCTGCCCATAGTAATGTTCGGGGAACATGGAAAAATGGGCAGACGGTGACTCGCCACTCCCTGCATGGGCCCCAAAAAATGCCATACAAGCAGAGGCAACCTGGGTGTGAGTGGCTAAGGTGTGTCGAGAGGTCGGCTCCAGGTTCATTTCCACCCCTGGAGCTTGAGTCTTAGCTCTAGCGATCTCCACTCGGTGCCGGCTGGCTAAGGCATGCACGGAGGCGGGGGCCTTGCCTTGGCCCTTGGAGTCAGGTCCGAGGTGTCGCTACTCACCTAAGGCTTCGCCACAAAGCCCCTATTAATCTTAGAACAAAAGTAATTGTTCTTATTAACATTCTTTATTGTACACAAAAAGTTACATTCACAATTAGAAAACAGAGGTGATGTACAAAGGCGAGCTCAGCTGTACAATTTCAAAACCTAGCAAACGACATTGTTTTAAAATGAAAGTTTGTGTCTTATTGTCATGCCATGCATTTGTTGATGTATTGTTTTTTCCAAAAAATATTAAAACTAAGTGAAATTATAGTATTATCCTCAATAAGTTTAATATAATAAGCACTTTTGAAATGGCACGTTGTTGAAGTTTATAGCATTTTTTGTGCTGTTGCCAAATTCAGTGGGAAACACTTGCTAGGTTTTAAAATAGGGGAGCGGAGCTTAACCCTAAAAGAGTTTTCTTCCAGCAAACCTATGAGTCTAGCGAGAAGGGCTGAAGCAAAAGGCAGGGTTGTGTACGCAAAAGATATATTACGTTATAACGTATAATATAAATAAATTATATAGAAGATACTCATAAGATATATACATATATACATACAGAAAGAGAGTGTCGGGGTGAAGGTAAGGAAAGGAATGCTCCGGTGGTTCGGGCATGTGGAAAGAATGCATGATGAAAGAATGACTAAACAGATATACAATGCAAAAGTGGATGGATGCAGAAGTCGTGGAAGGCCACGACACACCTTCCATGATCAAATTGATCGTGTACTAGCGGAGGGTGATGTCAGGAGCCTTACGAACAGACGAGCTTGCATGACAAGAGTTATGAATGTCAAAGAGGCAAGTGAGGTGTGTAAGAATAAGCCTAAATGGCACTCTGTTGTTCGTGCCTACCCCGCAAGGGAACTGGCGTGAAGTTATGTATGTATGTATATATACATACATATATAGTGTAAAATACAGACATATAAGGATAATTTAGCATAGATAGTGTTCTTTGACTTTTTTTTGAAACTGCTCTCCGATGGGCTATCTCGGATCGTATGTGGCAGGGCGTTCCATAATCTAACTGCGTGGGCGGAGAAAGAACCACTATAATATGCCGAAGAGTGCGTGGGTGCCTTGAGAAGAAGGGATTTAGAAGTTCTACAATGTTTGTCAGAAGGAACAAGAAATTCAAAACGTCGACGAAGATAGGAAGGAAATGAAGAAATGGGGTTATACATACATACATACATAACTTCACGCCAGTTCCCTTGCGGGGTAAGCACGAACAACAGAGCGCCATTTAGGCTTATTCTTACACACCTCACTTGCTTCTTTGACATTCATAACTCTTGTCATGCACGCTCGTCTGTTCTTAAGGCTCCTGACATCACCTTCTGCTAGTACACGATCAATTTGATCATGGAAGGTGTGTCGTGGCCTTCCACGACTATGGGTTATGTAAGATTTTATTCAAAAATGTTACTACGTGAAGGTTTTCATTGGTTGAACATTGTTTATGTTTGTGTGTATTAATTTATAAAGTAGTTTAAGTATGTTTATTTGTGATATACCTACTTAATGATCTGCACCACCTACATCGTCAGATTAGGTTAAATTATTCCTTAAGTTGGGTTGCCTGGAAGAGATTGCTTTAAGCGATAGGCCGCCTATTGTTTCTACCATGACAATATTGTAATTGTACATTTTTGAAATCGTATATTTGGTGAGCAATTAAGTGTTTTCTATTTGCCCGGTGGTAGGGATGGCTAACACCCCTGGTCTGAAGTATGTCGCCATGACAACTTTGAGTTGTGTTCCGGCATTAGTGACCAGGTTCCAGTCTCCCTTAAGAGAGCAGCAGCGCATTTGTAGCAATTTTGGCGTTGCAAATGTCCATAGGCGATGGTAACCGCTTTCCATCAAGTGGGCCGTCTGCCTGTCTGCTGCAATAAAAAAAATCGTATCTATCTAACATTGCAAAATTTTTATATTTTCAGATATCTGAGGGACCCCTAACAGGAAGGCTAGTGAAAGGTGTACAATATGAAGATATTAGTAAATTAGCAACGTGATATTAGAATTATTTTAAGATTTTTCTTCGTAGTTTAATTTCTCACTTTGGAGCCATCCAAAAATTACGTGACACGAATTCCATGATTTTTTGACCCCTCCCCGTCCTCGTCACATATTTTGCAAGTTTACATCAAGGCATTGTTAAATTAAAACATCAGTTTCGTAATTAGTTTTATTTCCATTTAAATGATTATTTAATTATTTAAACACTGCTCATACAGAGAGTTGGAAATATTTTCGATAATAGTTCCAATTTCGTGTTTCAAAGCTCAAACTCTAGACCGTGCCTCTACGTTAATAACCAAGCATTAATACAGGTTACATTGTATTACATACATAACTTCACGCCAGTTCCCTTGCGGGGTAGGCACGGACAACAGAGCGCCATTTAGGCTTATTCTTACACACCTCACTTGCTTCCCTGACATTCATAACTTGTCATGTACGCTCGTCTGTTCTTAAGGCTCCTGACACACCTGCTAGTACACGATCAGTTTGATCGTGGAAGGTGTGTCGTGGCTGTTAGCGACGCATTATAACATTTATATAATATTTAATTTTTATGGCAAATAAATGGCGAAGACGGGCGGCAGAGGGCGTGCGTAGTACACCAGAGGGGGTTGGGCAGGATGCGGGGGTGAGTGGCGTCGATTGTCGCCCGCGCATCTCATGGTAGTCTGCGTTCCGCGTCGCGCTGTGATATGTGTTTTTTATTTGCCTACGTACGTCCACGTGCCGCTTTTTTTCGGTTAAAATATTCTACTTTTTGATTTGTTCGAGCTACAGTGGCGTTCCACGACTTCTGCATCCATCCACTTTTGCATTGTATATCTGTTTAGTCATTCTTTCCACATGCCCGAACCACCGGAGCATTCCTTTCCTTACCTTCACCCCGACACTCTCTTTCTTACTTCGGTATTACGAACGCGGTCCGCGAGCGTCGCTCCGCAGATTTTGCGCAGTGCTCCCATCTCGACCGCGTTTACTCTACTTTCATGCTCTCTCTTCCATACGTGAGCGTAGGTACCAGCACCGCGTTGTGTACGGCGAGCTGGGCCTTCTGGCTGAGGTTCTTAGCGCCTAGAAGTTTACCTAACGCTCCATTCGCACTATTCCTCAAATTCACTCTTCTTTCTATATCAGCGGCGTACCTTCCATCCCTGCTAAAAGCACATCCAAGATATACAAACTGACTCACTTGCTCCAGCATAACATCATCGACCATTATCCTTGCATTCGTTCTGGTTTCTTCTCTTTCAAACACCATAACCTTTGTTTTCTTCGCATTCAAATGTAAGCCTCTCGCCTAACAGTCATCTTTCATCATTGTGACTAGTGTTTGCAGTTCTGACAGCGAGTTAAAAGTAACATGCAGCCGTAAAAAGTCACCGAGATGCTGTTGAAAAATTTAAGGCTTATAGACACCGCTTGGATCTTGAAATACTGATCGCAAATAGGTCAACGTCATCGTATTTACTTACATTATTTAAATTATTACCTGCTCGCACTAGAAATGAGTTTAGATAGTGCTAGATGATGAATTTGATATCTATATAAACTTGGGAAAATTTCATTCTCTATTTCAACCCGTTCTAGTTTTATTTATCTATTCACCGTCTGTAAACTACAAAGTGACTAAATTGAAAAATGACCAAAATTAACAAAATTACCGAAATGACAAATGACCAATGACCAAAATAACCAAAGACGAAATTGGCAAATAAAAAAAAACAAAACCTATCCTACTTTCTGGGATAACCTTTACATAAATCTATCCCATTATCCGGGATATAAAGTATCCCTTGTCCACCCACGGAATTAATCATATTATATACCAAATTTCAGCCAAATGAGCCAGTACTTTTTTAGTAAAAGCATAAACAGAGACAAACATTTTTTTATTTTTTTTTTATTGCATGAGTTCAGGAGACAGGCAGACAGCCCACTGGATGGAAAGCGGTTACCATCGCCTATGGACATTTGCAACACCAAAGGTGCTACAAATGCGCTGCTGCTCTCTTAAGTGAGTCTGGAACCTTGTCAAAAATTTTATCCCGGAAACTATCCGTTTTCGGGATAAAAAACGTTCGTCCTCGGCATCGAATATATATACTGAGTTTTAGCCAAATCGGTCCAGTAGTTTTTCCGTGAAAGTGTAGCAGACAGACTAGAGTTACTTATAATATTAATAGGGAATATGTATAATTATTTTGTAAATGTGTTCGCTGTAGCACCCTGAAAAAGGGGGGTTTACAATAAAACTTCATTATACAAAGTAAGTTCTTTATATCTTGAAAAAAAATTAACAATAATTTACTTTTCAATAATTCATTATTACATTATTAAAAAAATAATAATAACATTAAAATCGGCTATGGCTACAAAGGTCTTAAAAATTAAGTTATTTAAAACATTCTCTTTACAAAATACTGAAGTAATCTCAGGATGTGAGGCTTTTAAGAATTGGGGCGAGTTTCAAGAACAGTGTAGAGATGACCATACACTACTGTACTGTAGTGTAGTGTATACTGTCTAACATGACGTAATTTTATTGCTTTCTGACAACGAAACTTTTTTTTTATGTTTATGGCTTGGCAGCTAGGCCTTTAAGTCAAGCGAAACCTTTTAAATTAATCCTTTTAGGGGAAA
The DNA here is from genome assembly GCA_019925095.2 of Dendrolimus kikuchii. Taxonomy (NCBI): domain Eukaryota; kingdom Metazoa; phylum Arthropoda; class Insecta; order Lepidoptera; family Lasiocampidae; genus Dendrolimus; species Dendrolimus kikuchii. The sequence goes on from CM034415.1 coordinate 9,468,134, forward strand.
CCACATCTGTTGGTACCCTGTTAATTTATTCAAGATATTATAGAAATCTTAATATTTTCTATTTCGTGTAAAAAATACATTAACTTCTTAATGTTTTGAATAAAATTAACTTTTTGATCACACTGGCCTACAAGAAATAAAAATTGGACTGCACTTTTGAATCCGAATTTGGGGTCAGTTTGGTCCAATTTTGAGAGTGTAGGGACGAAACTGACCCCCTTTGGATTCGGATTCAACGCATCGAAATACATACCAACGAACACACAAATTGTTCATACATACAAATACAACAACATACATACAAATTTGGTCTAATTAAAAGTAGACCATTTTTTATTTCTTGTAGGACTGTGCAATCATTCAGTAGGGGTGTCAATAATGACATAGTTGACCATACCAAGACTTTCGCAACTGATCTTGTTATATTAACGGCCGGTTCCTATATCTTACCGACCGTTCATTTGCCTTACTAACACTGCCATAAGTTTTTACGACTCAATCATTAATTAAAACACGCCTAGGATTTTATTTGTTTGCTAAGGCCTAGACCTGAAAAACATTCGAAAAAAATCTCGGTCTCCCAAGAACTCGGATGGTGTAAACTGCCCTTTGAAATCCAAAAGGATCAGGCGGTTCCTATATCTTACAATACATTCATTTACCTCACTGGTTAAACTTTCACATGAACTCCATACAAGTAATACTAATCAAATTTTCACCAATGGTAAATTAAAAGGAATACTAAGATATAAAAACCCGTTTTTTTCTAATGATCAACATTCGTAGCACTAGAATAAGTTGAAATTTATCAATTTTCAAATTTGACGGTACTCTTAAATAAATCGAAGTCAACCGATCGACACAGTTCTTAAAAACCGTACAGTTGTTACATAAAAGGAAATTAAATGATTAAAATAAAATAATATCGTGTAAAATGCACTAAATATGTATGTGTAATTAATGAAGAAAAAATTATTTACAAAATAGAACATGAAGAAAACTAAAAGACCAATTTCGATATACTATCCAGCATAGCAAACAAAAATACTAAAAAATAACAAGCCCAGAAAGAAAAAACTTTAGTCATTTTTTGCCTTTATCAAAACGCAAAAATTGTTTTTGTTTTATATCAATAAAACAACATAACTCGACATTCAAGCATTAATTTTTTTTAATTTAAATATTGCTTTTTTTTAGACCAAATCAGTCAAAACTTGAATAAGAAGAAAAATACATATTAATTTGACCGAAGATTATCTAAAAATATTTTATACATAATATTGAATAACCTTCTGACATTTTGTAATATCAAAATGCAAGAAAAAAGCCTAAGATTCCCGCCATAAAACAAATCCCACAGATTTTTTTCTTCTCAGAATTCAAATAAATGGCAAAGCTGTCACCGTCATTTTAATTTTTTAAATTAAAGTGACAGTGACATCTTCGCCATTCTTTGAGTTTTTTTCATAATGTTACCACGGACTAAATTTAGGGGCATGTTTATCAGCAGATGACTTACTGTGCTAGCATTGTACGGCGAAGGCAGCGCCGCGTCCGTGAGACTTTTTCATGGCGACTAATATAAATTCTCAAGTTTTTACGTTTTGACTGGGCAACGCTTGTTTCTAGTATTTTTCTTTACTGTCGCATAAATGCGATCGTAGCTTTTCCTAATACCTTTATACTTTGTTAGTGTTACTATCATGACACTGATTCCATCGACTTTACTACATATTACGAGCAAAACTTTGCGCGTCCTTAAAATTCGAACACATCATAGTGCAGTTCATGAAACACGTACAGAGCCGAGAGAAGTGTTGCGCTCTCGCTCGGCAGCTTTCCGGATCCGTATGCTATCTCTTTCACACAACATTACTATGGTGTTATGTACGTTAATACTTGACTGGACTCAACTCTCGCAGCTAACTTCAGTTGAGACGTTGTATAAGTTTTGCGCGTATTACACAGTAATATTTGTGTTTACTTTATTAATAACAAAAACATCCCAGGAAACAATAAGTGCATAGAATATAAGAATCTATAAGAAACAAAACGTTTCAATGTAATACCGACCGCTTACAAAATATACGTAGAGATTTATCTGTTCAAGTAGATACTGTCATTTCTCCACACAATGTTGCAATATTCATACAGCGTGTGGGTTATTAATATCAAGGTCAAGTGCGTGTCGGTTCACACTCATTGCGGTTTCGTTGAGGTCTGATTTTGATATTTCGCTTCGAAACCCAAAAAGCATTTAATGACAAGTACTCCATGCACCATCACAGTTGAAAAATTAGAGAAGGCATATAGAAGACACGTGTCTATTGAGAAAAAAAAAATTAACTATATACCCATTATGTTATTTCCTGATAAATATGGCTTGTGACACACACACGGAGGTCAGGCCAGACATGACAATTTTATTATTGGATCTATATTTAACAAAATATCTACGGAATCCTAAAAAATATAACGCATACATAGCCATATTACTAAAAAAAAAAAGAATAAATTTCTCAAGTACCCGACACGCTAAAAAATTGACATTACCATCAACGTATTTTCATCAATTGAACAAAACCAATCAAATAGACTAGCGAATTATAGTAATAAAAAAATGTTAAAAACGAAAGTACTTGGCTTTCTTTGGTTTTGTCGTGAAAATGAAAATTATGAGACGTATTTAAAAGATCAAAGAGTTAAGTAGTTTTATTGAAGCGCAATATTTCAAAACTTTACAATAGTCATATTAGTTTTCTTACCTCTAGATACCTCATATTAGTATAGCGTATACAGTCCGGTACACATAATACGTGTTACCGCTCCGAACGTCGACAGCAAAATGACGAAGTCTGCTAAATTGCCTGCCCCTCTCTCGCGTCTCACCACGCTGTTACCTATGGCGCGGTGTAGGAAATACCCCCATTATATGAAATATTGCGCTTAACAAATCACAATAGCTAATAAAAAAATCTCAATGAGGGTAAGTAGGTTTTTAAGTAGAAACAATCTTTATTATAGACGGTTATTTGTAATCTTTTCACTGAAAAATTTACTTAAATTTAATATAAGGAGGGTACTATTAATCTATAGATATTTCTCACTTCTTAATAAAAACATAATTATTAGTGAAAAATAATGTCGTTGCCTACATATGTATGCAACATACTGAACTAAGTATTTCCTCTATGATAAAATATATAATAATAATAATCTTGTCGTTCTGTACATGCAAAAATATCGATTTCATTCTAGTTTCAATTATTAAACCTTAACATTAGAACTATCTACAAAAGTCAGTCAAAAATAATAGCTGACTAAGAATTTCACAAAATCACACGTTTTTAATGTACTTTCTTCATATTTTCCTTATAATCTGTACAAAATATACATATTACATAAACATGGTATGACTAATTCGTGTTTAGTCAGAGTATGCAAGATTTAGTCAGAATTTTTATCCTTGTACTAATATGTGTGCAGTAAAGAATATCCTATTCAAGAATATCTGAGGATTAATTTCCAATTGTCCTCTTAGAAGTAATAATTTTAATTCTTAAATTTTAACTAAATTAGTCAGAACTTCAACGGTTCTGACAAAATCTTGTACACTCTGAATTTTGTAGTTATTGGTAAGGGGTAGACCACACTAGCTAGAACCTGTATTTTTAAATTATTTTTCATACGTTTAAAATATCAACTACAATAAGTTGACTATGTTACTAATGAAGCGATTTTGATAATTTCGGAAATAGTAGATAAGTTATTTTGAAAACTTCTGTTCGTAAGGAACTGCTCGTATAATTAGAAACACAGCATATAAGTATTCTATTATTTGAAAGTATAGCATATTTACTAATATACATTTTACTTTTTTTTAATTGGCAACTCACATGCAACGGACAACACCGGGTCCGATCCCAAACACCCAGACCGGAGTAAATAATTACAAGTTCGTTGACGAAATTGATCTCGCCTGGAATCCAACCGGGATCCCCCGTTTGTAATGGGCCAACAATTAGAACACTTAACCACAGAGGCCTTTTGAGTAAGAGAACATTATTTAAATTCATTATTTTGAGTATAAATCTTCTAAGCTAGCACATAAAAATTATTGTAAAATAAAAATAATTGGAAAATTAATAATTTCCTTGGTATATAAATTTAGTCACAATAATTAGAAGACTATGACAATCTGGGATAACCTACCCTTAATGAATTTAAACAACCTAAGATCTATCTGCGCACACTTTAGGCCAATTTTAAACATATACAGATTAAAAATTCCAATGATTCCTTTTAACGTCTTAATCTCAAAAGCATATATCAGTAAGCACCAATATAATAATATGGTGTTTATACTCTATTCTTTTTGGAAATTTTTGAAATTTTAGCCTTGTGCCAGAATACTATACTTCTACACATCCCCCTTATTTGTCTAAAAACAGGCGCAGTAAAGGAAGATGGATGTTATTGATTAGCCAGTGATTCTCAAAATTGTATATCAACCCCTAACCAGAAGGTTTGAAACTACAAGGGGGGGCATTAATTGCCAATACGTAATGAAAGAACTAGAGTGAATCTCTCTTCTTAAGAATCAATACATCATCCGCAATTTAATTTCATTTGACAATAAAAAGGTTCTAAAACTAAAGTTTTAAGACAGTCGCGTCTAATATAACACGAGTCCAAAACTCGATCCAGAACATGCATTAAGCTGTTTTTATTGCCTAATGCATACTAATATAGCAATAAAGAAGAAAACGCGTTGCATGTACACTGTTTGTCCTATAAAAAAAATATATTCTGTATAATAAAACTACTTTTTAACGGTTTTAAGCGCGGCAATTTATTTGATTTTTGGTTATTCCGATCACCGATCACCGAAAATCAAATAAATCACCGCGCTTAAAACCGTTAAAACGTAGTTTTATTATGTATACAAGTCGCGAAAAATTAAGAAAATATTAGATTCAGTATTTCAAGAAAATAAGAGATTACGATTAGGACATTTAGGGCTGATATTATAGTACCTATTAATTTAGTAGACATACGAAAAACAATATGAACACTACAATACTTGTCTTAAGCTTGCATGGCGTAGAATGCTGGCGCTTCCCGATCTATCTTTTTTACATGTTAATTTTACACATACTGGTATTTATTTTTATTGCAGGAGTTCAGCAGACAGGCAGACGGCCCACTTGATGGAAAGCGGTTACCATCGCCTAAAGACATTTCCAACACTAAAGGTGCTACAAATGCGCTGCTGCTCTCTTAAGAGAGACTGTAACCTGGTCGCTAATGCCGGAACACAACTCAAGGTTGTTATGGCGGCATACTCTAGACCAGGGGTGGTAGCCATCCAGTCGGGCAAATACCCTACCACCTGGCTGTGGGTTGTTTTATCGCCTCTTATACGACAGGCCGCCCGGCCGCAAGAAATTGTATTATTTTTCCGTTCCTGCACGGATGATATGACGCTATGGTATTGGAACGAAGTTCCTTATCGCGCGTTGTGAAAGGGGGCTAGACGGAAAAAAATCTTACGAAAAGTTGTCACGACACTTTTTGCTATAGTAAGCTATTGTAAGCTGTGCGGCGTCGCATGTTTCTCTGTCTGTCTGTCTCTCTCTCTCAATTCCAATTACAATTCCTTCACTAATTAATCGAAAGGAACTTCGTTCCATCCGGGTGTCCCTTGACACCTCTCAAGTTTTTTTATTATCGCGACACCTTTTTAATAAATTTAACGATGTCACTAAACATGCATGTTCTGTTTTTAGGCATTCACACTGCTGAATTTTATTTACGATTTCCAGACCGTACTGGTACACATAGTACTTTCTTAAGTTTTCGCTACTTGTGTCGCGAAAACGGTGTTAAGCGCGGTAATTTATTTGATTTTTATTATTCCGACGTATAACAACAATACTTCTTAAAAGAGGACAAAATGATAGGGGGTCTAATAGACGAAAAAGTTTGAGAATAATTGGTATATATACACCAGTAACAAAAATCGACATTTCTGAGGCTCGAAGTACACTGGCTTTGAGATATCATTTCAAAAACTTCCAACCTTATTTATTTCACACTTACAAAAGCACCCCATCTTAATTAAAATACGCAGTTTACCTAGTCAATTCCATATCAGATATTTCTTTATAAAACAGATTATCACGTAAACTATTAAAGTTAACTTTAAGAATGTCTCCACTTAATAAGGGATTATTTACATTCGTCCGGATCGACAAAAAGTTGAGGCAAAAGACAACTAGTCTCATATCAAATACATGAAAGAAGAATATGTACTAGATAGAAATGACAAGCGACTGCTAAAAATGTATCTTTTTTTATTTATTTTTTATTGCATGAGTTCAGCAGACAGGCAGACCACCACTTGATGGAAAGCGGTTATCATCGCCTATGGACATTTGCAACACGAAAGGTGCTACAAATACGCTGCTACTCTCTTAAGGGAGACTGGAACCTGGTCACTAATGCCGGAATACAACTCAAGGCTGTTATGGCGGCGTACTCTAGACCAGGGGTGGTAGCCATCCAGTCGGACAAATACCCTACCACCTGCCCAGTATCTCTGAAAAAGCCCCTAAATCAACATTATTGTTGTATTTTGTGGCGTTCTCTACAAATGGTAGATTTGGAAGCTTTCCCAGAGATATATTTTTGCTGGGCGATTGTTAGAATTCTTTTTCCATTCAACAAAACAACAAAAGCAGTCTGCTAACTCAATGTTAGGGACTCGACTTAATTGTATAAGACAGGCGCACACTTGTCATCATTTAAGAGTGAAATCCCATGATTAATAAAACAATATCTATATAAAAATAAAGACTTCTTTCTATCGACTTCAAAATTATGGCAAGTTTCATTTTACTTACTTGAAGACAGATTGTAATAATCAAACTCAGGTTTTAATTGACTTTTCATTTTATTATTATACTTTTCATATTTTCAACCAATTTAAAACTAGGTAGGGATTTAGAAATGGTATAGAGGTACTTTCGCATTTATATATTAGTCAGTATTAAGAGGTACACTTGCATATTGATCCCTATGTTCCTTTGCAAAAAGCAAATAAATGTTTAATAAAAAATATTAATGTATGATATATCATGTTAAATGATTTATAGCGTGCGTAGTCTAAAACCAATCGTGTCTACAAATACTAAAATAACGCCGTGAAATTGGATCGAGTTGCAGAATCAGGCTTTATTTGTATACGAGGCATTAATGTTTACGTGAAAATCTGTGCTCTCCTTAAGACAATTTTGACCATTACAAAAAGCCAATCACAATATTGCCATATTAGCTAAAAAATTTCGCTACAATCCAGCTAAAAATATGCATCCAAATACCTATTATCTAAATTTTAAATTTCTAAGTTTGAAGCGCCCCTAACAGTTTTAAGTAGTTATATACTGGTAAAAGTTTTTGGCACTTTAATTAGGATATTTTTGCAAATGGAACCGCCTTTCAAATTTTTATTTTTTAATTTATAGCCTTGTATTACTTAAGGAGCTACTTAAACGAGGTTCAATATCTCGCTGGCGCATTACCATATTTCTGAAGATACATTATTATTATAGATTGATAGAATTTACTTTCCACGAATATCAATACAAACATTTCTAATGTTTCATAAAATCATTTTCATTCAGACAATGTTTCATACATAAAAAATGACTCACAAGAATTATTTTTTATACACCTTCTCGGTTTAACACAAGAACTCATTAATTGCCATACATGTAAATCAAATTTCTGCGAAAAATTAATTGCATTATTGTTAAGATTTGTGATTTATCGTGTGTAAATTGTTAATTTATCTTCAGAAATGTGATAATGCGCGGGAGTGAGATAGATAGATAGTAAGAAAGAAAAAAATTGTTTTCAAATGTGACACATAAGTGTCTGTTTGTAATGTCAAAATAAAAATGTGAAAAAAAATTGATGGGATAATTCGGAGCAGTTCTGAAAATGCAATTTTTAATTGTTTTTTTGTCTGTCTGGATGTTCCGGCTAACCTCTAAAACGATTGGACCGATTTTGACGGGACCTTCATTGGCAGATAACTAATGTTATAAGGAGTAACTTGGTCTTTTTTTTAGGGTTCTGCGAAAAATAATTCCTTAACAATAAAAACCATATTTCAAAAGTTGTATATCGCAATTCGAGAAATGAGGTTGGCACTCAGTATTCTGCTGTGCTGAAATAGAGTCCAACATAGCATTGATTTTCAGTGCCAACTTCCAAAATCACACAGATCCTGAGAGTTTTCTGTTATTATTATTTAAGCCAGTGTTTTGCAATCTGTGGGTCGCGACCCCTAGGGGGGTCGCAGAGCCTTGCTTGGGGGGACGCTGGCAAAAGGGAAAAGGCAATTTAAATTTTACCTCGTACTTAGGCACTTTCTAAGCTCAGCAGCCTTTTGCAGAGTATAAGACCCTAATAATGAATATGAGTATCAAAATAGAGAAAAAACAAACGTAGTCTTTTGAATTACTAACTTTTTGTCTGTCTATAACCCAAAGTCGCCAAAATTTTTCAACCTCTAAAGGGGTCACGTATTCAAAAAGATTGAAAAGCACTGATTTAAATTTACTTCATAAATGTTAATGAGAGAGAACTTACACATATGTTTGGGTCACTTATGATTTGATGGAACTAATAATCAGCGCTGTGTCAGTTCTTGACAGAGCATAATGCTGAGTTACCAGCTTCATTGCCATAAATTTCATGTATATTTTGTTTCCTAAATAATTTATATATTTTATTAATTATTTCATTGTTTTGCGAATAAGTCCTAGTTTAACATGTGACGGGTCGTGGCAGGAATAAATAACCTGTTCATTTGCAAAATATGTAATTTCATTGTAATTTCAATTTGGATTAAAAATATTTACATTTTAGTAACGACTTTTTCTGTATATGTAATCTCTGACATAACAGTTGTCAATCATTAACTTAAAGTCTGGCCTGCCAGCCAGTGGGCGAAAAGGTTTGTTTCCCCACACCAGTTTTAGTTTTGTCCGGTGCTCCGGTGGTTCGGGCATGTGGAAAGAATGCATGATGAAAGAATGACTAAACAGATATACAATGCAAAAGTGGATGGATGCAGAAGTCGTGGAAGGCTACGACACACCTTCCATGATCAAATTGATCGTGTACTAGCAGAAGGTGATGTCAAGAGCCTTAAGAACAGACGAGCGTGCATGACAAGAGTTATGAATGTCAAAGAAGGAAGTTAAGAATGTAAGAATAACCCTAAATGGCGCTCTGTTGTTCGTGCCTAACCCGCAAGGGAACTGGCGTGAAGTTATGTATGTATGTTTTAGTTTTATGTAGCATTCATTCTCTACAGTAAATCTTTTTCTTTCTTCTTCTTTCAGAGAGCAATCTCCATTTAGGTAGCTCCTTATCGTAACCGCGCACGCAGCTTATAAAACACCGCCATCTGTCGGCTGATACTGACAAAGTATTGCTTCAACGTTAATTTCCATTAGACTAGACAGGAAAGTCATAACAACAACTTTTACAGCCGTTAATCGATCTAAGCAGAAAACTAGGCTTATATTACACTTTAGTTATTTATTTTTTAGATCTGTTTGGTCTATAAACCAGGTATACTCAACCTTTTTTTATAGGGACCACACAGATAATTGTTTATAACATTATTTTATTAAAGTGTTTTCTTACTACAAGGATACATATTAGCGTGTTAATCCATTATATTACACAAGTATGTAGTATTCCAGGCAGGTTGTAGGTTGAGTATATCGGGTCTACAGGTTCATACGCTGTATGCGGTTAGCCGCAGTCCGATTTGGCCACAAGTATAATTTATGTAAAACTGATTTTCATACACACAAAGCTGCGACTGCCCGCTGACCAACCGCATGGTTACTACACGCAAAATGCGATTCACTTCGCGGTTAGTTTCTCAACTTCGTGGTGCGGTCGCGGCTGACCGTCCGGTTAGCCGCAGTTTACGTAGAACTTATTTCTTCTACACGCACAATGCTACGGCTGCCCGCTGACCAGCCGCACGGATACTACACGCACTATGCGATTCACTTCGCGGCTAGTTTCTCAACCTCGTGGTACAGTTGCGGTTGACCGTCCGATTATTCGCAGTTTACGTAAATCTGATTTCTACACGCACAACGCTGCAGCTGCCCGCTGACCACCAGTGCGATTATTACACGCATTATGCGGTTCAGCTCGCGGCAGATTTCTAAACTTTGTGTTGCGGTCGAAATTGGCCGTCTGACTAACTGCAGTTTACGTAAAATTGATTTTTACACGCACAACGCTGTGGCTGTCCGCTGACCGCTGACCACCCGCACGATTATTACACGCACTATGCGGTTCAGTTCGTGTTTAGTTTTTCAATTGCGTATTGCGGTTGCGGCTGACCATCCGGCTAGCCGCAACCGCATATGAGACGTAAGTTCTAGATTTACTTCCAGCAGTAAATCCTTACAGGCCGAAAGCGGCGTGACTTAGACATGGATGAAGGCAGACTTGCTTTCTGTCTGCCTTTTAGGTAATGCTAGTCGTAGTGACTGGATGCTAGACTCGTTCTGGAGGAGTGGAGCGTCGAGCTGTGCTGCGGCATCGTTGGGGGAGGTGGGGGCAACCTCGCATTTGCAGCCAGCCTCTCCTGTTCTTCGAGTTGTGCTGAGAATTCCTCATCTAAAGCCTGTTGATATATGAAATATTTGGTTAATATTTTTTTATTGACGAAAAATGGTACCGTCGTTTATGATAGAGATGTCACGAATTGTAGTTTGACCGAATATTCGGCCACGCTCTTAGCCGAAGCATCGGATATTCGGCTGCAAAATGTTCGGTGTAAGACATGTACATTTCGCGCGTAACAGGATTTTTGATTCTGCCATTTTAAAAACTAGCCGAAACTATCAATAATAATTTATGATTAAAATACATTTTGTGCGGTTTTTTTTCACGATTTAGTCATAAATATTTTATTAAGTACAATAATATATCTTATCCTAATATATAAAGCTGAAGACTTTGTTTGTTTGAACGCGCTAATCTCAGGAATTACTGGTCTGATTAGAAAAATTATTTCAGTGTTAGATAGCCCATTTATCGAGGAAGGCTATAGGCAATATATCATCACGCTAAGACCAATAGGAGCGGAGCACCAATGTTTCAAAATCGGGAGGTTTTTTTTACTTACTTTTTATTAAACTATTCCACGCGGACGAAGTCGCGGGCAGAAGCTAGTATAAAATATATGTACACGTCATTTCAATTACATTACAATTGTCATAAAAGTACATACACAATGTAATTAAATCATATTTATATTAAAAAATTCCTCTAAGGAGTAGGGCGTGTATTCGATAAGATAAGTTTTTAATCTTTTCTTAAAAGACCCAAGGCTTCCGATTTCTTTTGAGTGCTAGTCTATTGTACATTACATAAACAATGTAACGTACTAACTGCATGTGACATAAAACTGACAAAATGAGAGTAGCTTGCTATGGAAAGGACTTCTTGGCGATCCATTATCTTTAAAAAAGTCAAGGATTTCGAAGAGAAGCGCTTAGAAGATCTGGATACCGAACGTCAAACTCGCAAAGAGCGACCCAAGCCCTCTAGCTATACGTACAACGCCGCTGGCCAACTATATTGTGCGATATGTGGCCGGGAATTTAAAAACAAATTCGGTCTGGCCAGCCACTTTAGGGCGCCCACAGGTGGCGAAATAGTGACATTTGAGGGGTCGCCGTTATCAAAATCGGTAAGGAGGACTAAATTGTACATTAAAGAGTTTATTACATATACCGTCTTGCTCATCTTGGAGTACGAGTAGTAGCAGTATTCGGTATTAGGCCGAATAGGCCGATATTCAAATATTCGTGACATCTCTAGTTTATGGACATAATATTATTTATGATAAACTAAATAAATTACACGAGCTCTTAGTAAAAGAAATTTTATAAATTAGGTTTTAGAAAATTGTATAAATTTTCATTACAATGGACAGTAGATGAATTATATTAATGATATAACCTAAATGAAGTTCACTTTCTCGCATTACGACTAGAAGATATAAATTGCCAAAATTCACTTACGACAAATATATTACTTACTGCAATTCTCAACAATCATAAAAAAAATAAAAAACAATTCTTGTGAAAAAAAAAGTACGAAACATTGAGTCAAGATAATTCTTGTGACAGATTCGTAATATTATTTTATTGTGGACATTTGTGTAACAGAGATGGAACGAGGCAACGTAACCAGCCTTCTGGGCACCTTACCCATAGAAGACTGTGAACTAGGCTCAGTATTCTACTTATAATCTTGAGGGATTATGGGTAGAATACAATACAAATAAATTAAATTTTCTTTTATTGTATTATATTATTTATATGCATGACAAGAGTTATAAATGTCAAAGAAGCAAGTGAGGTGTGTAAGAATAAGCCTAAATGGCGCTCTGTTGTTCGTGCCTACCCCGCAAGGGAAGTGGCGTGAAGTTATGTATGTATGTATATTATTTATAACTTTCTTGATTGTACTGCCTTATAATTTATGTAATATATATATCAAAACTAGCTGTGCCCGCGACGTCGTTCGCGTGGAATTTGTTTTCAAGACCCCCGATTTTGAAACACTCTTCATTGGTGCTCCGCTCCTATTGGTCTTAGCGTGATGATATATAGCCTATAGCCTTCCTCGATAAATGGGCTATTTAAAACTGAAAGAGTTTTTCAAATCAGACCAGTAGTTCCTGAGATTAGCGCGTTCAAACAAACAAACTCTACAGCTTTATATATTAGTATAAGATAAAATTAACAATAGAGACGTGTGTAAGTGAATTCTAGCAAAATTTATATCTTCAGAAATGTGCTAATGCTCGAGCTAGATAGCGAATTATTTAAGCAGCTTTTTAACGATTTTTAAGCAATATTATCATTTGCGTTGTCACAAGCACTCTATTTGCAATTAAATTGACTATGTAATCTTTATGAGTTATATGTGTCTCATTTGGAAAAATTGAATATTCATAAATACTTCACACGAAATATTTACAAAAATCTAGGTAAAAATGAAGAACGTTTCGGAAAATTACAATCGGGTTAAGTAGTAGTAGTAGTATTCGCCACAAAGGCAGGCAAAGGAATCTAGTCCATACAGCCAATTCTGATGTTTAAGTCTTCGTATAATAGTCGCGCAGTTGTACTGTAGGCTACAACTCCAATCGGGTTAAATAAAAATATACATTCTGGAAAGTGAATTAAAAAATGGAATAATAAGGAAACCACATACCATGCATGCTGCCGGGTCCGTGTTAGCTCCACACCGCGCCGTTAGTAAGCTCATGCAACACCTATATACATGCTTGGCGGCAAACGAAGAGCATAGGAATGATGGTCGCCAAAAAATAATCCTAAACCCTACATAACAGATGGCGCCACTAGGCCTCTCTCATTTTGTAAGATTTCATTGTTTGAAATATATTTGCAACAGTCGAACATGGGCTAGTATTCATAATGAAAAATACATTTTAACGATTTTAAACGCAGCATTTTATTTTGAGATTTCGGTCACTTTCTTTAGTATGCCTAATCACGGAAGACTAAGATGTCAAGTGACAATGAGTAACAGTAAATTTATTAAGTTTAGTAAAATTAAATTTTAACTTACATGTATGACCTTCAAAAAGTGTTCTCCAATGGAACTTATTTTGAATAAAAACTTTTGAATTTGAATTTGAATAAGCCTACACCAACTTGTTCATTTTAATTATTAAATATGTTTTATTGAATTTCATAAAAAAAATAAGTTGGGAGTGCTCAATAATAACTTGAGCATTACTCATTGACACTTCACACCTTTGTCTTCCATGATCACGGCTACTGAAGTGGCCGAAACTTCGAAATAGGAAACGAATTGCCGCGCTTAAAACCGTTAAAACGTAGCTTTAATTGTATCAATATCAGTTTACTAAATAAATTGCTTTTTAGACTAGGACTTAAAATGTGATGCGAAGTTAGTTAGAAAAGAATTCTAAAATGTGTAATATCATTTAAGAATGAATAATAAGGTTGTTGATTGTTTATAACTAAGAATTGTGTGTTTTTGTGGTAAATAGTGTATTGCAATTGTAGCATTTCGAGTTACCATAACAACCCCATCGTTTGACGTCAGTCAGATTTAACTGATGTCAGTCAAATCTACATTTTGACTGAGCATTGTACTGGAAGACTTTCTAAAACCTCAGACGAGCAAAACAAGTAGACCGAGCCAATTTTGCATACACTAAATAATTATTCGTGATGTTATTTAAGAGGGTTTAAGTTATCTAAAAAAAAAAAATTGCTGCAGTTTTGTTTGTCTCTAATGCCCCCGCTTCACTCGCGTTAGTGTTAGTGAATATAGCCAAATACGTCTTCTTTAGCTAGATACATGTCGACCGCACGGATCGGTTTAAGTACTTGGGATCTGTGCTTAGCGCGTCCGGGGATATCGACCACAGCGTCAAGGCCCGTATCTCAGCAGCTTGGGCCAAGTGGCGTGAGGTGACAAGTGTCATTTGTGACCCCAAAATGCCGGTTAAGTTAAAATATAGGTCCCAAGAAACGGGAATAAAAAAATGTTCGTAAAATGAAAACTACTGGGCCAAACTATGTTAAATTTTTAGGGGATCAAATAGCAGCTATTCCGCGTCGAAAAAAAAATCCCGTAAATCGGATCATAAATCTCGGAGTAATCGGTGAACATACATAAACAAAAAAAAAGATCCCGACGAATTGAGAAACTCCTCCTTTTTTGAAGTCGGTTAAAAAGGACAATTCTACAAATCCACCATTGGACTTGTCTGGCAGTGAAGCATGGCCTGTACTTAACGGACACAAGCAATAACTGCGTGTCAAGGAGATGAATATGCTGAGGTGGATGTGTGGAGTCACGCGGAAAGACCGCGGCAGTATTCATGTCCGGACATAGCACACAAACTGCATGACAGTCGCTTAGGCTGGTACGGCCAAGTTCTGCGGAGACCGGCTAATTATGTGGAGAATCTATCTAGCCATGCCGCCTCCGCCAGGTAGCGGCCGAAGGGAAGGCCCAAGAAATGCTGGCTTGACGTTGTGAAGGATGACATGTATACCAATGTTCTTAAAACGGGGGATGCTGAAGACCGCGTGATGTGGAGTATAAAAAGTAGGAAAGTGGACCAGGACCCGGACGCAACCGGGATTTAACGCTCGTATATACACGAGTTACTTGTCAATGTTTAACATCATTGACAATGTCGCATATCAAAAAACGCTTGGCTTCATCTGCGTAATAGTCACTAATATTATCTTAGATGTAGCAGGGACATAAGCTAGAGGGATATACTACTATTTTTTATTATGCATGTATTTTTCCTACATTCATGCTCTTTATAACAATGTGAAGACAGTATATTTTTTCAATGAACCAAGATAAGACCGTGCGGGGGGGGGGGGGTTTCCTGATTCAAGCAAAACTGATCAAGTAAGTTCAAAACGTCAAAGCATTAATGCAATGTTTCCAATCAAATTAGTCTTGCCTCAAAACAATAAAGCTACAGAAACCGTGGTAAAATAGAAGCTAACTAACAACTCTGCGATTCATACAAAGTGATACAGTATACACGAGAGTGAGTGAGACGAAACAACGATTTGGATTTCTATTGAATCGAACGAATTTCAAATTCTGTTCGATTGTGATACTAAATTAAAAATACGTACTGTATATAATCTTCATTTGTTAATAATATGATTTGTTTATAACAAAACAGTGATGATATATCTTTTACTCTAAACAAGTTGCTTCCTTGTAAATAACGAATGCACAACGTTATATGCATCTCTTTCCAACGCACACTCCACTCCATAAGTGAACATAGTTCGAATGTATTATACTATGTAGCTATTTTAATACGGTTTCTATAGCTTTAGTTATTATTCTAAACTAAGCTCTCACATGCCCTTCACCGAAAAATTTATACAAAAGAAAAAACAATATATCAACAACAGCTTTATTTACATTTCTCAAAAATGTATATACATGGTGTTTCGGAAACAAGACAATGAATGCACAAACATTAATTTAAAAATAATGTCAGTGGCCATGGTTTAAAATAGCACAGTTATATTGTTATAGCACAATTTATTTAGATAAGCTTGTCCAGGGTTGCCTTATGCTAATTTTGGATGTTTTTATGGTTGATAATTTCTGGGACACCATGTATATATTATAAATTTTCAATAACACAACTGTTTATAACTCTGTTAAGTATTTACGACTGCTTTTTCTATACAATTAAATATACCTTTCAACGGGATTGAAACGGGAATGAAACGTCACATTTTCGCGGAAAACTTTTCAACGATTTTTTCTTAAATAAAAATCTATGAAAGTTCAACTAAATTATCAACACGATATGAAAAGTATACAAGTCGAACTTTAATCGTTTAAAAAGTAAATTTATAAATTATAATATACCTTAATATATTACAGTTTTCAAGTTCTATATCGGCTTTTATATAAGTAGGATAGCACACCAGCGCCCTCTAGTGTAACACTAATTATGTAAGTATTCTATAATCTAAACACATCCATCCATTGGCTTTAATCATTATATCGTATTAATAAAAAAAATAAGAAATAAATATCGGGTGCCTATTTTTATTGCAATGAAGTGTACATTAACTATTTATAAGTAGATTTTATTTGACAGTTAAAATATATTATTAAACATAAAACAAGAATACTAGAGGAATGACAATAGCCCAATAACAAAAGTAACTTTCAAAAACATAACAAAATCGACTCGTCCTAGATGGCGCCACACGTCATATTTAACTCTCTTAAAAAACAATTAAATATCGGGAGACTATTTTTATTGCAATGAAATGTACATTGACTGTTATAAGTAGATTTTATAAGTCTATTATAAGTAGAAATCGACTCGTCCTAGATGGCGCCACAGATCACAAATAACTCTCTTAAAAAACAATTAAATATCGGGTGCCTATTTTTATTGCAATGAAGTGTACATTGATTATTATAAGTAAATTTTACTTGACAATTAAAATGTATTATAAAACATAAAACAAGAACACTAGAGGAATGACAGTAGCCCAATAAAAAAGTACCTTTCAAAAACTTATCAAAATCGACACATCCTAGATGGCGCCACATGTCATATTGAGCTCTCTTATCGACGTTTTATTATTTAAAATATTTGGGATATCAAATCGACAATTTAAATTTTTGACTGGCGAGGAGGCTGGATTATTATTTAAGTTCATGATTAAAATATTTAAAAATAGAGTTAGTTACAGTCAAGTTTAAAATTATATTTAAGTTTATTTAATATATTAAAAAATGTAAATTTGCCATCACCTATGAGGCTGATATCGTCATTGAACCCAAGGTGACTTTTTATTATAATAGCCCACGTGAAAGAAAGAGGTTACTATCGCTTATAAGAGTTTGCAACATCAGGGGCGAAAAAGCGAACGCGTTGCCAGCCTTTGCAGCATGGGATAGGGATGGATGCAATAAATAAATAAAAAACACTACATCAGCAACAAGGAACACCGAGGGGTTTAAGTGGTTATCAGTGGAGCAGGATGAGCCCGTTGAAAAACCATACCGTAGTTATAATGCAAGTTCCGTTTACCGCGGGGGGCCTTTAGCTTGCTAGGAGAGCAAAGGACCTTCTACCCCCGCACAACGAAGTGGGGTGTGTTCTCCCAGGGCACACTCCAGGCACTTTATTGCGCTGGATCGGCTGGGCGTAACTATGTTCTAAATCTCTGCCTTTCCAACACATACAAAGCGCAGGGTCGTCAGGGAGGAGGGGGTTTTTAGTGGGTATTGGGGTTGCTCGCTCGTGTAGCAACGCTCGGAGTCTTCCACACTATTCTGTGACGTCGATCGCGGGCGGAGCGCTGCCAGGGGCATACTATTGCTGCAGTGTTATCGCCCCCGACCGACGCGTGTCGTTCCCCTAGCAACGACCCAGTTTGTGCGTAAATCGGTTAAGCATTTTCCCTCGCCTCAAAAAAAAAAAAAGTTATAATGCAAGCGCCGACTACACCGCTGTAGAAAAAAAATCTAGCTCGCGATGTATTTTCTTATTACAATTTGTATTGTTAATTTTGCAATCTAGTCGCATATTTTGAAACAAAAATCGGTGCCCGATCGGGTTATGAGTTGCTAAAAAGCCGCCCAGCTTAAGAGATAGTAATACAGTCATAATATATGCACGAATAAAAAACGTAAACACCAATAAATACATGGCGCTTTCGACTTTTTGGTCGTTAGGTAATTCACAGAGACTAGTAATAATATGATTCAGAATGAACATAATGCGTAAACGACAATGTATGCATGGCGCTTTCGACCTTTTGGTCTCTAGTTTCTTACAGGTAGGCTACGAGGAATCGACTTATCTGCAGTCCACGCCGCTGGTGGGTATACCTAACTCGGGTGTTAATAGTGCGTCTTTGGGTACTAGTGCTACCCAAACATGGCAAACACTAAACCCCCGCCGCGTTCCCCCCGCTACAGTAAGGCCTCAATCGGGTTCCTCTCGTAAACAAAACAACACAGAAACGAATTAACAACCTCCTCCTTTGGGAAACCGGTTAAAAAAGGAGCGATAGGATCTGAGAGGCTGCGATAATTTAATGGAATAGGATTTACAGTACTTTTTCACAGTTAGGTTTTTTATTTGGATATTGTCATCCCTGATTATATTAATTATTACTTAATTAATTAATATCTAGAACCAAAATAGTCAAAATTACACTCGTAATAAAAATAACAAATTAATATAGGTAATTAATTGTACAACATTAACAATGGGAAAAAACAACGGTACATTTTAATAAGGGGTTTAAATCAAACAAGTGCTTACATCGCAAAGGCGCGACTAATGAAAGGAGAACACTAAAGCGTATGCCAGAATAGAGGTCTTGTGCACACCACAAACAATTGGGACAAATCGAGAGAAGTGACAAAGAGTAGCTCTATGGAAAACTCGAATCGAATGACTAGAGAGGTCATTTTCTCCTCTCGCTTTTTTATAACTTTATTAATCAGTGCTGTGTGCTGTGTTGCATCACGTTCGGGACAGCAAAGTACCGAGTCCAAACTCATTTCTGAAATTGTGGCATATAATGTTTGTATAATGACATAATACTATAGCGTAACGATAATATGTCATTCCCATATATTTTCTATTTTATTGCGTCTTGCACTAATGCCACTTGTCTACAGGGCCTGTGATGTAAAATTTGGGAATCATTCTCGAACTACGCTTACTACTGGACTTTTGGGCATTTTTAGCATGCTTCTTACATGTCAATTGCTCATATGAAAATCGACGTTTAAATATGTTGATACGACTAAATCGAAGAGTATTCTCAAATGCATATGACTCTGTAGGTTCGAAGCGCTGTTAAATTTTGATGAATTATATCACAATTGTCAATTTCTATACGAGTATCGTTCTAGTATACGGGTTTAAAATACAATCATGTGCAAAAATATTGGGCATCCATTCGCATTATTTAACAGGTAAAGATTTTTGGTTATTTTATAATATAAGATTATAATTTCTACTCTAGTTTTAATAATATACGGACTGTTTTCTCATTCATTAGATTAAAAGTAAAAAAAAGTAAAATACAATTATTCAAATAGAATAGTTTAACTGTTACACTTTCGTATTCAGTGAAATCATAATTTAATCGATAGGTAATTTTAATCTGATGATTGAAAAACTCGTCCTAAACAATAATAATATAGTGTCTTAATTTTATATAAAATGTCGTATAAATGTAAGAATAACTTAATAATAACTTAAAATGGAATACAGTGTGGAATGTTTGGTCGTTTATAAAAAATACTTGAGACGGTATATAATATTATTTCTACAAAATAACTATATAAATAGTTATCTGAGCAAAAAACAAAAACGGCTAAAGGCCATTCAGGACCAATTTCAACTACTCCCCTCAAAAATGTCAAAATCGTCAAGACACTGAATAAAATGCGCTTATCCCTAGAATCCGTTACGAAGTTTATTACACGCACTACATAGCCGGGCTGGAGCCCGCCCAATTTAAGGACACGGACGGTATTCGCAAGGCTAATTGGCAAGAGATACACATTGTTTTCTTTCAACTTTAGCACATGGTCAATCTATATATACTATAATTTTGTGTATATTTAGCTTGGAAACACTACTACCTTATACATTATATAGTATTTAAGATATAAAGTACAGATAAATTAGCTTCGAGATGATTTTGCGTTTGTATTAGTGTAATGTAAGCACATAAATAAATAAACTAATTTTTATATATTTTATAGGCAGGTACTTAATATAAAACTAATAATATTAAACGATATTAAATTAATATTAAACATAATTTTTAACACTAAATTTCAAGTTTACTAGTCCTGTAAATATACAAATACTATTATAAACGCGAAAACCTCACGAAACTAATTTACCTGATGTGTTTGCTTTTTTATTATGTTGGTGTACAATAATAGTACATTATGGTACTAGTGTGTAACATTGGTGATTACCGCCGAGGCGTCATTGAGACGCGAGCCGTAGGCGAGGGTCTTAAGAGAGCCGAGGACGGTAATCATCAATACACACGTGTATCATACGACGTTTTTCAACACACTTGTGAATAAAATAACAACAAAAACTCATTTTATTTAGTAGATAAAAAAGTTATATATGAGTGAAAGTTTTATTTATTAAACACGTACGAGTTAAAATTATCTATTTAAATAAGAAGTTGCATGAAATGAGCGAGCAATAGGAACATTAATTTATTTGTTCTATAGAACACGATCTTTTTTTTTTGAATAAAAACTTTTTTAAGAACAAAGCAACTCAATCAATAAAATTTAAAAATAAATAAATCTATAACTCACTAGTGAGTTATAATGTTTTTTAGTCACAGTTTGATTATGGGTATCATTCTGTGCCTAATTGCGGTGACCATAGAGCCACTTTATGAGCAAGTGTGTTGAAAAGAGTATTTGTTATATTGCATTTATACACTAGACCAAAAAACCTATGTAAGCGATACAACACTTGATAAGATTCAGACCCACGTGTCATTGGAGTACCACGTGGATATTCCAAAGCTTACTTTAGTAAAACTATTTGTTGAATTACTAATTTTGAAAACTACCCGCACAATGCCTCTATGTGCATACTCTAACAGTTGTGTAAACACGAAGA
The DNA here is from genome assembly GCA_019925095.2 of Dendrolimus kikuchii. NCBI lineage: Eukaryota > Metazoa > Arthropoda > Insecta > Lepidoptera > Lasiocampidae > Dendrolimus > Dendrolimus kikuchii. Next base: position 9,489,456 of record CM034415.1, read on the forward strand.
AACTCGAAGCATGGCTTAAGTATCCGTGGCTGGCGTGAATATGTTGACATGTTCAAAATGTCAATTTTACAAGGGCGCATTTTTAAAGTTTGACTAATAATGATAAATCGTGTTATTCTATTATTACCAAAGGAAAAATCTTAAAAAGTTATGAATATTTCGGACTGACAATTTTTTTCCTATAAAACACAGGCGTAGGAAGCGTCTAAACGAATTTTAAAAAAAAAGATGTATGTCGAGATATCAATGTATTCCCGCTAGCCACCGGGTATATCCGCCCCTATCGGAATCTATTACTTAATTCAGTAACTAATTTGAAGTTCATTTTTTACAATTTTACTTGTTTGTTTAGAGCGGTCACTTTTTATAGCTGTTAGTGTAAAAAAATCTGAAGGTACATCTGCCAGTCAGAAAACATGTAATTTGACATTTCACATAATTTCACATTTTAACAACACACAGACGTTATAGGAAGTTGATAAGAGTACCCAATAAGGCACCCATTAAAATGGAATGCAACATCAATAAATGATAACAGCCACCTACGTACCTAAAATACTAATGTTTTTGGAAGCGAATCTACAATTTGGCTAATCGGAAGCATAGTATTTATATTAAGGCAAGGATTTGTGACCGATTTGATATACAATTATTTAATAATTAGCAACTAATCTAGAGTACACACCTAACTTAGTCCCGGTACGAAGGGTAGGCCAAAAACGAATTATCGCCATAAAGCTTGTTACGTGATGGCATTATAGTAAATAAGTAATAATGTAAATCATTACATTTTCTACTACACAGAATATATATTCGTGTTTGAGTGCAATGAATTCGAATCACTGAAAACACTGTCGAAGTGACTTTTTCTGCTTCAGAACTCGTATAAACTTGTCGGTGTAGGACCTTATAACGAATTTTTTTTTTATTGTGATATATGTATGTGTGTAATATGTAACAATTTTGACGATATAATAAATAATGTAAAAAATGCAGTTACAATGTGCTCCACTAAGGCCGATAATATGTGTGACAACAAAGCGGATACTCCACATAGAGGTGTTCCCAAGCATTCACAAAGTTTGAACAATTGGGGAATAACAACAGTTAATTTAAAACAAAGAAAACATAGATGATTGTTGTTTGTAGACGATTAAATGTGATTTTATTTCTAGATATCATTTACATTCTTGATATGTAAAAACTCTTCATGGTAGTATACCAATTCATTGCACTCAATTGTAAGATTGTATTGTGAAATGTCATTATAAATCTACAAAACGCAACTCAATGTCTTTTGTATATGGACACAATTATGGAAGTCAATTTCAGCCATCAAACTACTTGTTCGACAATTTTTTGTTACCGTGTTGGTAGAAGCTTATTGGCTTAATGCAGGATTTTTAAATCGTATAATATTTAAGTAGGGCCCTGATAATCTTGAATGTCAAGGAGCGGAGGTTTAAAATTAAAAAAAAAAGTAGCTCAATCTGATGCCCTGATGCTACCGATTTAACATAGTTTTTAAACTGTGGCAAGAAAATGTCTATATGGAGATTACTCTCCTCGAATTTAGGAAGCTCAGGGCAAAATAATTTCCTAATCTAATATTTGATGTATTTGGACTATTTAATCTTTAAATCAAGTCTTAACTAAACCAAAACAGTTAAAACCACATCTTTAACTTTTGACTAAGCCAGACGTTTGTTTAATTGTAATCTGACGTTTCACAGAATATCTCAAACGTCAATGAATTTCGTTGTTTTTAACTTATTTTTATTATTTTTCGGAACATTTATTACTAATAACACTCGCATTGATTAAATTGAATAAATAATCGATGCCCTTAGTAATCAATAAAGTTTTAACTATTCCACGGTAGCGAAAACTTAAGAAAATAAACTCCAAAAAATGATGGTGAGAATTTCAAAAAATACCTCCTATTTATTTATTAAAAACCGCACATTAAGCTAAGAAGCGCGTAATGTTTGTCTAGATAGCATAAACTGAACTCAAGCTAACGAATCAGCTGGTCCATCTTTAGCAGTCACTATAGTCTTCTTCAAATTTATAGTCGATAATTGACTTACTGGTATATCACCAGAGTTAGAATAGCTATTCGAACCTCGTACCGCTCCCCATCTACTGAAATGTGTAGTGGTCACATCCAAATCTTCACTGCCTTGTGAATCGCTATATGTACTGTTGCTTTTCATTGTACCGTAGTTATTGTCCGGAGACGGCAAATCTATCATAACGGCCTCCATAGCAATGTCTTGCTTCAAACTCTGCTGTGATATACTCCTCTTCATCGGTGACAAGCTTAGTTCCGTCGATTTAAACAGTTGCTCCGACATGCTCTGCCTGTTCAACTTCTTGTCTACTGGCTTTGTACGTCCAAGCCTTCTCGGTTCTTCCTCTATCTGCTTCGTTTCTTCGAACGCCATTATCGGTTCGCGTTTCCATTCCTCGGTGCTGTTGAACACTGAGAATCCAGATATCTTCTCGGATACAAGTTTCAAGTTTGACGTAGACGCGTATCGACTCGCTGCAGTTAATTTTCCGCGTTTGGTAGTATTGTTCGCGCTGGTGACGGCCGATTTAGAAATGCGAGAATTGATAGGGCTTATACTGCGTCTTCTGTCCATATTTGGAGTGTTTGCAGCCGAGAGGAAGTTTAGACTCGTCCTAGAACGACTCAGGGAGCCGATAAACGACGTTCTCTGATGGTAAGCGCTTAGGACGTGTTGTAAAACGTTCTGGGGCCATGGAGCATTCAGATACACGCTCCGATCTGGTATGGGCTTGCCGAATTTCTTCTCGTGATCATCAAGTTGTTTTTCGAACGTCTCATTCAGGCGCTGTCGTGGGGATAATGGTTTCTTTTAATGTGACTTTTGTAACGACGATTTGGACAGCACAATTACACTAATCTTCGGACGGTGGACGAACATTTACCCACTAAGGAACTTCTTATACCCGCTGCACTTCTTAGGCCAAGATGTTATGCCTAAATGTTGGGCCAACGTGTACTACTGTCCCACTTGGTTTATTTTACTCGTTGACCACCAACACTGGCCGGTTTTTGATGCACGTATCATATGGTCTCGGTATACTGCACCCAAAAGCGTTCCAATGTCGGCTTGATATCTTTGGGGGTCAACACTTTGGCCCAACGTGTACAGCGGACTTTTTACACACATATATGTCTACATTTTAAAATGGGCTGATTACATGTTAGATATTATTTTAGAAGCATTATAGGGAAGGTAAAGCTTATTTAAAGCAACGCCTATTACTGTGTCATTATGGGAAAGAAAATATACATTAGAATTTTTTAATCAAGCCATTTCAAAATTTATTCCCTAATTCAATACTGTACACCTCTAAACCCCCACCGTTACTTATTAGTGTTATTTGTTGTTTTTTTTTTCAAATCTAAAGCCTATTATACAAACATGCAGCATACAGACACACATGCCAGTCCCATTTTATACATACAACGAAATACGAAAACAACAAGTCGGAACTTAACTTAATTTTTAAGCATTGCTGCTATCAGCAAAATTTTAAATTTTTATTTTCAAAAACACATACATATGTACGAAAAAATGTCATGACAATTTGTGCTAAAAAATAAGTCTTAGTTCTCCTAAATTTTGGATATCACATAAAGAAACAATTTATAAACAAAATTAGTACCCCGTCAGCCAAAAATAAGTTGAAGAATTCTTCTATATATAATAGTGTTACTACTGGATGAAACTTTCTCTTACTATTAGTATAGAGCGCAAATCCAATCTGTTTCTTCAATGACCGGCACCTACATCTTGCTATACATTCAGTTACCCTACAGTCGTTTGAATTTTGACATTACCTGTATGGAGCTTATGTCAAATTTTAACCGATAGTAAGGCAAACGAACAGTCGTCAAGATATAGGTAACCGACCATAAGACGATCGTCTTTTTCTATTTACTCTCAGCATGACCTCTAAATTTACGAATTCTTTAGACACCAAAAATGCCTGACGAGTTACTAAGTGATCATATATAAACCATAATACAATCGATCGTACCAAATTCACACATTCTAGTCGGCCACGACAAACCTTTGTAACTTTATTGCTGTTGATTCGTAAAATAAAGACTTGCGGTTAGTGGTGGGAAATAAAATCACCATTTGATTTTGGGGGTTTTTGTGGACTGTAGTATAGGTTCAATTTGGAGTGGAAGGAACTCACCGGATGCAGCTGCTCTGGTTCTCGTCTGCTTCAAAGCCAGCAACAGGTCCGAAGAGTCCTTTTAACTTATTTATGTATTTATATCGCGAGACGTGCGCACAGTCTTATTTTTAAGAGCGGTTTTTTTATATACGGCGGAGCGATCAAATCTTTGCGTGTGGTGCGAATAGGACGAGTGGGAAGGTTTTGTGGAATGAAGGAAATCAAAACAAAAAAAATGCGATACTTAATTACCAGTTAGTGAATTCTGTCTGAAATATATTTTTCAACACACTTGCTCATAAAGTGGCTCTATGGTCACCGCAATTAGGCACAGAATGACACCTATTATCAAACTGTGAGTAAAAAACATTATAACTCACTAGTGAGTTATAGATTTTTTTTTTTAAATTTATTGGTTGAGTTGCTTTGTTCTTAAAAAAGTTTTTATTAAAAAAAAAAAGAATCGTGTTCTATAGAACAAATAAATTAATGTTCCTATTGCTTGATCATTTCATGCAACTTCTTATTTAAATAGATAATTTTAACTCGTACATGTTTAATAAATAAAACTTTCACTCATATATAACTTTTTTTTATCTACTAAGTAAAATGAGTTTTTGTTGTTATTTTATTGACAAGTGTGTTGAGAAACGTCGTATGATACACGTGTGTATTGATGATTACCGTCCTCGGCTCTCTTAAGAGCCTCGCCTACGGCTCGAGTCTCAATGGCGCCTCGGCGGTAATCACCAATGTTACACACTAGTACCATAATGTACTATTAACTCCGTTCAATTGTACATGATATATTATTTGTGTTGTATCGTTCTTCGTGACTGCACTTGCTGGTCCGAGGCTGAAAAACATCGCTGGTCTTAATTGGCCAGCATATGCCGAGACTGGGTCTAATTTTAGGATTAATTCTTTTTCTACTGTTTTCTATTTAATAATCCTCTGTATTGTTTTTTGTTTATTTTTTTATTGCAGGAGTTCAGCAGACAGGCAGACGGCCCACTTGATGAAAAGCGGTTACCATCGCCTATGGACATTTGCAACAGCAAAGGTGCTAAAAATGCGCTGCTGCTCTCTTAAGGGAGACTTGAACCTGGTCAGGGGTCTGACCAGGGGTGGTAGCCATCCAGTTGGGCAAATGCCCTACCACCCGGCTGTGGGTTGTTTTGTCGCCTCTTACGACAGACCGGCCCAATGCAGGAAATTGTATACTTTCTCCGTTCCTGCACGGATAAATCTTTTTGTTCTGAATAAAATATTCATTTATTTCAATTGAGATATGTTTGTCTTGAATTGAAACAATACTTAACTAACCCCGTTGATATGTTTTGTAATTTTTAAGTTCATTGTACAAACCCGAAACACCTAACAGGGGACCTAAAGCGGTCGACTTTGATAATTCGCTTAGTGAAATTGACGCATGTCTAGATATACTGCTAGTTATAAGACATAGCATAAACTTCCACTTAATGTTCATATTTTTCTCTGATTAGATATCTTAATTTATTTCTATCTGTGGTGACTTGTTAATAGCTCACTATCACTAATGTGTTATTATTACAATGTGAATAGCTGATAGTCATCCAAAAATTGTAAAATAAACAAAAAATATTTTGCGAAAAAGACCGCTTTAGGCACTTAAATTTATTATATTATAGATTACAGTCCAATTTGTTTATAATTTGTGTTTCTTGATTCTGAAACCGGTTTCATATTGCTCTTAAACAATATAACTAAACGCGACGCTATTGTTGTAGATTATTTTATATTATACTAACATATATAAAGAAGCCGAAGAGTTTGTTTGTTTAATTGAACGCACTATTAATAGTACATTATGGCACTAGTGTGTAACATTGGTGATTACCGCCGAGGCGCCATTGAGACTCGAGCCGTAGGCGAGGGTCTTAAGAGAGCCGAGGACGGTAGTCATCAATACACACGTGTATCATACGACGTTTGAGCAAGCAATAGGAACATTAATTTATTTGTTATATAGAACACGATCTTTTTTTTTTTAATAAAATCTTTTTTAAGAACAAAGCAACTCAACCAATAAAATTAAAAAAAAAAATCTATAACTCACTAGTGAGTTATAATGTTTTTTACTCACAGTTTGATAATGGGTGTCATTCTGTGCCTAATTGCGGTGACCATAGAGCCACTTTATGAGCAAGTGTGTTGAAAAGAATTTTTTTTTCAAGTGACACAGAACATAAAATAATATCACGACATTATACTCGTAGATTTAAAATTTTGAAAATGCAGACGTTTTAGACGGTGTATTAATACAATCGATTGTAAAATGCCATTCTGTCATGTCCATGCATCATTCTGCAAACACTTAAACATACAATTCAAGAACGAGAGAGCAAGTGACGAGTGTATGGAAGAAAGAGAGAGTAGAGAGACGCTTGAAGTGAAATTCGCGAATGCACAACGTTTAGTAGGCATCATGATTTATTTTGTCATATTTTATTCAAATTATTTATTCATTTTAAGGATGTCAATAGGGAAATCAAATGTACCCTCCAATACTGGCAGATCCTTTTTAAATTTTCATAAGAAAGAGGCTAATTGTAATTTATGGCAAATTAATGTTTACGATAATAAAACTACGTTTTAACGGTTTTAAGAGCGGTAATTTTATTTGATTTTTCCGACGTTTCGGCCACTTTTCAGTGGCGGTGATCACGGAAGACAAAGATGTCAAGTGTCAACGAGTATTGTTAAAGTTTTAATTTTGTTTATGGTTATTATTTACTCTATGGGAGCCTAATCTAATTTACTAGCGCTCCCATAGAGTAAATAATAGCCATAAACAAAATTAAAATTAACAAGTTGGCGGTAGGCTAAATAAAACTTTGACAATACTCGTTGACACTTGACATCTTTGTCATCCGTGATCACGGACACTGAAAAGTGGCCGAAACGTCGGAATAACCAAAATCAAATAAAATTACCGCGCTTAAAACCGTTAAAACGTAGTTTTATGATGTATACAAGTCGCGAAAACTTAAGAAAATATAATGTTTACGATTCAAAATCCTATACCTTACTACTGTTTTAAATGTGAAAATGTGTATGGATGTTCGTTGCTCAAATCACGCCAGAACGGCTGCACCGATCTAGATGAAACTTGGCACATAAATACATCATAGTCTAGATAGTCCAGAAGACATAAGAAGACTTTTATGCCCGGAAAAATATACAGTTCCCGTAGGATATATTTATTTTTGATTATCACAGAGAGCGTGTGGTACTCCCAGTGGCCGTTCCTCCACAGTCTACAAAATTTACACTAACGCAAATGAAGCCACAGGCAAAAGCTAGTACGAGATATAAAGTATGCATGCCAAACCGACAAGAATATGTCTCTTACATCTTATTAATCTATTACAACACCGGTATAAATCTTATTTTACGTAAATAAATGACTTTAAATAAAACTCTTCTCTTCTCCGTCTCTCTCTCTCTCTCTCTCTTCTGTCTCTTATCTCAGTCCCGGATACGAGTGCTTAAGTCTACCACTCACCATCTTCCTGTCCCCGAGGGTGGCCCTCCACTCCTTGAGCTCGAGCGAGTACCTCTCTTCGAGGGACTTCATCTTGTTGCTCTCGTGGTTCATCAGCGCCTTCCGCTTCTCGTTCTGGAACTGCTCCAGCTCGCGGAGTAACGCCTAATGATAATGGAATAATTGATTACAGTTATAATTTGAAATAAAACTGTGGCAGAACAAAGTCTATATTATACAACTGTCATGTAGGTCAGGAGCCTTAAGAACAGACGAGCTTGCATGACGAGAGTTATGAATGTCAAAGAGGCAAGTGAGGTGTGTGAGAATAAGCCTAAATGGCGCTCTGTTGTTTGTGCCTACCTCGCAAGGGAACTGGCGTGAAGTTATTTATGTATGTCATGTAGGTAGGATCATAAAAAAAATTTAAATGTATAAGAATAAGTCGACTTTATGCGGATTTCAAAACGTGTAACGCCATCTAGTCACTTTTGAACACAACTAATGAGTAGCACGAATTCAAAACTATATATTCGATATTAGATCAATCAGACGATGTGATTGAACAGGCCGTCTGTCTGTCTGTCTGTCTTTCAGCTGCAGGCAATTAAAACAAATAAAGCTCACCTCTCCGGCAGCCTTGAGCTCCTCCCTCGCTTTCGCGTGCTTGGTGGCGAGCCTCTGCTGCTCCGCTCTGTACCTCCTCTTCTCGTTCTCTTGGAACTGTTAGGAAACAACCATATCTTAAAAACTTTTATAATTTACTATACCTGTACTATCCCTTGTGAAAACCCGCTTGCTTTTTTTTTATTGTTAACATCTCTACGGAGAGTTCCGTACCTTTTATTACTACTTAATTTCTATGAAAGATTTTAGAGTCCATACACGCTTATTGTTTATTTTTGTTACTGTGTGTGACATTAATTTAGTCATTTATATGTTATGGTGTACCTTAAGATCAACTTATTATATTGATTTATCCTATTTTTAATACTAAACTTATACTAATGTAGAGTGTATCTGTTACATGCTGGTGTTGTGAGGAAGTGCATGTGCAGTGTTGGCCTTATATCTATACTTATATATAGTCCTATCTAGTGCCATGTGTGTTGGTTTTTTCTTTTCTGTGCCTGGGTTATTAATTTTTCGGCTCTTTGTGTGTCTTGGTTTGTTTGTGGAGTGTGCGTGTAATGCAATGCGATGGTAGTGCGCATTGGTTTGAGTATGTGTATACCCGCTTGTACATCCCCTACTTTCGCTTCTGTTACTTTCAATATCCGTTCAATCAACACTTTCCGACTTTCCCGACAACGTTAAGAAGGCTAATTAATGCCTCGATAATTTTTGCAGTCCTGCTGTGACCCTTTTCTTTTTTTGTTTTTTATTGCAAGAGATCAGCAGACAGGCAGACGGCCCACTTGATAGAAAGTTACCATCGCCTATGGACATTTGCAACAGCAAAGTTGCTACAAATGCGCTGTTGTTCTCTTAAGGGAGACTGGAACCTGGTCAGGGGTCTGGCCAGGGGTGGTAGCCATCCAGTCGGGCAAATGCCCTACCACCTGGCTGTGGGTTGTTAAGTCGCCTCTTACGACAGGCCACCCCAACGCAGGAAGTTGTATTCTTTCTCAGTTCCTGCACGGATAATACATTTGTAGAGTGGTACAATATTGGCTTTGCACCAATCCTTTAGTACATAGCCACTCTTCCAGCGCATGTTAAAAATACATACATACATACATAACTTCACGCCAGTTCCCTTGCGGGGTAGGCACGAACAACAGAGCGCCATTCAGGCTTATTCTTACACACCTCACTTGGTTCTTTGACATTCATAGCTCTTGTCATGCACGCTCGTCTGTTCTTAAGGCTCCTGACATCACCTTCTGCTAGTACACGATCAATTTGATCATGGAAGATGTGTCGTGGCCTTCCACGACTTCTGCATCCATCCACTTTTGCATTGTATATCTGTTTAGTCATTCTTTCCACATGCCCGAACCACCGGAGCATTCCTTTCCTTACCAACTCTCTCTCTTACTTCGGTATTACGAACGCGGTCCGCGAGCGTCGCTCCGCAGATTTTGCGCAGTGCTCGCATCTCGACCGCGTTTACTCTACTTTCATGCTCTCTCTTGTTAAAAATGCGATACAAAAGACTTGCGACCACACCTTGTCCAGCCTTTAGCATTTCTATGGTTATCCTATCATACCCAGCAGCCTTTCCTAATTTCATACTGTTCAACGCTTTCAAAATTTCATCCCATAACTATACTATCGCCACTGTCTTCTCTATTGTTCTTTTTATCAGTCATACTATTCACATCTACTGTCTTTTTTTAAAAAAATCCCTCAAAATATTATTTCCAGCGGTTCAAAATGCAGTATAATCTTGTCTCCAGCCGGTCGGTCTGTCGGTCTGGGTACTGGTTCTCAGTTCTGGTGAGGTCTCTCTTTCTTATTTTTTCTTTTTCTTCTTCTCAGTTAATGTAAACCAACTTTCTTTTCTCCCTCTCTCTTTTGTTTTTACTTACAGTATCTAGTATATTTGCAATTATTCAATATGTGTCAAATGATGTTGGTGTTTGTATTAATTGAAATTACTATAAGACTCATAATACTAAATTCCGTAAAATAGTGGGTTTCTTGTCCGAATTAATTTAAAAAAAAATTTTTTTGAATAATCAATTACTTTAATCAAGAATGAAATTGACTGATTTTGAAAAAAAAAAAAACGATATTACTACACTGATCAATAATGTATATTGCATGAATTTCTGCGAAGGATTATCAAACGTTAAGCTAAGATAAAAGGTCGTGGCCCTCACCTTCTTGAGTCTCTCCCGGTCGTCCTCGTGGCTGATCGGCTGCGCGCTGATCCTGAGCGACTCCCTGAACATCATCTCCCTGGCCTTCTGCTCGGCCCTGATCCTCTTCGGCAGGGACCTCTTCTCCAGCGCCTGGCACTTCGCCAGCTCCTCCTCTTTGCGGGCGTTTTTCCTGAGAACACAATCAGGTTATAGAAGTATAGAACAACGACGTGGTGAAGCTACGCTAGGATAAGTGTCTTCCCCTGTTGCTGACGGCGAAGAACGGGTCGCAGGCGTCGCTTTATCCATCTCCTCCCGACAACGTAGTAGGGATATCCATAGGCGATGGTAACCACTTTCCATCAGGTGGGCCGCCTGTCTCTTTGATGAGCTAATGCAATATACTTCTAGCTTTATAACTACCATATACTACTAACCTCTTGATCTGCTCCAACTCCTTGTCGTGCCTGACGAGCATCTGGTGCCGCCGCAGCAGGAACTCGTCCTTGAGCTGCCTCTTCGCCAGCTGGTGCCGCTCGTGGATCTGCTTCTCCTCCAGCTCCCACAGCGCCGCTTCGCGCGTTCGCATTATCTGCGAGAGAAAACAAGATTCATTGCCTTTATAAAGAAGAAAAACCAATATAAATACTTTCACACATCCAAATATTCATTATACATCCACGAACCCAATCATCCATATACTTATACATCCAACGTCATTGACCAGCTACAATATATCTGTTTTATGATTTATCCATATATGGTTTGGATGTCTGTAATCGGTGTGGACCAGAGTGGTCCGTTGAATATTACTTCCTTAACTGTAGATGTACAATGTGTGAGTCAATTATTTATACAATCATACATCGACCTATGTAATATATCCATTATCCAACCATCTATAGATGTATCCGACCATCCATCCACATCGTGCAATCATCCGTCCATCCGCCCGAACATCCACCCGCATCGTGGTCCATACCTGATGCCTCTGCTACAGGTACTGCCTGTCGGCCAGCGCCTGCCTCTCGCGGTGGTTCATCTATCCATCTATCCATCCATCCATCCATCCATCAACCATCCGCCCGAACATCCACTCGCATCGTGCTTCATAGGTCCACGTACCTGATGGCTCTGCTGCATGTACTGCCTGTCGACCAGCGCCTGCCTCTCGCGGTGGTTCATCTATCCATCTATCCATCCATCCATCCATCAACCATCCGCCCGAACATCCACTCGCATCGTGCTTCATAGGTCCACGTACCTGATGCCTCTGCTGCAGGTACTGCCTGTCGGCCAGCGCCTGCCTCTCGCGGTGGTTCATCTATCCATCTATCCATCCATCCATCCATCCATCAACCATCCGCCCGAACATCCACTCGCATCGTGCTTCATAGGTACACGTACCTGATGGCTCTGCTGCAGGTACTGCCTGTCGGCCAGCGCCTGCCTCTCGCGGTGGTTCATCTATCCATCTATCCATCCATCCATCCATCCATCCATCAACCATCCGCCCGAACATCCACTCGCATCGTGCTTCATAGGTCCACGTACCTGATGCCTCTGCTGCAGGTACTGCCTGTCGGCCAGCGCCTGCCTCTCGCGGTGGTTCATCTATCCACCTATCCATCCATCCATCCATCAACCATCCGCCCGAACATCCACTCTCATCGTGCTTCATAGGTCCACGTACCTGATGCCTCTGCTGCAGGTACTGCCTGTCGGCCAGCGCCTGCCTCTCGCGGTGGTTCATCTATCCACCTATCCATCCATCCATCCATCAACCATCCGCCCGAACATCCACTCTCATCGTGCTTCATAGGTCCACGTACCTGATGCCTCTGCTGCAGGTACTGCCTGTCGGCCAGCGCCTGCCTCTCGCGGTGGTTCATCTATCCACCTATCCATCCATCCATCCATCAACCATCCGCCCGAACATCCACTCTCATCGTGCTTCATAGGTCCACGTACCTGATGCCTCTGCTGCAGGTACTGCCTGTCGGCCAGCGCCTGCCTCTCGCGGTGGTTCTCGTGTATCCGCCGCAGCACGGCGTCGTTGGAGTCGGCGAGCCCCGCGACGAACGCGCGCTCGCGCTCCGTGTGCTCGGCGTCGAGGCGCACGCGCCGCTGCTTGTACGCCTCTTTGCGACGGTCCTTCGCAACTAGCTCCACTTCCTGGAACAAACATACAAAAAAATTGGTAGTCTTGAATAGTCTGAGTCACTTATAGAGTAATTGGATCACTTGTAATGCAAAAATAGAATAAGTATCGAGTGAAGTGATGATTGTCGAGTAAACCTTTCAAGGCTAATATTTTCCCACCTACTGATGATTATGTGGAAAGATGAGACGACAATTAAGTAATTGGGAGGCCTTTGACCCCCCCCCCCCCCTCCGGTCTCCTCCCTAAGCCTATCATCCGCGTCTTTCTCTAGAATAAAGTCCTCGCAGGAGGCGAAGGATTCGACCTCACCCCGCTTCCCCAACTTCTTGGAATATTGACCATCAGTTTAAGTACAGTTGAGAGAGACGCCTTACTTCAAATACATTAAACTCCCATCGCGTAAATAAAAACCATAAACAAAAATTAAAATTATACAATTAAAATGAACATGTTGAGGGTAGGCTGAAAATCTTTAACATTAAGCATTGACCTTGTCGTCTTGGTCTTCCGTTGTCACGGCTACTGAAAGGTGGCCGGAACGTCTAAATAAAAATTCGAATTAAAAAAACCGTTACGCAATTGCGTCACACGAATTTCGTGATAACTGAATATATTCTTTGTACGTTTCGGGAATCGTTTGAGACCTCAATTCTTGCACAGCGCCATCTACTGGCTCGTAAGTGTTTCACTACAAGTTCATATTTCGTGTTTTAAAACTTGAATATATTCTGAAATGTGACGTCACGAAATTTGTCACACTTCACGACCTCCCTGCGCGCCGCCCTCCCCCTTAACGTGTGACTATGGGCCCCCAAGTCGCGAAAGTGAAGAAAACAGCATGCCTTACCTGCTTGAGCAGCCTCTGCTCCTGTTTGAGCGTGTCCCTGAAGTGCCTCAGGTCCCTCTCGTGCTCGGCCCGAAGCCTCTTGGCGGCGGCCCTCAGCTCCGTCTCCAGCTGCTGCTCGGCGCGCTCGGCGGCGGCGCGCTGCGCCCGCGCCAGCGTGTCCAGGTCGGTCTCGTGGGCGCGGGACAACGACGCCAGCTCCGCCTCGAATCTAGTCCAAGCACACTTCAATCGTACACAGCACTTTTCGAAATAATTGTTTCCAGCATAGTTCTACCACATCGCTGCTGCGGATCTTGGGCGAGGGGTAAAAACCTATGCTATAGAGAAAAGAAATGATTAAATATGTAAGGCGTCTCACTTCTTGTCTTGCTGCTCCCTGAGCTGCGTCTCCTTGGCATTGAGGTCCTGGAACTGCTTCTGCTCCTGCTTCTGCAGCATCTTGATCTCACGCAGCTCCTGTTTGCGCAGCGCGTGGTCGTCCCACGTGCGCCCGCTCTCCTCGTCGCCCCATATCACCTTCACAAATATCAATGAATGAATGAATGAACGAACGAATGAAAGAATGAAATGAAAAAGACTCAATGAAATGAATGGTTTTAATAGAGATGCTACGAATTATCAGCTTCTCTCGGTATTCGGTCGCTTTCTTTACCATTCGGAATAATCGGCAGAGCCGAATGAATTCTGGGAAGGATGACACGATGATTTGTGGTGTGACGGACATTTACTAGAATAGAGAAGTATGGAAGGAAAAGACGTCGACCTCAAATGATTGGGAGAAAATGAAAGTAAAGATTAAAACCAAGATTTTAATGAAAATCTTTGTCTATACTAGTATTATAAAGACGAAAGATTTGTATTTTTGTAATGAATAAACTCAAACTACTGGACCAATTTCCAAAATTCTTTCACCGTTTCAATGCTGCATTCATTATCCCTGATTAATAAATTCAAAAGTTTTTATTTAAAACAAGTTCCACTGGAAGACACTTTTTGAAGGTCATACATTTTTTATTATTATTTCGTATCGCTTCGCAACGTGTTATTGCTGTTAAGAAGAAGTGGCAAGAAAATCCCCAGCAACACGTCTAGCTAAATATTGTTTTTCTTTATACATATTTCTTATTCTATTTATATCAAGTTCTTTTTTTTTATAAGGTTTATACAGAAGTATGTTACGGAATAATAAGCTATATTAAAATTAGGCATCCCTACTAAATAATAATAATAATAATAATATAATCCATCAATCAAACAAAATACTTGGCGCTGGAATTGGGTCCTAGATTTTTATTTCATCAGAGCAGGACAACATCTGCCGCGAGCCCTAGCTTGCTAATAAACTAAATGTATAAGGTATTCAAAGCCATATTAAAAAAACAGTAAACTTGTTTACTTTGGAAGTGGTCGTAGTAACGATGACGCCGTCAATCTCGAACTTTCTCGTCCGTTTCCGCGTCTTCTTCTTCAAATTCGCCATGTGGATGTCCTCTTTCGACCTTGTGAAAACAACAATATTTGTTTAATGGATTACTACTAATAGAATGATGGTCTGTGTGGTTGTGCGGGCTAAGCTCTTACCGGCCTCACTCACTGCAACGCAGAGGCTCCGGGTTCCATTCCTGGTATAGTAAATTTCAGGAACGTATTTTCTCCGTTATTTACTATGGTCTGGGTGTCTGGGTTCGGCCCCAGAGTAGTCTTTTGTATATTACTCATAACACAAGCGTAATTTTCTTAATTTGGGTATGTACAATATGTGTATTCGTCTGCTGATTATTATTATTATAGAATAATTTCAAATCTCTCTCCATAAATGTTCTGTAACTAAACTGCATTTATTGCCTGATCCTATGCTACTACTGTTCCTTTGCCTTACAATCGGTTAAAATTTTACATAAGCTCCACACGAGTAATGTCATACATCAGGCACATACCTTTGTATCCTGTTAACGGCTTGGCCTTCAGGCTGCTTCCGCCTCAACACCACCTGGTCTCCGTTCTCCAGGCCTTGACTATCTGTGTTCACTCTGCAAGTAAAATATTTAATATTCAGTACGCGCAAAACTTATATGCGCTCCGAGTGAAGTTAGTTCCGCGAGTTCGCGCAGGTCCAGCCTGATGTTAACGTCTATTACATCTTACGGTGTGTTATACGAAAGAGATGGCATGCGAGTCCGGAACACGGGAGAGCGGAAACGCAACACTCTCCCCTCTCAGCTCTGTCTGACTGTGTTCTATGCAATGACGTGTACAAACTTCAAGCACGCACATAAGTTTTGATGGTCCTATAACTGATGTAAGAAGAATAAAAAAAGTAGCATGGCTGAAATGGAGGCAGGCAGGTAACTAGTGTGACATGTGACAAAGTAATGCCGCTCAAACTAAAAGGTCAGATATATAAATCTGTAATACGACCAGTCATTTTATAAGAGTCTGAATATTGGCTCAGCTGAGATGAAAATGTTGAGATGGGTGCGTGGTATTACAAGAATGGATAAGGAGAGAAGCGAGTACATAAAGTTTGAAAGTTGCACCCGTGACTGAATATCTGAGAGGAAGAAGATTAACGTGATATGGGCATGTAATGAGGAGGGAAGAAATTCAGTGGTAAAAAGAATGTTAAACTGTACACCAAAAAAGAGATGGTTGGATTATGTGAAGAATGATATGATGATTTTTGGTGAAACAGAAGATTCCACAATGGAGGAGTATGATTGGAAGACATATTGTACCGACTCCAAACAATTGGAAGGAGGTAAAAGAGAGGAGAGAAAGGTACTACAACAGTTTACAAAATCATACCACTGAAACGCACAGGCCACCCATTTTAGGGGGAACAAACAGTACACCCGCCACGCTTGTCCAGGCGGCTTGGCCGGTTTGACACATCGGTTACCTCAATGTGCAGGTTGCATCACGATGTTTTCCTTCACCGTTGTTAGCAACAATATGCATGCCTATGAGGTCAGAGAGCTCCCTAAGTTTCGAACTGCCCATTATTTGCATTACCATTCCAAATGCCCGCTACTCTACCTGGCACCGCCGTTGTGGTGGTGGCTGTCGTCGTGACCGAGGGTGGCGGAGGCCGCGAGCGAGTCCGTCTCGGCGGCCAGGCGGGACGACGACGACGCCACCGAACCGCTGTCCGATTGCGATCTTCTGAAACGAAATCAATTACACTGAAATGTAGCGGACACAAATATACGAAGGGGAATATAAACAATGATTTTGAACGAACAAAATGAAATGAACAATGAGTTTGTTACTCTTTCACGCACAACCTACTGAATGGATTTTGATGAAACTTTACTAACTTTACTAACTTTAATAATATAGCTTACACATCAGAATATCTCACAGGCTATAAATTATAAAGACAGTGTGTTCTATTCAAAATATAACGATTTTCCATCACCACGCGGATGAGACCGCGGGGCGCAACTAGTTTATTAATAAAATATAATTCCTTTCACACAATCCACAGTGAGTGTTGTTTGGAAGAGATCGCTCTAAAGCGATTAGACCACCTTTTGTTCCTGCTTTTACATTAAATGACTGTAAATAATTTACTATATGTGTATGTGGTGAATAAAAAAGAATTTCCTGTCTATTCTATCTATCTATTTTTTTTTACTGCAGGACTTCAACAGACAGGCAGACGGCCCACTTGATGGAAAGAGATTACCATCGCCTATGGACATTTGCAACACCAAAGGTGCTACAAATGCGCTGCTGCTCTCTTAAAGGAGACTGGAACCTGGTCACTAATGCCGGAACACAACTCCAGTTTGTTATGGCGACATACTTTAGACCAGGGGTGGTAGCCATCCAGTCGGGCAAATGCCCTACCACCTGGCCGTGCGTTGTTTTATCGCCTCTTACGACAGGCCGCCCCAAAGCAGGAAGTTGTATTCTTTCTCCGTTCTTGCACGGATAAATCTAGACAGGTAAGTATACAAAAAATGCTACATATTTTACCTATTTATATTTTTAAACTAATTTTTACATGTTTAACTAATATGTTTTATCTTGCAGGTAACACCAAGTTGATCGTTCATCCAAAAGATTCTACCATGAACAGTAAGCCTTTCTAAAATTAAGCAATAACAAAAGACAGGTCTTTCTCCAAGGATATCAAGCCAGCAACTGGACCTAACTCTTCTACCAGGACCTGGCAGACGCGGCAGAAATAAATATTTGTTCGCCACATAACTGGCCGGTTTACGTAACATGTAACCAGATCAGCACAAGAGACTTTGACCATGAGGAGAATCACGCCATCAAGCAAGGTTTCTTGGGTCTAACTATTCTACCAAGACCTGTCGGAGGCGGCGTAAATCATTCGTGAAAGAATGGAGAAATAATACCAATTCTTGCCCACAGCAATGTGGTAGGGTAATTACCTGTCTGGATGAATACCACCCCTGGTCTAGAATATACATACATACATACATACATACATACATACATCATACATACATACATAACTTCACGCCAGTTCCCTTGCGGGGTAGGCACGGACAACAGAGCGCCATTCAGGCCCATTCTTACACACCTCACTTGCTTCTTTGACATTCATGACTCTTGTCATGCACGCTCGTCTGTTCTTAAGGCTCCTGACATCACCTTCTGCTAGTACACGATAGTCTAGAATATAACCGCCATAACAACCTTAAATTGTATTCTGGTATTAGTGGCCAGGTTCCAGTTCCATCTATGAGTCTGGCAACACATTGGTAGCACCTTCAGTGTTGCAAATGTTCATTGGCGACTGTAACCACTTGCCATCAGTTACACTGTCAGCCCGTCCGCTGTACTTCAGCAATAAAAAAAATTACACATTTTTATTCTTGACATAACTTGGCCGGTTTTTGTAATAGGTAGTAGCCATTCTAGCAAGAGAGACTCTTGACTGAGTACAGAAACTAACCTGTCAAAACTGTCTGGACTTAATCTGGTGCTGACCGAACCCAGGGCTATGTGCGTGGCAGCCGAGTCGCGAACTCGCACCTCTTCGTTGCCGACAGTCACCACGGACACGTGCGATGTATCCTGGAAAGAAAAAAAAAATGATACACATTACTTGTCCTTGCCTATTCTAAAGTAGGGTAAAATATCGCTCCAACAATTTTACTGTCTACCTTCATTTTGTGTGAGGCGACGGTCAACGCAAAGTAGGGTAAAGGCAGCCATTTTAGACAAACCCAGACAGACAGACATTTTTTTATTTATAAACAACTCTAAGGACTCTAGTTCCATACTTTTTTTACAATTAAATTTAAGAAGTTGTACACGCTTATTTGTTACTTTGTTATTGTGTGCGACATTTAATGAATGTGTAGGAATCGTCTTTGTTATTATAAAGTAACTATATGACGGAAGTAGTCAATAACCAGATAGAGTATTCTTTCATGTAATAATCGGAAGTCGTATAACCGGATGTCAACGTAGAAGCATTTATTATTAAGCTAACGGATATCGGAAATGGAGTAACCAGATGTTGGAAGTTAATACGTATGGCGGAAGTTGGTTTTATGAAGGAAGTGTAACGTAATTGTAATAATTCTAGTGTAATAAACGTTGATTACAATATTTCAGATTACTATTGTGTTATTCTCGAAGCGTCGTTCGTTCGCTCCCGGCGTGAACCCGACAAATGCATGTTTGTGTTGTGGTATACCTTAAGAATAACTTATTATACATACATACATACATAACTTCACGCCAGTTCCCTTGCGGGGTAGGCACGAACAACAGAGCGCCATTTAGGCCCATTCTTACACACCTCACTTGCTTCTTTGACATTCATAACTCTTGTCATGCACGCTCGTCTGTTCTTAAGGCTCCTGACATCACCCTCCGCTAGTACACGATCAATTTGATCATGGAAGGTGTGTCGTGGCCTTCCATGACTTCTGCATCCATCCACTTTTGCATTGTATATCTGTTTAGTCATTCTTTCATCATGCATTCTTTCCACATGCCCGAACCACCGGAGCATTCCTTTCCTTACCTTTACCCCGACACTCACTTTCAGACCAACTCTCTTTCTTACTTCGGTATTACGAACGCGGTCCGCGAGCGTCACTCCGCAGATTTTGCGCAGTGCTCGCATCTCGACCGCGTTTACTCTACTTTCGTGCTCTCTCTTTCATACCCAACTCTCGCTTCCGTACGTGAGCGTAGGTACCAGCACCGCGTTGTGTATGGCGAGCTGGGCCTTCTGGCTGAGGTTCTTAGCGCCTAGAAGTTTACCTAACGCTCCATTCAAACTATTCCCCAAATTTACTCTTCTTTCTATATCAGTGGTGTACCTTCCATCCCTGCTAACTTATTATATTAATTATTATTCTGATTTTAATACTAAACTTATACTAATGTAGAGTGTATCTGTATTATCAATTAGAAAAATATTCGTTTTACACACTATTCTATCTCAGCACCAAAAACTTGTTTACGGCACCGAAAAAGATACACGACGTAAAGACAAAGTTTGTTCACTTAATCTCTTTAAAACAAATTTCATCACAAGTTTCAGTGTTATTTAGGTCCCACTCTATATAACAGGCTTAATAAAATTCTTACACTTTACCCCCTCAACAAATATCAATGTAAAGAAGTTTTAATAGATTGGCTAAAACAATGTAGATACGATGATGTTGAAAATTTGTTTGTACTGTTAATTTAAATAATTTAGTAATAAATAAATATTAATAAATCTAGCTGGTTACTAAAGCAAGTTTCAATCTTATTTTTGCAAAATATAACATTTAAATCTTACATTTTCACTTTAAGACACAGGAAGGGACTAACACCTAAAAAACAGGCTCGGCCTAGTTTAGGTGTTAGTTAACGAATTAACTTAATTATTAAGAAAAGATCTTTATTTTGTATTTGTGACTTTTATATGTAATTTTGGTGTCAATAAATATTATTATTATTGTTTTTTTTTTTTAATTATCTGTTACATGCTAGTGTTGTGAGGAAGTGCATGTGCAGTGTGGGCCTTATGTCTATATACAGACAGAAATTTTGGACAGGCCATATTCCTGTCAGGGTTTCCCTAAAAGAAACACACAGGGAC
The DNA here is from genome assembly GCA_019925095.2 of Dendrolimus kikuchii. NCBI lineage: Eukaryota > Metazoa > Arthropoda > Insecta > Lepidoptera > Lasiocampidae > Dendrolimus > Dendrolimus kikuchii. Next base: position 9,510,114 of record CM034415.1, read on the forward strand.
GTGCACTCATCCTTTCTATCTTAAGATCACTGGCCGTACCAAAAATTCTGATCATACTGCGTTGGCTCTGATGTGAAACCGTAGTGCCATTTGCTGATCCTCTGTGCTTCTGCTTCCTTCCAACTTTTTTTTTTTAATCTTACATACATACATACATACATAACTTCATGCCTGTTTCCTTGCGGGGTAGGCACGAACACCAGAGCGCCATTCAGGCTTATTCTTACACACCTCACTTGCTTCTTTGACATTCATAACTCTTGTCATGCACGCTCGTCTGTTCCTAAGGCTCCTGACATCACCTTCTGCTAGTACACGATCAATTTGATCATGGAAGGTGTGTCGTGGCCTTCCACGACTTCTGCATTTTTAAATCTTTATTACATAAATGGAGTTTTGTCACTTTGTGATAATGTCACCCCGTCCAATCTAACAATTATTTCTACTTCCTTAAACTAAGTACATGGATATAATAACTGAACGAGCATTCTGGCCTCCCCAGAAGATGGAGAAGACAGAACACTGCTCCAGCGCCTCGCCCCGGACGCACTCCCGTTCACAGAAATTTTGTGAATTAGACACCTCCATTATATATTTGGACTTGTTTTGCAGGAACGTGCCCGGAGCAAAGTCTTAGTAGAGCTACAACAGTTCTCCAGTCCAATTCAGCGGATGACAAAGCGAACCACGGGCATCGAGGCAGTCGACATTGGATGGTTTTGTACCATGTGCCCTTCGAAAGTGACCGTTCAACAAAATATTGTTACAACCTAGGCGCCGACAAAGACAAATTCCACGTACAGATTTGTAGAAGCACATTTATTACTCGTCGGCATTTGAACTAATAATGTCGAAATTCTTTTATGATCGACTTCTTTTGTTTACTTAATTAATAGCATACGTTTCTAGAGAACAGCCTATTGTTCTACTGTAATCATTAGCCAGGTGTTACGGGCCATAAAGTACAAGCTAATTCTAGGAAATTCGGTCCACGTTACCGGGCGGGCACATTGTACTTGTGCAGTATAAAACGATGACCTGATTGAGGGAGGGGGCAGTCGAGCGAGAACCACGATCAAAGCGAGACGTGTGTACTACAATCGTTTTATTGAATTACGACCTTCTGCGTTAAGTTTGAACTTGTTGTGTTCGGTTATATTTGTACCTGTGTTATACGTGTTTGTATAGTTCTAATAAACTCTATAATAATTTTAACGGTATTTTAATTCGAGTCTCGCACTCGTAACAATATTCTTGCCACTGTTCTCTGATATGCACTTTAACACACAACTCAATGTTTCTATGTGCATTGGAGAACAGTGATACCAGATACCGTCAATCGTGGCCAGCCTCGCTGCTTTGCAATCCTTCCTTACGCACTCCATCAGTGGTCTATCCCGCGGCAGCGATGCGGGAGGTTTTATTACCAACTTGGTGCGTGACACCGGCGTCACCAACGGTGTAACTCAATTTGACGCCACAAATGGGTTGGTGATTACTTACTACTTTTAGTGTTTGAATACATACATACATTCATACATACATAACTTCATGCCAGTTCCCTTGCGGGGTAGGCACAAACAACAGAGCGCCATTTAGGCTTATTCTTACACACTTCACTTGCTTCTTTGACATTCATAACTCTTGTCATGCATGCTCGTCTGTTGTTAAGGCTCCTGACATCACCTTCTGCTAGTACACGATCAATAATAATAATAATAATCAATAAGTGTTTGAATACAATTTCTAATAAGTAATACAAAGGTGCAACTTACCAAATTCAATCCATTCGTTGCGCTGTCGTCGAAGACGCCCGAATCCGTCCCCGGAGCGGTCGGACTCAGTATGAGGACTTCGCTGCTGTCCAAACGGCGGCCGCGGCTCTTCTCTGCGATAATACGAATCGAGTATTGAATAATTACATATTAAAAACATGCGCTTCGTTTCCATATATTTTAACTAGGGTATGCCCGCGACTTCGTCCACGCTTGACTTGAAATTTCCGCGGGGACAACGCGGGCACGAAGTACCGTAGCATTTAAAAATGAATGTAACCCCTCTCGTGTCAGTAAATACTGTGTCGGAATAAGCTAATTATTATGCACCCGAACAACTTCAAACTGCTCCGGGGATAATTCTCGCGGGATTCCCGGGGTAAAAAATATCACATAGTTTATTATAAACAGTTTGCTGTCAATCAGTGAAAAAATCGTATTGGAATTCGATGTTTTTTTTTCGATCTGAGCATTTTAAATCATCCCCGGAAAAACTCCCGAACAAAAAGTAGCGCAGATTTTAAACGTAGGCGTTAATTTGCTGTCGATCAACGCTGTATCTTAATCGGCCCAGTAGTTTTTTTTCATTAATCCTTTTTTATTTTTTTCTTGTTCTAATTTATATACAGGACGCTCCACTAGTAGCTCACAACGCCCAAAATGCTCAGTTAGCCGTTCCACAAGGCGACCGCGGTCGTTGTGGTCGTGGCGAAAACGTCACTAATGACGTCATCATTTTCGATCACACAACGCTCACAATGACCGATGACCAATAGGCGGGTCGAATAGCCGTTCCACTTGGGTTTACAATTGTACCGCGGGCAAGCAAGTGGAACGGGATAAATCGCGGTCGTGAACGTGGTCGTTGTGAGTCCCTAATGGAACATAGCCATAGTCTAATTCTCGGCATCGGATATATATATATATATATTTTCGATGCCGAGGATGAACATAAAATACTTTTTATCCCGAAAAATGGGATAGTTTCCGGGATAAAAATATATTTGTCTCTCTGTTTGTTATCTTTTTATGGAAAGACTATTGGATGGATTTGACTGAAATTTGGTATACATGTACTTTTAATTTCGAAGGTGTCCAAGGGATACTTTTCATCCCGGACAGTAGAATAGGTTTTATCCATTTCGTCTTTTTTGTCAAGTTTTATCATTATGTTTTTTTTATTGCTTGAGTTCAGCACAAAGGCAGACAGACGGTCCACTTGATGGAAGGAGGTTACCATCGCCTGTGGATATTTGCAACACCAAAGGTGCTACAAATGCGCTGCTGCTCTTTTAAGGCAGACTGGAACCTGGTCACTAATGCCGGAACACAACTCAAGGTTGTTATGGCGACATACTTTTTATCCGTGCAGGAACGGAGAAAGAATACAATTTCCTGCGGCCGGGCGGCCTGTCGTAAGAGGCGACTTAACAACCCACAGCCAGGTGGTAGGGCATTTGCCCGACTGGATGGCTACCACCCCTGGTCTAAAGTATGTCGCCATAACAACCTTGAGTTGTGTTCCGGCATTAGTGACCAGGTTCCAGTCTCCCTTAAGAGAGCAGCAGCGTATTTATAGCAACTTTGGTGTTGCAAATGTCCATAGGCGATGGTAACCGCTGTCCATCAAGTGGGCCGTCTGAATGTCTCCTGATCTCCTGCAATAAAAAAAATACTTTAGACCAGGCGTCGGGCAAATACCCTACCACCTGGCATATCTAGTTTACAGATAGACGGGGGATGGTATAGTTTGCGATATATAATGAAGAGAATCTTTCGGGGGTAAATACATAAAAATTTAATACAATGTAATCTGTACCTCCTGCTCTTCAAACAAGAAGACGGACTAGAGGTTGACTCTATTATTTCCTATATTTATCACCAACAAATGTAATACTTGCGCTTACCAGTATAGGAGTTGGTGCAATCCAAGCTATCCAAAGACGACGGCGCGAAGCAATCATCGTCCGATGAGGAGCCCGCACCGACGATGACAACTTCATCGGCGATAGGCGGAGTGGTGGATATCGTCACCGCATTCGGTGGGAGCTGGAAAATGGAAATTCAATCATTTGTTGAAAAACGGAAACTCAAACAGAGGCCAACAACCGTGAAGTGAAGTGAAATCCCTAAAATGCGACCTGATGGAAAGTGGTCTAATCAATATATACATCAGTAATACGTGCATAGACTATTGTCAATGATAATGACTGACAATATTAAGTGAAAATTCTAACATTTATCTGATGGAAAGTGACTAAACCCTCGTTGTGCTCATTGGTGTTGCATGCAGTGTTGAACTATGATAAGCACATGAAGTGACACGGTTAGCAATAAGTGAAATATAACGTTCAACCTGACGGAAAGCGGCATAATTGGAATATAAATCAGTGTAACTACTTAGTTTATCATCAACGACAATGACTAACAATAGTAAATGAATCCCCTAACATCCGACCTGATGCAAAGTGACTAACCCTACATTCTACATTGGCGCTAGAGTACTGAGCACTGACGGGCACGTGATAGTGATATAAATCACAATATGTGAAAACTAACATCCGCCTTGGTGGAAAGTGGCGTAATCGACTTATACATTGCTGTAATTGCACAGATTATCATCAATAACAACGTATAACAATAGTAAGCGAAAACCCTAATATCCGACCTGATGGAAAGTGACAACATCTTCGCTCTAATCACCGGCGCAGCAGTGTTGAACACTGACGGGGGCGTGATAGTGAAACGATTAGCAATAGTGAAAACTAACATACGGCCTGGTGGAAAGTAACGAATTCCTGTTTCTACTCACCGGCGCTGCTGTGTTGAGCACCGGCGGGTGCGTTGTGGTGACAGTCACCAGTCCAGCTGGTGCGACCGCCGCCAAAGAGTTGGGTTCGACCACAACCACGTTGTCCGAGACTGCCACCACTCGCACCACTTGCTGGCTGACGGATGCCGGTGGAGGGGGCGCCGGCGGTTTCGTCGACTCTCGTGGTGGGGATACATCTTTTGGCTATGAATGACAAAAAAATACCATGATTACTCAATACCATGGTAGGATTCACTAGACGATTGGCAATAGTTTCGCTTGCTGAAGCTACCAACTTAATTTTCGAAAAAAAAACTAAGAAAGTCTTTATTTGTAATTACAAATAGTCACTCACTGTAATGGGCCTAATCTCAACCAGATTTTGCTGGGATCTCCTCTCCTCTTTCCGCCTTTCCAATCTCTCCCTCTCTTCCACGGAGCTCGACCTGGAGAAATTCTTCTCCAATCTACTAACTTCTGCTGAAACTCTATTAAACTCCACTAAAGGCCTGTCTTCTGAACTCGATCGTGAGGACTTCTGCAAACGAATTTCTACTTCGAAACTACTTCTGGAACTTCTCTTGCTCACTTCTTCTATTGAACTAGACCTCTCTCTTACGCTATCTTCTGATGTTGAACGTGAATATGACTTCTGTTTTATGATTTCTGGACTCTTGACTCTCAGTCTAGCTTCCGGACTGTCTGATACTCTGACTCTTGCTTCAGGGCTTTCATTAACCCTAACTATTGCTTCGGGGCTTTCATTGACTCTAACTCTTGCTTCGGGGCTATCAGAAACCCTAACTCTAGATTCTGGACTGTCATTGACTCTTATTCGTTCTTCTGTTCTTGATTCTGTGGTTCTAGATAATTCTTTGGGTTCAGGCGTAACTGTTACACGATTTTGTTGTCTAATATCATTTGTTGGTGTAGATTTGATCTCGACTGCTTTCTCAGCGTCGCGACACACCTGCAAAATATAATTATGAATGTATATATGAATCAATTATGTGAAGCGTGGCCTGTACTTGAGCGACACAAGCAACAGCTGCGTGTCATCGAGATGAATATGTGGCGACGGATGTATGCAGTCACGCAGAAAGACCGCGTCTTCATGTCCGTGACATAGCAGACAAACTGCAAGAGAATCGCTTACGCTGGTACAGCCACGTTCTACGAAGATCGGCTAATTATGTGGGGAACAAGTGTCTAGGCATGCCGCCTCCACCAGGTCCCGGTCGAAGGGGAAGGCCCAAGAAATGCTGACTTGACACTGTGAAGGATGACATGAGTACCAATGGTCTCAAAACGGGGGATGCTGAAGCAGGCAGACTTACGGCCCAACTGTGATTACCGTAGCCTATAAACATTTGCAACACTAAAAGTGCTGCCAATGTGCTGCCGGACTCGTGGATGGGGCTGGAACCTGGCCACTAATGCTGGAACACAACTCAAGGTTGTTATTGCGGCATGATTTAGACCAGGGGTGGTAGCCATCCAGACGGGCAAATGCCTTACCACCTGGCATTACGCCGGCATTAATGCCGAAGACCGCGCGCGAAGTGGAAGAAGTAAAAGTAGGAAATCTGACACTGGGAATCAGAGCGAACGCTCCGAACACAACCGGGCTCTATAGCTTGGATGATGAACAATATTATTATGCAGCAGATACACAATGGTCATATTTGCAATGTAGCGTATTGCAGCCAATACTCCAATGTGTGGATCAGTCTTTAGACACAATGTGAACATTGTGTCCAATCACCGTCCAACGTCCAATACCGACGCGCAACGAGGTGGTTTTTGAAACAAATCATAATTTGCAGTAAACCTGCGAAAAATCGAAATGTGTGCTGGGACACAATAGAAGTGAAACTTCAACGGACAATTCGTTTTGCCACTTGTCCGGTGCCATTCGTTTTTTTTTTATTGGACAAGTCCAGCAGACAGGCAGACGTGCCACCTAATGGAAATTGGTTACCATTGCCGATAGACATTTGCAATACCAAAGGTGCTATAAATGCGCTGGTGCTCTCTTAAGGGAATTTGGAACCTGGACACTAATGCCGGAACACAACTCAAATTGTTATGGCTGCTAACCTAGACCAGGGGTGATAGCCATCCAGACGGGTGAATACCCTACCACCTGACTGTGGCTTGTTTCGTCGGTTGGTCTCTCATTCGTACCGAATTGTGGCTACTTTTAATCATTCAGCACCGCCTTTTCATTCATTGTTTTCTTGTACGATGCAAATAATAAACATATGTAAATAAGTTATCGTCCGTAGTCTTTCACTCTGCGTCTGCAATTGGGACAGGTCCAACGCGCTAGTCTATTTCCAGTGTTTGGGTACAAAGTTGGTATTCAAGCCAATGTGTGGTGCAGTAGTTTGGTTTAATATTGGCCATCTCAAATCGGAGCCAAACTTGGTCGCAACGTTGAATCCAATCTGCGGCCGCGGCTTTACACTTACGAGAATTTACTTTTGGCAGGCCAAAATGAAGGACTTACCTGATCGACGATCTGTTTACCGGCGGCCGCTGTATCTGTGACAGCCGCCGCGACGACCGTCGTCGCCGGTGTCGCCGGCGGCGGTGGGGCGGGGTGTTTCCGTGCCGGTGCCGATGTCGGTGTCGATGTCGATGATGTTGGTGTCGATGTTGTTGTTGATGTCGGTGTCGATGTTGTTGATATCGATATTGATGTTGTTAATGTCGGTGTTGATGTTGCGGTGGTGGGAGTGCGCAATGGCGACGCGGGCGGCGTCGCTGAAGGCGGCGGGGGAGCCGGACCCTTCTCTTTCTTTGGAGCCTTTAAAATAATATTCAACATTCTAATTTTGTCGACATGAATGGTTGAGTAGTCTAATTGCCGGTTTCCAGATCTTATTATTCATTCATTTGCCTTACCATCGGTACAAATTTGCTTTGAAAGCTTATGTTTAATTTTAATTTTTGAAGTGAAACTTCTATATAGACGGGGGTATTAGGATATTTCTGTCACGAAAAAGCGTTACGGCCGTGTGGAGGGGGTAGAAGGCATATCGCGTGGTGAGAGGTGGCATAATTTTAGACTAGACGTGGTGAGAGAGGAACCATCATTTTAGAGTTGACTTTGGATGCGTTTTTTGGTTCCGGATCGAATTCAGTTTTTTGTTTGATAAAATATGTTTAAATAAAAAATGCATTTCTTAAAATGTACCTAACTTAACCAAATCATAACTTGCAGTAAGCCTGCGAAAAATTTAAATGTGTGCTGGGACACATAGTTGAAGTGAAACTTCAACGGACAAGTGGAAAAACGAATTGTAACAAAATTTTAACATTTGAAAACCTGTCAGCAAAATTTCAAGTTAAAAGTTAGTTGCGATTCGTTTTGCCACTTGTCCGTTGAAGTTTCACTTCTACTATGTGTCCCAGCACACATTTTGATTTCTTTTTATTGCGTGAGTTCACCCGATGGAAAGCGGTTACCATAGCCTATGGATTTTGTAATCCCAAAGGTGCTTGCTACTAATGTGCTGCCACTGTCTGAAGGGATACTGGAACCTGGCCACTGATGCCGGAACACAAGTCAAGGTTGTAATGGCAGCATACTCTAGACCAGCGGGTGGTAGCCGTCCAGACGAGCAAATACCATACCACCTAGCTCTGAGTCATTTTGACATCTCATACAGTAGGCCACCCAACACAAGTTAGTACTTTTTTTTGGTTCCTGCAGGAATATCTAATATTAGCTTCTGTCCGCGTGGAATACTAAAAAAAAACCCCGATTTTGAAACATTCTTCATTGGTGCTCCGCTCCTATTGGTCTTAGCGTGATGATATATAGCCTATATAGCCTTCCTCGATAAATGGGCTATCTAACATTGAAAGAATTTCTCAAATCAGACCAGTAGTTTCCGAGATTAGCGCGTTCAAACAAACAAACTCTTCAGCTTTATATAATAAAGAAGATATAATAATTGTACTCACTGGTGCCTTCTTGTCAGCGGGCTGGTGGTCGTCGTGCGGCCTCTTCGCCGCGGCGGGGGCTGCGGGGGGCGGGGGCGTGGGGGGCGCGGGTGCCGCGGGGGGCGGCGACGGGGGCGGCGCCGCGGCGGCCGCGGGGGGCACGGGGGTCGCGCCGCGCGGGGGGTCCGGCTCCGACACTGCCAATTTAATGGAGGAACATTGTTAACCGATACTACCGAACCACTACTAAAAACCTATGCCGCGTGTTACATGCCTTCTTTGTTAAGGATGTGATGCTCGGATACAATCCGGTATAAATCCTCGCTAATAGCGACTCGAAAATAATACCCACGTAAGGTACGGCACAATTGCTCGATAAAAAAAAAAACAAATAAACTCATTTATTTATGACCATGTTACAAGTCAGGGTTATATATATATATATATACATACATACATACATAACTTCACGCCAGTTCCCTTGCGGGGTAGGCACGACAACAGAGCGCCATTTAAATATATATATATATATATATATATATATATATATATATATATATATATATATATATATATATATATATATATATATATATATATATATATATATATATATATATATATATATATATATATATATATTAATAAATTTTCAATTATTCACATTTACATAATCTATATACATAAAGTCAGGAGTGATGTCAGGAGCCTTAAGAACAGACGAGCATGCATGACAAGAGTTATGAATGTCAAAGAAGCGAGTGAGGTGTGTAAGAACAAGCCTGAATAGCGCTCTGTTGTTCGTGCCTACCAAGCAAGGGAACTGGCGTGAAGCTATGTATGTATGTATGTATATATATAAAAATCAATGGCTGTTCGTTAGTCTCGCTAATCGCTAATTTTGGTTTTGAATTAGGTATTTGTGGAAGTCCAGGGAAGGTTTACAAGGTGAGTAAATATGAAAAAATGCTTGAAACAGCTTATTTATTTATTGATTCTGAGGCGTTACGAAGTTTGCCGGGTCAGCTAGTGTATCATAAATTTTTATAGTCCATGAAGTCTTTCAAGCTATAGAAAGTGGAAGGAAAAAGAGGCTAAAAAATTATTCAGGCATGGCTAAGCAGTCTGATTTGCGACGATACTGAATGTGTGCTAAAACTGTCTGAATAGTGTGATACGAAGTTGTGTATACGTGATCTTCAAAATACTTCGCCTAATTTGACGTCAGTATGTAACATAAATGTAAATTTGACTTTTTGACAATAAAGATTATTATTGGTAAATTTTCAGTTATTAACATTTACATAACTTGTCATAAATCTTCATAATCCATTAATCCCTTGAAGCTATAGAAGGTGGAAGGAATAATAAATTCAACACCACTGTATTATACGAAAATTAGTTAGCAACTGTCAAATTTGAATTTAAATAAAAAAAAAATATGGGTATAATATGACCGTGGCGTCACAAACGACAATTATTTGGTCGGTATTCCTTTACACTCTATACTTTCTAATATTTCACTGAATTCTTCGTACGTATCAGACATAGACGAACGACCAAAGGTGTCTGAGAGTAATGTCACTGAAACGATATTATGAAAAGAACTCACTCTTGGCGTCTGGAGTCTCTCCGGACCGGACCGACGTGGAGTCATCTTCCATCTCCATTGGCATGTGGGAGCTGCGAGGCTCCTGGAAATTCAAAAAGCAAACAGATTAATTTATTTATTTTAATTTATTACTAATATTACAAAGAGGTAAAGTTTCTAACGTTGTAGGGGGTAATCTCTGGATGTACTAAACCGATTTTAAAAATTATTTTACTGTTCAAAACCTTTTTTTTTTTGTTTTGAGGCGAGGGAAAATGTTTAACCGGTTTACGCACAAACTGGGCCGTTGCTAGGGGAACGACACGCGTCGGTCGGGGGCGATAACACTGCAACAATAGTATGCTCTTGGCGGTGCTCCGTCCGCGATCGACGTCGCAGAATAGTGTGGAAGATTCCGAACGTGCTACACGAGCGAGCAACCCCAATACCCACTAAAAACCCCCTCCTCCCTGTCGACCCTGCGCTTTTGTTTGTGTTGGAAAGGCTGAGATTTAGAACATAGTTACGCCCAGTCGACTGTTCAAATGCTACGTTAACAGGGAGTGTCATAGGCTATATAACATGACGCTATATACCATGGGCGCGGGACAGAGCGCGGGGGAAACCGCGCCGGGCCGCTAGTTTATTATATTTTGGTTAATTTACAGATACTAGTGGTCGGCGGTGCTCGAAATTCGACCATGGTAATTAATGTCAAAGACTATACTTCTATAATCACAGATTTCGCCAAGACTACACTGTCAATTTGACTTGAACAATAAACAAAAGAGTATGTATGCGTGTGTGTGTCAAATACACGGTAGTGTGTGTAATGTTTTTTTTTTATTGATTTAATGTATTTTATATGCATAATTTTAAAAAACCATTAGCAGCCGTCGCTTCTTCTCTATATAAACTACTAGCTGCGCCCGCGGTTTCACCCGCGTGGTGGTTTTGGATAATTCACACAATATCTTTATAAATTATAGCCTATGTGTTATTTTAACGTGTAAGCTATATTACTGTCAAGTTTCATCAAAATCCATTCAGTAGTTTTTGCGTGAAAGAGTAACAAACATACATCCATACATCTATACATCCATAGATACATGATTAAAAACTTTCGCGTTTATAATATTTATAGAGTTATAGCTATAAGAGTGCGAAATTTCATACTCCTCCGTCCACGCAATTTTCGTAAAAAGGGGTACAAAGTTTTTGCTTCACGTATTGATATATAGATGTTATTTGTTTCGTTGTGTGCGTTGCTACAATGATTTTATATATGTATGTGTTATTTAAACTATTGCTTTATTATATTGCTTTTTAGTCTGCAAATCGTTTACCATTATCAAACTGCATCATACTGTATATATTGTTGTTGTCATGTGTGTTGTATTGTCCGCAGTGACCTCACTTTATGGTCCCAGACGGAAGAGCAGCGCTAGTCCTTGTTGGCTAGCATTATGCCGAGTCTGGGACCAATTTAGGATTTATTTTGTTTCTATTGTCTTTCTATTTCTATTAACTTAGTTTTTGACCTTAATAAAATATCTTTCTTTCTTCTTTCTATTAAATTAGAATAGAATGTTGCGAACCGATAATAGAAATTTAAATATCTGTAATTCTTTTAACGATTGTCTTAACTGTTCACTGTCAGCTGTTTGCTTTAATTTTTTAAGTATTAAAATATAACCATCTATTGTAAATTTGCTAATCCCTTTGTGTCTGCCTTCCAGTAAGACATCACAGTCTATTTTTATTGTTTAAACTAAGCCGCAGATTCGTACAAGCCATATTGTATCGGATTAAGCTTACAGGTTCGACATTATCAATGAATTCTGTGCATTTTTCTGGAGGGTTCATGTATATTATGCAAATATATATGGTCGGCCCGTTGAGACAGAATTAGTCGAGTTTCCACTGCGGTTGAGCCGTTACTAACGGTACATTCGGAATAGGAATCTATCATCGACAGACTTCGCGTTTTATATTATTACGATTTTCTGCCTTACCGTTTGGACTAGTATATGCTTGTTTTGGTAAGAACTGTGAATTACGTGTGTACTTTTAATAAAGTTTGTGTTCTATCGAAACGACATTTTAGTTCGTATCCCGCAAACATGTAACAATAACAATAGACATACAGATGGCGGCCTTATCGCTAATAGCGAACACTTCCAGACAGCCACGAGATGAAGAGATTACATTATTTATTTATTGCACACAGCGGAACACAACTATAAAAAAGTGCGTCATCAGGTGGTTTTTCCACCAAATCGTTCGTCCCCCTCAGGGACAATGGACGGCGTGGAGCCCTCCCCATCGTTGCTAGAGGGTTTGCTGTCGTTTTTACGACAGCAATTCCCTCAAGCTCTCGACCAATTTTTGAGGACTCCGGAGTCCCAATCAATGGTGCCCGTTATTTCGGAACTTAATTCCGAGAAACCTGTGTCCCGCGAGTCACACGTGCAAAGGGCCCCCGCGCAGGCCCCCCTCCCCGCACCCGCATCTGCCGCGACCATCGCACCTGCCGCGACTAGCGCACGCCCCGCAACCCCCGCCGCCGCGCTTACCGCGGTCCACCTGCACTCTGCCGTAGCGCCCGCGCCCCCCGCATCCATACCCGCCGCGTTACCAGTGCGCCCGCCGCCCGCACCCCCGCTCAACGATGCCCATCGTGTGGCACCAAAGTCGCGCGCCTCGTTTTCTCGCGGTTCCGCATCGACAAAACCGCGTTCGAGCTCTGCGAGTTCGACGACATCGCGTTCACGTTCGCCCATCCATCGCGTAATCGATTCTCGTCGAGAAATCGATTTATCCTCTGAAGGTCCGCAAAACCTCAGGGATGCCCCTCTTCCACCGGCCGATGAAATTACTCCTATGGATGTCGCGCCTCCCGCGAACATCCCCTTAGACCGCGAAGACGATGACGGTTTTATAACCGTTAATCGTACTAAAAAACGTAAGACCCAGAGGGAGGTCCCCCCCAACCCCGCCCCAACAGCGGGCACAACACCGACAGCGGCACCTTCCAGCCGCCCTGGGCCACCTTCACAACGCCCGCCGCCACCCCTGACCATCCGCGAGAAAGCCCATTGGCTTCAACTCGCTAAAGAACTGCCAGGTAAGGCAATCTCCATAAAAGAAGCCCGTGATACTCAACACGGCATCAAAGTTATGGTCACGTCTTCAAGTGACCACCGCGCCCTAACTACTTTATTATGTGACCGTAAAATCGGTTACTACACTTACGCCCTGCCAGAAGAAAAACGCCTTCGGGCTGTAATCCGCGGACTTCCTCAGGAAATTGAAAGTTCCTATATTCTAGAGGACCTTAAGTCCCAAGCCCTACCAGTGCACGAAGTGCACCGTATGCACAGAGGCGACGCCACAAAGTCCCCTCTAAACCTAGTATTGGTTGTCCTCGACCTCTCCCCAGAGGGGAAAAAGATCTTCGATCTTGAGAAGGTCTGTGGCCTCTCTGGCCTTCGTGTGGAACGTCCACACGAAAAACATACACTGCGGCAGTGTCATCGCTGCCAACTTTATGGGCACTCTGCCCTACATTGTCAATCCCGTCCCAGGTGCGTCAAGTGCCTGGGCGACCACGGGACCTCGGAGTGCACTCGCACCCGGGACTCCCCGGAGCCACCGAGCTGCATCCTCTGCGGCCAAGCGGGTCACCCCGCTAACTACAGAGGCTGCCCTGCCGCCCCCCGACCCAAACGTAAGGTCGGAAAGGGCAATGCCCAAAAAGGCACTAGAAAAGTGCCGAACAAACCCGCATTCGTGGCGGCCCCCCCCCCAGTGGTAAACCACTGGACGGGTCTTCCCACGACGGAAGCGTTCCCTCCGCTAAGGACGCGTGCCCCAGTTATGGCCGGCCTACCCTCGGCCACCCCCGCCCCCGCCCTCGCCCCCATTTCTAAGGGACCTTCAGGGCCATCGGCCCACCACTCTATAGCGGAGGACTTAGCTTTGGCGACTAAATTCGCCAAGAACTTGCCCTTCGACCTGCAAGAGGTCCAACTCTTGGCTCGGAAACTGAGGCAAGTTTCAGAGTCAACACAACCCTCCCTCCGGGATCAACTCGTGATCGAAATGGATCACGCGTACCTCCTCCAAATACTTAGATCGTTGTAACTAAACAACCTAGTCAAATTATTGTTACCGGTAACAAATGGCGCATGTAGGTAGAAATAAACCACGCTCATTGACTCTGGCGACTTATAACGCCAATGGCCTTCGAAACCAGCGCGACTTGGTCCATGACTTCCTGGTTACCAATCAAGTAGATATACTACTAGTACAGGAGACCTTCCTGAAACCGAGTAATAGAGATCCAAAGATCTCTAACTATCGGATCACTAGACATGACAGGGTAGGCCGTGGTGGCGGCACCCTGATCTATTTCAGAAGATCCCTACACTGCATGCCTGTAGTCACCCCCCCACTAGACGGTATGGAGGTATCCGCCTGCAGACTAGCAATGACTGGCCACCAACCTCTAGTCATAGTTTCAGCATACCTCGCATGCCAAAAAACCCTTATTAAGAAAGACCTAGAAACCCTATTCAACTTAGGCCCGGCTGTTATTATAGCCGGAGATCTGAATTGCAAACACGAGCAGTGGAATTGCAATACCACTAACCCCAATGGCAGAGCCCTAATAAATATATCAGACAATCTTTTGTTTGATATACTAACTCCCATGACCCCCACAAGATACCCCCCCAACCGCGACTGGGGGACCCCAAACACTCTCGACCTAGCATTACTGAGGGGCGTAACCCTTCAGTTCCATTCGATCGAAACGATGGACGATATCGACTCGGACCATCGTCCGGTTATCCTCAGATTAGGACCACAGACAGACCAGACATCTGAAACTAGGACCTCTGTGGATTGGTTGAGACTTGAGACCCTCCTCAAGGCAACCAGCTCACAAGACCTGGACCGCATCCCGGACCACATCGTGTCCCGCCATGACACGGAGACGGCAATCGAGGCCCTCACCAGCCACCTTCAATCCGCAGTGCGGAACTCGTCCAGGCAGGTGCCAGTGGAGGATGACCGCCACTTATGCCTGCCGGACGAGGTGAGGGTACTGCTGAGGGAAAAGAGAGCCGCCTCCAGAGCTCACGACAGATATCCCACCGAGGATAACAGAGTCCGACTCCGCGAACTAGAGCGCGAGGTCAAACTACGTATCCGGGAAGTCAGGGAACAACGTTGGGACAGAACGTTGAGGGATATCGAGCCAACTCACCAGGCATACTGGAAGCTGGCTAGAGCTCTCAAATCAGACACCCTTACTGTCATACCCGCGCTAGAAAGAGCCGACAACACCGAGGCGTTCGATGACGAGGAGAAGGCCGAGTGCCTTGCTCAGAGTCTAGAGCTTCAATGCTCCCCCACTACGCAAAACGTCGACCAGTCACACCTGACGGAGGTAGACTCCGAGGTCGAACGTAGATCCTCCTTACCAGCGGAAACCACACTCGACACGGTCACGGTCGAAGAAGTGCAAGATCTGATCAAGTCTCTCAAACCGCGAAAGGCCCCAGGGACCGATGGCATCAACAATCGCGTTTTAAAACTCCTACCCGCCCATCTAATTATAATTCTAGTGAGCATCTTCAATGCCGCCATAACAAACTGCTCCTTTCCCGCGATCTGGAAGGAAGCAGATGTCATCGGTATTCACAAGCCGGGAAAACCGGCTAATAAACCGTCTAGCTACCGTCCAATCAGCCTACTGAGCGCACTCAGCAAGCTTTACGAGAGGGTCATCCTCTCTCGACTTAGAGATTTTGCCTTCAGCAAACATCTAATACCCGATGAGCAATTTGGCTTCCGTGCCAGACACTCATGCGTCCAACAGGTGCACCGCATCACGGAGCACATATTATCTCACTTTGCCCATCGCCCCCGCCCTATAGGAACAGCCGCACTGTTTCTAGACGTAGCAAAAGCCTTCGACAAGGTCTGGCACAACGGCTTGATTTACAAGCTGTACCAGTTCGGTATGCCAGACAGACTCGTGCTCATCTTGCGAGACTTCCTCCTAGGTCGTAGCTTCCGTTTTCGAGTGGAGGGAACGCGCTCGTCCCCTCACCCACTCACAGCCGGTGTACCACAGGGCTCGGCCCTGTCGCCACTACTCTTCACGCTGTACACCAGCGACATCCCAAAAACTCCAGATGTGGAGTTGGCCCTCTTTGCGGATGACACCGCACTCTATACATCAGATCAAAACCGACAAATGGCTTGCATCCGGCTGCAGACAGCTGTCACAGAACTAGGCGAATGGTTTCGCAAATGGAGGATAGAGGTAAACCCGGAGAAAAGCGCAGCAATGTTCTTTTCCCCGGGCACGCTTCGCTCCCCCAAACGCGCTAGCCTTCGCCTAAAAACCATTTCGCTCTATGACCAACAAATCCCCTGGGCAAAGTACACCAAATATCTTGGTGTCACCCTAGATCGGAACTTGCGCTTCAACGAGCATATCACTATAGTCCGAAATAGAGCGCGATTTGTGATGGGTCGTTTAGCACCCATGATAGACAAACGAAGCAAAATGTCCCTCAGACACAAGCTTACTCTGTATAAAACATGCATCCTCCCGATCATGACTGCGCAGAGCCGTCGGTGCTCCCCTCTATATGCGTAACGTCGACCTCCACCGCGATCTGGAGCTTCCCTCCATCAAAAACTACATTACGTCGCTCTCGCGTAAGTATTTCGATCTCGCGCCGCACCATCGAAATCCGCTCGTCGTGTCCGCGTCCGATTATAAGCCTCGTCGAAAGGCTCTTGTGCGACGACCGCGTAACGTCCTGACGGACAGAGTCGACGTTATTACGAAACGGCTGGCCCGGATCAGTCCGCCCACGGTTAGAACAGTAGGCTGGCAGGCACCGACAGACAGACACAGACGGCGGCGTCTCAGACGCCGCCAATCAAGATCTCTCCACGTCCCCGCGAGGGACGCTAGGAGACATAGCTCACCCCACAGGATAGACTAGGCGTGTTGCTGGGAAGTTTCTTTCGCCGTTTCTTCTCTCCCAGCCATAACACGTTGCGAAACGGCAGTAAGATAGCGTAGGCCACCGCAAACCACCGATCCCGGCCCGCCGTGATCCTTCCCTTCGGGCTTTATATTACCCGTCGCCCGTTCTCAATTAGTATTTTGTGTCGCCCTATGGTGGGCATCATTAAATTCATTCCCCATTCATGGCAACGGTCCAGCCGAGGTAAAACTCCTTAGGGAGCTCCCTCGAGCAAGTTGCCCCCCGGGCTCGAGCGCCTTCGCTTCGCGAAGGCACTCGCCCCAAAGACCCCGGTAAAGTTGTAAGGTCTTCGGACCAACAACATAAAGTCAAGTCCAATAAAAAAAAAAAAAAAATATAAACTAATATTAATATTTTTAGGTCTGTAACGTAATTTTAGAATCAAAGTGGTATTCCTAAACGTGTGAATGCAGTGCATTTGTAATACAGATATAGATAGCGTTGTGTAAATAATATACCAAACGATATGAAGTATAAAGAATATAAAATTGGCATTTACATTAATCGACAGTAAAAAAAATACAGCGTATACTCTATATAACGACACCGAAGAGACTGTGCCTTTTGTGGCGTTATAGAGAGTTGTCGTTAAATGGAGAGAAGTCTGTTATTTTTGTCTGACATATTTTGCTGCACCAGTAATTTTGTTGTATTTTTTTACTTACTTAAAAAATTTCGCAATTTCTTAGAAATTTCGGTATGCACGACGCCGACAGTCGAGTTTATTACGGACTAGGATAGTAAAGCGACAAAAGAACGTACACAGCTGCGCAGTTTTTATTAATTTTGGCAACTTAAAAGGTACTTTTTATTACTTAATCATTGTCGTTATTAAGAGAGGGTGTAACGCTATATAGAGTGTATCAGTATGAAAGACAAGCTTAACCAACCAAAGCCAAGCGATTTCGGCGCTTAAGCGAGTTTGTCCTTAAATCGAGTGGCGTTATATGGAAGAGAGTGTCGGGGTGAAGGTAAGGAAAGGAATGCTCCGGTGGTTCGGGCATGTGGAAAGAATGCATGATGAAAGAATGACTAAACAGATATACAATGCAAAAGTGGATGGATGCAGAAGTCGTGGAAGGCCACGACACACCTTCCATGATCAAATTGATCGTGTACTAGCAGAAGGTGATGTCAGGAGCCTTAAGAACAGACGAGCTTGCATGACAAGAGTTATGAATGTCAAAGAGGCAAGTGAGGTGTGTAAGAATAAGCCTAAACGGCACTCTGTTGTTCGTGCCTACCCCGCAAGGGAACTGGCGTGAAGTTATGTATGTATGTATGTATGTTATATGGAGTTTACGCTGTATATCAATTAAAATTAATATCCCACATGGATTGCTAACGATTTGCACTTGACATGTCTCTGACTGTTTGTAAAGCTGGTAATAATAATATTACATGATAATAGTGGTAATATGTCTAGAGTCTAGGGCCTTTGTACCTTCGACGCTGGCAGACGGTCTTGCGGCTGGCCATCAGATTCGCATGCAATTTAAAAGAAAAAAACGAAGAACATTAACGTACGCAGGGCTTGGAAACCGGAAACAAAAATCACAACCAAGTGCATAGACGCTTTTTATTCGGTCTTCCTCTGACTTTAACCTTAAGCGGTTTTTAGCGAGAAAAGTTCGTTAAACATTTTATCCGTGCAGGAACGGAGAAAGAATACAATATCCTGCGTTGGGGCGGCCTGTCGTAAGAGGCGACAAAACAACCCACAGCCAGGTGATAGGGCATTTGCCCGACTGGATGGCTGTCATCCTGTGATCCGGCATTAGTGACCAGGTTCCAGTCTCCCTTAAGAGAGCAGCAGCGCATTTGTAGCAACTTTGGTGTTGCAAATGTCCATAGGCGATGATAACCGC
Organism: Dendrolimus kikuchii; assembly: GCA_019925095.2. Lineage (NCBI taxonomy): Eukaryota > Metazoa > Arthropoda > Insecta > Lepidoptera > Lasiocampidae > Dendrolimus > Dendrolimus kikuchii. Next base: position 9,529,190 of record CM034415.1, read on the forward strand.
TTTCCATCAAGTGGGCCGTCTGCCTGTCTGCTGATCTCCTGCAATAAAAAAAAAGTTATTTTTGAATAAACCGGAAATCGTGGTAGCGTAATGGCTAGGGCATGCGTTCCAAACTCAAAAGGCGCAGGTTCGAATCCTGGCCGGAACGCATGCGCCACTTAGGCAGTTTTCTGACATAACGTGCATATTGCTACAATAACCATGGCTAACTACGGTGAATGAAAACATCGCGATGAAACCGGCACATCGAGACAGGCGATATATCGAGCCCACCAAGCCGCCTTGGTTAAGCGTATCCGTTCCCCTATAATGCATTGTCTATTTTATTCCTTTTTAATTTACATCTGATTAATTTTCTATATCTTCATATAAGAACCATTTATGTGTTACAAGATACCATTCTAAGCAGTTCCTCTCTTATACAGAGAACAGACTGGACTACGTCTCTTCTAAGACTAAGCGTAATGCAGAGTTTACACAACACTCTCTTTAAGGTTTGCACTCCGAACCGAATACTTGACTAAAGCCGGTTATAACTGACTGAAAATGATTGATTTTGAATCGGTTTCAAGCCCTGAGAACTTACGTGTGCCGTGTATGGTACATATGTGACGAGGTGACTTAGCTAACTGTGGAGACGCATTCAACGGTTAAGTAGCTTTGGATATTTGATTTCAAAAATATATCATATCTATCTTTACCCATTCAAAAAATGGTGTAAAAAGATTTAAATATGATAATTTTGTCTATAATCTGAATTTTAATTACCTGGACTAAAATGACAGCAGCAATCAACTTGTTTTTTTTTATTCATAAGCGAGTCGTGTGTGTTGAATCAACAACTGACCACTATGAATTGAATCCTACAGAATTTCTTTATAAGCTTTCTTCTCCGTGCAGGAACAGAGAAAGAATGCTAATTCCTGCGTTGGAGCGGCCTGTCGTAAGAGGCGACAAAACAACCCACAGCCGGGTGGTAGGGTGTTTACCCGCCTGGATGGCTACCACCCCTGGTCTAGAGTATGCCGCCATAACAACCTTGAGTTGTGTGCCGGCATTAATGACCAAGTTCCAGTCTCCCTTAAGAGAGTAGCAGCGCATTTGTAGCACCTTTGGTGCTGCAAATTTCCATAGGCTATGATAAACGCTTTCCATCAAGTGGGCCGTCTGCCTGTCTGCTGAACTCAAGCAATAAAAAATACAAGTCAATTCATACAAATTCTATCAATGCATGTAAAAAAGTGTAGACAGTAAAGACATAATAATCCGAGTTTAGTAGGGTATGAACACATCCAGCCGGGGTCGCGGAAGAAAAGCTCACGCATATGACGTGACCCCGGCTCATGGCGTCAGGTGGCACCAAGGGGTTTTAGTGGGTATTCCGGCTCCTCTAGCCGGCGAGTCCCACACTCCCCCGCAGAAGTGTCCCCGGCGGGGGGTCCGAAAATGGATTTCCCCTTGTAAAAAAAAAAGGGGGTATGAACACATATACATTAAAACATTACTCATATGACGAAAAACACATGCAAAGCAAGGTGCATTAGCCAGTTTATATACTAACCAATTCTCTGATACTGCTCCTTGTTAGGTTTTTGTCTGCACCTCCTCAACTTCGACTACCGTCATTTCAGGGTTAGTAAGCGTGCGACAAAAAGCGGTTTACACAAAGTGTTAGTTTAGTTTACAATTAATTATTAAAAAAGTACATTTAATATAGGCCTGTAGTATATTAATTAATGTTGAAAAATAATTTGAATAATATTGGAAAATATAGACTACTAGCTGTCCCGGCAGACGGTGTTCTGCCATGAAGAAATAAAATTTAGAACCCGATTCCAACGCCACCTACCGGGTCCAAATGTAAGCTATCCTATCTTTCAAGTCGGATCAAACTGCACACGGTGTGCAAATTTGATTAAAATCGGTCAAGTAGTTTAGGAGTCCATCGCTGACAAACAACGTGACACGTAATTTATATATGTTAAGATTAACATTCCGCTTCTTTGAGATGCTTATGATAAAACTGGATACAAAACGCTTCTAATATATAATTTAGATATTATAGTGTTGAGTAGGACATGATTTTAAAATGATTTTGTAAGAGTAACATGACATTTTGTACTGAACCATTTCAAATGAGGCGAGGAGATTTGTATAGTTTGTACCGCGGCAGTACATTTGAAGCTATGAGGCCGGTGAGGCGGCGAACATCATTCCCCTATTCGTCCCGTTCAAGAGTTAAAGTTCGGAAATGTTCGTTAAGACTCGGATGTGATCGGCCTCGGTCACCTCATTTTACTAGCAGTCGTACTGTGACTGTGTGAATGAATCTCCGTAGAGGCGTTATTATACTGTTGTAGCATAAGCCTCGTTCCGTGTATCCTCTGAGGTCTAAGACGTGAGTAGTAACAGGACGAAAATGTTGAAATCTTACATTTAAAAATTTTGAGCCATATCAGTATAAACGTATTTTGTACGGGACAAATGTACTGGCTCACACGTGTACTACTCATCACTATATTATAAGAAAATACATACTATTGCAATCCCAATTTTTGCTGTGCGGATAGTAGAGGAGCGGGAGCGGACCGTCACTGAAAACCTGTGCTGTGTCGGAACCTGTTTCGGCACAGCAAAAGACTGAGTGCCAACCGCATTTCTTAAATTGCGGGCTTTCATTTTTTGTATGTATGCTTTCTTATCAGTTTGTATTGTGTGAGTCGCAATCGGAAATAAATGTTCTTTCTTCTTCAAATCGACTGAAATACTTTTATTAAAATGACTGAAAGTCGCAGCCTCATAGATTTTGTACGAGCTTACTTACTTCTGACGTCAAAAGTAGGTACAAGTCACAGGAGTCAAACAGCGCATTAATTGCTGTTTGAAATGTAATTAAAATTGTTTCTATTATATTTTAGAAGTGAGATGATAAGACTTTATTTTAACGCCTATTCTTATATGCATTAATATATTATAATTTATTTTAACCTCAGTCCGCTCCTCTAATTATAAACATTTCTAACGCGTCACTCATATATTGCTCTGGTTAATATAATATTGAGATATGATACATGTGGAAACAATGCTTCTACCATATTAAATAATATTGAAAAATAGACACTGTTAAAACTCCACATTGTGGTGCTTGAAGGCTGGACCTCAAACGCTTCTACCATATAATTATAATATGGTTAGCAAAATATAAAAAAAAAACTATTTATCAAAGTTCCAATCCCTGGTAGTGATATGATAATAGGCGGTTGAAAACGCTTCTGACATATAACTATAATCTGATTATGAAAATATTGATTACTAAAGTTTCAATACTTTGCAGTGCTATGATAATCAATAGTTGGCTAAAAACGCTTCTGTCATATAACTAATCTGTCACATAATCTGATTATGGACACACTGATCACTAAAGTTTCAATACTTTACAGTGTTATGATAATAGCCGGCTGAAAACGCTTCTCTCATATAACTATAATCTGATTATGAAAAAATTGATCAGCAAGGTTCCAACACTATGTAGTGCTATGATAATAGTCGGCTGAAAACGCTTCTCTCATATAACTATAATCTAACCAGAAAATATTGATAATCACAGTTCAATTCCTTTATGGCACTAAGATAAAATGGCACGTAAAACGCTTCTCCTATATAAGTCGAACTAAAAAAATTAAGTTAACACCTACAGAAAAGATAGGTAATAGCCACTGAACTAACCTCGGAATCGTCGTCCAGAACTTCCTCCTCGACGACTTCAGCCCTGTACTCCAGCAGAAGGTCCCTGAGGGGCTTCGCGTCCAAATTCCCGCATACAAAGTCGTGCTTCAATAAGTCACTCGCTGTAGGCCTCTTCTCTGGATCCTAGAAAGATTTTTTGAACAATCAAATTGTTCAATAGCTCGCACAGTTAGCAGCTAGGCGTTGGACGGAACGTGGGATATGTAAGCGGCCTTGGAGGCCGGAAAAAAGGCATTTTTTTACCAGTCTCACTCGACTCTCTCGCGCACTTACTTGCTCATTCGTAATAGTAAGCGTAAATAACGTTAATAATAATCATACAATCCAGTCTATATCGAGTTTCATTTTAAATAAAGCAACTGCCACCGATACAAATAAAACCTCAAACATGAGACCTAAGAAGGAGAGTATTATATTTTTGTTTTCTTCTTTAATAATGTTATGTGTGGTAACCCTAAGGTATTCCACACATACGAGGCAACGCTGTTGTTTCTTAACAAATTCAAAGAAAACACCTCATTGAAGCCACCTGTGGGTGACTCATGTTGTACGCGCGTGAGAAAGTGCCGAGTGGAGTTTCTTGGGAAGCTTCGGAGCGACCCTGAGGACCGATGGACGACACAGACTGGCTCCAATCGCAGTAGCATACGGTCATAACTGATCATCATGATCATTAATTTTAAGTTATTATTGTAATAATTGATTTAATTAAAGTGGTATTACTTGGATTAGTATTAGTTTTTTTTTTTCTATAGCATATTAAAGCAAGCTGTGTCCTCATATAAAAGATCACATTCTAAAGAATACAAAATATTATATTACTAATGTATTAAACATGTTCCTGAATGTGCTCAGTTTTGAATACCGTAAAAAAAAAAAAAAAAAAGTTTAACTATTATATTTAGTTTTGTATCTCACATAACTAATGTCACAATATAAATTGATTACTTCTACCCAAGTATCTGTAGAATGTGTCTGAACCATACCAAAATGGTTGAACCACATAAATGTAGCTGAACTACGTGAATGTAATGGGACATGAGTATAGCAGAGCGACAAGAATATATCCATATTGTATAAACGTACAATGTATATACAATCTAAACGTATAAGTGCAGTCGGTTCGATCACATACATGTAGTCGAACGCATTGATGCAGTTGGACCACAGGATTTTATCCATGCAGGAATGGAGAAAGAATACAATTTCCTGTGTTGGGACGGCCTGTCGTAAGAGGCGACAAGACAACCCACAGTCGGGTGGTAGGGCATTTGCCCGACTGGACGGCTGTCACCCTGTGATCCGGCATTAGTGACCAGGTTCCAGTCTCCCTTAACCCTTAAGACAATTATCGATATACCAAAAAGCCGCAAGACTAACACTATCACTATCTCGTAATATACCAAGAAAATATACCCATTTCACACAAATCATACAACTCCTATATAAACAGAGTGAGACAACAACACAATTAACGATCATGTGCACAAACGCGATCTGCACTCTCATCGCGGACACATATGTGCTAATAGTGAGCTGAAGGGTTAAGAGAGCAGCGGCGCATTTGTAACACCTTTGGTGTTGTAAATGTCCATAGGCGATGGTAACCGCTTTCCATCAAGTGGGCCGTCTGCCTGTCTGCTGAACTCCTGCAACAAATAAATAAAATGAATCCCCACCTTGACTAGTGCCTTCGCGATGAAGTCGTTGAACGTCTTGCTCCACCTGGAGGGTTCGTCCAGGGTCGGGGGGTCGCTCTTCTGGATCTTGAGCAGCACCCTCATTGGGGTCATCTCGTGATTGGGCGGCTCCATCTGCGCGAACTCTATCAACGTTATGCCCAATGACCAGATGTCCACCTGCGAAACGGAAGACAGGGTTAAGTAATGTTCTACCATAGAAAAAGAATACTAAAAAAGGCATATTTTAACAAAATATTTAAAGTAAAAATCTATACTATTGTTACGTGTTGCAGGACTCGAATTAAAATGCCGTTGGAATTATTATAGTTTATATATATGTGTAAATTAAATATAACTGAACACAACCAGTCCAAACGTAATGCACGATTCAATAACACGCGCAAAGTCCGTCACTAAATAGATTACCGAATGTACACACGTCTTGCTTCGCTTGACTGCCGATCTCTCCATTGGGCCATTACTTTATACTGCACAGATACAATATGTCTGCCCGACCGCGTGGACCGAATTTCTTAGAATCAGTCCGACACACCTGGCTAATGACTGCCATAAAAGATTACAATACACAATGGGCTGTTTTCTAATCACAAAGTAAACAAAAGAAGTCCAAATGCCGAAAGGTAATAAAGTGTGTTTTTACGGTATGCAGGTAGATGTGAATCCACTTTTGCCGGCGTGTAGGTCGTAACACTAAAATTAATCTGTAAATGGTTCGAGCTTGTACAGCGCATTTAAAAACGTGAAAAAAAATAAGGCGGGACAATTCAGACCAGGAGATTCCAAATATACAATTTTTGTCTCTGTCCGTTAGAGTATCATATGAAAACTACTGAACAGATTTACATAAAACTCGACATAGAGCTAGCTTATCTCCAGGGGTAAAACTTAGCACACTTTTTATCCCGATATATGGCGTCGTTTCCACGGGATAGATAAACATATCGAAAAAGATCGCGGCCTTTGTGAAGACTATAAAAGGTATATGAATGAAACTCGACACAGCTGGTTAATATGGCTTATGTTATTTATTTTCATTTATAATTTTACAAGTTTAAAAAAATGTGTGTTAAAATAAATAACAATGGGCTGATTTTTATTAATAATTGAGGTAAGTATTAATTGAGGCGTTACACGGTGGTAACACGCATTAACGTGGGAAGCGCGATAAGAAGGGGGCTAGTGGTTCCAAACCTTGAAATCGTAGGGGTGGTCCCTGAAGGTCTCGCAGAGCACCACCTCCGGAGCCATCCAGTACGGCGTCCCGATGAACGTGTCGTGCTTCTGCAGCGTCGACTTGTTCTTCGCCGACACGCCAAAGTCCGCTATGGAAGAGGAAAAAATATAAAACACTTAGGAAGGGCACCGTTCATATAACATAGTACGAGCAAAACTTAAATGCGTCCTTGAAATTCGTACAAGTCATTACGCAGAACACAGTAGTAAAGTTCACAGACGGAGCTGAGAGAGGACTGTTGCGCTCTCCCGTTCTCACTATACGAACTCGTATACTACTTCTTCCTCACAACACACAGTAACGTGTAATGAATGTTAAAATTTAACTGGATTTGCGCAAACTTAAGGGACTAACTTCACTCGAAACACATTTAAATTTTGCGCGTACTATACGATCAGATACGGAGGGGCGATTTTTATTTTTATCGCAGGAGTTCAGCAGACAGGCAGACGGCCCACTTGATGGAAAGCGGTTACCATCGGGTATGGACATTTGCAACACCAAAGGTGTTACAAATGCGCTGCTGCTCTATTAAGGGAGACTGGAACCTGGCCACCAATGCCGGAACACAACTCAAGGTTGTTATGGCGACATACTTTAGACCAGGGTTGGTAGCCATCCAGTCGGGCAAACGTCCTACCACCTGGCTGTGGGTTATTTTGTCGCCTCTTACGACAGGCCGCCCGGCCGCAGGAATGAATGAATGAATGAATATGCTTTATTGTGTTTTAAGGATACAGTTAACAGAAATAAATTTTACAATACAATAGGCGGTCTTATCGCTATTAGCGATTTCTTCCAGACAACCCTTGAATGGACAAAAAATTTGATAAGAACAGAGGTATGTTGCATTATTCTCACTAGCGAATCACTATCTTATAAATATATACATACATGATATAATATACATACATTAATAAAAATAATACCTATATTAAATTATACATACATACATAACTTCACGCCAGTTCCCTTGCGGGGTAGGCACGAACAACAGAGCGCCATTTAGGCCCATTCTTACACACCTCACTTGCTTCTTTGACATTCATAACTCTTGTCATGCACGCTCGTCTGTTCTTAAGGCTCCTGACATCACCCTCCGCTAGTACACGATCAATTATAAAATACACTTACATAAATAAATATAAAATAGAAAAATATGACAATAACTGTTGCATCCTTAATTTGAGCTATAATAATTCTTCACAAGTCTATTGAAAATAGGCAGTGATTTGGCTAACTTGATATTAACTGGCAGCGCGTTCCAAAGACGAACTGCTTGGACTGTGAAGGATTTGCCATAAGAGCTAGTTGTACGCAGAGGAAATTGTATTCTTTCTCCGTTCCTGCGCAGATATGTATGATATATACAGATATGATTATAGCCTGATGCAACAGAATATAACAAGACGGAAATGCGTTTAAGTCGTAAAAATTAATCACTTTGACTCTTGTTTATCTTCTTCCATGTTTCCTATATATTTCCAATTCAAATGCACGTTTTGAAATTGATTCACACAATTTCTATCCATGCAGGAACGGAGAAAGAATACAATTTCCTACAGCCGGGCGGCCTGTCGCAACATGCGACACAACAACACTCAGTCGGGTGGTAGAGTATTTGCTGGTCTGGATAGCTGCCATGTCTAGTCTAGAGTATTCAGCCATAATAAACGCCTCTTTTGACGGCCTCTGTGGTGGAGCGGGCCAAGTCTTAGCCGGCCGAACTCGCTAAAACGCCGAGGCTCCAGGTTCAATTCTTGGCATGGTAAATTTCGGAAATGAACTTTCTGTTCTTTACAATGGTCTGGGTATCTGGGATCGGCCCCAGAGTGGTCCGTTGTATATTATCCATAACACAAGCGTAATTTACTAAACTTGAGGATATACAATGTGTGTGTTTGTCAGCCATTTTTTTTTTAAATAATAACCTTGAAATGTATTCCGGTATAAGTGGCCAGTTTCCGGTAACCCTTAAGAAAGCAGCAGCGCATTTGTAGCATTTCTGGTGTGACAAATTTCTAAAGGCGATGATGACCGCTTTCCATCAGATGGGCCGTCTGCAGTCGAGCCACATCGGAGCGGTTGAAACTCACCGAGCTTGACGCCGCCCTGCATGGTGGCGAGCACGTTGCCGGCCTTCAGGTCCCGGTGGATGACGCGCCGCGAGTGCAGGAACTGCAGCCCGCGGCTCATCTCCCGGCAGACGTAAGCGATTTGCACCTCGCTCAGGCCCTTCTCGAGCTCGGCCATCACGGAGTCCAGGGCGCCGCCGTCGCAGTACTCCAGCAGCATCTGGACAATCGAGACAAAGACATGAACATATGAGATATAAAATAGTAGGATATGGTGTTTGGAAATGAAGTACGACCGATAAACCGGGAGCAGAGCGCGCGTGGTGTCTCTATATAGTGTATCAGAAGACCGGCTTTTTTTTATTATTTTTTTATTGCATGAGCTCAGCAGACAGGCAGACGGCCCACTTGATGGAAGGCGGTTACCATCGCCTATGGACATTTGCAACACCAAAGGTGCTACAAATGCGCTGCTGCTCTCTTAAAGGAGACTGAAACCTGGTCACTAATGCCGGAACACAACACAAGGTTGTTATGGCGGCATACTCTAGACCAGGGGTGGTCGCCATCCAGTCGAGCAAATGCCCTACCACCTGGCTGTGGGTTATTTAGTCGCCTCTTACGACAGGCCGCCAGGCCGCAGGAAATTGTATCCTTTCCCCGTTCCTGCACGGCTGCCGTAATGATAAGTAGTACACGTGTGAGGCAGTACATTTGTCCCGTACAAAATAGATTTGTACTGATACGGCTAAAAACTTTAAATTTGTACTACTTCAAAAATTTTGTCCCGCTATTTACTCACGCGTCAAATGTAAAAAGAAGGAAGGAATTCAATATTCGATCTCAATCCTAAAATGGTTATCTATCCAGATTTTAACCAATCCATCGATCGATCCAAAATCCTCGTTTCAATATAACATCTGGTTATAAAATCTCACAAAAAAAAAGGGATTGGTCATAAATTTGTGTCCTCCCGAACGTTTCGTTTCACGCAGTTTTAGTTAAGAGTTCTTTAGATTTTGATGATAATTTTTACATTCAAAGTAGTATATTTCACGAATAAACATAATATTTTTTATATTTATTAATATATATTTTATAAATAACCTTAGGGGATTTATTAAACATTTTAGCACACGTTCTGTTCTTCTGTAACTCAAACCTTTGAATAGGAACGGAACAGCATCTTAAGAAAAATAAACTTCACGCCAGTCAATTTGATATTATTAAAATGTTGTTGTTTTTGTAAGCAAGTATTAGATATTTAGGTAGTTTAAAGTTTGTTTTGTAGCAAGAAAAACTAGAAAATGGAGAATTTAATGGTAAGTAAACATTATGTAACTAAATATCTATTGAATTACCCATCATATTTATGAATAAATAACAATTTTCTGTGATAAAATTAATTAAATACACAACCACAAGGACAAGTGTGTTTTATTACTTTTTTAAAACAACATATTTGTTAATAATTATAGATAAGATATTGTTAAGTATGGTGCAAGTAAGTTTGTCCTGGTTGGGCGGTTGTTAAAGTTCTACTAAATAACCCTGTTTAGTAAGAATATAAGTTATTGTGGACAAGTGTTATTACATTTGAGTCACAACTTAGATATCCTAGGTCTGATTCCCCCCCTGTGTATTGAAACTCGCACACTGAGTACATACATATAGTAGCCTCAATGACTCAATTTTACAACTATTGCAGATGTCAATGACATTAAGATTCTGTAAACTACATATAAAATATAATTCTAGAAGGAATTTAATTATATTTAAATGCAGATTATTATATCACATTTTGTTTTCACAGGTGCCAAACGCAGGAGGATAAAAAGTGATGATGGTTGTGAAGCCAGAAATAAAGCTATAGAATATTATATAGTCAAGAAAAAATTATTAGAGTATGGTTGAAAATATTAAATTAGAGAATGACAAGTAAAATTAGAGATAAGGAATTTGAAGGCAGAAAATGTATAAAATTGTTTGTTTTAGTCATATTAATTCATTTAGTTTTTAATTTAAAAAAAAATAAGTTCTAGGATGTTTTACATTTGTATATTTTAATTTTAAGTTTGTGTGTATAATGTGAATGTAAATATTAATAGTAAGTAACCTAAATGTAGCTATTAGAATTACCTACATTAAAAAAGTTTTTAATAATATGTAATGATGTACCTTTTATGTTGAAATTAAACAATGTTATAGTATGATCTGTATATTTTATTTCCTGGACATTATTCCATTTAAATCTAGCATAATTTAAGTAATAGCCATCATCACAACACATATTTACATGAACTTTAAACAATTTACAAATCCTATAAATATAAATAAATGTGAAAGTTTGTTTGTGTGAGTGTTTATTTGTCAATAACACAAAATGGGTGAAAGAATTTTCAGTAAAGTGTAGCAGTAGTACAAACATAGCTTACAATCTCCATTAACACAGGCAACTTTTTATTTCAATATATTATACACACATAATATATATTTAGAGGCAGGTATAATATATATGTGTATTATTAAAAATAATTTGAAATTGTATCTATTCTACGAGTAACATTATTTTCCAAATTTTCTGATGTCACAGTAACTTTCTCACGACAACTCTACTTCAGGGACCACTTCCTCAATACTAGGTCCTACAAATGATGCGAAGAATTGCTGTAGCTATTATAACCTTTGTTATATTTTCTCAGGACAATCGCATTGTCAGTGATATTACTGGGAAGCAATGTTTCCAAACACCTGTACAAAGAAATATATTTTTCAAATTAAAAAAGAAATGCTATTTCCTACTAGTAAACAAGTGGGTACTTTCTTTACTGCTTCCATTTGACCTGTTTCCTGTACATGTAAGAATGTTTAGATTTTAAATAGAAATATATTTTAAACTAGCTGATGCCTGCGACTTCATCTGTGTGGTGCGGTTTTTTAACTATCCCACGGGAACTTTTTAATTTTTCCAGATAAAAACTATCCTATATGTTGACCAGGGATATAAGCTACCACCATACAAAATTTCATTTAAATCAATCCAGTCAGTTCGGAGATTAACTGGTACAAACAGACAGACAAACAGAAACAGAAAATTTAGAAAAAAATCTAAATTAGTTCTATTTCACTTCTTACATCCCCTGACTCGGTATATAGCATTTTTTCTCATTGTACAGAAATTCGACCTCTACAGTTTTATTATATGTATAGTTGTAAAAATTCTTACATGTACATAAAGCATAGGTCAAATGGTAACAGTAAAGGAAATACCCACCTGTGGTAAGCAATATGAGTACCTAATAATCTTAAGTGTTAGTTTTACCTTTCAATTGTATTACTTGTTTTTATGTGGGCCTCATTGTATCTGATTTCTTGTGTAGTTGATGGGTTTAACAAAGGTGCAAGCAAGTCAGTAAAAATTGTGTTATATATTTGAAATAGAACTGACAATATAATATTGCCAACCTCTTAATATTGAGTTCAGTTTCAATGAATGGCACCATATACTCTAGAAAACCGAGTGATATTATAAAATTTGTCTGTAGTCCAGAACAGTATATTTGCCATACAATCCAGCAATAGCAGCAAATATATCTGCCACTATCCTACATACCGCTGATAGGGATACACCAACAAAATCAGCCACCGAATTTAGCATTGTCCCCAATGCATAAAATCGTAGAGTTAAGTAAAGGTTGATGCAATGGTGGACAGCCGTTGTTTCTAAAAATAGAATTGAATATTATTTTAGGTCATCTAATGTATAAAGCAATGTAAATATTATTAAAACACTTTACCGCCTCGATTTCACTAACAAATGGCATTATTTCGTTCAAAACCATTTCAACGGATGTTTTGTTTATTCTAAATTTTGCAAGAAGTTTATTTTTGAGGACTCTGCTCTTTCTAGTTCGCCGTCACTACTATCCAAATCCCATAATTGAAGTAACATTTCAATCACTATTACCATCACTCGCAAATAACTCCATTATTATACAAGAATCTCTCAATATTGGGGGATCGCAAATAAAGATCGATTGAGGTCAAAAACGGATCTGTCAAAATTAGAGATCGTTTATTGAAAGCGTGTAGCTGTCACTTTCATACAAGTGGCAATCCAAAAATGCCGGATCGCCCTCCCAACGATGGATTCGTAAAACGGATCGACGAAACGATCTGTGGATCGAATATTGAAATCACAAAAGTAGGAAATGGATTGAAAATATCGATTTTGGATTAGAGATTAAAGATTGAGATTGCTACCCTACCACCTGGCTGAGGTTTGTTTTTGTCGCCTCTTACGACACGAATAGTAATAGTGTAGTAGAATAAAAGTGTGTAAAAAATTTGTTCGAGGTGTGGATCCATAAGAAGTGACTCCTCACCCATAGCTTGTTGTCGATGAAGTAGGCCTCGTGGAGCTCCACCACGTTCGGGTGGCGGCACTCCGAGAGTATGTCGATCTCCACCGTGAAGTCGGCCAGGTCGTCCTCGTTGTCCAGCACGCACATCTTCGCGGCGGCCAGTTGCCCGGTCACCTTGTGCTGGGCTTTGTACACCTGGAATTATTTCAACAACACTTATCTGTAGGTTAAGGCTGTCCAACTTTGGAATACATTGCCTGTCGCTGTCAGACATGCAAAATCTCTATTAACGTCTAAGAACATGGTCAGGAAATACTATCTGCAATATAACGATTTGTAATTACCTATATGTTTATTATGTTTAAGAACCTCAGCCAGAAGGCCCAGCTCGCCATACCCAACGCGGTGCTGCTACCTACGCTCACTTATGGATGCGAGAGTTGGGTATGGAAGAGAGAGCATGAAAGTAGAGTAAACGCGGTCGAGATGCGAGCACTGCGCAAAATCTGCGGAGTGACGCTCGCGGACCGCGTTCGTAATACCGAAGTAAGAAAGAGAGTTGGTCTGAAAGAGAGTGTCGGGGTGAAGGTAAGGAAAGGAATGCTCCGGTGGTTCGGGCATGTGGAAAGAATGACTAAACAGACATACAATGCAAAAGTGGATGAATGCAGAAGTCGTGGAAGGCCACGACACACCTTCCATGATCAAATTGATCGTGTACTAGCAGAAGGTGACGTCAGGAGACTTAAGAACAGACGAGCTTGCATGACAAGAGTTATGAATGTCAAAGAGGCAAGTGAGGTGTGTAAGAATAAGCCTAAATGGCACTCTGTTGTTCGTGCCTACCCCGCAAGGGAACTGGCGTGAAGTTATGTATGTATGTATGTTTAAATAGTGATGGTTACGCGAATTGGTAATTGTTTAAATGTATTCATACCCCTTTGATGTAAAACCACAATGATGTAAATACAGCTGCATAGAACACAGGGAAATACAAGCAGTTACATAAAGGAAGGCTTGCGCAGTACCTTTACGTAGCGAAGCGATGATTTCTCCTTGTTTCTTAGAAGTTAGCACGACACGCACAAGTGTTCAAATTTCACGAGTCGTAACTAATTTGATGGTATATTAAGTATTTAGATGAGAAATTGGTCACAATATTCGAAACGATGCGTACGCGTTGCAGTTCGTTAGCAAAAGGTGAATTTTACACGATAACCACTATTGCGATGCTGTTGACGTCGGATGCCGTCTCCTTTCTTCCGCTTGCTGAGGTATGTACAGGAGAGAAAAAAAGGATAGGAGGTGGTTTTACATCATTCAAACGTATTACCATTCGTTCCATTCCTTTATAAATTTTAAATATAATTTACGCGCGACCAAGTAGCATTTTATTACTATACTAGCTGACCCGGCGAACTTCGTACCGCCATATTTTCTGAATCCAAAATCGCTCCCGATGATTAGGAGGATTCTAGAACCCGATCTCAGCGCCACCTACCGGTTCTAACTGTGAATCTAAACCATCCGGGAACCCACTCAAACACACAAAAACAAAATCACCAAAATCGCTCCCGGTGATTAGGAGGATTCTAGAACCCGATCCCAGCGCCACCTACCGGTTCTAACTGTGAATCTAAACCATCTGGGAACCCACTCAAACACATACACACAATTTCATCAAAATCGGATGTATAGTTCACGATTCTATAAAGGACATATACACAAACATTCATTTTTATATATCAGGATTACTTATGTGTATATTTCTATATATAGTATACCTAGTTACATATTTATTATTAAAATGTAAGTAATCACTCGTAATCAGCAATATTCTTGCCACGGGTTGTCCGGAAGAGATCGCTTTTTAGCGATAAGCCCGCCCTTTGTACACAGTTAGGATAATACTAGTTCGCAAGCTTCTGTAATGGTGTACAATAAAGTGTTATCTATCTATAGTCAATGTCGATATGCAGTCTCTTCCCTACAGTTTCATTATATGTATAGATATGGGCATAGCTGGGCATTAACTCGTTAATCCGTTAATCGTTAATTAACGAAGTTAACATTTCGAGTGACGGATTAACTTTTGAGTTAACTTAAAAATATGTTATGTCCGTTAAACGTTAATCCAGCACAGATACCGCACGTCGAAAGACTCGTTAAATGATGCCGCATTCCTCGGGGAACAGATATTCGCAAATCTGTTTATTAAATATTATACTGCTATATCCTCAAGCGCTGCAGTTGAACATCTTTTCTCGACGGGCAAGGATGTACTACAGCCGAAACGAGCCTCATTTTCAGACGAGAACTTCAACACATTAATGTTCATGAAGGGGAATATTCATATTATACCAGATGACTAAATTGACGGGTTAGTATCGTTTCGTCTAAGATGTAAGTGGTCTATATAGCAATTCGTCTAAATAGCAATTGGTCATTATATTACTATCAAATCGTCTTAAAATTAGTTCGTCTAATTAGTGTTTCGTCCAGAACGCAACTAGTCTATCTTAATAAAATAAATTCTAAACCATAATCCAAATGAATGAAAAAACATTGTTTGTCAACATGCCTATATACAACACACTCTAATAATTATACCCGTTTTTTTTTTCTTTATCTTCCAGAACTGTCTAGGCTCCTCCCTGGCTGGTGGTTTGGGTTCTTGTAGTAATCAGTGGACTGTTCTAATTATATGAGCTTTATTGTGACCACAGTACAGATATTATACGCGACAAAGGAAACGATGTGTGGTTTTACTACATGCGTAAGCGTCGCCGGACGGTGTAAGGCGGACTGGGCGTGTGTTGCAGTATTGGCGGCTCCCCTCCTAGCAGAGTAGAACCGTTAAGCTCCAACAAGAACCAACAGTGTTTATAAAAAGATGCAATTTTTATCACGTGTTAACGGATTAACGATTAACGTTAACTTGCGTTAAATTTAAGTAATTTAAGTTAACTTTTTCAGTAACGGATTTTTTTTTTTATTGCAGCAGTTCAGCAGACAGGCAGACGGCCCACTTGATGAAAAGCGGTTACCATCGCCTATGGTCATTTGCAACAAAAAAGGTGTTACAAATGCGCTGCTGCTCTCTTAAGGGTGACTGGAACCTGGCCACCAATGCCGGAACACAACTCAAGTTTGTTATGGCGACATACTTTAAACCAGGGGTGGTAGCCATCCAGTCGGGCCAATTGCGCTACCACCTGGCTGTGGGTTGTTTTGTCGCCTCTTACGACAGGCCACCGGCCGCAGGAAATTGTATTCTTTCTCCGATCCTGCACGGTTGTAACCCTATAGCTTACCTTCCCGAAGGCGCCGTCGCCCAGCTCGCCGACCATGTCCCAGTTCTCATTGGGATCACTGTTGTCGCGGATGTTGTTGAACACCTTCTTCTTCTTCGCGTCATTGCCGCTGCCCAGGTGCAGCACCTGGAAGATAGCAGAACAAAATTCAATAACTTTTTTTTTATTGCAGGAGATCAGCAGACAGGCAGACGGCCCACTTGATGGAAAGCGTTTACCATCGCCTATGGACATTTGTAACAGCAAAGTTGCTACAAATGCGCTGCTGCTCTCTTAAGGGAGACTGGAACCTGGTCACTAATGCCGGAACACAACTTAAGGTTGTTATCCAGTCGGGCAAATGCCCTACCACCTGGCTGTGGGTTGTTCTGTCGCCTCTTACGACAGGCCGCCCGGCCGCAGGAAATTGTATTCTTTCTCCGTTCCTGCACGGATAAACTAACCTATAATAAAACTACGTTTCAACCGTTTTAAACGCGGTAATTTATTTCATTTTTATTATTCCGACGTTTCGGCCACTTTTCAGTAGCCGTGATCACGCAAGGCGAAGATGTCTAGTGTCAATGAGTATTGTTCAAGTTTCATTCAGCGTACCGCCAACTTGTTCATCTCAATTATTTAGTTTTATTTTGTTTACCGTTATTATTTACTCTACGGAATAATAAAAATCAAATAAATTACCGCGCTTAAAACCGTTAAAACGTAACTTTATTATGTACACCAGCCGCGAAGAAAATTAAAAAATATATATTTAAACTATACTAATATTATAAAGAGGTAAAGTTTGTGAGTTCGTGGCGTTGTAGGGGGGGTAATCTCTGGATCTACTAAACCGATTTTAAAAATTCTTTTACTGTAGGAAAGCTACGTTAACAGGGAGTGTCATAGGCTATATAACATGACGCTATATACCAAGTGTAGTGTATGTATATTATAATAATATACAAGTATCTGTCTCGATTGTATTACGTCATTAAGACACAGTGGGAGGGGACATCAATTGAGTAGGGAGGCTGAGTCCTCAGTCAATAACCAACCGCTGATACAGCTGGACGTGCGATAATGGTAGACGAGCCGCTGACATCTATATTAGTGTTAAGGAGCAAACACTACACCAAGGGAGCGGGACAGAGGGCGGTTGAAACCGCGCCGGGCCGCTGGTATGCTATAAATCATTTTCATAATAAGTATTCTTCTGTTCTTTTTGATGCGCTGGAGGAAGTGTCATACAATGCTAAATCCCTCTCGGCTGTGGGGGTGGGACCGGGCCGCGGCGAGAAGCGCCGCGCAGCGTGTGCGAAGACTCTGGGTGGAACCAACTACTTCGCTAAATCTAAACCTGCGTCCCATACCCGGCGCTTGTGTGGAAGAACATGAGAAATAAAAAAGGAGTCTAAAGTAAGCCGCAGCGTCAGCAAAACGCTATACGCAAAATCATCATCGTCTGTCGCTTTTGACGCCATGGCTTCAACTGCTAATTGGACATACATACATACATACATAACTTCACGCCAGTTCCCTTGCGGGGTAGGCACGAACAACAGAGCGCCATTTAGGCCCATTCTTACACACCTCACTTGCTTCTTTGACATTCATAACTCTGGTCATGCACGCTCGTCTGTTCTTAAGGCTCCTGACATCACCGTCCGCTAGTACACGATCAATTGGACAGTTTAAATTAAGCGTGTGTGGTGTATATGAACCAACTGCGGATTGGATCAAGCCTGCAGCGTGGTGCCGACTGGACG
The DNA here is from genome assembly GCA_019925095.2 of Dendrolimus kikuchii. Taxonomy (NCBI): domain Eukaryota; kingdom Metazoa; phylum Arthropoda; class Insecta; order Lepidoptera; family Lasiocampidae; genus Dendrolimus; species Dendrolimus kikuchii. Next base: position 9,547,375 of record CM034415.1, read on the forward strand.
ATAGGCAGCATAGTGTATGGTCACCATTACCTTTTTCAAATTATTTAGAAACGACATGTTGTGTGGTTGCGCGCCTGCAGACGCGCGAGCGTCTCATCCGTCTTCGCACATCGTGGTCACGCCGCCGCCGCACCGCCGGGCATACTGTGAAAATAAGGGAAAACAGCTATAAGTATTGCTGACTACAATTGAAGCGTTGGAGTCACTTGACAGAAGAGCCAACAGGTAGATTGGTAGCAATCGGTTTGTCAATACAAGGCTTCAAAGCCTAGAGCATCGACGCCGGGTTGCTAGTCTATCGGTTTTCTAAAGAATTCATTTTGGAGAGTGCGCGGTTGAACTGTTCGACCTAATTCCCCTTTTATAATCTATACATACATACATAACTTCACGTCAGTTCCCTTGCGGGGTAGGCACGAACAACAGAGCGCATTTAGGCTTATTCTTACACACCTCACTTGCTTCTTTGACATTCCTAACTCTTGTCATGCACGCTCGTCTGTTCTTAAGGCTCCTGACATCACCTTCTGCTAGTACACGATCAATTTGATCATGGAAGGTGTGTCGTGGCCTTCCACGACTTCTGCATCCATCCACTTTTGCATTGTATATCTGTTTAGTCATTCTTTCATCATGCATTCTTTCCACATGCCCGAACCTCGCTTAAACAAACTCAAGAACGACTGGACTGATTTGGCTAATTTTGGTTTCTAATTATTTGTGGAAGACCAGTGAAAGTTTAAAAGGTGAGTAAATATGAAACAAATGCTTGGAATATAGTAAAAACAACAATTTCGCTTTCCCTTAAAAACTATTCCTACCTGTCAAACATTTGATGTTCGTCCCGTCGTTTAGAAATTAATCAAATTAAAAAGTCATTCAGAAATCAAATTAAATTCAAAAGTGAAGTTTTTTTTTTCATTTTTTCGGTTTTGAATGTCAAACGTTTGTGTTCGTTCCGGTTAAGTTTTGACCACATTCTTTTACTAAAGTTGAAACATTCTGCAACTATCATTCAGCTTTTTTATTTATTGATACTGAGACGGTACGAAGTTTGCCGGATCAGCTAGTATAGTAATAATAATTTTTATTGTCAAAAAGTCAAATTTACATTCTCTACTGGCCCCAAACTAGGCGAAGCCTGTATTTTGAAGACCAATTCTGATGTTTATAGCCACAGCGGGCAGACGTGTGTGTGAGTGTGTCTGTATGTACGTATTTTCGGATCACACTATTCAGATGGTGATTGTTAGCACATTTTCAGTATCGTCGAAGTCTTTAGCCTCTTTCGACAGACTTATTTGTGACGTCACAGAATTAAACCACCACGTTATAGACGTGTATACTAACGAAGAGGCCAGTGTGGTAGGCAAATGAGCTTCTCACCAAGATACCCGGCAGTCTGTAAACTCTTCGTGTTGTCAACTTGCTGTAGTCGTCTGATGTTACTACTAACTTATGTGTTGCCAATGACGTGTTCAAAATAAAAAGCTGCCGCACGCTGAGCCCTTTACTGTCCTTATACAGCAATGTGGTTGAGTACCGGTAGCGCTTATTCATCATAACTTTAAGTACGGACCTTTGACCACTTTGTACCCGAATTAAAATTAAAAGAGAAATATAAAGAAAAACAATTTTTAGCTAGACGTGTTGCTGGGGAGTTTGTTGCCACTTGTTCTCCTTAACAGCAATAATACGTTGCGAAGCGGTGTACATAGACTAGGAAGTAAAATTAAATTTTAACCTATATGTATGACCTTCAAAAACTGTTTTCCAGTGGAACTTATTTTGAATAAAAACTTGAATTTTTTTTAATATAAATAAGTTTTAGCGGCACTACCCTATTTCTCGTTTTCGGTTGCGAAGCTTGGACGCTTACCCTCAAGGAGGAGAACCAGCTTTTAGTAGCGGAAAGGAAGGTTCTCCGAAAGATTCTGGGTTTAACAAAAAGAGAGGATGGCAGCTGGAGGGTCCGAAGTATCCTCGAAATTGAGAATCTCGTGGCCGAACCTCACATAATAGGAGAAATAAAAGCTCACCGCCTCCGCAGGCTCGGTCACGTAGAACGGATGGGAGAGGATCGTAGCGTGAGGAAAGCATATTTGGGACGGCCGGTAGGTCGGCGTCCGGTCGGCCGTCCTAAATATCGCTAGAAGGACAGAGTAAAGGCGGACCTGTCGGAGCTAGGAGAGAAAAGTGGCATGTTCTCGTTTCGGAGGCCAAGACCCACTTTGGGTCGCTGAGCCAACGGAGTAAGTAAGTAAGTAGGCACTACCCTATATACCCTAGCCCATTCCATCTACGAACGACAGGGCGCCCTGAGCTGCGCCATCGTTTCACAGTGGAAGCACCACTAGTGCGAATGAAGCGTTCTGCTTGCACGTTCCTTCTGCGTATGGCAGAGCTGTGGAATGCGCTACCAGAGTCTGTGTTTCCCAAAAAGTACAATCCGAGACTCTTCAAGTCTCGTCTGAATAGTAATATCTAGATATGTGCCAGGTGGTAGGGCATTTGCCCGACTGGATGGCTACCACCCCTGGTCTAAAGTATGTCGCCATAACAAAGGTTGTTGGAGTTGTGTTCCGGCATTAGTGACCAGGTTCCAGTCTCCCTTAAGAGAGCAACAGCGCATTTGTAGCACCTTGCAAATGTCCACAGGCAATGGTAACCGCTTTCCATCAAGTGGGCCGTCTGCCTGTCTGCTGAACTAATGGCTAACGCACGCGTCCCACACTCAAAGAGCGCTGGTTCGAAACCCGGCCGGAATGCATGCAGAACTTAGGCATTCTACTGACCTGTGCATATTGATATAATTACCACGTGCTAAAAGCGGCGAAAGAAAACATCGTGATGAAACCTGCACATCGAGATAAGCGATGTGTCAAAAAACCTGCCCGGCCGCCTCGGACAAGCGTGTAAAAAAATAGTCTTAAATAAACCTCCATTAATAGGATTAAAATGCGTTATATTTTGCGTGTCTCGCATATATTTTAAGCGGCTTATCAACAAGGTCGCGGCGAGGCTGTCTTGAGGCCATGCCGCCTTCGACGGTGTTATACGATTAGTGATGCGACACAACAATCTAATAATCTATATTATTATTAGAAGGTAGAAGCAAGTGAGGTGTGTAAGAATAAGCCTGGATGGCGCTCTGTTGTTCGTGCCTACCCCGCAAGGGAACTGGCGTGAAGTTATGTATGTATGTAATATTAAAATGCATATGCATGATGAAAGAATGACTGAACAGATATACAATGCAAAAGTGGATGGATGCAGAAGTCGTGGAAGGCCACGACACACCTTCCATGATCAAATTGATCGTGTACTAGCAAAAGGTGATGTCAAGAGCCTTAAGAACAGACGAGCGTGCATGACAAGAGTTATGAATGTCAAAGAAGCAAGTGAGGTGTGTAAGAATGGGCCTAAATGGCGCTCTGTTGTTCGTGCCTACCCCGCAAGGGAACTGGCGTGAAGTTATGTATGTATGTATGTATGTTCCCGTGGGATAGACGAATATAGCCACAAAGGTGGCGCTGTGGTCGCAATTTTTGGTACCGTTGTTGCAATGCTGCAAGAAATACGTCGTGAGTACGCGGACGAAGTTTCACTGGCACGTACCGGTCTATATATTTTTTTTTATTGCAGGAGTTCAGCAGACAGGCAGACGGCCCACTTGATAGAAAGCGGTTACCATCGCCTATGGACATTTGCAACACCAAAGGTGCTACAAATTCGCTGCTGCCCTCTTAAGGGAGACTGGAACCTGGTCACTAATGCCGGAACACAACTCAAGGTTGTTATGGCGACATACTTTAGACCTACTATATTAAATCCTATATCCTATAATCCTATAAATATCTTTATTATAAACGCGAAAGTTTGTAAGAATGTATGTCTGTCTTTCACGCAAAAACTACTGAATGGATTTTGATGAAACTACAGTAATATAGCTTACACATCAGAATAACACACAGGCTATAATTTATAAAGATATTGTGTGAATTAACCAAAATATAACGATTTTCCATCACCACGCGGGTGAAGCCGCGGGCGTAGCTAGTGTTTAATAAATAATTAATGACTTTCAAAGCCTAGAGATTCCTGTATCGGCACTGAGCTAAAGGAATGACACAGTTGTTCAGAGTGAAAGAGCTATATCACTCTTTTTTTATTGGTGACCCGTTTTGCGTAATTCTAGAAAGACAACTACTATCATATCCTGCGGCCGGGCTTCCTGTGCGCGAATGCATTCCTGTATCCTATATTTTTTTCTTCTTTTTTAATACTTCCTCTTCACTTTGTGTTTTATTTGCTTCCGTGTCTGTGTATGTCACTTTAATGGCCCTAGCGAAAGATCAGCTGTGGTTAACCTAACCAGCAGCATGCTGAGCTAGGACCAATTTAGAGATACACTTGCTTCGTTTTTTTTTTTTTGCTGCATGTTACATTGTACATTTGTTTATTTATGCTAGTATAATGTATTCTCATTTGTGTTGTAGTTCTAAATGTTTTTTTCTTTCTTTCTTTTCTATCGGTACTGAGCTAAAGCAATGACACAGTTCCTCAGAGTGAAAGAGCTATATCACTCTTTTTTTATTGGTGACCCGTTTTGCGTAATTCTAGAAAGACAACTACTATCATATCCTGCGGCCGGGCTTTCTGTGCGCGAATGCATTCCTGTATCCAATATCTTTTTCTTCTTTTTTAATACTTCCTCTGTACTTTGTGTTTTATTTGCTTCCGTGTCTGTGTATGTCACTTTAATGGCCCTAGCGAAAGATCAGCTGTGGTTAACCTAACCAGCAGCATGCTGAGCTAGGACCAATTTAGAGCTACACTTGCTTCGTTTGCTTTTACTACATGTTACATTATACATTTATTTATTTATGCTAGTGTAATGTATTCTCATTTGTGTTGTAGTTCTAAATGTTTTTTTCTTTCTTTCTTTTCTATCGGTACTGAGCTAAAGCAATGACACAGTTCCTCAGAGTGAAAGAGCTATATCACTCTTTTTTTATTGGTGACCCGTTTTGCGTAATTCTAGAAAGACAACTACTATCATATCCTGCGGCCGGGCTTCCTGTGCGCGAATGCATTCCTGTATCCTATATTTTTTGCTTCTTTTTTAATACTTCCTTTTCACTTTGTATTTTATTTACTTCCGTGTCTGTGTATGTCACTTTAATGGCCCTAGCGAAAGATCAGCTGTGGTTAACCTAACCAGCAGCATGCTGAGCTAGGACCAATTTAGAGATACACTTGCTTCGTATTTTTTTTTTGCTGCATGTTACATTGTACATTTGTTTATTTATGCTAGTATAATGTATTCTCATTTGTGTTGTAGTTCTAAATGTTTTTTTCTTTCTTTCTTTTCTATCGGTACTGAGCTAAAGCAATGACACAGTTCCTCAGAGTGAAAGAGCTATATCACTCTTTTTTTATTGGTGACCCGTTTTGCGTAATTCTAGAAAGACAACTACTATCATATCCTGCGGCCGGGCTTCCTGTGCGCGAATGCATTCCTGTATCCTATATTTTTTTCTTCTTTTTTAATACTTCCTCTTCACTTTGTGTTTTATTTGCTTCCGTGTCTGTGTATGTCACTTTAATGGCCCTAGCGAAAGATCAGCTCTGGTTAAACCTAACCAGCAACATGCTGAGCTAGGACCAATTTAGAGCTACACTTGCTTCGTTTGCTTTTACTATATGTTACATTATACATTTATTTATTTATGCTAGTGTAATGTATTCTCATTTGTGTTGTAGTTCTAAATGTTTTTTTCTTTCTTTCTTTTCTATCGGTACTGAGCTAAAGCAATGACACAGTTCCTCAGAGTGAAAGAGCTATATCACTCTTTTTTTATTGGTGACCCGTTTTGCGTAATTCTAGAAAGACAACTACTATCATATCCTGCGGCCGGGCTTCCTGTGCTCGAATGCATTCCTCTAGCGTTACTTAAAAAACAGTTAAACATCCTCTACCCTTGACCGCGTCATCGCCTAACACGGACTTATATTTATAATGAAAAAATGGCATTCCAACAAATTAGACTATTGCATATATAATTAACACTACTACATTCTAATTACACAATACATTAAAATTTAATTGAATTAACGCAAATATTTCAATGACTTACCGACTATTAAACATTAATCGTGTCACAACACTATTATTAGAATAAAAATGCTAAAATATCAACGTGTAAGTAGTAAACACGCGTTGCTGCGTCGTTGGCGACGATGAGGTAATGTTTGGTGTTTGATAATAACGAGGTAGTTACGAAAATTATTGCATAGAATACGTACAATTTGAAACCGTTGCCTACAACTTGACATTATTATATTCCGTGTGCAGGAAAGTACAAAAAAAAAAAATTTCCTGCGTTGCGGCGGCCTGTCGTAAGAGGCGACAAAACCGCGGGGGGCCTTTAGCTTGCTAGGAGAGCAAAGGACCTTCTACCCCCGCACAACGAAGTGGGGTGTGTTCTCCCAGGGCACACTCCAGGCACTTTATTGCGCTGGATCGACTGGGCGTAACTATGTTCTAAATCTCAGCCTTTCCAACACAAACAAAAGCGCAGGGTCGACAGAGAGGAGGGGGTTTTTAGTGGGTATTGGGGTTGCTCGCTCGTGCAGCAACGCTCGGAGTCTTCCACACTATTCTGTGACGTCGATCGCGGACGGAGCACCGCCAAGAGCATACTATTGCTGCAGTGTTATCGCCCCCGACCGACGCGTGTCGTCCCCTAGCAACGACCCAGTTTGTGCGTAAATCGGTTAAGCATTTTCCCTCGCCTCAAAACAAAAAAAAAAAAGAGGCGACATAACACTCCGGAGACGCAGGCCTGCGCATGACTTCCCACCCTGAATAATACCGCTTCGAGGGGCCTTTAGCTATCAAGGGAGCAAAGGATTCATCACGCCCGCTGACGAAGTGAATGTGTTCTGATTCCCGGGGCACATTCAGGCCCTTTTTGCGCTGGATCGGACTGGGCGTAACTACGTTCTAAGTCTCAGCCTTTCCTACATAAAAAGCGCGGGGCACATGGGAGGAGGGTGGTTTTAGTGGGTAGTGGCTGTTGCCCGTGCAACTTCCCTGAGTCTCCACACAAGCTGGCTTGATTAGTGTTCGGATTGCCCCTTGCCAAAGGGGAAAGCCTTCATGATCATCTATGGTCTAATCCCTTGCAAAGGACCCAGTATTGTGCGTAAACAGCACTTCCCCCGCCTTAAAAAAAAAGAGGCGACAAAACAACCCACAGCCAGGTGTTAAGGTATCTGACCGTCTGGATGGCTACCACCCCTGGTCTAGAGTATGTCGTCATAACAACTTTGGATTATGTTCCGGCATTAGTGGCCAGGTTGTAGATCCCCCTCAAGTGCGCATCAGGGCTTTTGTAACGCCTTTCGTGTTGTGCAAACGTCCATAGGCGATGGTAATTGCTTGCCATTAGGTGACTCGTCTGCCTGTCTGCTGAACTCATGCAACAAAAGAAAATCAAAAGTGCTGCTCGCCTGCAGCGGAGGACTAGAACCTGATCACGAACGCCGGAAACAGATCTAGGTTGTTATGCACGCCTGAACCCAGCGGGCCATTTCTGGCAATTACTACCTCGTCAAAATCGCTGGACGCTATCGTCTCTATCGGAGGTTTGCTTGATATTGCTATTCTGTTAAGGGGGTATTCTGGTTTAGAAGCCCGAATTTTAGGTATTTTCTTCGGTTGCGATAAAAAATCCCAACAAATATTTCTACTATTCATTTTTTTATAAGTTTGTTTTTTTATAAGTTATTGATATTTAAATATAGTACAAAACATTAATAAAAAAAATGAAAAAGTCAAATTTCAAAAAACTGCAGACCGGCTGTCTGGGGACTGATGAAAAATTGCACATCCTGATGTGCAAGCGGTTTCAAAAATACGTTACGGCCAAAGAGATCTTATATTACAAAGTTCATACATACTATATGCGAAAAGACTATTTCCCCAACCTATTATCATCACGCTAAGGCCAATAGGAGCGGAGCACTAATGAAGATTTTTTCAAAATCGGGGGGGTTTTTTTTAACTTACTTTTTTTTATTATTCCACGCGGACGAAGTCGCGGGCAGAAGCTAGTAAAAAATAATACCGATAGTTGTGTCCGTTAACGGTTTAGTAGCGGAGAGCCTCGACCGACGCCTAGAGAGGCTCTCGCTGGGTAAATGGGTGAAGGGCCAGATGCAGAAGGCGGTTCTCCTCAGCACGGCACGCATTGTGAGAAAGTTCCCGTCTCTGTAGCCTTAACCACCGGTAGCCTGGACCGTAGGCCCCGCTGCAGGCGGACGTCATCTTTTTAAACTATTATAATGTGTTTATTTTTTATATATACCTATATACGTATTAAAAAACCATGAAAAAGAGTAAGAATAGTTTATTCAGAGTAAGGATAATTTTTTGTTTGGACGTATGTGGTCGTGGAAGGCCACGACACACCTTCCATTATCAAATCGATCGTGTACTAACAGAAGGTGATGTCAGGAGCCTTAAGAACAGACGAGCGTGCATGACAAGAGTTATGAATGTCAAAGAAGCAAGTGAGGTGTGTAAGAATGAGCCTAAAGTCGGTCGTGCCTACCCCGCAAGGGAACTGGCGAGAAGTTATATATGTATGTTTGTTACTCATTCACGCAAAAACTACTGAATGGATTTTTAAGAAACTACAATAATATAGCTAACACATCAGAATAACATAGGTTATAATTTGTAAAGATATATGATTATCCAAAATATAACGATTTTCCAACACCACGCGGGTGAAACCGCGGGCGCAGCTAGTACATAATATAATAAATAATAATCTCCCCGTTGGCAATGATCTGCTACATAATGTATTTTAGTTATAATGTCTTTGGTTTTTTATTCGTTAGTCTCGCTAAAACTCGAGAACGGCTGGACTGATTTGGCTAATTTTGGTATTGAATTATTTGTGAAAGTCCAGGGAAGGTTTAAAGGGTGAGTAAATATGAAAAAAATGCTTGGTATATAGTAAAAACAACAATTTCGCTTTCCATTACAAACTATTCCTACCTGTCAAACATTTGATGTTCGTGCCGTCGTTCAGAAATCAAATTAAATTTAAAAGTGAAGTTCTTTTTTCATTATTTTGGTTTTGAATGTCAAACGTTCGATGTTCGTCCCGTCGTTCAGAAATCAACGTTTTTAATTTATTGATTTTGAGGCGATACGAAGTTTGCCGGGTCAGCTAGTATTATAATATATATACAAATGAGCCAATTTACATGCAATTAGGTATTTTAAATATTTATCATAGTGCGAGATAATATTCCCGTACCAGTTTTTAGGTTAGGTTAGGTTGTTTTGATTATTATTTTTATTGCCAAACTGGCAAGCGAGCAGGCAGACAGCCTACTTGATGGTAAGTGGTTGCCGTCGCCTATAGACGTTTGTAACGTCAGGGGTAAAGCCAACGCTTTGCCACCCTTTAGTAGTAGTATGGGATAAACAGGATGGACTAGGAAGATCAGACAGGAGGAGTGGGACAATAAAGATGATATAGAAACAAAATAATATAAAAACATTCGTTTCAAATGAACTAATAATAACCAACCTTACAATTGGACCTAATTATGCATAACAGAACCAATCCAAAAAACATGCCAAAATTGGGTTAAGGATGCAGAAGACTTTCAAAATGCACCTTCTATCGACTCAATAAAAATCATAACGAGAAAATATAATGTTCTAAATGTTTTTTCCAAAATATAGACATATTTTTTTGTACGCAAAATTTTAATAAAAACGACTTTTTCTCAAAACTGTCAGTATGTGGGTTGGTTCCATTTTGCATAAGTAGGTCCAATTCAGTTACGAGATATAGGTAAAATGTTTCAATTTTCCCCATTCGTTACAAATAATTATTTCCTGCTTCATGTACCTACCTAACCTACAAGGTCTTGTTATTGTAAAACCTTACGTGCTCTGTGTAATGATTAGGTGCTTGAAAAAAAAAACTAAGTAAAAAAAAAAGCCAAGTGCGTGTCAGTCCAGAAGAACATTGGTGGTAAGGCTTTGTGAAATGTCAGTCTGCTTAGTTCATCACGTGAAAACTACTGAAACGGATTTAAATAAAACTCGTCAGAACTGTTTTTTTTTTATTGCATGAGTTCAGTAGACAGGCAGACGGGAATCGGGCATCTCATGAGAAGACATTACCTATGGAGCTTTATAAAATCAAAGGTGCTACCAATGTGCTGCTGCTCTCTAAAGAGAGACATGAGCCCAACTCAAGGTTGTTACGGCGACATACTCTAGACCAGGGGTGGTAGTCGTCCAGTCGAACAAATGCCCTACCGCCTAACTGGGAGTTATTTTGTCGCCTCTTACAGCAAGCCGCCCAATGCAGGAGACTGTATTCTTTCTGCGTTCTTGCACCAATTTCGATCGGCAAGCTGTCATAGGCGTGTTCATAAATCAATATAATTTGATAAAAAATATGTCTCATTTGGTTATCAGATGGGTGAAGGTCGCTCTTCAGCGTCTCCTCTACTAATGAATCACTCTACTATTAGAAATCAACAAAATCTTAATGGGTTTAGAACGAAATTAAGGATATTTTAAAAGAGCACCAACTATAGATAATACACTATATATAAAATAAATGAGAATCTCTGGAACAAAATATAAAAATATAATTTACCCTGACCGATAGATGGCGCTACAATCGGTATTATATACCACTACATACATACATAACTTCACGCCAGTTCCCTTGCGGGGTAGGCACGAACAACAGAGTGCCATTTAGGCTCATTCTTACACACCTCACTTGCCTCTTTGACATTCATAACTCTTGTCATGCAAGCTCGTCTGTTCTTAAGGCTCTTGACATCACTTTCTGCTAGTACACGATCAATTTGATCATGGAAGGTGTGTCGTGGCCTTCCACGACTTCTGCATCCATCCACTTTTGCACTAGATGGTACTAATAAGTTATAACTTGTTCTAAATTAGACTAAAGGGAAAGACAGAATAAAATTAGTTTAAAAACTTAACACTATGATTTATGCCAAAAGTAAAAAAATGGTTCACATAAAACTCACTGTGAAAGTGTGCGAAATTCACCAAATATGACCATAACTTGTGGTTTCATTTATGGTCTTAAGATCTCTTCAGCGCGATGTATTTATTCAACTATACTGCACAGTGCCATCTTAAGTGAAGTTAAGTGGACTAAATGGAAACTGATTATAATTTTTGATGTTCCTGGACCGCTTGATGGCGCTAGTTTTCGTACATTTTTTATTTTTCGATTATGTAGAGGAGATCCACTTGTATGGCACCAACTCCCACAACGCAATACAAGTGGTATTTGATGTGACAATAGATTTTTCTTTTTATTTTTTAATGTTTGTATTTATTGTTTGTATATACACTTATTATGGACTTCTTATTTATGGTCATTAGTTTTCCTATCTATATTTATCTTATATGTATATCTTTGGACGGCCTCTGTGATTGAGCGGGCTAAGCCTTTGCCGGCGTACCTCACTACAACGCAGAGGTTCCGGGTTCGATTCCTGGTATAGTAAATTTCGGAAACGTATTTTCTCCGTTATTTACTATGGTCTGGGATCGGCACCAGAGTAGTCCGTTGTATATTACCCATAACACATGCGAACTTGCTTAATTTGGGGATATACATGTGTGTGTTTGTCTGCCGATTATTATTATTATTATATATCGTTACTTACTATGCTTTATTGATTTCAATTCTAGTTGCTTCTGCAATGCTTCGCAATGATGTGATGTTTGCAATAACCATCGGCGCTGTTTTTAATACACCAGCACGTGCTGAGTCTGATGCCCCTTTTAGGACAAGTTTGTTTATTATTAATTGACTTTTTTGTGTAACAATTAGTTTAATGTAATTTGTCCTAAATAAAATTATTTTGTTCTTTCTAATGGCTCTCAATCGGGTTTCCAATTATTTAAAACCATACAATGCAAAAGTGGATGGATGCAGAAGTCGTAGAAGGCCACGACACACCTTCCATGATCAAATTGATCGTGTACTAGCAGAAGGTGATGTCAGGAGCCTTAAGAACAGACGAGCGTGCATGACAAGAGTTATGAATGTCAAAGAAGCAAGTGAGGTGTGTAAGAATAAGCCTGAATGGCGCTCTGTTGTTCGTGTCTACCCCGCAAGGGAACTGGGGTGAAGTTATGTATGTAAAACTAGTAACGGTCGCTTGTGTATATACAATATTGACATGACTCATCTAAATAATTGTTGTTGCCAACAGTTTATCGGAAACACACGAGAATTTCCGCTACAGCATAGCGATAAAATAACTACGGACGTCATTATAAAACGGTGAGTATAATTTGAATATAAAAACTATATAAGCCGCGCCAACTATGGGGCCATCGACAGATTACATCACACGAATTTCACGATTTCTAGACCGATCCCCGTCCTTGGCTTAAGTTAAAACAGCAGTTCTTTCCAGTTCAGGTTAGATTTTGAAAAGAGACGTCACCAAATTTATGACCCCTCCCACCAATTGTCACACAATGTGATACTTCGTCGCCCCCCTTAACGAGTGACGTAATTTATTGATGGCCCCTATATGAGCGCTCTAATGGCAGATTTTTATCCGTGCAGGAACGGAGAAAGAATACAATTTCCTGCGGCCGGGCGGCCTGTCGTAAGAGGCGACAAAACAACCCACAGCTAGGTGGTAGGGCATTTGCCCGACTGGATGGCTACCACCCCTGGTCTAGAGTATGTCGCCATAACAACCTTGTGTTGTGTTCCGGCATTAGTGACCAAGTTCCAGTTTCCCTTAAGAGAGCAGCAGCGCATTTGTAGCACTTTTGGCGTTGCAAATGTCCATAGGCGATGGTAACCGCTTTCCATCAAGTGGGCCGTCTGCCTGTCTGCTGAACTTCTGCAATAAAAAAAAAAAAAAAAAAATTGTACTACTGGCACGAGTACACGCGTATACAAGTTTGCCGTTCGAACAGTGTAGACGCTCGACCCTGTTCAACAAGGGTTTCTCTCAATTTCCTTGGGATCCTCACCTCCGGAGTATGCTCTTTCGAATGAAAAAAAAAAACGAAAATCAATCCAATGTTGAAATTAAAATAAACAAGTTGGGGGTAGGCTAAATAACAACTTTAACAGTACTCATTCACACTTGATATCTTCCGTGATCACCGGCTACTTAAGATCTCGTCAGCGCTATGTGTTTATTCAACGATATTGCACAGCGCCATCTATGGAAACTAATTATAATTTTTGATGTTCCTGGACCAATTGATGGCGCTAGTTTCCGTACATTTTTTATTTTTCGATTATGTAGGGGAGATCCACTGGGATAGCATCAACTCTCACAACGCGACTTAAGACACGATACAAGTGGTATTTGATGTGATAATAGATTTTTTCGTTTTAAAACTGTTAAAGTGGTCGAAGTGGTCGTGGTTAATTATTGGAACTAGTCGCGAAAACTTAAGAAAATACTAATGACTCGGAAGTTATTTATCACACCTAGCAGCTAACATAACTAAAGCATTAAACACAAATGACCTAATCTTAAGTAAACGTGCGAACCAATGAATCGTTCTTGATGATTCAACACTGAAAATATTTTTTCGGTGTCATAAGTTATAAAAAAAATACTTATATACCACGCCTGTTTCCCATGGGCGTAGGCAGAGACTATGGAGCTCCACTTGCGACGATACTGACAAACAACTTTCGCTTCATTAACCTCTTCATACATGCACGTTTATTTGAGATGCTTTTTACCTGACCTCTCTACTACTATAAAAATACTTGATAAAGATGAGACTACCAATCAGTTTTGATTTTCCATTCTTCATGGCCTTGGCCAAGTTCGTGTATAGGGGTGAAAATAGATGGTCAAGGCCCGACACAGTAAAGCCATGCTGGAATCATATTCTTGATAATAGCTCTTGGGCCGGCTCGATCGATGCGATACCACGCTCACGCAGAATATCGGCATGAAACGGTTACTATAATCGAAATTTTTTTAAATGTTTTATTGCAGGACTTCAGCAGACAGGCAGACGGCCCACTTGATGGAAAGCGGTCACCATCACCTATTGACATTTGTAACACCAAAGGTGCTACAAATGCGCTGGTGTTCTCTTAAGGGAGACTGGGACCTGGCCAGTAATACCGGAACACAACTCAAGATTGTTATGGCAGCATACTCTAGACCAGGAGTGGTAGCCATCCAGTTGCGCAAATACGCTACCACCTGGCTGTGGGTTGTTTCGTCGCCTCTTACGACAGGCCGCCCGGACGCAGGAAATTGTATTCTTTCTCCGTTCCTGCACGGATAACAAGCTAAAGGACGCTGAATATCGCACGAAGTGGAAAAAAAATATAGGAAAGCAGACCCCCTGGTATACGCAACAATAGACTACATGTGGATGGGTCATATTAAACCTACTAATGATTTAACAAGCAAACGGTCTGGAGAGATGCGACAATTGCTAGTCGGGAATGTCTCGTGACGACCTATCGTAGGTAATTATACGCTTTGTGGATTATGTTACAGACGGAAGCGTGTTTCGCATCTATTTATGTATTATGTCGCATCTATTAATGTTTTCAATTTGGAGTACAGAAACCAACAGACAAAATATAAAAACATGATATTGGTATAGTATTTAAGCTTTGAAAGCTTTACTTTCTTTATTCTAGTATGTTCTTGTTTATAAATTCGCTTCGTAGCATTAAATTTTACATTAGTATTTGTTTTCCAATAGTACTCGTCATATTTTCCTTGTTTTTTGTTTGTTGAGGTCTATCCGTGAGTCACTGTAACGGCCCTAGCGGAAGACCAGCGCTGGTTGAGTCAAACAGCATCATGCTGGGCTAGGACCGATTTAGAACTTCATTTTTTAGTTGTATTTTCTTATTTATAAATATGTTTGGACCGTGGGGTCCCGAGGCCATGAGCCTCTACCAAAATTTATCGAAACGACTCATTGACTCTTCGGGTGATCAGAGGGCTGGTGCTTACCTCGGCCAACGGATCAGTATGGCGATCCAGCGAGGAAACGTAGCCAGCCTTCTGGGCACCTTACCCATAGAAGACGGTGATCTGGGCTCAGTATTCTACTTATAGTCTTGAGGAACTATGAGTAGAATACAATATAAATAAGTTAAGTTTTCTTGCATTGTATTCGATTATATGTTATCAAGTATATAATTATAATTTTAGTGATAATCAACTCAGAAAACTATGTATACCTACTTTATATCACTTAAAAAAAATGTATTGGTTTGTATATATTTCTAAATAAATATTTTTTCATTCTTTCTGTATCAGTGGCGTGGACTTCATACAACTCGATTCCCAAACCTTTAAGAAACTAGCGAGCAAAAGGCCGCTCGGCGGCTTTCCACACGTGGATGAGATAGCAACTCATAACCCGATCGGGCACCGGCTTTTCTTTCAAAATATTCGGTAAGATTGCAAAATTAAAAATACAAATTGTAATAAGAAGATATATCGCGACTTGACGTATTTTCAACACCGGTATAGTCGGCGCTTGCATCATACAATATGCTTTTGCAACCGGTTTACCCTAGCCGAACTTCGACCTCGCGCCACTATATACATAGATAGAATACCATGTGCAGCGTTACTTCGTTCGCGTTACTATGACGACGACTTGTCAGAGAAAAACAAGCAGAGAAAGGGAAGCCAGACAGATTGGCGCCATAACGCGTTACGTAACGAAGCGGTTTACCCTCCCTTAACCCTTAAGACTATTATCGATATACCAAAAAGCCGCAAGACTAACACTATCACTATCTCGTAATATACCAAGAAAATATACCCATTTCATAGAAATCACACAACTCCTATATAAACAGAGTGAGACAACAACACAATCAAAGATCACGTGCACAAACGTTGATCTGCACTCTCATCGCGTACACATGTGCTAATAGTGAGCTAAAGAGTTGAGAAGTTATCACTTCAAAATGGAATTCCGACATAAGTTCATCTTTTATAACTTGCACCACACCCTAGAACGGCAAACCATGACATCAGCATTGACTAACGCCCGGACACACGCGTCACACATATTTAAAGTTTTACTATAACTTAATATATTATTAATGCGCAAGTATAATAAGCACACGTGACTGCGCTAGATCATGATTTTCTGTGTATATGTTCACACTTTACTCGGAATTTGAGATGTTTCCGTACAAATGGAGATCATTCTCCGTGCAGGATGGAAAAAGAATACTAATTCCAAGTTGGTGCGGACTGTCTCGTAAGAGGCGACAAAACGGGGCCCTCCAGCATCTAGGGAGCGGAGGAGCCATCCCCTGTTGACGAAGTGAGTTTGCCCAGCTTCCCGGGGCGTGGGCGTAACCACGTTCTAAATCTCACGCTTTGCCTACCATGAACGCGGGGCACATGGGAGGAGGGTGGTTTTAGTGGAGTATTGATTAGTCGAGTCTCCACACAAGCCGGCGATAGACTTTGGTAGCTATTCGTGGCTCACCTCTCATCACTTTGGTCTAATCCCTAGCAAAGACCCGGTAGTGTGCGAAAAGTATATCCCCCGCCTTAAAAAAAAAACCAAAACGGGACTTCCAGCATCTATTGAGCCGAGGATTCATCCCCCTGTTGACGAAGTGAGACTGTCCTGCTTCCCGGGGCATTCTCGAGCACTGATACGCAGGATCAGCGTGGGCGTAACTACGTTCTAAGTCTCACGCTCTTCCTGCCATAAGCGCGGAGCACATGGGAGGAGGGTGGTTTTAGTGGAGTATTGGCCCATGGGTTACCTCTCCACATAGAGGGAGGTACCTTGCTGAGTCTCCACACATGCCGGCGATCGACTCTGTTAGCTGCGCTATCTTCAGTGGCTAACTCTCATCGCTTTGGTCTTTTTTTTTATTGTAGCATAGGCTCGCGTTTGACCACAATCTTGCCCTATGTGGGGCGAAGATATGGTCTAAGATGGAGCACGCTTGCCTAGAAGGTACCTATTCACACGGGACTTGAAGACATACATACATACATACATACATATACATAACTTCACGCCAGTTCCCTTGCGGGGTAGGCACGACCAACAGAGCGCCATTTAGGCTTATTCTTACACACCACACTTGCTTCTTTGACATTCATAACTCTTGTCATGCACGCTCGTCTGTTCTTAAGGCTCCTGACATCACCTTCTGGCATCACCTTTTATCCGTGCAGGAACGGAGAAAGAATACAATTTCCTGCGGCCGGGCGGCCTGTCGTAAGAGGCGACTTAACAACCCACAGCCAGGTGGTAGGGCATTTGCCCGACTGGATGGCTACCACCCCTGGTCTAAAGTATGTCGCCATAACAACCTTGAGTTGTGTTCCGGCATTAGTGACCAGGTTCCAGTTTCACTTAAGAGAGCAGCAGCGCATTTGTAGCACCTTTGGTGTTGCAAATGTCCATAGGCGATGGTAACCGCTTTCCATCGAGTGGGCCGTCTGCCTGTCTGATGAACTCCAGCAATAAAAAAAAAAAAAAATAAAAAAAAAAATAGTATACGATCAATTTGATCATGGAAGGTGTGTCGTGGCCTTCCACGACTTCTACATCCATCCACTTTTGAATTGTATATCTGTTTAGTCATTCTTTCATCATACATTCTTTCCACATGCCCGAACCACCGGAGCATTCCTTACCTTCACCCCGACACTCTCTTTCAGACCAACTCTCTTTCTTACTTCGATATTACGAACACGGTTCGCGAGCGTCACTCCGCAGATTTTGCGCAGTGCTCGCATCTCGACCGCGTTTACTCTACTTTCATGCTCTCTCTTCCATACCAGACTTGAAGACACCCAAGTTATATGTATCCGGAAAGACAGACTCCGGCAATGAGTTCCACTCCTTTGCGGTGCGTAATAATCCTGATAATGCGGTCTAATGCCTAGCAAAGAACCCGTTAGTGTGCGAAATGCATTTCTTTTCCCCCGCCTCAAAAAAAAAGGCGACAAAACAACCCACAGCCAGGTGGTAGGGTATTTGCCCGGCCAGATGGCTACCAACTCAGGTCTAGAGTATGCCGCTATAACAACTTTGAGTCGTATTACGTCATCACTGGCCAGGTTCCAGTTTCTCCTTAGAGGCCGGCAGCACCTCTGATCTTGCCAATGTTCATAGGCGACGGTAGCCACTTTCCGTCACAGTTGGGCCGTCAGCCTGTCTGCTGTGCTTCTTCTATTTCGCATCTGCGCGTCACCTATAGACATTCGTAACGCCGATGGTAAAGGCAGCGTATTACCAACTTTTAGTAAGGGTTATCTCATCCCATCCTAAGGCTGCCTGTCCATTGAAGAAAAGCGAGAAACATTAACCAATAGGATTGCATAAAAATTAAGTCAATGGACAGGCAGCCAATCAGATTGGTTCATATTTCTCCGTTTCTCCGCTCTACAGCCTCGGTCGGCTTCAATAGATAGACAGCCTGGAGGGATCAGACAGGTCCCGAGGAAACCGTAAAGACCCAGTTCTCCGGGTTACAAATGGAGAGGCCAGCCCCAACGGGGCTGACTTCACTAAAACACAGAGGCTTCGAGTTCGATTCCTGGCAAGGTGAATTTCGTAAATGAACTTTCGGTTATTTACTATGGTCTAGGCGTCTGGATCGCCCTTAAAATGATCTGTTGTATATTACTTAGATATATATCTAGATATATTACCTAGATGTGTGTACTAGCAGAAGGTGATGTCAGGAGCCTTAAGAACAGACGAGCTTGCATAACAAGAGTTATGAATGTCAAAGAGGCAAGTGAGGTGTAAGAATAAGCCTAAATGGCACTCTGTTATTCGTGCCTACCCCGCAAGGGAACTGGCGTGAAGTTATGTATGTATGTATATTACCTAGATACTATAGATATGTATCTATCCTATTTATCCCCAAGTTAAGCAAGTTACGCTTCTGTATGGGTAATATACAACAGATCATTATACATAGATAATTATTGATAGTACACTAAAGCATGTACAAACAGAAGTAGAAAAAGATAAGAGATCGTACAACAGGCGGCCTTATCGCTAAGAAGCGATCTTTTCCAGGCAACCCTTGGCAGAGATTGATAGATTTTTAATACTGACGGCGGTGTAATTAATTATTAATAATGATGAATGATAAATAAACAGTACTTATAAGTACAAAAACAATAAAAATATGTATAATCGGCAGACAAACACACACATAGTATATTCCCAAGCTAAGCTAATTGTGTCATGGGTGATATACAACGGACCACTCTCTCTTTTCTTTCACCATATCCCAATTACTTGGGGTCGGCACAATATGTCTTTTCCTTCCACACTCTTCTATTCTGACATACCTCTTCTGTCACACCGCATATCATCATGTCATCCTTCACACAATCCATCCATCTTTTTTTTGGTCTACCTTTAAATTTGTACCCATCGATCTTGTAGTATAACATTCTTTTTGTTACGTGACTTTCATCCCTCCTCATTATATGCCCATACCAACTTAATCTTCTTCCTCTCAATTTTTCTGTCACAGGTGCAACTTTCAAAGATCCCCTTATGTACTCATTTCTCACCTTATCCATCAACGGACCACTCTGGGGCCGTAAATAGCAGAAAGTTCGTTTCTGAAATTTACCATGCCAAGAATCGAACCCAGAGCCTCTGCCTTCCAGCAAGTTCGACCTGCTAAGACTTAGCCCTCTCAACCACAGAAGCCTTCATATATACACAGACTTATATATATGCGTATCAAAATACAAACATACATACATCTATAAAAGCATTAGGAATTATCATTACACACTATAGAAATGTAATGCTTCTGAACCTGATTTTTAAAGGACGGTAAGGATTTGGCTTGTCTTAAAGCAATTGGTAACTCATTCCAGAGACGCACTGCCTGGACGGTGAGAGTTATTATAAAAACAGGACGTGTGCAAATGTGCGCAAATTATGGGAACTAGATATATAGAGACATCCGTTCCTGTGGTTCCTGTTGGAATGTACAGTGTTTGACAATTAATATTATTATTCCAGCGATAAAAAAATATTTATGCTTGTTTAGCCATAGCTCAGTTAGAGCAAACGGTAATGTCAATAGCGGCCAGAATGGGGTCGAATACTTGCGTACGCGCCGGTGTCGCAGGCTGTCACTTAGCGCCTACTTAGACCCGTTGAGATTTAAACATGCAATGCCCGTGTTCGGCATATACGCCATTCAATTACATTTGGTCCGCGCTTCAACACGAGATTCGTATATACGAAGCTGACCCGCCGTGCCCAATTCGATGGGCGTCAAACATTTTTACTTTTAATGAAATTATATAAAAAATAATTATTCACCAAACTACAGTGTATAAACTCTATATAACGACACTGATCACTGAGACAGTTATCCGTGCAGGAACGGACAAACACAATTTACTGCGTTGGGGCGGCCTTTTTTTTGAGGCGAGGAAAAAGGCTTAACCGATTTACGCACAAACTGGGCCGTTGCTAGGGGAACGACACGCGTCGGTCGGGGGCGATAACACTGCAGCAATAGTATGCTCTTGGCAGTGCTCCGTCCGCGATCGACGTCACAGAATAGTGTGGAAGACTCCGAGCGTTGCTGCACGAGCGAGCAACCCCAATACCCACTAAAAACGCCCTCCTCCCTGTCGACCCTGCGCTTTTGTTTGTGTTGGAAAGGCTGAGATTTAGAACATAGTTACGCCCAGCCGATCCAGCGCAACGTTGGGGCGGCCTGTCGTAAGAGGCGACAAAACCCACAGCCAGGTGCTAGGGCATTTGCCTGACTGGATGGCTACCACCCCTGGTCTAAAGCATGTCGCCATAACAACCTTGAGTTGTGTTCCGGCATTAGTGGCAAGGTTCCAGTCTCCCTTAAGAGAGCAGCAGCGCATTTGTAGCACCTTTGGTGTTGCAAATGCCCATAGGCGACGGTAACCACTTTCCATCAAGTGGGCCGTCTGCCTGTGTGCTGATCTCCTGCAATAAAAAAAAAAAAAATGGAGAGAAGTCTGTTATTTTTATCTGACGTCTTTGTTGCAGCAGTCATTTTGATTTATTTTTTTAACTTATTTTATTCATATCTTGCGATATTGAGGCATCTTGGTGATAAAGGAAGTATGTACTTAGAAATTTCGCTATTTCCGAATTTCTGACAAATTTCGGTATGCATGATGCTGACAGTCGAGTTTATTACGGGCTAGGATAATAGAGTTATAAAAGATCGTACACAGCTGCGCAGTTTTTACTAGTTTTGCCAACTTAATAGGTACTTTCTATTACTTAATGGTTGTCGTTATTGTAAGTGGGTGTAATGCTATATAGAGTATATCAATGTATGGAAGACAAGTTAAAAAACCAAACAAAGCAAAGTGATTTCGACGCTTAAGAGAGTTTGTCGTTAAGTCGAGTGACGTTACATGGAGTTTCCACTGTATATCGAACCGTTGCGTCAGATATACAAGAAATTTGAAATAAATTGCATCGTGTTCTCTGTCGTTTATATAGTCTATTGCAGTTTTTTTTTTAATAGCTTCAATGTACAGATAGGGCATGTTTAGAATTTTATGATATTACTAGGATACTTGACTTGATATTTCCGCGAGATTTTCGGGATACAAAGTATTGCAGCATTCAAAAAATAATGTAAGCTATTGTTTTAGTGCGAACTGCAATAAGCTAATTTTTTTGTACAACTTCAAACTGCTCCCAGGAAAAATGCCGGGATAAAAAATATTACACATTTTATTACATTAAATCTGCTACTGATCAGTAATAAAATCACATTGGAATTCAAATTATTTATTTTAATCTGGCCATTTTAAAACCACAACCAAAACCCACAGCCAGGTGGTAGGGCATTTGCCCGACTGGATGGCTACCACCCCCTGGTCTAAAGTATGTCGCCTTAACAACCTTATTTTGTGTTCCGGCATTAGTGACCAGGTTCCAGTCTCCCTTAAGAGAGCAGCAGCGCATTTGCAGCACCTTTGGTGTTGCAAATGTCCATAGGCGACGGTAACCGCTTTCCATCAAGTGGGCCGTCTGTCTGCTGAACTCCTGCAATAAAAAAAAACAAATTTCCGCAGGGTTCCCAGGATAAAAAGTAGCGCAGAGTTTAAGAAGAATTTGCTGTCGATCAGCGATAACCACATCGAAATCGGCGCAGTAATTTCTACGTGAGTCCCGACCAAACAGACAAACAAAATAATGAAATAAGCAAGACTAAACTTTTACAATGTTATAATATTATACATACATAACTTCACGCCAGTGTCCTTGCGAGGTAGGCACGAACAACAGAGCACCATTCAGGCTTATTCTTACACACCTCACTTGCTTCTTTCACATTCATAACTCTTGTCATGCACGCTCGTCTGTTCTTAAGGATCCTGACATCACCTCCTGCTAATACACGATCAATTTGATCATGGAAGATGTGTCGTGGCCTGCCACGACTTCTGCATCCATCCACTTTTGCATTGTATATCTGTTTAGTCATTCTTTCCACATGCTTTATAATATTATACATGTTAAATACCCTGTTTTCATTTTTTTTTTTAGTTTGAATAAAACCTTATGAAATATGGATTAAAATTTTTAACTGGACAATCGTCGTTTCTAACATTCCACGTTGTTTGTAGATGGTTGGTTTTCAAGAAACAACAGTTAAATCCACCATAATAACGTTACATTCAAAAAAATTCAAGGAACTCTACAATTTACTACATTCACATTATTATAAGAGAACACTTAACTCTTTCGTCTATTTTAAGATTACATAAACCAACATGATTTATAATACCGAAGTAAGAAAGACAGTTGGTCTGAAAGAGAGTGTCGGGGTGAAGGTAAGGAAAGGAATGCTCCGGTGGTTCGGATATGTAGAAAGAATGCATGATGAAAGAATGAATAAACAGATATACAATGCAAAAGTGGATGGATGCAGAAGTCGTGGAAGGCCACGACACAGTTTCCATGATCAAATTGATCGTGTACTAGCAGAAGGTGATGTTAGGAGCCTTAAGAACAGACGAGCGTGCATGACAAGAGTTATGAATGTCAAAGAAGCAAGTGAGGTGTGTAAGAATAAGCCTAAATGGCGCTCTGTTGTTCGTGCCTTCCCCGCAAGGGAACTGGCGTGAAGTTATGTATGTATGATTTATAATAATAAGACTACGCATTAACGGTTTTAGGCGCGGTAATTTATTAGATTTTTATTATTCCGACGTTTCGGCCATTTTTCAGTAGCCGCGATCTCGGAAGACAAAGATGTCAAGTGTCAATGCAAAAACAAAAGTATTGTCAAAATTTAATTTAGCCTAGCGCCAACTTGTGCATTTTCGTTATTTAGTTTTAATTTTGTTTATAGTTATGATTTACTCTATAAAAAATACATACATACATACATAACTTCACGCCAGTTCCCTTGCGGGGTAGGCACGAACAACAGAGCGCCATTTAGGCCCATTCGTACACACCTCACTTGCTTCTTTGACATTCATAACTCTTGTCATGCACATATATAAAAAATATATAGAGTAAATCATAATCATAAATATTTTATTTATTTAATTATGGTTAGGATATACTCTATGGGAGCCTAATCTAATTTACCACCGCTTCGCAACATGTGTTTTTTTTATTTTTTATTGCATGAGTTCAGCAGACAGGCAGACGGCCCACTTGATGAAAAGCGGTTACTATCGCCTATGGACATTTGTCACACCAAATATGCTACAAATGCGCTGCTGCTCTCTTAAGGGAGACTGGAACCTGGTCACTAATGCCGGAATACAACTCAAGGTTGTTATGGCGACATATTTAAGACCAGGGGTGATAGCCATCCAGTCGGGCAAATACCCTACCACCTGGCTGTGGGTTGTTTTGTCGCCCCTTACGACAGGCCGCCCGGCCAAAGGAAATTGTATTCTTTCTCCGTTCCTGCACGGATAATGTTTATTGTATCTATTAAATTACCTTAGAGGAGGAGAGGAGCCTTAAGAACAGACGAGCTTGCATGACAAGAGTTATGAATGTCAAAGAGGCAAGTGAGGTGTGTAAGAATAAGCCTAAATGGCACTCTGTTGTTCGTGCCTACCCCGCGAGGGAACTGGCGTGAAGTTATGTATGTATGTATGTATGTATGTAAATTACATATAATCGAATACAATGCAAGAAAACTTCACTTATTTGTATTGTATTCTACTTATAGTCCCTCAAGACTATAAGTAGAATACTGAGCCTAGATCACCGTCTTCTATGGGTAAGGTGCCCAGAATTAATATTATAAAGAAGTAAAGTTTGTGACTTTGTAGGGGGGTAATCTCTGGATCTACTAAACCGATTTTAAAATTCTTTTACTGTTATAAAGCTGCGTTAACAGGGAGTGTCATAGGCCATATAACATGACGCTATATATCACGGGGGCGGGACAGAGCGCGGATGAAACCGCGCCGGACCGCTAGTTTTATATAATTTTAAAATGGGTGGGAGGTAAAATAAAATGAAACTGTCAATCAACTATACAGATTTGTCTGTAGTACATAGACATAATAGCACGTGCTTAAAATCTCCGTTTAAGTGGTCGTTAAATTGGAAATTTCAAATGACACCACAGGATGTCCTATCAGTTATTCCAACCACTAACTGCAAACATATTATCAACAACATACCGCATTATTAATAATTGAAAATGTATATGACTCATTGGATGATAACAATATGAGAAATGATTCTCTTTATTTGTAACTGGATTCATATGACTTCATTATCATATTATATTAACTGTGTCAAGGTTGTTCTTACTTCGTTTTAATGATGCTTTAACTTCGTTTTCTACGTATTGCAATCAATATGACAGAGACATCACGGAACAAGACTAAAAATTAAATAAAAAATTCTAGCAAAAAATGAACTTCAAGAGTAACTGAAATGCATAGTATTGTTACGTATTTGCGAGATATGAATTAAAATGCTGTTGGAATGTTTGATGGAGAAATCGTATAACAAAATATTGAGTTAAATTAAGAACCTCCTCTTTGGAAATCAGTTAAAAATTACTATTAAATATTTTGCAAATGTGTCTGTGTCAAATATTCTACTTATCATCTTATCATACTATATCAAGTACTACCACATCTCAAAACAATTGATAAGAGATAAGAAACCAATATTCTTATGTTATCAGTAGAAAAATGTATGATAGGAGTTTTTATGTCATTGTTGGTCTACTTATTTATTTTTTATAACTGGAGTACAGCTAATGAGCTGTTGGCCTACCTGATGGAAAGTGGTTACCTTCGCTTATCTACACTAGCAACACTAGAGAAGTTACCCACACATGGCCATCCTCAAAAAATTTTATGACACCCTTTAAAAAAAATTGCAAGCTCGTCTGTTCTTAAGGCTCCTGACATCACCTTCTGCTAGTACACGATCAATTTGATCATGGAAGGTGTGTCGTGGCCTTCCACGACTTCTGCATCCATCCACATTCTTTCTTGCATGACAAGAGTTATGAATGTCAAAGAGGCAAGTGAGGTGTGTAAGAATAAGCCTAAATGGCACTCTGTTGTTCGTGCCTACCCCGCGAGGGAACTGGCGTGAAGTTATGTATGTATGTATGTATGTAAAAAAAATTGATATTGAAGCGCAGTGGGCAAACTTCAGATGGGAGGGAGCTCATGCTAGAACCCCATGGTTAGAGAAGAGAAATGTTGTTTACATGAATTATGTGGCTCATAAAAAACCTCAAATGACCAAAATAGGTAGACTAAGCCTCAGAGTAACAGATATTGTGTGTGTAAGTCGTCTAGAAGTCTTCAGTGACATCAAGAATTTAGTGACTTCCTAGCTGGAGCTGGACTGGATGCAGTAACCCCTCAGCCACCCTCACACACAAAATAGGCGCTACGTTCTCGAGTTGCGGAAACCGCCCGTTTGCAAAAAAAGAAGAACAGATGGTGTGAAAATTAGAGATGCCACCAACAGTGTTTTGGCCGAATACCTAAAAGCGAACATTCAGCCACAGTCTTGGCCAAAACGCATAATATTTGACTATCTAATGTTCAGTGTAAGACATGTGCAAATCGTTCATATTAATATGAAACAATAATTTGTGACGTATTTTCTAATGTTCTCTCAAATGATAGATACACAAAATCACATTTAACTCTGTTAAAACATTATTTAACTATCAATTTTATTTTATTTATTTATTTAAAAGAACAACAAACAGCTACAATATAACAAAGGAAATAAAAAGTTACAATAAGATCAGGTAATAATATTGAAGCCAAGACTTTGTCCACATGATAAAACTTACAAGATTATTAATAAATAGACAAGAGTTGTTCTTGAAACATTCTTCATTAGTGCTCCGCTCCTATTGGTGTTAGCGTGATAATATATATCCTATAGCCTTCCTCGATAAATGGGCTATCTAACACTGAAAGAATTTTTCAAATCAGACCAGTAGTTCCTGAGATTAGCGCGTTCAAACAAACAAACTCTTCAGCTTTATATTTTAGTATAAGATAAGTAAAAATAAGCATATAAAAATAATTCATAAACCATATTACTGAAAAAAGATAAATGTAAGATTAATCTTAATGCCAAGAGATGTAACCAAGTTAGAAAAGGAGTGTATTATCAAAATTAATACAAGCAAAATGGACCTTTTAAATTTTTGATGGTAATATATACAAATTTGAGCGATATGTGATTTTCTTTTCACAGTTCAGTATTTGGTATTCAGCCGAATATCAAGTAGTTGAAAAGGTTACCGAATAGGCTGAATACCAAATAGAACCTTAATATTCCTGACATCTTTAAAACTAATCATAATAATGATATAGGAAATTATGCATTTTTATATACACTATATTTTTTCTATAGAGAGTGTCGGGTGAAGGTAAGGAAAGGAATGCTCCGGTGGTTCGGGCATGTGGAAAGAATGCATGATGAAAGAATGACTAAACAGATATACAATGCAAAAGTGGATGGATGCAGAAGTCGTGGAAGGCCACGACACACCTTCCATGATCAAATTGATTGTGTACTAGCAGAAGGTGATATCAGGAGCCTTAAGAACAGACGAGCTTGCATGACAAGAGTCATGAATGTCAAAGAGGCAAGTGAGGTGTGTAAGGATAAGCCTAAATGGCACTCTGTTGTTCGTGCCTACCCCGCAAGGGAACTGGCGTGAAGTTATGTATGTATGTATATTTTTTCTAACAAATATTTTTTTATTATTACAGATATTTTTTTATAAAAGAATATGTACTGTTTTAATTCTTTATTGTTCTTACATATTTATAAAAAATTAAAATTTTTGATAATGAACTAGAGTAGTCTCACTAAATCAACACTATTAAAGACTAGGAGGTGCGGGATTATTGGATTATGTAAAAACAAAATTTAAATAAAATAAAGCATGTTGCAGTTTACTTGGCATTTTAGCTAAATTATTTTCAACTTGATGTTGAGCTAAGCATGAAACGAGAGTAGGAATTGGTAACGGAGTCATGAGCAAAGGGTGCCGGATTATTGGAAGTACTGGACTACTGAAGCGCCAGCTTAGCGAGACTCGACTGTACCTATAGGAAATGTAATAAACATTATCAGAGAGATAACGGTTCACAGCTTCTACTGACTTGGTTACACAGAATGGATCGACAAGGGTCAGAGTGTTAAAAGCATACTTAGGGTGACCAGTTAGCTGTCCTAAATATAGCTGGAATAACAGAGTAGAAGCTGACCAAACTGAGCTTCAAGCCTAAAATTGGAAAGAAACTGCACTACGGAGGACAGCGGTGTGCACTCATTTGTAAGACCAAGATTTGATTGGTTAAGTTAGGCTGCTAAGCTAATCAAGTTAATTATACAATTAGAGCCTAAATGAACCTTCAATCTGGAATCTCGGGACGCTAATAAACCATCTGGCCAAACTCAGACCATGAAGTGTATAGAATAACAGCTTATGGCTATAAAAATGTTCAAATCATAACAACGCATAAGGCAAATCTAACTTAAATGCTATAACTTACATAAGGAAAACTGCATTCAATACTCCTAAAATACTTCAAAACAACATCACTACTGTGAACAAGTAATCCAAAACTAGTATGAGCTTAATTAGTAACACTACTACTAATTGGTGTCACTTTAGCAATTACTAAACAGGCATTATAAAATGTTATTTATATTTTGATGTGCAATATATGTAATCATTTAGGCATGGTTTTACCTACTTATGATACAGTTTAGAGATTTAGACACATTACACTGCATTCCACAACGTGATGACTGAGTATCATGGGCCATGAGTAGTAATTAAATTATCTGTAGAGACCAACGTTTGCTTCAAACATTGACGAATATTGGAGCAAAACATCGGCGTGTCTCGTAGACGTGTAGACGCGCGACAAGAATGGGGAACCCAATAAAAGTGAAGACGACCCGGCCTCGCGCAATGTATCGCGTCCTCGGTACAAAAAAAAACCTGTTATTGTTAATTTACCTACTAATCCAGAGAACAGCGTATCCGGTCGTTACATATTACGCATATGAGAGTAAATAATGTCGATCGAGTTTTCAATCATATTCTAAACAGCCATCCCTTGATAATTTCACTATAATCGAGGGGAAAAAGACGATAAGTGAAAGGAGACATACCTTAGGAAAATTCGTTCTACGTTTGAATCCGAATCCAGTAAGTCCCTATAATGAACACTTTGGCACTGAACAACAGTTCACAAAGAGTTATTTATTATCGTATATAAGTATCACCCACGATTATGGAAAACGGTATACAATTGCGGTGGATATGCGCTAGCCCGTGAAAGACGCCATTTTGATTTCGTCAACTAAAAAAACCATAGACAAAAAGATTGTTGCGTTTTATTATCACTCCTGCAAACATTTAGTGGAATATCTTTTCAAATTAATTATTCCAAATATGAAAAAAAATGTAGATCAATATTTATATTTGTGTACTAAAATGCTCATTTTCTTATTTTATTTATGTAAATTACATGGAAATATATTATAATTTATTACAGGGTCAGTCATAGTTTGTCTTTTGCATTATGATACGTTTGCTGCCGTTTTTATATAAAAAAAAAATAATTAAGTGTTTATGCTAAATAATATTGCCATATAACAATTAAATTCATATGTTAGGCATTTAATATTCTTTTGCGAATACTACTGAAGAAATGATAAAGTTCTTTTAGCGTAACTGCCTAAACTATATCATAATTTTTATCATATACCTAGATATAGCATTAAACATTGTTTTATAAAGAATGTAAGTAATATTAATAATTTACACATTAGTATTATATAAGTTAGAAAAACTATATTGAAGAACTATCTAAAATAAACCTAAATTATAAACTTGATAAAATACCTCAAAATAATTAAATGTTTTTCTATAATTTTAAGTTATTAAGACCAGACGAGTGTGCATGACAACAGTTATGAATGTCAAAGAAGCAAGTGAGATGTGTAAGAATGGGCCTAAATGGCGCTCTGTTGTTCGTGCCTACCCCGCAAGGGAACTGGCGTGAAGTTATGTATGTATGTATGTATGTTTTTCTATAATATTAGATTCAATTTATGATCGTGATCAACTTAGAAAAATGTTACGTAATTTGTCTTGTTACAATAAAATAATTTTACGTAAAATTGTTATCGCTATAATAGAATTAAAGTAGAAGAAAATAAAAATGTAACTCAAATGAAACGGCTATTTAAATAAAATTAAACAAAATTGGGATAAGATGGATCGCTTAGGACATCATGGATTATCGACACGCGGCATTCAACGACATTATCCGTCGGGCTCTTGTCACCGCCGGGGTACCTGCCGTTCTGGAACCAAACGCTTGTGCCGCGTTGATGGCAGGAAACCGGGTGGGATGACGTTAGTACCTTGGAAGATGAGCTGCCCCTTAGTGTGGGATACTACTTGCTTTGACACTCTGGCGGCGTCCCATCTTTGAAGAACGTGCGCTACCGCCGGTTCTGTTGCAGCCGAACAGGAGGCCCTCAAGCGCCGCAAGTACACCGCCATCGAAAACAGTTACACATTTACGGCTTTTAGGATAGAAACTCTGGGTCCGTGGGACTAACGCACTAAAACTTTATTGAGACGTCGCTGAACATTTAGTAAACCTCTCACGAGACCAACAGGGTGGCGTCTATTTTGTTCAAAGATTAAGCATTGCTATTCAACGTGGTAACGCCGCCAGCCTTTTGGGAACGATCCCGGTAAGTGACAGTGGTTTGGAACCAACATTTTATGTATGATGGCTCTTTTTTATTTAGTTCTAGTGTTGAATTTTAGGATTCTTTTTTAAAGTGCAGTTTAATTAAAGACAAAATTTGTGGCAGAAACGATAATACATTAAAAGTATTTTTAATACAACAAAGTCTGCAATAAATATAAATTGTTATCGTCGCTTTCCAAATTCCGTTCTAAACTTAGGCTCCCGAAAGTTAAAAATAGCAACATCGCATATAACATGTCAAAAAAGTTATCAAGCAGCTGTGAAGCTACGTGTTTTTATGCGAACAAATTATCGAGAAATGGCCATTTAATGGCTTTTGTTTATTAACATTCGATGTGAAACGTCTAGTTAAGATGTCGAGCCGCCGTTCTATGCTCGGTTCGGCGTTGGACGCGCTCCCGGCACCCTCAGATCCGCTCCGTGAATTATTTGAGGCTTGCAAAACAGGGGATGCTGCCCGTGTGAAAAAGCTAATTACACCTCAATCAGTGAATGCCAGGGACACTGCCGGGCGTAAATCCACTCCTCTACACTTCGCTGCAGGTGTGTTACAAACAAGAACATAATAAATATTGTAAATAAACATTGTTTTCGATCGATAACAAATGTGCATAAAGAGTGAAAGGTATCTTAGAAGTAATAAATTTTGGCGATTATTGCATAATTTGTTACGGTCTGTGGTCGTTTGTTCGTGTTTTATGACTTTTTGGGTTATTTTAACTGTTTTCTGATGACGTAATTGCTTTAATATAAAGATTAAAAGACTAATTAGTGCATTGTATTGAATTCTTTGTTTATATGAACTTGATTTTTATTTATATTTGTTGCTTGTGTGATTTTAGGTCTAACTGTCTTATTTTATGGGAACCGTTAGAAATATATTCCCAACTAACAAACAAATTTGAAAGAAAGTTTGTATGTTACCATGAACACAAAATAACTTGGTTATTTGGATTCTAATTCTCAATCATCCAGATTGGAAGTCATTTCATGATTAGGATTGCAATATTTTAGTAATTTAAGTAAACTAGTGGTTGCCCATGGTCAAAATTCGACCATAATAATTAATATGAAAGACTATACTTCTATAATCACTGATTTCGTCAAGGCTACACAGTTAATTTGACTTTAACAATAAACAAAAGAGTATATAAATGAATGTGTGTGTCAAATACATGCTAGTGTGTGCAATGTATTTTTTATGCATAATTAAAAAAAATATTCGTGCCTACCCCGCAAGGGAACTGGTGTGAAGTTATGTATGTATGTATGTAAAAAAAATATTAGCATTTTGCACTCCTTAACCGACTTTTTTTTAATGTATGTTCACCGATTACTCTGAGATTTATGATCCGATTCTTTTTTAGTTTGATGCGGAATAGGTGCCATTTGGTCCCCTAAAAATGTAACATAGTTTGGCCCAGTAGTTTTCAGTTTATGAACATTTTTCATGAAAAATGTTTCCATTCTGTTCCATATGCACACCGATTACGGTGAGATTTATGATCCGATTTACGTGTTTCTTCTTTAGATATATATATATATTGAGCTTCAGCCAAATCAGTCCAGTCGTTTTTCCATGAAAATGGAACAGACAGACAGAGTTACTTTCGCGTTTATAATATTAATAGGGATTATGTAGTGGGTATGTTAGAATATAACAATCTTTTGTATTTTACCAAATAAATTATTTTTTATTGCTCTCCTTTAAACCAAATGTCTCCTATAGACTGTTCCTGTAGACTGTTCGTATACTGAATACCTCAGTTTGGTAGACATTGAAAAATAATCCAATGACAAAAAAATAAACTTTTTAATTATAGAAATATATAAAAATTAAACAACTTTTCATATAGCAATCCATGTTTGTGTATCAAAACATATAAACATATTGTTCCAACATTTGTAGTCTTCTCCTGTAAACATATAAAACATTTTTGGGTTTGACCCATAAACAAATAACAAATTATATTATGAATGAATGAAAATACTTTATTCTTCACCAAAATTAAATTTAGGCTCTTAAAAACTATGTACAATAATGTTGAGCAAAGAGCCGCCTTATTCCTTAAAGGATTGCTTCCCTAAAGATAATGATTATTATTTGAATTAATGACAAATACACACAAGACCCATCCTTTTTCACAATTATTTTTCTTATCTATCCCATCTCCATATCCTGTAGCAAAGGAGAAATAATACAATTTTCTGCATCTCGGCGACCTGTGGTAAGAGGCATCAAAATAACCCACAGCCAGATGGTAGAGCATTTGCCTGTCTGGATGGCTACCACCCCTGGCTTAGGGTATGCCACCATAACAACCTTGAATTGTATTTCGGCATTAGTGGCCAGGTTCCAGTTTCCCTTTAGAGATCAGCAGCGCATTTGTAGCACCTTTGGTGTTACAAATGTCCATAGGTGATGGTAAACGCTTTCCATCAGGTTGGCTGTCTGCTAGTTTGAAAAACATCTTTATATAGTACTTCCTCTATTATCTAGGCTAATTACAATACAATGTTACATAATTGTAACAATTTTCTAATAAGTGACATGTGATTAACAAAATTTACATATATTATATTATGGTTGTGAATGATAAAAGGTTTCCACCTATATACATAAGTAAAAAGTAATTAATCTAAGAATTATAATCTCTTATTTTTTTATGAAGATACAAAACTTATCATCACTTAATTATATTCATTCATTAAAATAAAATAAGAATAGCCTTCATTAAATTTATTATTCATTAATTACTTAAAATCTCTCAGATCCTCGGAAAATTTGTTACTTAAAACTCCTGTGCATACAACTAGCCTTTATGATAAATCCTTCACAGTCCAAGCAGTTCGTCTTTGGAATGTGCTGCCTGTTAATATCAAGCTAGCCAAGTCACTGCCTAATATACTTGTGAGGGATTATTATAGCTCAAATAGCTCAATTTAAGGATGCAGCAGCAGTTATTGTCAATTTTTTCTAGTTTTATTTTTATTTATGTAAGTGTATTTTTTTAATATGTTATTTATATATCATATTAGTATATTTTTATTAATGTATGTATATTGTATCATGTATGTATATATTTATAAGATACTGATTCGGTAGTGAGAATAATGCAACATGCCTCTGTTGTTATCAAATTTTTTTGTCCATCCAAAGGTCGTTTGGAAGAAATGTCTAATAGCGATAAGACCACCTATTGTATTCTAAAATTTTATTTCTGTTAACTGTATCTTTTAAAACACAATAAAGCATATTCATACATTTCACTGACAGAATTGTTATTGTTATTTTTTTCAGCAGTTAAGCTGCATACTCATCTGCGAGCCATAACTGTAACCAAGCATGCAAGCATGAGCAAGAACACACCCACACTATGTTACTCATTTTGACCCCCCCCCCCCCCCTTCTCAGTGACCACCACTAGTATATGCTAAGATCCCCATGTGTTTTTTATGTAGCAGTTCATAAAATATATGATTTTAAATCATTTTTTGCAAATAGAAAGTTTAAAAAAAGTAATTTGGCTGATATTAGTTTTTATTAATACGGCGCTTGCCGCGTGACGTCTAGACTGCATGCATATGTCCTTATGTACCTATAATTACAAGTGAAAAATATATTATCAAGATGAAAAAACTATTATTTGGTGATCAGTTTAACATAAGCCATTTAAAAAGCGTTAAACACTGCCCGCCATATTTAAATATAGCTCGAAAAAGCGCGAGATTTCCCTAGAGGATATTGACTATGTGACGAAAACCTAAGCCCCTTGTAACCAAGCGTGGTATTTTGAAGACCTCCTTCCCTGAACGGTTCACGTAGTATGTATGGGTACGTTCCCTAACGTGTTCTAATGTGTACGGCGGTACGCCGACATTGATGTTCGCTTCGTCGGCTCTTTGCAAACGTGCTGCGTGCCGCTCGCCTCGAGCTCGTGAGCCACATTCACACTATGATTCTTGGTTACAATAACTGCAATGGTTACGGCTTGCAGGTGTGTACTCGCCTTTAGGTTGTGTCCTTCGCGTAGAACCCCTCCAGGATATGGCCTTGTGTCCGGTCTCCAATCTTCTACAATTTCTTGGAGGAACAACTTCTTTACTGTCTATCTCTTAATATTTTCTTAAGCTTCCGCGACTTGTATACATAATAAAACTACGTTTTAACGGTTTTAAGCGCGGTAATTTATTTGATTTTTGTTATTTCGACGTTTCGGCCACATTTCAGTGGCCGTTATCACGGAAGATAAAGATGTCAAGTGTCAACGAGTGTTATAAAGTTTTATTTAACCTACCGCCAACTTGTGCATTTTAATTATTTACTTTTAATTTTGTTTATGGTTATTATTTACTCTATGGGAGCCTAATCTAATTTACCACCGCTTCGCAACATGTTATGGCTTGAAGAGAAGAAGCAGCGCAAGAAACTCTTCAGCAAACATGCCTAGCTCTAATATTTTATATAATATTAAAATGGGTGGAAGAAAAAATAAAAGAAATCATCAATCAAGTTGGTTTGTGTTCCGTTGCATGCAGAAAAAGCTCACAGTGTCTTGAGGTCTGGCAGTTGGTTCTTGCTGGGTTTGGGTCTTAATAGTTTTGATGATCGGATCCCAAACAGGTGGTACTTGCCAACCATCTTCTCTATTGAAATTTGGGTGTTTTTTGATTTCAATAGCTATGGAAATCAAAATGGGAGGGGAGTGATTTTATCCGCAACAGATCGAATTGATATTTGTTTTATATTCTTCGACCTAAGATAGGGGCGATTGAAAAAAAAAAAATTAACGCTTTTGTGTTAACGCCCAAAAATTTGACTTCGCATAAAATTTCCATACTGAGTGAAACCCTTACATGAAAATAGATTCTTAGGGAGTAAATTCTAGTCATAAAGTACCATCTTCTTTAGGTTACGGCCGGAGGGAGGTGGTTGAGATTCTCATAACGGCCGGTGCAGCGCTCCAAGCGAGAGACGACGGCGGCCTGCAGCCCCTCCACAACGCTTGCTCGTTCGGGCACGCGGACGTCGTGAGAGCCCTACTTGCCGCTGGGGCTGCGCCGGCGGCCCGGGACAACTGGGGCTACACGCCGCTTCACGAGGCCGCAGCCAAGGGCAAGGTTGATGTCTGCATTGGTAAGTAAATTCACATTCAAAATAAGTTGAATTAATGAATGAATGAATGAAAACACTTTATTGTTCACCAAAATTTAAACTTAAAAACTAGATACAATAAATGTTGAACAAAGGGCGGCCTTATCGCTTAAAGCGATCTATCTCTTCACGCCAGTTCCCTTGCGGGGTAGGCACGAACAACAGAGTGCCATTTAGGCTTATTCTTACACACCTCACTTGCCTCTTTGACATTCATAACTCTTGTCATGTAAGCTCGTCTGTTCTTAAGACTCCTGACATCACCTTCTGCTAGTAAACGATCAATTTGATCATGGAAGGTGTGTCGTGGCCTTCCACGACTTCTGCGATCTCTTCCAGGCAACCCCTTAAACTAAGGAAAATAATAAAACATGACAGTGGCAGTGTAGACATTAAATAATATAAAATATTCAAAATATATAAAATAAATAAAAATATTTATTATATACTATATAAACACAGTACATATCATAATACATACAGCATTATTATACCTGAGAGGACCAAAAATAATTAAAAACCATGATTTTAAAAGAGGATACCGACTTAGCTTGTCTGATGTTGAGTGGCAGTGAGTTCCATAAACGGACAGCCTGTGCTGTGAAGGAGTTGTCAACGAAGGAAGAAGTGTGTGCAGGTGTCATTAAGGAGGGATTATTACTAGAGCGCAAATAACGGCAATGAGAAAGATGCAGGAAGTCAAAACGTTCCTTTAAATTAGGAGGAGTACGAGGATCAAAAAGGATGTTGTAGAAAAGAGAGAGCAAGTGAATATATAAGTTCCACTGGAGAACACTTTTTGAAGGTCGTACATATAAGTTGCTCCGGTGGTTCGAGCATGTGGAAAGAATGCATGATGAAAGAATGACTAAACAGATATACAATGCAAAAGTGGATGGATGCAGAAGTCGTGGAAGGCCACGACACACCTTCCATGATCAAATTGATCGTGTACTAGCAGAAGGTGATGTCAGGAGACTTAAGAACGGACGAGCGTGCATGACAAGAGTTATGAATGTCAAAGAAGCAAGTGAGGTGTGTAAGAATGGGCCTAAATGGCGCTCTGTTGTTCGTGCCTACCCCGCAAGGGAACTCGCGTCAAGTTATGTATGTATGTATGTATGTACATATAAGTTAAAAATTAATTTTACTTCCTATTCTATGTACACCGCTTCGCCAACGTGTTATTGCTGTTAAGAAGAAACTCCCCAGCGTCACGTCTAGCTAAAAAATGCTTTTCTTATTTATCTAGGTCAAACTCTTTTTTGTTTTTAATAAATTTTATGCAGAGATATGTTACACAATTACTTTTCGAAGAATTAATGAAGTTGTAGCAATCAGTTCATACTCAGTAATACAAAGACACAATAAAAGGAAAGACAAATATTATTATAGTTATAGTTTATGTAAACAATAAAAGCCCATAAATATCCCACTGCTGGGCTCGGGCCTCCCACTACTGGGGAACGGATAGTATACACGACACGCTTGTCCAAGACGGCTTGGCAGGTTTGACACATCGGTTATCTCGATTTGCAGGTTGCATCAAGATGTTTTCCTTCACCGCTGTTAGCATGTGGTACATACATACATACATACATAACTTCACGCCAGTTCCCTTGCGGGGTAGGCACGCACAACAGAGCGCCATTTAGGCTTATTCTTACACACCTCACTTGCTTCTTTGACATTCATAACTCTTGTCATGCACACTCGTCTGTTATTAAGGCTCCTGACATCACCTTCTGCTAGTACACGATCAATTTGATCATGGAAGGTGTGTCGTGGCCTTCCACGACTTCTGAATCCATCCACTTTTGCATTGTATATCTGTTTAGTCATTCTTTCATCATGCATTCTTTCCACATGCCCGAACCACCGGAGCATTCCTTTCCTTACCTTCACCCCGACACTCTCTTTCAGACGAACTCTCTTTCTTATTTCGGTATTACGAACGCGGTCCGCGAGCGTCAGGTACGCGCGAGCACGTAGTAACTATAACAATATGCAGATTAGGTCAGAAAACTGCCTAATTGGTGCATGCGTTCCGACCAGGATTCGAACCCGCGCCCTTTTGAGTTTAGGACGCGTGCGCTAGCCATTACGCTACCACGACTTGTTATAGCCTAGCCTATATACATTTTATATAGGCCTGTAATTTATTCATTTATGTTGTAATATAATTCCGCTCCTTCGAGATGCTTATGATAAAACTAAACGCTTCTAATGTATAATTTATATATTATATTAAAGTTTTGGGTAGGACACGATTTTAAAATGAGTTTGTAAGAGTAATATGACATTTTGTACTGATTTTTTTTTTAAGCTTAAGGCTTGGCAACTAGGCCTTTAAGCCAGACGCCTTTGTATTGTAGGCTACAATCGACGTCATTCAACAGAGTTCTTGTGAAAACTCGAAAGGCCGCATTTGGCTATGTAGTTCACATTTCTCGCAAAAACACATAGTTACTACTCAAAAATTATCAATATCCTACAACTATTGTTCATTTTAGAGTGATTTTACACATTTTTAGAAAATAAAACTGCACAGCACAACGTTCCCTTTCAGTTCCCGCCAAAAACTCCTTTGTACTGAATCAGGACAATGTATATACATACATACATACATAACTTCACGCCAGTTCCCTTGCGGGGTAGGCACGAACAACAGAGCGCCATTTAGGCTTATTCTTACACACCTCACTAGCTTCTTTGACATTCATAACTCTTGTCATGCACGTTCGTCTGTTCTTAAGGCTCCTGACATCACCTTCTGCTAGTACACGATCAATTTGATCATGGAAGGTGTGTCGTGGCCTTCCACGACTTCTGCATCCATCCACTTTTGCATTGTATATCTGTTTAGTCATTCTTTACACATGCTCGAACCACCGGAGCATTCCTTTCCTTACCTTCACCCCGACACTCTCTTTCAGACCAACTCTCTTTCTTACTTCGGTATTACTAACGCGGTCCGCGAGCGTCACTCCGCAGATTTGCGTTTACTCTACTTTCATGCTCTCTCTTCCATACCCAACTCTCGCTTCCATATGTGAGCGTAGGTACCAGCACCGCGTTGTGTACGCCGAGCTGGGCCTTCTGGCTGAGGTTCTTAGCGCCTAGAAGTTTACCTAACGCCCCATTCACACTATTCCCGAAATTCAATCTTCTTTCTATACCAGCGGTGTACCTTCCATCCCTGCTAAAAGCACATACAATGTATATACCACTACTAATAAGGCGAGGGACATTTGTCCGGTTAGCTTTGAGTGTAGGACGCGTGCGCTAGCCATTACGCTACCACGGCGAATGCAACATACCACTGTTCTTATCAAACTTCTTGTCCATCCAAAGGTTGTCTGGAAGAAATCGCTAATAGCGATAAGACCGCCTATTGTATTGTTAAATTTTATTTCAGTTAACTGTATCTTTTAACCCTTCAGCTCTTCCAAAAGCTGCAAGACTAACACTATCATTATCTCGTAATATACCAAGAAAATATACCCATTTCATACAAATCCTATATAAACAGAGTGAGACAACAACACAATTAACGATCACGTGCACAAACGCCATCTGCACTGTCATCGCGGACACACATGTGCTAATAGTGAGCTGAAGGGTAACACAATAAAGCATATACATTCATTCATCGTTTAACTTTCATTATTTTTCGTTGAACTTGTTTGACGGCACGATCCAGCGTGACTAGCAACGAAGGCGCGCTTTTGTTAACTGTTCTCCGTGCAGGAACGGAGAAAGAATACAAATTCCTGCGTTGGGGTGGCCTTTAGTAAGAGGCGACAAAACAACCCACAG
Source organism: Dendrolimus kikuchii (assembly GCA_019925095.2). Lineage (NCBI taxonomy): Eukaryota > Metazoa > Arthropoda > Insecta > Lepidoptera > Lasiocampidae > Dendrolimus > Dendrolimus kikuchii. The sequence goes on from CM034415.1 coordinate 9,586,727, forward strand.
CCAGGTGGTAGGGCATTTGCCCGACTGGATGGCTACTATCCCTCGTCTGGAGTATGCCACTATAACAACTTTGAGTTGTGTTCAGGCATCAGTGGCCAGGAGACTCCCTCAAGAGAGCAGGAGGGTTTATAACGCCTTTCGTGTTGTGCTAATGTCCATAGACGATGGTAACCGCTTACTATTAGATGGGCCGTGTGCCTGTCTGCTGAACTGATGCAATAAAATAAAAAAAAGGAAAGTAGAGAAATATAAATTTCCTGCGTGGCGGCGGCCTGTTGTAAGAGGCGACAAAACAACCCACAGCCAGGTGGTAGGGTGTTTGCCCGTCTAAATAGCCATCGTGCCACACCAACGGTGCTGCCAATGTGCTGCCGGCCTGGAGCGCAGGACTAGAACCTGGTCATGAATATCGGAAGCAGGTCAAGGTCGTTATGTATGCATGAACCCTTGCCCCGAGACCCCTGAGGCCTTGAAGGAGAAACTGGAGCCTGCCCGGTTCCAGGTTCTCCTTCAAGGCAACACTTCTGGTGTTGCTAATGTCCATAGGCGACGGTAACCACTATCCATCACAGTTGGTCCGTCAGCTTGCCTGTTGTGCTTTAGCAATAAAAAAGAAGTGACTCTTGCTGAAGATACAATAAAGAAGTTACGTTCATTTATAACTAGATGTCGCTGTACATTTCTGTTACGTGCTACTCTTTCAAAACAACGTGCTATAGTTGATCTATCATCATTCTACGTTCTTCAATCACAGACAGACAAATTTTCGTTTTATTAAAACTAGCTGTGTCCGCGACTTTATTTCGCGAGTTTTTGGGTGGGCAAAGTCCTTTGGGCAAAGCCTCAATTAATCAAAATTCATAAAAATTAAGAAACTTACAGTTGAAAGTATGCTGTAGGCGCTGTAGCGTAGCCTGTAGCCTGGATCCGTATTTGATTGAACCTGGGGCTTCATCTGCGTTACTTACAGTACATCTATCTATACATCTTATCATATCTTTTCCCCCGTGCAGGAACGGAGACAGAATACAATTTCCTGCGGCCTGACGGCCTGTCGTAAGAGGCGACTAAACAACCCACAGCTAGGTGGTAGAGTATTTGCTCGACTGGATGGCGACCACACCTGGTCTAGAGTATGCCGCCATAATAACCTTGTGTTGTGTTCCGGCATTAGTGACCAGGTTCCAGTCTCCTTTAAGAGGGCAGCAGCGCATTTGTAGCACCTTTGGTGTTGCAAATGTCCATAGGCGATGGTAACCGATTTCCATCAAGTGGGCCGTCTGCCTGTCTGCTGAAATCCAGCAATAAAAAAAAAAAAAAAAAAAACTTACATACATACATAACTTCACGCCAGTTCCCTTGCGGGGTAGGCACGAACAACAGAGTGCCATTTAGGCTTATTCTTACACTCCTCACTTGCCTCTTTGACATTCATAACTCTTGTCATGCAAGCTCGTCTGTTCTTAAGGCTCCTGACATCACCCTCCGCTAGTACACGATCAATTTGATCATGGAAGGTGTGTCGTGGCCTTCCTATCTATCTATACATACATATAATAAAATTGTAGAGGTCAAATTTCTGTACAATGAAAAAAAAATGCTAAAAACCGAGTCAGGGGGATGTAAGAAGTGAAATAGAACTAATTTAGAATTTTTTTCAATTTTTTTGTTTCTCTGTCTGTTTGTACCGGTTAATCTCCGAAACGACTGGACCGATTTAAATGAAATTTTGTATGGTGGTAGCTTATATCCCTGGTCAACATATAGAATACTTTTGATCCCGAAAAATTAAAGCGTTCCCGTGGGATGGTTAAAAAAACTTTAATTACTTAAACAGCTTATTATACAACATATGCACCTAATTAAGTATTGATATTGCCAGTATCATCATTTTTACAATAAAAGAATTTATACATTAAAAATCAATTAGGCTATATATCATCATGCTAAGACTAATAGGAGCGGAGCACCAATGAAGAACGTTCCAAAATCGGGAGGGTTTTTTTAACTTACTTTTTTTTAAACTATTCGACGCGGACGAAGTTGCGGGCAGAAGCTACTAATATTATAAAATTCTAAACATGCCGTGTCTGTACATTGTAGCTATTAAAAAAAAAACAACTGGAATGCACTATTTAAACGATGGAGAACACGATGCAATTTTTTTTTTTTTAATTGTTGTCAGTTTGTTGTTTTGTCTGATTATTCGGGATTCATGTAAAAACTACGGGGCCGATTTCGACGCGAGTTTTCGCTGATCGACGGCAAATTCTTAGACTTATAATCTGCGCTACTTTTTATCGCGGGATTTTTACTGGGATTGTTTTAAAATGGCCAAATTGAAAGGAAAACCCGTTTTTTTTACCCCGTGCAGGTTGCCTATCGCAAGAAGCGACAAAACAACCCACAGCCAGGTGGTAGGGCATTTGTCCGACTGGATGGCTACCAGCCCTGGTCTACTACAACCTTGAGTTGTGTTCTTGCATTAGTGACCAGGTTCCAGTCTCCCTTAAGAGAGCAGCAGCGCATTTGTAGGAACTTTTAGTGTTGCAAATGTCCATAGCCGATGGTAACCACTTTCCATCAAGTGGGCCGTCTGCCTGTCTGCTGAACTCCTGCAATAAAAAAGTTTTAAAGAAAAGCAATCGAATTTCAATGCGATTTTTTCACTAATCGATAGCAAATTTTATCCCGGGATTACCCGCAGGAGTTTTCCCGTAGCTTATTTCACCAACACGATAGGTTACGTTCTTTTTTAAAGGCTGTGCCCCGGAAATCCCGCGGGAATTTCAAGTCAAGCGTGGATGAAGTCAGGGGCATAACCTAGTCTTGTATCTTATACTATATACTAATATATAAAAGCTGAAGAGTTTGTTTGTTTGAACGCGCTAATCTCAGGAACTACTGGTCTGATTTGAAAAATTCTTTCAGTGTCAGATAGCCCATTTATCGAGGAAGGCTATATAGGCTATATATCATCACGCTAAGATCAATAGCAGCGGAGCGCCAATGAAGAATGTTGCAAAATCGGGGGATTATTATTATTATTTTTTTATTGCAGGAGTTCATCAGACAGGCAGACGGCCCACTGGATGGAAAGCGGTTACCATCGCCTATGGACATTTGCAACACCAAAGGTGCTACAAATGCGCTGCTGCTCTCTTAAAGGAGACTGGAACCTGGTCACTAATGCCGGAGCACAACTCAAGGTTGTTATGGCGACATACTTTACACCAGGGGTGGTAGCCATCCAGTCGGGCAAATGCCCTACCACCTGGCTGTGGGTTGTTTTGTCGCCTCTTACGACAGGCTGCCCTAACGAAGGAAATTGTATTCTTTCTCCGTTCCTGCAGGGATAGTGGATGTGGATGGATTTTTTTAACTATTCCACGCGGATGAAGTCGCGGGCAGAAGCTAGTTGTATATATAAAGATTAGTGTAAAAGATTCAGCTTGTGGCTGAGTGCGGCTTCTAAAGTAACGTTATTTTTAATTTTATTATAGTGTTAAAAATAATGCCGTTAACGAATAGCCACATTAATATATATATACATACGTGATCTATTAATATATAGCGTCATTGACAATACTGCAATTCAAATAACTATTATTACTATTAAACCCGTCGCCATCATCATCATCTGAGCGTTAAATCCCGGTTGCGATCGGAGCGTTAACTACTTCTACTCCACATCGCGCAGTCTTCAGCGTTCCCCGTTTTGAGACCATTGGTACGCATGTCATCCTGCACAACGTCAGCATTTCTTTGGCCTTCCCCTTCGTCAGGGATCCGGCGGCATGGCTAGACATTTGTTCCCCACGTAACCAGCCGGTCTTCGAAAAACGTGGCCGTACCGGCGTAAGCGACTCTCTTGCAGTTTGTCTGCTATGTCACGGACATGAAGACTGTCGCGGTCTTTCCGCGTCACTCCACACATCCACCGCAACGTATTCTCATCTCCGTGACACGCAGTTCTTGCTTTTGTCGCTCGAGTGCAGGCCACGCGCGAATCGTGTCTACGTGAAACGGCCTATATCTGATTACATTACGCGTTGAAATTGAACATAACAACATGCACAGTTAATGTCAAAACAAAGTGTTGAGGCCTTTTTAGAATTTTGCTTAAAAATAGAAAAGTTGTAGAAAGAAACAAAACTGTACATCGATAAGTAAACATTGATAATATATTTAGTTACATACATACATACATAACTTCACGCCAGTTCCCTTGCGGGGTAGGCACGAACGACAGAGCGCCATTCAGGCTTATTCTTACACACCTCACTTGCTTGTTTGACATTCATAGCTCTTGTCATGCACGCTCGTCTGTTCTTAAGGCTCCTGACATCACCTTCTGCTAGTACACGATCAATTTGATCATGGAAGGTGTGTCGTGGCCTTCCACGATTTCTGCATCCATCCACTTTTGCATGGAATATCTGTTTAGTCATTCTTTCATCATGCATTCTTTCCACATGCCGACACTCTCTTTCAGACCAACTCTCTTATATATTTAGTTATATATAAATAATTTACAAAAATAGAATACTGTTACACGCCGACAAAAGTGGACGCACACCTGCCTACCATAAAACACACACTTTATTACCTTTCCGCATATGGATTTCTGTTGTTTACTTTGTGTTTAAAATTTGTGATTAGAAAACAGCCCATTGTGTATTGTAATCTTTTATGGCAGTCATTAACCAGGTGTGTCGAACCGATTCTAAGAAATTCTATCTACGCGGTCGAGCAGCCATATTGTATCGGTGCAGTATAACGCAATGGCCCAATGGAGAGATCGTCAGTCGAGCGATAAGCGTAAGCGAAGCAAGACGTGTGTACTACATTCGGTAATCTATTTAGTGACGGACCTTGCGCGAGTTATTATATTTGTACCTGTGTTATACGTGTTTGTATAGTTCTAATAAATTCTATAGTAATTCTAACGGCAGTTTAATTCGAGTCCCGTAACTCGTAACAATAACATGTAAATCTAAAATTAAGTCCAAAAAACAAATAGCACAAAAATATATTAGAAAGTAAGGCATAGAAATAAGATAAGTATTAGAGGAAGTAGATGATTTCATCCGTGCAGGAATGGAGAAAGAAGACAATTTCCTGCGGCCGGCCTGTCGTAAGAGACGACTTAACAACCCACAGCCAGGTGGTAGGGCATTTGCCCGACTGGATGACTACCACCCCTGGTCTAAAGCATGTCGCCATAACAACCTTGAGTTGTGTTCCGGCATTAGTGACCAGGTTCCAGTCTCCCTTAAGAGAGCAGCAGCGCATTTGTAGCACCTTTGCTGTTGCAAATGTCCATAGGCGATGGTAACCGCTTTCCGTGGGCCGTCTGCCTCTCTGCTGAACTCCTGCAATAAAAAAAAAAACAAAAAGCTCGGGCAATCCCATTCGCCCGGGGAGAGAAATAAAAATACAACGGCCTATATCTGAGGGTCTTAAGCAATGGCGACTCCTTTGAAGACTTAGTGAAATTGTCTAGTGTCCAGAATACTAGTAGTCGTAAGACATACTATAAAGTTCCACTTTATGTCTGAAACATTGTCGCAGATGAAGCCGCATCTTTCAAATCAAGATAACGTTAAGTGTGTTTTGTTTCGTTGCGGTGTAGCGTTGCTGCAACACGGCGCCGATCCGAACATAAGGAACACCGAGGGCAAGACGCCGCTCGATCTAGCGGACTCCGCTACCAGGCCTGTGCTCACAGGTAAGTATTTTTCAACACATTTGTTCAAAATAGTAGATTGTTACACGAGAAGTAACCTTGACTCACGAGTAATAGTGGGACAACACTTTTGAAGTAGTACAAATCTATTTTGTACGGGAGAAATTACTGCCTCACACGTGTACTACTCATCACCAGTTACGAAGCAGTCCGTAAACCCAAAAACCCCCTCTAAAGGCTAAGCCTTTGCCGGCCTACCTTACTGCAACGCAGAGGCTCCGGGTTCCATTCCTGGTATAGTAAATTTCGGAAACGTTTTTTCTTCTTTATTTACTATGGTCTGGGTGTCTGGAATCGGCCCCAGAGTAGTTCGTTGTATATTACCCATAACACAAGCGTAACTTGCTTAATTTGGGGATATACAATATGTGTGTTTGTCTGATGAAAGAATGACTAAACAGATATACAATGCAAAAGTGGATGGATGCAGAAGTCGTGGAAGGCCACTACACACCTTTCATGATCAAACTGATCGTGTACTAGCGGAGGGTGATGTCAGGAGCCTTAAGAACAGAGGAGCGTGCATGACAAGAGTTATGAATGTCAAAGAAGCAAGTGAGGTGTGTAAGAATAAGCCTGAATGGTGCTGTTGTTCGTGCCTACCCCGCAAGGGAACTGGCGTGAAGTTATGTATGTATGTGTTTGACTGCAAAAAAAAAATGGTGAGCACGCATAAATGCTTGTAGGTGAATACTGCGCAGCGGACGTGCTAGAAGCGGCGCGTTCAGGCGCTGACGACAGACTAGCTTCTCTCCTCACTCCGCTCAACGTCAACGTCCACGCGAGCGTTATGCTGCGTTTCCACGCTTGCCAAGGCTCGGCAAGCGTCCACAAGCCCCAAGCGTCCACAAATCTCGCTTGGCATTTGGGAGTCGTTTACACGCTTGTGAATCCGTCAGTGTGTTACGTACATCCAAGCATGGCGGACGTCGAACTTGTATCGGCTATTACGTTTGGTTTAACCTACTTTTATTTCAAATACAAGCAAAGTAAAACAAAAGCAAGGAAAGCCCGACGACCACGAAGATGGTGGATGATAAAGATTCATAGAAATCGTACCCGGTAACTAATAAGTTTTTCAGTTTAATTGGTATTTCGGTTACTTCATAAAAATTTAGAAGGTGAACCTAAAACCTTCTAAAAATTTACGGTATTCAAAATTTAACGGTGCCGGTGTATATGTATATGCGGCTACTAAGCGCGCGCCAACGTGTGAACGCGTCGCAAGCGAACGCGTCGCAAGCGCCCTTTGATTTGTGTCCAAAAACCGACACTAGCCCGGATCGAATACAAGCGTCCACAAGCTCACGCAAGCCAAGCCAAACGCCCTCTTTACACGCTTGTGCTTGTGGACGCTTGCCGAGCCTTGGCAAGCGTGGAGCGATATTACTATTTTAATATTTTTCTACTGGGATGACTTAGATTCAAATTTAAACCAGGTAGATGGCGCTGCAGTCGAGTACCATAATTTAGGTGTTTCTTTGTTGTTTTTGTATATGTTCAAGTTTTTCCCGGAATTTGTCAGCTATTTGACTACCAAGTGCTCAATTTCGATTTCAGCGGTCTGGTGCCTTTGCACAACGCGTGCTCGTACGGTCACTACGAGGTGACCGAGCTGCTGGTAAGGGCCGGCGCCGACGTCAACGCGACGGACCTCTGGGCTTTTACACCCTTGCACGAGGCCGCTAGTAAGGCGAGGCTCGAGGTATGTGTACTGTACCTTATTTTAGCCGAACTGCCCAGTGACCACTTCGCTGGCTTTCATCTTCTCCTAATTATTTGGGGTCTGCACAATATGTCCTGGCCTCACACCACAAATCATCATATCATCACTCACACAATACATCCATCTCTTTTTTGGTGTCCCCGTCAATCTTGCAGTTCAACATTGTTTTTGTCATGTGACTCATTACATGCCCATACCACCTTAATCTTCTTCCTCTCAATCATTCAGTCACGGGTGCAACTTTCAAAGATCCCCTTATATACTAATTTCTCACCTCATCCAGTGCTGGAGCCAGAACTAAAAAATATTGTTACGTGTTGCAGGACTCGAATTAAAATGCCGTTGGAATTATTATAGAATTTATTAGAACTATACAAACACGTATAACACAGGTACAAATATAACCGGACGCAATAAGCCCAAAAGTAATGCAGAAGATCGTAATTCAAATACACGCGCAAAGTACGTCGCTAAATAGATTACCGAATGTACACAAGTCTTGCTTCAACGGTTTTAAGCGGGGTAATTTTATTTGATTTTTGGTTTTTCCGACGTTTCGTCTTCCGTGATCACGGCCACTGAAAAGTGGCCGAAACGTCGGAAAAACTAAAAATCAAATAAAATTACCGCGCTTCAAACCGTTAAAACGTAGTTTTATTATGTGTACAAGTCGCGAAAACTTAAGAAAATATTAATTCTTGCTTCGCTTGTGGTTATCGCTCGACTGCCCTCCTCGCTCCATCAGGCCGTCCTTTTATGCTCCACAAATGCAAATACAAATGTATGTTCCCCCGGCAACGTCGCCACAGTTTCCTAGAATAAGCTTGTAACACCTGGCTAATGATGCTAATGAGCGAGTGCAATAGGCCAATGGCCCGTATGCTAATAAATAAGTAAACAAAAGAAGACGATCATAAAACTATTACAACTAGTTCAAATGCCGATTGGTAATAAAATATGCTTCGTGGAATTTGTCTTTGTCGGGAGGGGGTAAGTTGTAACAATATGTATTCCGTCTGAATAGGAAGATATGAGAAAATGAGACGGATAAGTCTTCGTACATTCTTGGGCTCAGATTATAAGAAGATGAAAGTGATTTTAAGACTTATTCACCACTATGTTCACCAGGTGGTAGGGCATTTGCCCGACTGGATGGCTACCACCCCTGGTCTAAAGCATGTCGTCATAACAACCTTGAGTTGTGTTCCGGCATTAGTGACCAGGTTCCAGTCTCCCTTAAGAGAGCAGCAGCGCATTTGTAGCAACTTCGGTGTTGCAAATGTCCATAGGCGATGGTGACCGCTTTCCATCAAGTGGGCCGTCTGCCTGTCTGCTGATCTCCTGAAATAAAAAAACTTATTTTTATTAAGTTGATATATTTTTTTAAATTGTTATTTTGAATGAATTAATCGCGTGGTGTAAGTATTTTCATATTATTAATTATTAAAATTCAATCACATTAATTAATCAATGGCGATAATCGACGACTTATTTTATTTGTTACCACCTTATTTTTAAGGTTCTATCAGATAGAACCTAATGCTGTTGTTTTTTATTCTGTAATAGGAAAATATAACGCCCTTTTTAAGTTATATCTCAACTCATTACATTTATTTGGCCCAGAAGCCCCCGTCTCCTTTCGTAAATTTAATCTGGAGACCCTGTGTACTACTCGACCAAGCTATCTTGACTAACGCGTGGAATGCGGCTTTGGAGGTATTCAGGTGAAAAATAAATACTGTTGTGTTCGAATTGCAGTTCAGGAATCATTCTTTATTGGATAAAAATATCGATTAATAATTTATATTACATCACACATTTAGCAGCTAAACAAAATATAACATTTAATAATAATAAGCGCATTTGAACGATTACACGTGTCGCGGTGAGGTGAGGCGAGGTATGCGCGGAGGGAAACACGGGGGCCCCGACTAGAAGCGGCGCGCTTGCCGATTATTTGCGAACGGTCGCCGTGGTGATCGGACGTCTGCGGCTACACGGCCTTCCCGCCCGCATACGGCGTACCTCCTAGTACCGTTCGCAACATCCATACGCGTACACGTGTTGCACTCGTCATTTCTGTACTTAGTTTTTAAACTCCTTGTTGGTTATTAAGTCTAATTAATAGTATTTTTTTTATTGTTATCTTGTCATTATATTTTTACTATCCCTTACAAATTCTATCCGTGCAGAAATGGAAAAGAATACAATTTCCTGCATTGGGGTGGCCTGTCGTAAGAGGCGACAAAACAACCCACAGTCAGGGGGTAGGCCATTTGCCCGACTGGATGGCTACCACCCCTGGTCTAAAGTATGTCGCCATAACAACCTTGAGTGGTGTTCCGGCATTAGTGACCAGGTTCCAGTCTCCCTTAAGAGAGCAGCAGCGCATTTGTAGCACCTTTGGTGTTGCAAATGTCCATAGGCGATGGTAACCGCTTTCCGGGCTGGGCCGTGTGCCTGTCTGCTGAACTCCTGCAATAAAAAAAACCCAAATATTTTTATTATTTTGTTTATTTGCAAAATAACAAAAAAAAATATTACAAAAACCAGTTATCTACTTATGAATTAGTATTAATAGGGAAAAAGATAATTAGATTTTATTCACAGTAATCATATTGGTATTTTTTAGATTTTTTTGCAATCGGTACTCGTCACGGTCGAGTGCACATCTGGCATTCGTCTACTTGGCGTGGTCGGATAATATAAGTGACTTACGAGTACACGATTGGCTCCTAATCAGAGCTATAATCTAGGATCAGTTCTTTGTAAAAGTTGTGAATTATTGTTAATAGATTCCACCATGTGCGTTCCAGGTGTGCTCGTTGCTGCTAAGCGAGGGCGCGGACCCCACCCTGCTGAACTGCCATGGAAAGTCAGCCCTGGACGTCGCCCCAACGAGGGAACTCCAGGAGAGACTGGCATGTAAGTCCTCATAAGATCCATACTTATACATCCATACATATTATATATGTCGGTGCAAATACAACAATTAAAGACAATAATACTACAAAACTGACTACTCCCAAGTCTGTAAGTATCTAAATGCCGTAAACAGGGAAGAAGCTTTTTTCGGAACGAACGACGTTAACAAAATGCTAGACATATTTTATGATACTATTGGCTCTGCAATAAAATATATGTACCTTTACAAAAAAACCGAATAAAAAGTCGTTACAAAAAGTATAGCAACCCGGCGAGATGAATTAGAATACAAACTGTTAAGTAAGCAAAGTGAAAAAGTAGCCAAAAAATCGTACAAGTCTTACGTAAGCAGTGCTGAAGACAATATTTTAAAGAACAGTAAACACTTTTGGACGTTTATTAAAAACAAAAGAAAAACTTCTAGTACATTACCTGTAACTATGACACATAAAGAGAAAGAGAAGTCTGCTTGTGAAGGAGTGGACATATGCAACATGTTTGCCATGTTCTTTAAGTCAGTATATGTAAATTATAATACTAGTGATACTGCTGCTTCTCCAGAAGAAACTACAGTAGGTCCTACCAATGATTCACTTATAACTATTTTTTTAGTCGCCGATGTTATTTTTCAAAAACTTAAAAATATAGATATCAACAAAGGTGTTGGTCCTGATGGAATACCACGCATCTTCATCTCTCATTATGCTTCTGCTTTAACAGCACCCTTAAGAATTATATATAACACCTCAATCTCAACGGGCATTTTTCCTTGTAAATGGAAAAGCGCAAAAGTTGTACTAATTCCCAAAACAGGAGATAATAACCAAGTGTCTAATTACAGGCCGATATCTATATTGTCGTCATTCGGTAAAATTTTAGAATCTTTAGTAAGCCCTTAGCGTCAAGGATATTTCCAAAAGTACATAACTGAGAATCAACACGGATTTACAGTCTCAAGGTCTACTTGCACTAATTTAGTATCATTGGAGAAACTGTCATTAGTTGCATTGATAACCATCAGTAAGCAGATGTTATATATACGGACTTTAGTAAGGCTTTTGACAAAGTTTCCTACACAATATTACTTAAGAAACTAGAAGACTACGGAATTTCTGGAAATATCCACAAATGGATAGAGTCCTATCTTAATGAACGATATTTCTATGTAGTGGTTAATGGATTTAAATCAGATTTGTACGAAATTAATTCAGGCGTTCCTCAGGGATCTCATTTGGGTCCAATTCTTTTCAATATATTTGTCAACGACCTACCTAACTGTCTTAAATACTGTACTCCATTTATGTTTGCCGACGATCTAAAACTAATAAGAATAATGAACTCTACAGAAGACGTGTTTTTACTTCAGCAAGACCTAAACAGTTTGGGCGGGTGGTGCGTATTGAACGGAATGGATTTAAATGCTTCAATTTGAACATTACTTTTGAAGTGAAACTTTTTTAGAATCGTGATTTGAAACTCGACGAAACGTAAATAGGATTATTATTATTTAATTAACAAAATTGGGACGTTTTGGTATTACGCCAAAAGGAAGGTTTGCACTGAAAATCAGCGTTATGTCGGATATAGTTCCGGCACAGCAATGTGCTGAGTGCAAACCTTGTTTGCTGAAAATGCGGCGCACAAATTCTCAAAATATTCTCTGTGTATAATAATGTATAAGGAATGTAATTACGTCGCTATTTCTTCAAATAAAGACCTTCTTTCTTTCTTTGAATAAGCCTGCAGGAGAATGAGATACGGGTTTTACATTGTATAGCACAGATTAGAGTGTCAAGAAGACCGATGATTATACATAGGTCTAATTTGGACCGAAATAAGACAGATGATTAAACATGGGTCCCATTTGGACCGAAATAAGACCAATGGTTAAACATAGGTCTCATTTGGACCGAAATAAGACCGATGATTAAACATAGGTCTAATAAGACCGAAGATTAAACATAGGTCAAATTGGGACCGAAATAAGACCGATGATTAAACATAGGTCCAATTTGGACCGAAATAAGACCGAAGATTAAACATAAGTCTAATTAGGACTGAAATAAGTCCGATGATTAAACATAGGTCCCATTTGGACCGAAATAACGATGATTAAACATAGGTCCAATTTGGACCGAAATAAGGATGATTAAACATAGGTCCCATTTGGACCGAAATAAGACCGATGATTAAACATAGGTCCCATTTGGACCGAGATAAGACCGATGGTCAAACATAGGCCCAATTTGGACCGAAATAAGACCGATGATTAAACATAGGTCTAATGTGGACCGAAATAAAACTGATAATAATATTTCTTAGACTAAAACAGTGAAAAATTGAATGTGTCGTTTCAGTCGAGTACCGCGGCCACTGCCTGTTGGAGGCGTGTCGCCTCGCGGAACCGGCGAGGGTCAAAAAGCAACTATCGATGAACTCGACGCAGCACCAACATCAGGTGAGTAGAAATTCAATGAAGAAGCATAATGTAAATCTTCTATCTTATCCTACTATTTCCATAATACCTCCTTGCTAAGGGAAGTATTATGGAAATAGTAGGGTTGCCGGGAATACAAAGCACCACAGCTATCGTTTTTGTGAAAACCGTGTCGGAACCCGAACAACTAGAAACCGCTCCCGGAAAAATTCCCAGGACAAAAAATATCACACAATTAAATTTGCTATCGATCAGTAAAAAAATCACATTGGCGTTTGAAATTTCTTTTAATTTGGCCATTTTAAATTATTCCTACGGGGTTCCCAGGATAAAAAATAGCGCAGGGTTTGTGTCTGAGAATTAGCTGTCGATCAGCGAAAACCGCATCGAAATCGACAGATTAGTTTTTACGTGAATCCCGAACAAACACGATAAATAAAATTGCGTCGTGTTCTCCATCGTTTATATAGTCGATTTCAGTTGTTGTTTTTTTTAATTTACAGACACGGCATGTTTAGAATTTTATAATATTACTAGCGGCCCGGCGCGGTTTCACCCGCGCTCTGTCTCGCTCCCGTGGTATATAGCGTCATGTTATATAGCCTATGACACTCCCTGTTAATGTAACTTTCGAACAGTAAAAGAATTTTTAAAATCGGTTTAGCAGATCCAGAGATTACCCCCTACAACGTCACAAACTCACAAGCTTTACCTCTTTATAACATTAGTATAGATAGATTTGTGTTTTGATAAATTTTCATCATAATTACTTTTAGCGTATTAGTTACTCACTCTTAGTGAGTTGTCTACTCTTATGTCTGGTTTCTACATCCTACGAACAATTAATTTGCCCTACAACTGGTTAAAATTTGACATTATTCGTAAGGGGTTTCTGATAAATTTTAAGAAGCAGCATCAAATGTTCATCGTAAATACTTTTAGTGAGTTACTACTTACTTTGAGTGAATTAGTAACTAATTACTCTTTAAGCTGGGTTTTTATATCTTACTAAACCTTAATTTGTTCTATAATTGGTTAAAACTAGACATTTCGTATAAGTAGTTTATGATAAATTAAAACCAAAGTAAGATATGGAAATACGGAATTAGTGAGTTACATACTCACTCTTAGTGAGTTTCTACTCACTCAATGATATAGGTGGATCTTTTGAGGCTTACTTACATCCCTGAATGGAGGGAGATGTTGGAGGCGAATTTCAAGCATCTTTGAAAATTAGGTATGTATTTATTACAAAGTAATGACTTGAATGAATTATGAATACGTAAAAATATGAACAGGTTTATTAAAAAAAATTAAATCTTTGCCTTAGTTTAGTATTTCTTCACAGAAATTGATTCTTACAGGCTACACTGTGTTGGTCAGATTAAAGATTAGAAAATATTCGTTCTATCAAGAACGTTGTTACAAGGGGGTCTTTTATATAGAGGTTAGTTTGGTCTATGATTTGTGTTAGCAAGGTTAAGGGAAGCTTAAAACAAGAGTAATACATATTTGAATTAACGCATTTTAATGTTTATTTACCTTACACTAAACATTAATTTATTATGAAAGCTTTAATTTTTGGATTGTCTTACGGTAAACGAATATGCTTGAACCTGTCGAAACATGAATTATTTCTAGATTGATTGGTAGATTACTTTATGTCAAGGTTATAGGTTGTCCAAAATCGTTGTACAGAGGTTAGTTAAACTTTCTAATATTTTTTCTTTAATGCTTGAAAATCCGTTATAAAGGTAAAGTTAGTTCGTTGTAAAGTTATATTTTGTATTAACTCTAACGGCCGGTTTAAAGTGATTTCTAAGAACTCGTTAAATAGAGAATATCGTTATATCGAGGTTCATTATACCACAGTAATACCTTTTTTTTTTAAATAAGCCTATTCGATTCCTGACAAGGTTAATCGATTTTTCAAAAATCTGATGATGCCACTTTAGTTTTTTCAAAACCGACCCAGCGACTACTTTGAGTATTTTTCGCTATATCTCAGTTTCAAGTTTAGCTATAGAGGCGCACTTGAAAAATTCACTCTGTATCTATCTATAACTAGAAGTTAATCATATTCACAATGTGTATAATAATGTTTTTCAGAACTCCCAACCATCCTCGTCTGGCAGCAGCCACTCGTTGCCCGGTGAGTGCAACCTGGAGACCCTGGTTAACTTCCAGCACCTCGGCACCGGCGATAGGGCTCTGCACTGTGCGGCCGCCAGCGTATACCCGAAGAGGAAACAGGTATATTTCGCCAATATTGGTTCCACTTTCCATCAGGTGGAACCACTATTTGTGCAAGAACGGAGGAGGAATACGATTTTCTGCGGTCGAGTAGAGGCGAAAGAACAACCCACAGCAAGGTGGTAGAGTATTTACCAGTCTGGATGGCTACCACCCCTGGTTTAGAGTATGGCCCCATAACAACCATGAGCTGTGTTCTAGTATTAGTGGCCAGGTTCCAGTCCCCTTTAGAGAGTGGCAGCACGTTGCAAATATCCATATGCGACGTTAGCCACTTTCCATCAGGTCGTCAAACTGTTTGCTGTCTTCCAGCAATAAAAGAGTATTCTTCTCCCTGTTTCAGGTGATGGAGATGCTGATAAGGAAAGGTGCTAGAGTGAACGAGAAGAACAAAGAAGGTCAGACGCCATTGCACGTGGCCACGGAGCATGCGCATCTGGACGCCATGGACCTACTTCTGAGGCATGGTGAGTCTTCTCTTCTTCTTCTTCTTTGACGGCCTCTGTGCTTGAGCGAAGCCTTTGCTAGTAAGACTATATATACCCATTTCATACAAATCCTATATAATCAGAGTGAGACAACAACACAACAACAATCACGCGCGACTGCAACTGACACAGTGAACATATATATGCTAGAACTCGGTGTGGGGGGCGGGGGGGGGGGGGGGGGTTCCTCTCATTGCAATTCTGCAGTTCCGTGTTCGATTCCCGGCATAGTAAATTTGTGATTGATATTTTTTTTCTTTTTATTTTACCTCCCACCTTTTTTAATATTATATAAAACTGCGATATTCCCGCGGGATTCCCGGGACACAGCATTTAAAAGAGAATCTAAGCTATCGTTTAACCCTTAAGACTATTATCGATATACCAAAAAGCCGCAAGACTAACACTATCTCGTAATATACCAAGAAAATATACCCATTTCATACAAATCCTATATAAACAGAGTGAGACAACAACACAATCAACGATCACGTGCACAAACGCGATCTGCACTCTCATCGCGGACACATATGTGCTAATAGTGAGCTAAAGAGTTAAGTGAAAAATGTGTCGAAATAGTCTAATTATTATGCACCTGAACAACGTCAAATCGCTCCCGGGAAAAGACCCGCGGGATTCGCGGAATAAAAAAATGACGCACGTTTTATTACATAAAATTTGCTATCGATCAGTGAAAAACTTACTTGGGAAATTGGTTTTTTTTTTATCTGGCTATTTTAAATTATTCCCGCGGAAGTCCCATTATGAAAAAAGTAGCGCAGATTATAAGTCTAAGAATTTGCTGTCGATCAGCGAAAACTCGCATCGAAATCGGCCCACTAGTTTTTACATGAATTCCGAACAAACAGTCAAACCGACAAGAAATCCAAACAAAAAAATTGCATCGTGTTCTCCATCGTTTAAATATTGTATTCCAGTTGTTTTTTTTTTAATAGCTACAAGGTACATTTAGGGGGATGAAAAATAGATGTTGGCCGATTCTCATAGATACCGGATAAGCACAAAAAATTTCATCAAAATCGGTCAAGCCGTTTCGGAGGAGTATGGCAGAAATTATCGACTCGGCATGTTTAGAATTTTATAATATTATAGACTAGCGGCCCGGCGCGGCTTCACCCGCACTCTGTCCCGCTCCCGTGGTATATAGCGTCATGTTATATAGCCTATGACACTCCCTGTTAACGTAGCTTTCGAATAGTAAAACAATTGTTAAAATCGGTTTAGTAGATCCAGAGATTACCCCCTACAACGTCACAAACTTTACCTCTTTATAATATTAGTATAGATGTAGAAAGAGTATTTTTTTATGAAATTATCACGCAAGTAAACGAGCCGCAAAGTATGTAAACGCAGTGTTTTAATTTGCCTCGAGTAGGATGTTAAGTACTTTTGTAACTAGATGTCGCTGTACGTTTTTGTTACTCGCCACTCTTTGATACGTATAATAAAATGACGATTGTTTGTGGATTTCCTTACTTCAGACAAACAGACAAACATTCGCCCGTTCTAGTTTTATGCCCGCGACTTTAGTTCGCACATTTTTGATAGGTAATGTCGATAAGACAAAGCCTGAGTAATAAATGATTAGAACTAGACGTCTGTCGGTCAATCATTTTTCATGACCCGGGTCGATCGTGACCCATTCGTATAGTGATCGGGTTAAAAAGATCCAATCATTTCGGTGACAGTTCGAGGACTTTATGTTGTTGGTCCGAAGACCTTACAACTTTACCGGGGTTTTTGGGGCGAGTGCCTTCGCGAAGCCAAGGCCCTCGAGCCCGGGGGGCGACTGGCTCGAGGGAGCTCCCTAAGGAGTTTTACCTCGGCTGGACTGTTGCCATGAGAGGGGGATGAATTTAATTATGCCCACCATAGGGCGACACAAAGCACTAATTGAGAACGGGCGACGGGTGATATAGAGCCCGAGGGGAAGGATCCCGGCGACCTACGCTATCTTACTGCCGTTTCGCAACGTGTTATCGCTGGGGGAGAAGAAACGGCGAAAGAAACTTCCCAGCAACACGCCTAGTCTATCCTGTGGGGGGGGGGGGGGCGGCGGCTATATCTCCTAACGTCCCTCGCAGGGACGTGGAGAGATCTTGATTGGCGGCGCCTGAGACGCCGCCGTCTGTGTCTGTCTGTCCGTGCCTGCCAGCCTGCCGTCCTAACCGCGGGCGGGCTGATCCGGGCCAGCCGTTTTGTGATAACGTCGACCCTGTCCGTGAGGACGTTACGCGGTCGATCTCGTTCTCACGTTGGAACGAGAATAGGGACGCAATACAGTCTATGCGTAACACTCCAAATGGACAGATATTTTTCGTAATCTTTATTGCTATAAATACATAACTATACAATTATTTGTAAGATTTATTATGAATTAATAGTAAGATTTTATTATCAAAAAGTGGCTGCTTAAAATTCTTCGTGCAATATTTCCGAAACGCAGCGATATTCGTGGAACACCCGGGACATCACGTGGCTACATAGGGCTACGTAGGGCATTTGCCCGACTGGATGGCTACCACCCCTGGTGTAAAGTATGTCGCCATAACAACTTTGAGTTGTGTTCCGGCATTAGTGACCAGGTTCCAGTCTCCCTTAAGAGGGCAGCAGCGCATTTGTAGCACCTTTGGTGTTGCAAATGTCCATAGGCGATGGTAACCGCTTTCCATCAAGTGGGCCGTCTGCCTGTCTGCTGAACTCCTGCAATAAATAAAAAAAAACAATTATTTGTAAGATTTATTATCATTTAATAGTAAGATTTTATTATCAAAAAGTGGCTGCTTAAAATTCTTCGTGCAATATTTCCGAAACGCAGCGATATTCGTGGAACACCCGTGACGTCACGTGGCTACATTCAGTTCGGAAATATACTTAGTCAGGCCAGATGGTAGGGCATTTGCCCGACTGGATGGCTACCACCCCTGGTCTAAAGTATGTCGCCATAACAACTTTGAGTTGTGTTCCGGCATTAGTGACCAGGTTCCAGTCTCCCTTAAGAGAGCAGCAGCGCATTTGTAGCAACTTTGGTGTTGCAAATGTCCATAGGCGATGGTAACCGCTTTCCATCAAATGGGCCGTCTGCCTGTCTGCTGAACTCCTGCAATAAAAAAAATAAAAAAGTTTGTGTTATTTTGGCATACCTATAATATAACACAGCCGTCACTTAATAGTACATTATGGTACTAGTGTGTAACATCGGTGATTACCGCCGAGGCGCCATTGAGACTCGAGCCGTAGGCGAGGGTCTTAAGAGAGCCGAGGACGGTAATCATCAATACACACGTGTATCATACGACGTTTCTCAACACACTTGTGAATAAAATAACAACAAAAACTCATTTTATTTAGTAGATAAAAAAAGTTATATATGAGTGAAAGTTTTATTTATTAAACACGTACGAGTTAAAATTATCTATTTAAATAAGAAGTTACATGAAATGAGCAAGCAATAGGAACATTAATTTATATGTTCTATAGAACACGATTTTTTTTTTTTAATAAAAACTTTTTTTAAGAACAAAGCAACTCAACCAATAAAATTAAAAAAAAAATCTATAACTCACTAGTGAGTTATAATGTTTTTTACTCACAGTTTGATAATGGGTGTCATTCTGTGCCTAATTGCGGTGACCATAGAGCCACTTTATGAACAAGTGTGTTGAAAACTATTTTATTAAAACTGCTAACACACGCAAACAATATACTAGGAATATACCGAGACGCTGTCGCAGGTCAGTAGTCAGAGTCACCTATGCAACTGATTGATTCATTCTCAAAATCAAAATCCGCTCCCGCGATTGACCCGAGGGATCTCGCGCAATCCGGCTTATTTTGTATACAATCATAACGCACCACAAATAACAAGATAGAAAGAGTGCACTGCGTGAATAGGATTGTATGTATGTACTTAAACGAAAGAGATAGAAGATATTTTTTTTTTTCTAAAAAATCGGCAAACAAACACACACACTGTATATCCCCAAATTATGCAAGTTACGCTTGTGTTATGAGTAATATACAACGGATTACTCTGGGGCCGATCCCAGACACCCAGACTATAGTAAATAACGGAGAAAATTCGTTTTCGAAATTTACCATACCAGGAATCGAACCCGGAGCCTCTGCGCTGCAGTGAGGTAGGCCGGCAAAGGCTTAGCCCGCTCAACCACAGAGGCCGTCAAATATATTTTAATAGTTACGTCATTGCGTGATTGAATGCACGAAATGATCGATTAAATAAGCAACAAGCTACGGTAACGATCCACAAATAAAGTCCAATTTCGTTTGTGATGTCACCTGGTGATCGCATCTATGGAGGACCGAACCTTTCGGAGACCGACGACTCGTTCACACGCGTATGGGTCGCGATCGACACAGGACTAATTAGAACTTTTAGAACGAAAGCTTATGATGATATTTATATAACACTAGCTGACCCGGCGAACTTCGTATCGCCTATTTTCTGAATTCCTAAAAGACTTTGGTTCCATGACACAAAAACAATATCACCAAAATCGGTCTAGGTGATCAGGAGGATTCTAGGATCCGATCTCGGCGCCATCTACCGGTTCTAATTGCGTATCTAAACCATCCGGGAACCCACTCAAACACACAAAAACAATATCACCAAAATCGGTCTAGGTGATCAGGACGATTCTAGAATCCGATCTCGGCGCCACCTACCGGTTCTATTTGCGTATCTAAACCATCCGGGAACCCACTCAAACACACAAAAACAATATCACCAAAATCGGTCTAGGTGATCAGGAGGATTCTAGAATCCGATCTCGGCGCCACCTACCGGTTCTAATTGCGTATCTAAACCATCCGGGAACCCACTCAAACACACAAAAACAATATCACCAAAATCGGTCTAGGTGATCAGGAGGATTCTAGAATGCGATCTCGGCGCCACCTACCGGTTCTAATTGCGTATCTAAACCATCCGGGAACCCACTCAAACACACAACAACAATATCACCAAAATCGGTCTAGGTGATCAGGAGGATTCTAGAATCCGATCTCGGCGCCACCTACCGGTTCTAATTGCGTATCTAAACCATCCGGGAACCCACTCAAACACACAAAAACAATATCACCAAAATCGGTCTAGGTGATCAGGAGGATTCTATAATCCGATCTCAGCGCCACCTACCGGTTCTAATTGCGTATCTAAACCATCCGGGAACCCACTCAAACACACAAAAACAATATCACCAAAATCGGTCTAGGTGATCAGGAGGATTCTAGAATCCGATCTCAGTGCCACCTACCGGTTCTAATTGCGTATCTAAACCATCCGGGAACCCATTCAAACACACAAAAACAATATCACCAAAATCGGTCTAGGTGATCAGGAGGATTCTAGAATCCGATCTCAGCGCCACCTACCGGTTATAATTGCGTATCTAAACCATCCGGGAACCCACTCAAACACACAAAAACAATATCACCAAAATCGGTTTAGATGATCAGAAGGATTCTAGAATCCGATCTCAGAGCCACCTACCGGTTCTAATTGCGTATCTAAACCATCCGGGAACCCACTCAAACACACAAAAACAATATCACCAAAATCGGTCTAGGTGATTAGGATGAGCTCGTCTAGTGTAGTGTAGTAGTAGAGATGAGTTACAGGTCAATTTAAATATCTGTTACTTCTGTTACTGTTATTCAAAAATAACAGCATTGATTATCTGTTATTAAATAACTTATTGTTCTTCACTTGTTATTGGAACGAAGTTCCTTTACGCGGCTAACGGCTAATCTTATTACTTTATTTTCAGCGCTTTTTCCAAATACGTGCCAATCTAGCGCTTATTAAGAGTTCACATAGCATGTTTTCTCTAAAGAAAGTTGGCAACACAAAAGCCGCGTCCGATTCTGGGCATGCACATTGTCTCCGGACGCGTAATGTGTTACCTGTTAATTTCTGTTACCTTATAGATATTAGGTGCGTCTCGTTTTAGCCCGTATAAATCCTTGAAGTGTAAATGAGACACTGATATATTCATATCAGTGTCTCATTTATTACTCAATACGTGCATCTCTTTTTAGCTTAATTATGATTTGCTTAGATAGAACGAGAGGAATATAATAATTAATGGAACAGTTAAATGACTGTTGTTTATTATGACTTGTTATGTGCCTGTTATCGAGAGAACGGGTATTGTGTTCTAGAAATAACAAATGTTATCTGGTCTCTGTGAATATCTGTTATTAGTATCTGTTAACATAAATATGCCTCACGTCTAATATTTATATGAAGTTAATTGAATTATATTTAAATAAAAAGTGCGTCTCGGGACTCCCGACAGAAGTGATAACTTAAACGAATCTAAGTTGAACTATTTAATATTGAAATTGTTTAACTTGAGAAAAGCTTAGGTTATTACTTTAATTTTATGCATATTACTATGATAATGCAAGGAAAGGTTATTCATTAATAAAATCTTTTATTGATTATATTTGACAGATTTTTATATTAATAAGGTAATAGTTTTTGACAGATTTTTTAAATATGGCAAGTGATTTAGCTTTTCTGACATCTACGGGTGAAGAGTTCCAAAGGCAGACAGCCTGCACGGCGAAGGGTTTGGAGTAAAATGTTGAAGAGTGTGCAGGTGCCTTTGACAGGCAGGACAATTTAGTCAATTTGATCAGTTTAGTGTAAATATGTAGTTTTAATACATAGAAAATGGACATAGATACTTGTCATGCTGGGAGATGGGATACTTTGCGATATGAAAGGAAGTGAATCTTCCAGGGCGATTAGCAGGAACATAAAACTTTAATGTCAGGAGCCTTAAGAACAGACGAGCGTGCAAGAGAAGAGCTATGAATGTCAAAGAAGCGAGTGAGGTGTGTAAGAATAAGCCTGAATGGCGCTCTGTCGATCGTGCCTACCCCGCAAGGGGACTGGCGTGAAGTTGTATAATGATGTATAAAACTTTAATACAATTTTTTTTTTCTTCAGTTTTTTTTTTATGTTTAAGGCTTGGCTACAAGGCCTTTAAGCCAGGCGCCGTTGTATTGTAGGCTACAATTGACGTCATTCAACAGAGTTCTTGTGAAAAGTCGAAAGGCCACATTAGGCTATATAGATCACATTTCTCGTAAAAACACATAATTACTACTCCAAAACTATCAATATCCTACAACTATTGTTCATTTTAGGGTAATTTTACACATTTTTAGGAAATAAAACTGCACAGCACAACGTCCCCTTTCAGTTCCCGCCAAAAACTCAACTTTAATACAATATAACGAGGTTGACGGGGTAAACTCTAGTAAGTCTCTAGATCCGATTTATCATATGGAGGCTGAGTCCTGTCCGGACATCACCTGTCAAAAACCATCAGATCGCCACTAGGCTCTGCCACGTCTCGAATACCACGGGTCAGAGAAGCAACGGAAAACTTAACAATTCAGTGAAATCACGACTACATTTGAGTCATTATTTATCTACGCGTGTCCCGTTAAATATGATCGGTTACTATGACCCGTGCTAATAAAAGATTGGCATGCAATAAAAGCGTACAGCGACTTAGGCTCCGACAAAGACAAATTCCACATACAGATCTGTAAAAGCACATTTTATTACTTATCTGCATTTGAACTAATCGTAATCCTTTTATGATCGTCTTCTTTTGTTCGCTTATTTATAGGCATACGTTTCTAGTTATTGTGGAGAACAGCCTATTGTCCTATTGTACTCGTTATGTGCCGCTCAGGAGCAGCATTAGCCATCTGTTGCGGATTACAAGTACAAGCTAATTCTAGGAAATTATGTCGACGTTGCCGGGCGGGCACATTTGCATTTGTGAAGTATAAAACGATGACCTGATTGAGAGAGGGGGTCAGTTGAGCTACAACTACGATCTAGGCGTGACGTGTGTACATTCGGGAATCTAATAGTGACGGACTTTGCGCGTTTTATGGAATTACGATCTTCTGCATTACGTTTGGACTTGTTGCGTTAATAAGCTACCACCTGGCTGTGGGTTGTTATGTCGACTCTTGCGACAGGCGGGCACATTGTGACATAAAACTGAAGTATAAAGCGACGGCCTGATATGGAGAGGACTTGTTGGCGATCCATAATCTTTAAAAAAGTCACGGCTCTAGAAGATCTGGATACGAAACGTGAAACTGGCAAAGAGCGACCCGAGCCCTATAGCTAAACGTACAACGCCGCTGGCCATCTATATAGTGACAAAAACAAATTCGACTGGCCAGCGTTTTATTGAATTACGACCTTCTGCACTACGTTTGGATTTGTTGCGTTCGGTTATATTTGTACCTGTATTATACGTGTTTGTATAGTTCTAATAAACTGTATAATAATTCTTACGGCATTTTAATTCGAGTCCCGCAAACTCGTAACAATAGTGATAAATTTTGCCAGGTGGTAGGGCATTTTCCCGACTGGATGGCTACCACCCCTGGTCTAAAGTATGTCGCCGTAACAACCTTGAGTGGTGTTCCGGCATTAGTGACCAGGTTCCAGTCTCCCATAAGAGAGCAGCAGCGCATTTGTAGCACCTTTGGTGTTGCAAATGTCCATGGGCGATGGTAACCGCTTTCCATCAAGTGGGCCGTCTGCCTGTCTGCTATCAGGGCTTTAGTCCACACATAGCCCTTACGCATCTCTTTTGTGACTTAAATACAATTTCTTTATTGGTAGAATTCCCCCAAGAGAATTATCCCGGAGAATGGATGATAACATTTCCGTGATACGCAGTCGTATAATATTTGTCTTCTATAATAACTGACAAATATAATAACTCGCGCAAGGTCCGTCACTAAATAGATTACCGAATGTAGTACACACGTCTTGCTTCGCTTACGCTTATCGCTCGACTGACGATCTCTCCATTGGGCCATTGCGTTATACTGCACCGATACTTATGTATTATTGTATGTATATATGTATGTATTTGTATATTTATTTCTTAAATTAGTTTGAGTATTTATGTATCTATTGCCTTTTTCCTACACCGCCTATATTTCGCCTTATTCAATTTCATTCATCAAGGTTGCCTAGAAGCGAATAAGGCCGCTCATTGTATTGCCTAGAAAATATTGTAAATATTGTCTGTTTTTGTAATTGTATATTTTGGTGTGCAATGAAGTGAGAGAGATAACTCTCTCTCCGTCTCTCTCTCTCTCTCTCTCTCTCTCTCTCTCTCTCTCTCTCTCTCTCTCTCTCTCTCTCTCTCTCTCTCTCCCTCTCTCTCCCTCTCTCTCTCTCTCTATATATATATATATATATATATATATATATATATATATACATACATACATACATACATACATAACTTCACGCTAGTTCCCTTGCGGGGTAGGCACGAACAACAGAGTGCCATTTAGGCTTATTCTTACACACCTCACTTGCCTCTTTGACATTCATAACTCTTGTCATGCAAGCTCGTCCGTATATATATATATATATATATATATATATATATATATATGTATATATATATATATATAACTTCATACGGCGGCCTCTGTGGTTGAGCGGGCTAAGCCTTTGCCGGCGTACCTCACTGCAACGCAGAGGTTCCGGGTTCGATTCCTGGTATATAGTAAATTTCGGAAACGTTTTTTTTCCGTTATTTACTATGGTCTGGGTGTCTGGGATCGGCCCCAGAGTAGTCCGTTGTATATTACCCATAACACAAGCGTAACTTGCTTAATTTGGGGATATACAATGTGTGTGTTTGTGTGCCGATTAAAAAAAAAAATACGCATAGGCACACACACACACACTCAAAATATTAAGTAAATATTTAGCTCAAATTTATATAAATGAAATAATAATTTGGTGAAAAGTAATTTATAAGTATAAAATGATGTTAGAAAATTCTTGATATTTTTTTTATTGTAATTTGTACCGCGATTTAACAGTGGCTATAAAAAAAGTTCAGACATGAGTCGCGTGTATTATCTATGGTTCGCATAGTTTTCTCAATTTTTTGGAGTTTTTGGCGGGAACTGAAAGGAGATGTCGTGCTGTGCAGTTTTATTTTCTAAAAATGTGTAAAATTACTCTAAAATTAACAATAGTTGTAGGATATTGATAGTTTTTGAGTAGTAACTATGTGTTTTTGCGAGAAATGTGAACTGTATAGTCAAATGTGGCCTTTTGAGTTGTCACAAGAACTCCGTTGAATGGCACTAGCTGATTACCTACAGTTCAGCTGTGCTACACATAGGCTTAAGAACATGAAGAAACTATGTTGTAAACTAAGATCTGGCTTAAAGGCCTAGCTGCCAAGCCATAAACCTAAATAAAAATTAATTCTAAATTTTTTGACTGACTGCAGGGACGTAAAATGCTATTTTCATCCCTGTGATCAGACAACTCCTAGCGTACTTTCAGAATATGAGAAATGAGAATAAGATTTACATTACATTCTATTTCAAAGGCTGCGGTATTTTGTCTCCCGGGTATCCCGCGGGAATTTCAAGTCAAGCGTAGACCAAGTCGTAGATATATCCCTGTTTTTTATTGCAGGAGATCAGCAGACAGGCAGCCGGCCCACTTGATGGAAAGAGGTTACCATCGCCTATGGACATTTGCAACAGCAAAGTTGCTACAAATGCGCTGCTGCTCTCTTAAGGGAGACTGGAACCTGGTCACTAATGCCGGAACACAACTCAAGGTTGTTATGGCGACATTTTAGACGGGGGGTGGTAGTCATCTAATCGGGCAAATGCCCTACCACCAACTGAATTGAGTTAAAAATACAATTGTTACAATGTTTGAACTAATAATGATTTATGGATTAGGTACCAATAAATTAGCAACTATTTATATATTAATGTCTAATTTTATAAAGTATAGCTTACAACTATCAGTTCGCTTTAGTCCACACATAGCCCTTACGCATCTCTTTTGTGACTTAAATACAATGTCTTTATTGGTAGAATTCCCCCAAGAGAATTACCCCGGAGAATGGATGATACATTTCCGTTATACGCAGTCGTATAATATTCGTCTTCTATAATAACTGAAAATATAATAACTCGCGCAAGGTCCGTCACTAAATAGATCACCGAATGTAGTACACACGTCTTGCTTCGCTTACGCTTATCGCTCGACTGACGATCTCTCCATTGGGCCATTGCGTTATACTGCACCGATACAATATGGCTGCTCGACCGCGTAGATAGAATTTCTTAGAATCGGTTCGACACACCTGGTTAATGACTGCCATAAAAGATTACAATACACAATGGGCTGTTTTTCTAATCACAAATTTTAAACACAAAGTAAACAAAAGAAATCCATATGCGGAAAGGTAATAAAGTGTGTGTTTTATGGTAGGCAGGTGTGCGTCCACTTTTGTCGGCGTGTAACAGTATTCTATTCTTGTAAATTATTTATATATAACTAAATATATAAGAGAGTTGGTCTGAAAGAGAGTGTCGGAGTGAAGGTAAGGAAAGGAATGCTCCGGTGGTTCGGGCATGTGGAAAGAATGACTAAACAGATATACAATGCAAAAGTGGATGGATGCAGAAGTCGTGGAAGGCCACGACACATCTTCCATGATCAAATTGATCGTGTACTAGCGGAGGGTGATGTCAGGAACCTTAAGAACAGACGAGTGTGCATGACAAGAGTTATGAATGTCAAAGAAGCAAGTGAGGTGTGTAAGAATGGGCCTAAATGGCGCTCTGTTGTTCGTGCCTACCCCGCAAGGGAACTGGCGTGAAGTTATGTATGTATATATGTATAATAACGGCTAATAATTTATATTACAAGGTGCAAAGGTGAACGCTTGTGACGCACGCGGCGAGAGCGCGCTGTCTCTCGCAGCGCGCAGAGACTCCGCGGCGGCGTGTAGACTTTTACTCGCGTGCGGAGCGGACACTAGGGTGGAGCCGCATTACACGCAACCCGATGCCGATGGTGAGTGTTCAAACACCCTTATTTTCTCTCTCCGAATCCACACACATGTGGTTTCTATGTGTTTATTATTTAAGCGGGAAAATCAAGCATGGTTGCCAGATTACACTTTCACACATTGCATAGTATACTCTTCTCTCTTTTACTATAGTAATGTGTATATATGTCTATCTCCCTCCCCCCAACACCGAGTAACACTTCTCTTCGAACCCGGGGACACTAAACTTCTCAACGTACTTTTAATATAAAAACAATATCAAAGGCCGGCCCAGTGTACTTTGAAGTTATAATTTCTGTGATTGTGTAAAGTGCGGCGTGCTAGCGGACGTAAACTACGTGCTATATAAGTTATATGTATTCATATTTATTACTTTTTGAATACACAACAACGGACTCGCAAAGTTGAGCTATTTGCTAACCAGCGGTTTTATTCGGATGCCCGGATACATGCCTTAAGTATTCTGTGGAAATCCGGGCATATACACTATGTATAAATATGACTTCAAGATGTTGTAGACGATATTTATTTTTTGCTTTTTAGTCTGAAGTCGGTTTTACCCTCGACGAAGAGGCAGTCATTTGCAATACGCAACAATTATAAGGGGGGTTTTTTACAAGAACTTTTTTTTTAAACAGAATAAGATAAAGAATTGAGATGAAACTGATTGAAATTTTTGTCGTATTAATAAGAGTAAGGTTTGGCAATTATGTCTGTTTGTAATTTTTGAATCCTGCATAAGGCGCAATCGCCGTCCTCGTCACAGTTGGTCGCATTCGTGTGACTTCTCCCTCCCTAGTTTGACATCACATATACATGCAAGTTTACATCAAGAAATTATTAAATTAAAACAGCAGTACCGGAATTAGTTTTATTTCCGTTTAAATTATTTTTTAATAATTAAACACTACACCTACAGATTTTTTTCGTTAATAGTTCAAATTTCGTGTTTTAAACCTTAAATATTGTTATATTAAATGAACCCGCAGTGGATATACTCAGTTAACGCAGTATTCAGTATGCAGAGATTTAACTTGCCAAAAACAGCGCATAAAGAAAAATGGCAGACATCCGAGAACCCCGAACTAAGGTTACCAGAAGTGTCAGTAACGTTTCTCAACGGATGCTTTTTTATTTTTTAATATTAGATAACTTTGACACATAAATAATGTGTTGGGTTGATATTCTCATCTCGAATAAATGTATTAAAATTTGAAGTATCACGTTACGAAATTACACACACACAACATCACACTACGTCACACAATGTCACACCACGGCACACCGTGTCACACTACGTCAACCCCCCTCCCCCATTAACGTGTGACGGATGACCCCTAATTAGTTCTGGAAACAGTCACGGCCAGTTAGCACCCTGGCTCCATCACGTCAAAAGAGCTGTAGCAAACGGTTCACAACAAGAGAAGTAACAGGACGTTTTGTGGTCAGACGCGTGTTCGAACGCGGCGGCTTTGAGGCTGCTGGAGGCGGCGCGTACTGGCGACGTGGAGACGGCGCGCGCCATCTTGGACGCCAGACCCAGGCTGGTGAACTGCCGGGACGTGGACGGAAGGCATTCGACGCCACTCCACTTTGCTGCTGGGTAAGAGGATTCTTGATGACCTGAAGCAAGCAAGCGGCCCACCTGATGGAAAGTGATTACCATCGCGTTAGGACACTTAATACTAGGGCCAATGCCAACGGGTTGCCAGTCTGTAGGACAGGAGAAAAGGGATGGGATAGGTCGTGATTAAACCGACATCATTCAACGCCACTTCACTTCGCTGCTGGGTAAAAGGATTCTTGATGGCCTGACGCGGCTCACCTGATGGAAAGTGGTCACCGTCGCTTATGGACGTTTGTAATACCAGGGCCTATGCCAACAGGCTACCATTCTTTACAATAGGATGGGGGGATGGGATAGGTTGAGATTTACATGGGCAGCATTCGACGCCACTTCACTTCGCTGCCGGGTGAGATTTTCTTAAAGGCCTGGGGTGACCAAGCGCCCATTTGATGGAAAGTGGTTACCGTTGCCTATGTACACTTGCAGAATCCGGACCAATGGCACGGGACTGTCATCCTGTAGCATAGGATAAGGGGGATCAGATAGGAGGAAAGGGCTAAGGGATATGACATAGGTTGAAATTTAGATCAGCATTTGATGCCTCTTCACTTCGCCGCCGGGTAAGATTTGTTCTAATGGCCTGGAGCGAGTAAACAAGCACATGGCCCACATGATGGAAAGTGGTTGCCGTCGCCTATGGACGATTGCAACACCAGGGGCGATATCAATGGATTAAGGGTAAAGGGGATGACATAAAATGGATGGGCTAGATAAGATTTAGATGTAATGTATTTGTGAATTCTTCACTTCGCCGCCGGGTACATGCTTTTTAGTTCCCTGAAGCAATGAAGCAGCCCACGTGATGGACAGTGTTTACTATCGCCTATAGATGCTTGCAATACCAATGCCGATACCAAGGAGTTGCCAGTCTTAGAGTCTTAGGCTAAGATGGGGGGGGGGGGGAATAGAATAAGGAGATTTACACGGACGGCATTCGTATCCTCTTCACTTCGCCGGCAGATTTTTTTTAATGGCCTGATGTAGACAAAGCATCCAGGTCACATAATGAAAATTGGTTACAACAGGGGCTATACCACAGAGTTGCCAGTCTTTACGATAGGATAGAAGGTATGGAATATGTCGAGATTTAGACAACACCATTTGATAACACGTCGAGATGTATAAATACAAAGTATATTTTTTAGGTTCTTATGGGTAAAAGGAAACCCTTCATTATTATATCCCTTTTTTAGTGAACATATTGATTTTATCGTTCATTCATTCATTCACTCATTCATTGTCATTCCAAATATTTTCTACATACTAGTATTAATATTTCTAGATACAACCGGTTGCCGCTCGCTCAATTGTTATTGCAGCGAGGCGCTGATGTCCACGCGAAAGATAAAGGGTGAGTATTTGATCAATGAATGGACTTATAACTAAGGTTTATAGGTGAACACAGCTAGAAATTTAATTTCTTCGCTGTTGTTATTTAACTAAACTCTAATAATGAAAATAACAAAGTGTAAGTAAGATTTTATTTTTATTTTATTTTATTTTATTTTATTTGGGAGGTTAACAGCTGTGATCTTACAAACTAAAGTTTACAAACTACGTGATGGACAGTGTTTACTATCGCCTATAGATGCTTGCAATACCAATGCCGATACCAAGGAGTTGCCAGTCTTAGAGTCTTAGGCTAAGATGGGGGGGGGGGGGGGAATAGAATAAGGAGATTTACACGGACGGCATTCGTATCCTCTTCACTTCGCCGGCAGATTTTTTTTAATGGCCTGATGTACAGAGATAGTTAAAAAACAGCTAATTATAAACCTCCACAAATGACAAGATATTAAAATTTGTCTGTCCATCAGTGTATGTTAGATAAACATAAATTTGAATCTTTCGATGTCCTTGAGCACCGTAGTGTCCTTTCAGTCGAATTGATTCAATCTGGTTTTGGTCCTTCGAGCCGGATATGAACCAGTGATCTGTGGATATACAGTCCACCGCTACAAAATTTCACTACGTGCTAGTATTCATGTTCATATGCATGAACATGAATACGAGTACACTATAATAATTTTTTTGAACTGAAAAGTTCTTTAGTCACTGTACAATCCCCAACGTTGGGATTGCACCTAAGCGGACTGCATTATTGCGAATTGTTTGCGAAAAACCATTAGTTGGCCAGTGAGAATAAATCTTACAACGAATAGGTCAACTCACCTTGCAAAGATCGGGTTCGAGTCCACTGGCCGGCGCCGACTCCTTTCTTCGTGAACACAATTTTGTTTAAAACGAGTAATTTCACAACACTCGTGACGACGATGCAGCACTGATGCACTGGTTGGCGACAATTGCGAATATTTTACACAAAATACGAAACGAGTCTCTTATGAGGTGGATTTAACAACGAACGACTTCCGACATATGTCCGTACACGACGAGCGCAGCGAGTGACTCTCGTCGCAATTTCTACCCTCACTGGCTCACGCGTCAAATAAAAATATATACTAATCTAATTCAAACAAAATTGTCGCTAATTTATCAAATACAAAATAAACTGGAACTGTTTAACGTTATGTAATGCTAATTTATATTAAACTAGTAATGAAGGAAACGGTTTGTACAGTCACGTTGGGCACTTGATATGGGGAAAAGTATTGAACTTGCGTGACCGTCATGCTCGCAAGTGAAAGCTTCTTTTTTTAAATTTCCTATTGCAATAATAGTTCAGCTAACAGGCCGATGGCCCACTTGATGAAAAGCTGTTACCATCGTCTATGGACATTTTTGTGATGGGCACTTGGTATGAGTAAAAGCGTTGAACTCACGTGACCGTAACGCTCAGGCATAAAGTTTTCGACTGATAGTTTTTTACAAGCTTTTATTTAACTTGCAATGGATGTACCTATGTGTATGTAACTTCCCGGTTTCCGATTGAGCTGAAATTTTGCACGCACATGTATATCGCGTGACAATGCAATGATATGGTACCATGGAGCTGATCTGATGATGGAGTCGGAAGGTGGCCGTAGGAACTCCTGTACTAAACGAGATGGACCCGTCGTGTTTGGGCTCGTTTCACTTGTCTTGGCTTGCACTCTGCTGCTAGATGACATCCAGGATCTCAGAGGCTTGTATTTGAAAACCTTTTTAAAAATTTATTTAATTTATTTCAGCGGTCTAGTCCCCTTACACAACGCGTGCTCTTACGGCCACTACGAGGTCACCGAGTTGCTCGTCTCGTGCGGCGCGGGCGTGAACGCTGCGGACTTGTGGCGGTTCACGCCCTTACACGAAGCGGCTGCCAAGGGCAAGGCGGACATCGTCAGGCTGCTGTTGAAGGTATTGTTGCAGTTATTTAGAAGCATAGTTGTTCTTGTCATGTTTCTTCTTAAACTGATTAAATAATTTTGTTATGTACCCTCCTATTTCTAAACGGTACAATCGGTTATTTCCTTAATTGAATAGTAATGTTATATTTTTATTTATTTTGTAATTAGCGCCTGTTTTGTATAGAGCAGTTGTCTATAATTTTAAAATAATTTTGTTACAATATTTATTATTATTATTATAACTTCAAGCCAGTTCCCTTGCGGGGTAGACACGTACAACAGAGCGCCATTCAGGCTTATTCTTACACGCCTCACTTGCTTCCTTGACATTCACAGCTCTTGTCGTGCACGCTCGTCTGTTCTTAAGGCTCCTGACATCACCTTCCGCTAGTACACGACCAATTTGATCATGGAAGGTGTGTCGTGGCCTTCCACGACTTCTGCATCCATCCACTTTTGCATTGTATATCTGTTTAGTCATAAATACGACATAAGTTATTTATCTTGTTATATAAACGACTTCCTTGGAAACCAAAAAATCTTCGAAACAAACCAGTCTTTCCACCTCTAATAGCGCAAACATCGTATAAACGTCTTTTGGGTTCTAAAAATGCTTGTATAGTGTGAAGAATGTCTGTAATGTGTTAAAACCGTAAGGCTCTCTGATTATAAAGTATTTTTCAACACACTTGCTCATAAAGTGGCTCTATGGTCACCGCAATTAGGCACAGAATGACACCCATACGTGTTTAACAAATAAAACTTTCACTCATATATAACTTTTTTTATCTACTAAATAAAATGAGTTTTTGTGGTTATTTTATTCACAAGTGTGTTGAGAAACGTCGTATGATACACGTGTGTATTGATGACTACCGTCCTCGGCTCTCTTAAGACCCTCGCCTACGGCTCGAGTCACACTACACACTAGTACCATAATGTACTATTGATCAGTTGCTGTTCTTTTACTACCATAAACCCTTCTGAGTTGTCGCAAGTATGACAGTATGCATCTTGTGTCCGCATGAAGCTACCCCATAATGATGTGTTTTACGATAACTACCCACCTCTAATTATAAAAAGCTCTTCGTGTCGCTCGTAGAAGAAGTATATTAAGAATAGCGAGGCGGACACATGTTTGAATCAATTATACTATTTTTACATATAACATTACAGGCGTTTGATTAACGTGTTATTGGAACGAAGTTCCTTATCGCGCGTTGTGAAAGGGGGCTAGACGGAAAAAATTCTTACGAAAAGTTGTCACGACACTTTTTGCTATAGTAAGCTATTGTAAGCTGTGCGGCGTCGCATGTTTCTCTGTCTGTCTGTCTGTCTCTCTCTCTCTCAATTCTAATTACAATTCCTTCACTAATTAATCGAAAGGAACTTCGTTCCATCCGGGTGTCCCTTGACACCTCTCAAGTTTTTTATTTTATCAGTGCAGAAACGGAGAAAAAATACAATTTCCTGCGTTGGGGTGGCCTGTTGTAAGAGGCGACAAAACAACCCACAGCCGGGTGGTAGGGTGTTTACCCGCCTGGATGGCTACCACCCCCGGTCTAGAGTATGTCGCCATAACAAGCTTGAGTTATGTTCCGGCATTAGTGACCAGGTTCCAGTCTCCCTTAAGAGGGCAGTAGCGCGTTTGTAGCACCTTTGGTGTTACAGTAACCGCTTTCCATCAAGTGGGCCATCTGCCTGTCTGCTGAACTCCTGCAATAAAAAAAAAACTAATTTTTATAATATCACGTTATCCCTATGTCAGTCTGTCTGTTCCGCTTTCACGGAAAAACCGATTTGGCTGAAACTCAGTATATATATATATATATATATATATATATATATATATATTCGATATCGAGGATGAATATAGGATACTTTTGATCCCGAAAAATGGGATAGTTTCCGGGATAAAAATATATCGCTCTCTCTGTTTGGTATCCCTGGCTGAAACCCGGTACATATGCAATTATAATATCGACGGTGGCCAAGGGATACTTTTCATCCGGGATAATGGGATAGATTTATGTAAAGGTTATCCCGGGAACGGGAGCATAGGTTTTGTGATTTTTTCCATTTCGTCCACTTGATCCACTTGGTCCACGTTGTCCATGTAGTCTATTTTGTCAAGTTTTGTCATTTATGTAGTTTACATATAGACGGGGGATGGTATAGTTTGCGATATATAATGAAGTGAATCTTTCGGGGGCAAATACATAAAAAATTAATACAATGTAACCTGTACCGCCTGCTGTTTAAATAACAGATACTCGCTAGAGGTTGACCCGCGGGGGGGGGGGGGGGGGTGGTAACCTGTAGTCATCGATACATAAATAATTTAATTTATGTGTCAAACAATAACACCGGCCCATAAAAAATAAAAAGTGGTCTGTCCTTTTCACCAGACCCGTATGTTCGTATGTATTCCGATTTCCGGTCCGTTTGGTCCATAAATTCTTAGATTTTAGAGGGTTTATGGACCAAAAAACCGAATCTGGGGTCAGTTTGGTCCGGACGCTTTCAACGTTTTGAGAGTTTATGGACCAAAATACCGAACCTGGGGTCAGTTTGGTCCATACACTTTCAACATTTTGAGGGTTTATGGACCAAAATACCGTACATGGGGTCAGTTTGGTCCATACACTTTCAACATTTTGAGGGTTTATGGACCAAAATACTGAACCTGGGGTCGTCGTCTCTACCTTGGCGTGGTAGAGCCGGTAAAGGGGCCTCGAGCTGATGCTCTTTGCCCCGGTCTATTCGCGGGGGGCAACTACCCCCCGGTGACGAGATACGGGAGCCGCCAGACACATAGGGGAGTGTCGGCAGGCTCGCGTCGGCCAATCAGCGGCTTTCGGTGGCCATCACGGGCTTCGCGTTGGCTCCGTCTGCGGCATGGTTGGCCAGTCTGCGGCTTTCGATGGCCATCTCGGGCTTTAGGTGGCCATCTGCGGCGTCTGGTGGCCTGTCATTGGCTTAGTGGAGATTTTCGCGTCCTCTCAAACATCGCCCTGATCCCGGCGGATGAGGTCACGGGGGGTCGGTAGCCATCTTGGTGTCTCGTGATCAGGTGGTCGCGCGTGCAGGGGAGCAATCCCGTGGAGGTGTGTGTGGCGGCCGTTGTCGGCGCGGTCGAACATCCGACGCGCCGACATCGCCACAAAATCCTCGACACTGGGAATGCTCAAGTCGCGGGCGATCACGTCGTTCCTTACGAACCGACCCGCGCCCGTGCACATCCGCAAGGCGATGTTCTGCTGACTCTGCAGCAGCTTCTTGTTGGTAGCCGAACACAGCGCATACCACGCCGGAGCTGCGTAGGTCAGCCTCGAGCGGAGATAGGTCTTGTAGACCCCGATCTTCGTCCTCAGAGGCAGGCTGGATGAGATTACAGGTCGGAGGAGGGCCCTGGCTGCGCGGGTCTGGTTGACCGCATGGTCCACCTGCGGGCCCATGCTCAACGACCTGTCTATGTGCACTCCGAGGTATTTGACCGAGGTCTTCCACTCGATCTCCTGACCCCGAAGCTGTAGTGGCTCAGGCATGATGCGCCGGCGGGCGACTAGTAGCGCGGCGGTCTTCCCCACGTTGACCGCCATGCGCCACTTGTCAAGCCACGCCGGAAGAATGTCCATCATGCGCTGCATTCGGCGAGCTGCTATGTCAGGACTGCGAGAGGACGCGAAGAAGGCGCTGTCGTCTGCGTACAACGCCAGCGTGACGTCCCTCTCCCCGGGGGCTAGGGTGCCCTCGAGTGTTGGGACGTCGTCGGTGTACAGGCCGTACAACGCTGGCGAGAGACAGCTGCCTTGGGGAACACCAGCAGAAATGGTACGCTTCTGGGAGGTCGTCTGCTCGACCGAAACGAAGAAGTCCCGGCCACGGAGGAATGACGCCACGAGCTTCACTATCGCAGGCGGCGTCTCGGTAGAGAGGAGTTTGGCAATGAGGCCTTCGTGCCAAACCCTGTCGAAGGCCTTTTCGACGTCCAGGAACACTGCGATAGTGGACCTGTCATGGTTTAGCTCGTGGGCCAGGTGATGTAGAATTCGCGTCAGCTGGAGCGTGGTGGAGTGGCTACCGCGGAATCCGAACTGCTCCGCGCGTGGCTCGATGCGCGGAGCTAATCGTCGCAGTAGCAGGCGCTCAAACAGCTTCGCTAGGTGCGAAAGCAAGGTTATTGGCCGGTAACTTGCGGGCAGGCGCCGATCCTTGCCCGGTTTCGGGAGCATGACAACCTTTCCTGTCTTCCAGGCGTCGGGGAAGTGGTTGGTCCTGAGGATCCCGTTGAAAAGGCGCGCGAGCGTCGCGCAGCCTCTCCTCGGGAGGTGCCTCAGGGCTTCCGTAGGAATCCCGTCGCAGCCCGGTGCCTTCCGTCTGGGGAGACAGAGCACCGCCTTGCGAACCTCGGCAGGGGAGATGAAAGCCTCCCCGCTCAGGGGCTCGTGTGGGCGCGACAGGAACTCGGTGACCGTCGTCTCGACGCTCTGGTGGTGTTCCCTTGTCTCTTGTGAGGCTCCCGCTGGGATCGGGTGCGGTTGGAACTGCTCCCCTAGATGCGCCGCGAATATGTCCGCGCGCTCCTGGGGGGCAAAGCACCGCCTCCCTTGTGCATCCAACAGCGGGTAGGTGGGGATGGACGTCTTTTGCAGAGCTCGGTTCAAGGCGTGAAGATCCGTGGCGTGTTCGGAGGCCCGGTCTAGTGCACTCTCCCAGGTCTCCCCTCGCCAGGTCCTCACTGCATCCGAAACCTGGGCTGTTAAGGCGTTCAGCCTAGACTTAAGCACCGGACATCTGGTTCTGGCCCACAAGCGCCTGAGTGCGCGCTTGCGGCTGATGTCCTGGCTGATCCGGGCTGGGAGCTCTGGACGTCTGCTCCGCGGTGTGGACATCGTAGTCGTTGAGTCCCGGGCGGTCATGATCCGCTCCATGACGAGCCTGGTGGCGGCCTCCACCTCTTCCGGAGCGGACAGCCTGCCCAGGGGTATATTCTCCATCAGGTTGGCGTACGCTGCCCAGTCAGTCCTCGCGCTCAGCGACCTTCGCGGCACGGCAACAGCCGCGAGGGCGAGCGTTACGAGGATAGGGAGGTGCTGCGTGTCCAGGTCATACAGCACCTCTATGTTGACCGGGCAGCTGATGTGCTGGTGGACTACGATGTCCAGTACGTCTGCACTGTAGCGAGGGTTTGACGGGATATGAGTCGGCGAGTCCGGCCCGAGCACTGTGAGACCGCTGGCTTCGGCGAGCTCCAGCAGTCTACTGCCGGCCGGATTGATGACTCTGGACCCCCACGCTCGATGCTTGGCGTTAATGTCGCCTGCAAGCACTGTGGGGGTGGTCCCGTCAAAGATGTTGGAGAGATCGGTGCTGACGATTCGGGGGCTCGGCGGCCGGTAGCCTGCGAAGATCTTCACCTCCCTTCCGGCCGCCTTAACTAGCACCCCGATGGTGCGGAGCTCTTCGAAGTTTGGTAGTGGAACCTCGTCGTGCACGATGTCTCTCCTCACCAGGACGGCTGTACCCCTATAAGCCGGGCCTCTGGGAGAGACCTCGTCACGCCTGTACACGACGAAGTTCGGTATTTTGAGTTTAACACTCGGTCGCAGTTTTGTCTCGCCCAGGAGGATGATGTGCACATCCTGCGACTGGGCGAGGAGACGCAGAGGCTGTGACTTGTCAGCCACCCCCCCCGGGTTCCAGTAGAGTAGACGTAACTGGCCCGCTGGTGTACTATCCATAGCAGATAGTTTCTATGCGGGCCAGGTTACGCATCGCGGCCGCCTTGAGGTCTCCCCCGGCCGCGATGGTGGAGATCAGGTCCGTCAGGGCCCCACAGAATACCTCCATCCGGTCCAGGCGTTGGAGGATTATCTGCAGTGGGTCCCTGGCGCTGGTCTCCTCTGCGTTAGTTGGGGCAGGGGGGGCGGGTATGCGCCTTGTCCTGCTTCTGGGTGCTCTCTGGGGTAGAGGCTGGCTTGTTGCGACAAAGTCGGGTTTTTCCCCCTTTTGCGGCTCCTGGTTGCCGCAGTGAGGGCATCCCTGAGTTTTCTTCGTCGTTCTACTAAATGTAGTTGCCGGTTCGGTGCCCCTAGGGGCTGGGGCGGCTTTAGCGTGGATGGCCGGGGTCGGTTGCCGTGTCTCGGCGGCTAGTTCCTCTCCCCTGGGTTTTTTCCTGTGTTTGCGTCCACCTCTGTGCGTTTTTCGCTTCTGCGGAGGGGCGCTTCTTGGCACTGGGTCGTTTGCGGGGGGGGCCAATGTGGTTCCCGTCACCCCTTGGGTTCTATGGGCCGTTTGGACATCGGTTTCCCTGGGGTGCCCTCTGTGTTCGGGGGCTGGGCTCGGTTCAGCCGGCAGGGGGGCTTGTGCCCGCCTTCTTTCGGCCCTGGTGGGCCGTAACGGGCGGTTTCCGGCCGGTTGCCGGGGTTGCCGGGGGCGGGCTGTCAGTGGGGGTGGTGGGTGGGCCGCTCGCTTCCTCCTCTGCTCTTTGAGGAGTGCTGGGCAGCGGCGGTAACTCGCCGCGTGGGCCTTACCGCAATTGGCACAGGTCTCCTCGGTCCTTGGTTTGGGACAGTCGGCAACCAGGTGCTCTCCAGCGCACCTGAGGCATCTTGCCGGCCTGTGGCAATTTCTGGAGGAGTGGCCGAATTTTTGGCACCTGTGGCATTGGGCCACTATATGTTGGCCACGCCATGCCTCGATCACTACTCCAGGCATGTACAACAACTCATTGGTTGAGTACAGCCTGGAGAGCTCTTCTTGGTTAAGGTGCTTTAGAGCGACGTGAAAGAGGCATCCAGGTCTGCCTCTTACACCTGGTATGTGGCGGACCGTCTCCACCGCGAAATCTAGTTCGGTTAGGGCCCTCTTGATTTCCTCCGGATCGGTGTCCGGAGGTAGGCCCCTTATAGCCACTTTGGCCGGCTTCTCGGCGTCTGCGCTGTAGCAAAACCACTGCACCGCCGGGTCGGCCTGGGTGGCCTCACTGAGATATTTTTGGATAGTCCGGAATTCCTCCGGACTATGTGGGATGAACCTGACCCCTTGTCCAAAGGGTCGCCCGTTCGGTGCGTGGCCCAACAGGTCGTGCAGCTTTTGGAAATGTGCTGTCCAGTTGGGCATTTTGTCCACAATAAGCGGGGGGTAATTTTTTGCTTTAGTAGTAGAAGGGGCGGGCGGAGCAACCTGGCCATCATGTCCCGGCGTTGAGGTAGCCGTCGGCATCGGCGAAGTCCGACTCGTACCCGACCGCGGACTCGTACGTGGCAACGGGGTCGGACT
Organism: Dendrolimus kikuchii; assembly: GCA_019925095.2. Taxonomy (NCBI): domain Eukaryota; kingdom Metazoa; phylum Arthropoda; class Insecta; order Lepidoptera; family Lasiocampidae; genus Dendrolimus; species Dendrolimus kikuchii. The sequence continues at coordinate 9,626,442 of CM034415.1, forward strand.
CGCACGTGGCAACGCCGCGGCTTCCGCAAAAGAGATATTAATGGATGTGGGTGTGCCTAGGCTAGGCCTACCTTGTTTACCAGCCGCGGTGTCACGACGTCCGACGGCGGCAGTGACGCTCATTGCGGCGGCAGTGCCGCCGGTTTCGGTTTCGGCCGGATTAGCAACTCCGACGGCGCGCAGGCTTTCCAGCTCCACGTAAGAGGTGGAGCGCGAGGGTGGCGTGGAGTCCGCCGAAGCCTGGCTGCTGGATGTGGACGAGCTGGCGGAGGAGGAGGATGCCATCTCCTCTCCGCCCCCTTCTTCTGGTCCGGTGGGGGATGGCGTTTTCGCCGTGTCGCGGCGTTTTCTTGGCTCGTCTTCGTCCTCGGAAGACGATGACCTTCTGCCTTTCTCCCCGGCCTGGCGCGAGCCCCTTTCGTCCCCGGTCGGATGATAATATCCGGGGGGTACGAGCGGTGCCCCGCCTGAGGTGGGGGGGGTGGTTACACTGGTCGTAGCGGGTGTGGTTGTTACGATTGGCCTGTAGGCCAGACGAGGGTCGCGGCTAGCCGCGGGTTTCTTTGGCCGTTCAGCCATAGCTATTCTGTGCACATAGCTTAAAAACACATATACACAAACACTGAGTCACTGTCTCTAATAGTCCTGTTGCCCACCGGGACCCTTCTCCACGAAGGGGTGGTGGGCGAACAAACACACACTGGCCGCTGGCGGCGGCGGTCCGCACAGCCAGCGACAGGAGCACTCCCGACACGCGAAAAAGGGGTCCCCCGGGAGTCTCAACGCGAACGGAGTCCTCGACCGGGGAACGTTTTCCGTAAGAAGTGAGCGCTAGAGCGAGACCACAGTATATCGCGTTCGCAAGGGCGAAAGAGATAGCAGATGGACATGAAATTCGTATGACGTAATTTGTGGATGGCTCCTAATCTATTTCCTAGCTTCACAATAAATAGAAACATGTTTTTTGTTTTTAGGAAACTGATCACACCACAGAACGTGAACTGTAGAGACGCACACGGAAGGAACTCGACGCCCCTCCATCTTGCTGGTAATTATCAAATTTAGTCTATTCGTTTTTTCTTATGTCAGTATAATTTTTAACCGACTCGCAAAAGGGGGAGGTTCTTAATGCGACTGTATTGTTGTTACGCGATTTCTTCGTCAATTGTGGACCGATTTTCAATTTTTTAGGTATACTCCTGAGGTGGTCCCATTGTTAGCAATCCCGGATCTGATGAGTGGATCTTGAATACAACTTCTATATGTATTTAAAAAAAAGAGAGCCTGAGGTAGATAGTTAGATAGATAACTCTCTATTGTACACCGATACAAACATGAACTTAAAGACTAAAATTATATCTAGTTATGTACAAAGGGCGGTCTTGTCGCTAAAAAGCGATCTCTTCCAGACCACCCCAATAATAGGAGGTAATTAATATATAAATAATAATAGGATATGCCCGTGATTTCGTCAACGTTTGCCTTGAAATCCCCGCGGGATACCGCAGCAATTGAAAAAGAATGTAAGCTTTTTTTTATTGCAGGAGTTCAGCAGACAGGCAGACGGTCCACTTAATGGAAAGCAGTTAACATCGCCTATGGACATTTGCAACAACAAAGTTGCTACAAATGCGCTGCTGCTCTCTTAATGGAGACTGGAACCTGGTCACTAATGCCGGAACACAACTCAAGGTTGTTACGGCGACATACTTTAGACCAGGGGTGGTAGCCATCCAGTCAGGCAAATGCCCTACCACCTGGCTGTGGGTTGTTAAGTCGCCTCTTACGACAGGCCCCCAGGTTGCAGGAAATTGTATTCTTTCTCCGTTCCTGCACGGATAATATCTATCATTTTTGTGAAAACTGTGTCAGAATAAGCTCGCCAAGCGTGAAAAGTCTCGCCAGATTTTCCCGGGATAAAAATATCACAAATTTTATAATATAAAATTTGCTATCGGTTAGTGAAAAAATTAATTCGATTTCTTTTTAATCTGTCCATTTTAGATAATTCCCAGAAAAATTCCTGCCGATTCCACATGATGAAAAGTAGCGCAGTAGTTTTTGAATCCCGAACAAACAGACAAGAAATCTAAAAAAAAATTGCATCGTATTCTACGTCGTTTATATAGTCTATTCCGGTTGCTTTTTTTTAATAGCTTCAATGTACAGACACGGCATGCTTAGAATTTTCTAATATTATATATGATTATGATGAAAAAAAAATTTCAGCCTACCCCCGTCACTGGGGAGTTTCTTGCCTTTTCTTCTCCGTTAAGCGGTATTCATAGAATAGGGGGTAGATTTAAATTTTGACTTACATGTATGTAAAGATTTATTAAGAAGACTCAAAAGGATGAAACCATTTGAGTTAGTACTATAAAACTCTCATAATAATAAAGTGTAGTGCTATGTGCGAAACCTTAGGAAAGAACACATGAATAAAAGTGTCTTATCCTTAATAAAGACAATAGGCAACGTGTTATTTGACATATATTTTTTTTATTGCAGGAGATCAGCAGACAGGCAGACGGCCCACTTGATGGAAAGCGGTTACCATCGCCTATGGACATTTGCAACGCCAAAGTTGCTACAAATGCGCTGCTGCTCTCTTAAGGGAGACTTGAACCTGGTCAGGGGTCTGACCAGGGGTGGTAGCCATCCAGTCCAGCTAACGCCCTACCACCTGGCTGTGGGTTGTTAAGTCGCCTCTTACGACAGGCCGCCCCAACGCAGGAAATTGTATTCTTTCTCCGTTCCTGTACGGATAAAAACGTTCTTAGTTTAAGTTATATCTAGTTATTTTAGGTCAGATTTAAATTACTCATTAGTCTTATTTCGTAGATTAGATTGTAATTTTGAATGCTCCGGTGGTTCGGGCATGTGGAAAGAATGCATGATGAAAAAATGACTAAACAGATATACAATGCAAATGTGGATGGATGCAGAAGTCGTGGAAGGCCACGACACACCTTCGATGATCAAATTGATCGTGTACTAGCGGAGGGTGATGTCAGGAGCCTTAAGAACAGACGAGCGTGCATGACAAGAGCTATGAATGTCAAAGAAGCAAGTGAGGTGTGTAAGAATGGGCCTAAATGGCGCTCTGTTGTTCGTGCCTACCCCGCAAGGGAACTGGCGTGAAGTTATGTATGTATGTATGTATGTAGATTGTAATTTTAATGTTGTATCACTAATTAAAAAAAAGAAAACATGTATGTGACCTTCAGAAAGTGCTCTCCGATGGAACTTGTCTTGAATTTGAATGTACAGCCGGCTACAACAATTTGGAGGTGGCCGAGGCGTTGCTGGAGGCCGGCGCGGCTGTGTCGGCGCGCGACAAGGGCGGCCTGGTGCCGCTCCACAACGCGGCGTCCTACGGCCACCTCGAGCTGGCGGCCCTGCTCCTGAGAGCCGGCACTCCGCCGAACTCGGCCGACAGGTGGGGCTTCACGCCATTGCATGAAGCCGCACATAAGGCGAGGACACAGTTGTGTGCTTTGTTGGTAAGTTGCGTGATTCGACCTTTATGATTTCGTGTCGTAATTTAATAGGTACATTAGCCCATAATTAAGCCGGTATATAATATCAGCCAATAATGTGATAGGTATATAATATCAGCCAATAATCTAATAGGTATATGATATCAGCCAATAATGTAATAGGTATATAATATCAACCAATAATCTAATAGGTATATGATATCGGTCAATAATCTAATGGGTATATAATATCAGCCAATAATCTAATAGGTATATAATATCAGCCAATAATCTAATAGGTATATAATATCAGCCAATAATCTAATAGGTATATAATATTAGCCAATAATTTAATAGGTATATAATTTTGTTTCCATCCCACCGTTGGGTTCGGACATCCCTATTTTTAGGGGAACTGATAATACATCCGCCACGTTTTTACGCACGGACTATTCAGAGCACTTATCCAATTTGTGTTATTTAAACCTGATCTGGTCAAGACTAGAATAAATCTAGAAGAAATGTTTGACATACAGCTGGCCCACGGCGCGGATCCCTTCCTGAAGAATCAGGAAGGGCAGACGGCCCTGGACCTGGCCGGCGCCGAGGACGTGAGGTCGCTGCTCCAAGATGCGATGACGTCTTCCACGGGGGAGGGCGCGCCCCCTTCCTCGGTGCCTCCCCCCGCGCCGCTGCCGCCGCCTCAGATGCCGGTTCTCATGCCCTCGGGCGACACCGTCCCGCTCGCCTTGCCGGTAAGTGGCAACACTAAGACAGCAGTGCAAGCAGGGAAGGTCAGCTTTTGACATAGTTTATCTATTTTATATATCATTTTGATACACGATCAGGTCGTGCCTAGCAACTATTGGGCAGAAGGTTCAAGGGGTAGTCTAGAAGACGCTGCGGGAAGACCAGCTTCTGCGCTGTCCACCTCGGAGTCTCTTCAAACTTTCCTCTCAGGGTAAGTTCTTTTGCTACACACAAAAACACATAATACATAAATTTTACACAAAAACAAAAGAAACCCTGATTCACAAAACGCAAAATAAGGCTTGTGCTGCATCGGAATTTTTAAAAAACCTGTTACGAGTTGCGAGGGACTCGAATTAAAATGCCGTTGGAATTATTATAGAGTTTATTAGAACTATACAAACACGTATAACACAGGTACAAATATAACCGAACACAACAAGTCCAAACGTAATGCCGACGAAGGTCGTAATTTAATAAAACGCGCAAAGTCCGTCACTATTAGTTTCCCGATTGTAGTACACACGTCTCGCTTTGATCGTGGTTCTCGCTCGACTGCTCCCCTCCCTCAATCAAGGCATCGTTTTATACTGCACATGTGCAATGCCCGGCAACGTGGACCGAATTTCCTAGAATCAGCTTGTACTTTATGACCCGTAGCACATGTCTAATGATTACAATAGAACAATAGGCTGTTCTCTAGAAACGTATGCCAATAAATAAGTAAACAAAAGAAGACGATCATAAAAGAATTACAATAGTTTAGACGGGTAATAAATGTGCTTCTACAAATCTGTACGTGGAGTTTGTCTTTGTCGGCGCCTAGGTTGTAACAATACACTTGACCCAATAACTCACCTCTCTATACATATTGTATCTACGTGAAGCAAAAACTTTGCACCTCTTTTTACGAAAATTGCGCGGACGGAGGAGTATGAAATTTCGCACACTTATAGTTTATATAGAGAAGAAGCGACGAATGCTAATATTTTTTTTTAATTATCCATAAATAATTCATTAAATCAATTTAAAAAAACATTACACACACTACCATGTATTTGACACACACACGCATATATACTCTTTTTGTTAATCGTTCAAGTCAAATAATCAGTGTTGTAGCCTTGACGAAATCAGAATTATAGTATTTGACATTAATGATTGTGGTTGAATTTCGACCACAGGCAACCACTAGTATATGTAAATAAATAAAATCAATTACCCTAGCCAGATTCTTGAATCGGACGGACAGTGACGTCTCTGGATTTAACGATAAGATGGTGGTTATGATGATGACTGCAACTAAGTTATGTACCCCAAGGGGTAATCAAACGCAGCTTTAAGAAACCCTAGTCTGAAACTTTCAATTTTTAACCGACTTGGAAAAGGAGGAGGTTGTCAATACCTCTGTATGTTTATTCCCGAGGTCGTCCATGGTCAATAAGTCAGGATCTGATGAATGGATACACCGAAGAGTGAGATAGCAACCTGGCATACTCGTGCCAGTACTATAATTTCTACAGGCGCTTAATATATTATTTATAAATCTATTCAAGTCTTTGCGCAAAACCGACTTCTAACTCAAAATCAAAAAATAAATATTTAACTGACTTCGTTCTACAACATCTTGAAGTCGGTGCGAAGTAGAATTTGTTCGAGAGGTCTACGTTGTTACGAGATATATTTTCAAGTGTTACTTCAATGGTGGCAGAAACAACTTAAGACAGCCACGCATTCCAATATTAAATTCAAATTTAATATATACAAAAAGTTTGTATATCCATCACGCCCCTATAAATTTTAATTTAATTACATAAAATATCCAGAAGACAAATTAACACAACTTAATACCTAAACCATCTAAACACTTGTAGTGTTTAACACTAGATAATGGCTTAGTAAGCACGTCTGCCAACATGGATTCAGTGGGCACATGTTTCAACACAATGTCGTTCGTATCCCTTTATCGGCATGAACAATCACTCGAGCATACCTCATGAGCCCTACTTCCTTCATCAGACTATTTAGATACACTGCCTCCTTCATACTTTCGAAAAGGCTGACGTACTCTGCCTCACAAGTCGTTTGTTGTCGTTGTTTCCTAGACTGCCAGGATATACATGCACCACCTAAAATAAATGCATAACCCGAGTAAGATCGTCTGTCTAGTAAACAATTCCCCCAATCTGCGTCCGAAAAACCCTGTATACAATTACCAGTTTTCTTGTACACAACTTGTACAAACTGTAACTTCAATGGTGGCAGAAACAACTTAAGACAGCCACGCATTCCAATATTAAATTCAAATTTAATATATACAAAAAGTTTGTATATCCATCAATTTTATGCTTTTTAATTTGAAGTCGGTTTTTTTGTTTGTTAAAAAAAGTTATTTTCCTTTAGCATCGGTCTCGAGCAACTGGCGTCGGTGTTAGAAAGAGAACAAATAACCGTGGACATCCTCTGCGAGATGTCGCACGAGGACTTGCGTGCTGTCGGCGTTGCCGCCTACGGGCACCGGCATAGGCTGATCAAGGCTGCCAGGCATCAGGCGCAGGCCGCCAACGGTGAGGGAACTCATTATCGATTTTTTAAACGAATTTAGCCATCTTGACATTGACATATGTCACTTTGACGTTGTCTTGTGTCATCGAGTTTAAAATTGGAATTCATTTTTGGTACTTATCTGTGTGTATGTGTCATTGGTTGATAAAAATAAAAGGTTCCAATGTTTTTTTTTTAATTGAATTGGTTGTTGTGAAGCTTTCGGGATCTATGTCAAAGATGTTGTCTTCCCGCATTTTGCAGGTTGATAATGGTTTTTTAATATGGCTTCACACGGTTTGTGCATCACATTAGCGTTGAGTGTTCAAGGATATTGAAATTTTAGAATAATTGTTAACTAAATAGATACCAGGCGAAAGACAGACCCTAAAACCCCAAGTCTCAGCCAAATTTTAAGTCTTGCATTGATTCCAGGCATTGGAGTTGTGTGTATTTGAAATTTCACATTTCATTAAACAATTGTGATTTTACAGAATACGTATTCAAAATTAACCTATATCCTAAAACCATTTCTATTATTTATACAATTTTGTTTATATAAAACTGAAGTTTAATAATATCAGAAAAAACTCAAGTGACATATTGACATTGACATAATATACGATATTGATAAATGTGACATTGACATTTGTGACGTTGACATTTGTTTAGAGTGGTACGGCGGCACGACGCTGATAGAGGTGACGGCGTCGGCGGAGGGCGAGTGCGGTGAGAGCGAGTACACGATAGTCGAGAGGGAGATGCAGGCATCGATACGGGCGCATAGAGACCACGCGGGGGGGCAGTTCTCGCATTACAACCTCGTTAGGGTTAGTATTGGAACCTCGGACTACAACTAAACTACAGAAAGTAGTCGAAAATCATCAAAAATCCAATTGTGCCCGTATTTCCAAAGAATACTTTAAGAATGTTTTCGGCATGCTTCGGAAGCTTGTATTTAAAACCTTTTTAAAAAAGCTTATTATATGTTCACAATACCATGGTTCGTAGCAAAAGTCTCGCAAAAACGCCAACGTCGCTTTATTTCGCGCATCCACCGTGTTGGGGGGAGGGAGATAGACATATATACACATTACTATAGTCGGATGATGTTATGCTGGAGCAAGTGAATGAGTTTGTATATCTTGGATGTGCTTTTAGCAGGGATGGAAGGTACACTGCTGATATAGAAAGAAGAGTAAATTTGGGGAATAGTTTGAATGGAGCGTTAGGTAAACTTCTAGGCGCTAAGAACCTCAGCCAGAAGGCCCAGCTCGCCATACACAACGCGGTGCTGGTACCTACGCTCACATATGGATGCGAGAGTTGGGTATGGAAGAAAGAGCATGAAAGTAGAGTAAACGCGGTTGAGATGCGAGCACTGCGCAAAATCTGCGGAGTGACGCTCGCGGACCGCGTTCGTAATACCGAAGTAAGAAAGAGAGTTGGTCTGAAAGAGAGTCTCGGGGTGAAGGTAAGGAAAGGAATGCTCCGGTGGTTCGGGCATGTGAAAAGAATGCATGATGAAAGAATGACTAAACAGATATACAATGCAAAAGTGGATGGATGCAGAAGTCATGGAAGGCCACGACACACCTTCCATGATCAAATTGATCGTGTACTAGCGGAGGGTGATGTCAGGAGCCTTAAGAACAGACGAGCGTGCATGACAAGAGTTATGAATGTCAAAGAAGCAAGTGAGGTGTGTAAGAATGGGCCTAAATGGCGCTCTGTTGTTCGTGCCTACCCCGCAAGGGAACTGGCGTGAAGTTATGTATGTATGTATGTACTATAGTCGGAGAGAGAAGAGTATAGTATGTGATGTATGAAAGTGTTAACCTGGCAACCACGCTTGAAATTCCCACTTAAATAATAAACACCAATCATTTGGGTTCAGCACAGTTTATCTTTTCAAACTCCTCCATTAGGAAATGCGTCCGTTCACACGCTACAAATCATCGTTGCATCCTTCACACGACTTATTCATATATCTCTTTTTTGTGGATTTTTAAGAAGTAACTGTATATATAAAATACTAACTTCTGCCCGCAACTTCGTCTGCGTGGAATAGTTAAAAATAAGTAAGTTAAAAAACCCCCCGACTTCGAAACTTTCTTCATTGGTGCTCCGCTCCTAGCGGTCTTATAGCGTGATGATATATAGCCTATAGCCTTCCTCGATAAACGGGCTATCTAACACTGAAAGATTAAACATCTATCTATCTCTGTGTTTTCCTTCCCGAGCCTTCTATTCCAGAACTTTCGTTCATCATATATCCCTTTCTAACATCTATCCGTCCTTGTCTTTTCCTTCCAGAATCTTCTACCTTTTTCTAAAAGTCTTGAGACTGGCTTACGCTGCCAGAAAGCTCTATCCTCGGTCGCAACAATATTTTTGAAAATATTTATTCTAGATACAAAAAATTGTGAACGGTCGCCTCTGGGAGCGATATCAGCACAGGCGGCGCGAAGTGAGCGAAGAAGCAGGCGCGCCAAACGAGAGGATGCTGTTCCACGGCTCTCCGTTCATCAACGCGATAGTCCAGAAGGGTTTCGACGAGAGACACGCCTACATCGGTGAGTTGACCTAAACTAATATAGGGCATTGTTCAGAGCAAGCTCTAAGGAATAAAAGCGCGTGGTTTTCATATCCATGCTGTTTGATTTCCGAGGGTTGGGATAGGAATTACCTAAAATCCAGTTTAAAACTATACATACCTTATAGTAGGGAATATATTTGCGTGGTTCATCAGCCTGTGCTGTTTACTTTTAAAGGATTTCAAAGCACTGGCCTAAAATCCCTTTAAGAGTGTTATAACGTCTCATATAATGGAGAATATATTCGCGTGATTCCGTCTCTGCTGTTTATTTTCCAATAGTTTTAAGGGCACTGACTTAGTATCTAAGTTATACTATCATTTCGTGCATATGTACTATAGAAGAAGTAATCGTGGTTGAGAAGTTCGCGCTGTTTCGTTAACCTAAAATCCAATTTAAAATGTCATTTCTTATGTACTGGAGAATAGATCATCACGGTTGGGAGATACGTGCTGTTTGTTTATCAGGAGTTGTGATGTTGCTGACCTAATATCGTATTTAAATTATATTTTTTGATATATTATATAGTATATTGGTGTCGATTTGAAGTCTGTGCTATTTAGTTTCCAAGAGTTATGATGTCGCTGGCTTAAAATCTCATTTACTGTATAATTTCTTATATGCTGGAGAACATGTTCACGTGATTTTGTAATCTGTGCTATTTGGATTTTGGATGTTGTGATCTAAAGTCGAATTTAAAACATCCTTTTTTAAACGTACTAGACCTTTTGTTTTATGGCGAAACTGATAAACAGGTAGACCGGCTACCTAATGGAATAAGTATACCGTCGCCTATAGATGTTTGCATCGCCATGGGCGAAGCCAAATTTTAGGATTTAGGATGAGATCGTCATCGTTGAGTGCCTATGGCTCTGGAATCCGAGGCGCCTCGTAAATGTGCGGCAAAGGGGTCCTCGTTAGGTTTAGTAGGTAGTTGTAGCAGCGAGAGGTACAGGTTAAGTGATACTTCAGATGGCAGAGAGTAATATTTACTGTCGAGTACTGATGTGAACTGAAGTCAACTAGTTTATTTTGGAAACAGTAACCTTAAGTACAAATATTAACAAGTCGTACAGCTAGTATAATACATAGCACAATGTGTGAACGGGACGGATAATGTGCAAGCGAGATAGAACAACGATTAACATGTGCGCTCCCGCATCGCGCTAGCCAGTAGATCATTGTCCGCTGCGATGACAAGACGTATGCAGTTCCCATATAAACTTTCGGTCCGTTCATCGCAACCGGCCACCAAGAGTCCTACACACCCTCCGGGCCCGGACATAGTGCGCAAATGCATTCAATTAGCATTTTAGCATTATTGCAAAAAGGCGGGATGGGATTGATGACTCAGAGAGGAGGACTAGAAAAAATAGTAGGCTTAGAGGAAACGGGCCATGGAGACTCACTTATCGTATAAATCATGATTAGCTCAAGGCTTACCGTTCCATGCGGATATTCTCTGAGGTTTCACACCGATTAAACCAAAGAAAATAGATAAGCATTATTGGGAAGTTTATTACTAAGGATACCGTAGTCAAATGACGAGCACCATGAACATTCTTCGCCTCTTCGGAACCCTTTATTGTTTCTGAACTGGCACGCAGTTAACGTTTTTTGACAATTCCAGGTGGTATGTTCGGCGCCGGTATATACTTCGCTGAGCACTCGTCAAAGAGTAACCAGTACGTGTACGGCTTCGGAGGAGGTTCGGGTTGCCCTGCGCACAAAGACAGGAGCTGTTACCTCTGTCATAGGTAAGAACAAAACTTCACATCCCTATCCGATTCGTTCTGTCTGATCCCTCTATGTTATCTCCTTATCCCGTCCTAATGGCTGGCAACGCGTTGACTTCGCCGCTGGTATTTGAAACTGTCTACCAGCTTCAGAATAAAAAAAAACACTACACTGGTGCTGATCCTATATATTCAGATTTAACAGAAAAGTCGTTTACGAAATTACCCTTCAATGAGCTAAATGGACAATGGCTTAGACTAATGTACTAAAGACGGATGCCGTCAAATAGGGTTTATTTTATACCTCGGGTACAGCAGTCAGAGTCTCTCCGTGCAGGAACAGAAAGAGAATACTGATTCCTGCATTGGGGCGGCCTGTCGTAAGAAGCGACTAAACAACCCACAGCCAGGTGGTAGGGCATTTGCCCGACTGGATGGTTACCACCCCTGGTCTAAAGTATGCCACCATAACAATTTTGAGTTGTGTTCCGGCATCAGTGGCCAGGTTCCAGTTTCTCATTCAAGACCGGCAGCACCATTGGTACTGCTAATGTCCATAGGCGACGGTACCCACTTTCCATCACAGTTGGGCCGTCAGCCTGTCTGCTGTGCTTCAGAAATAAAAAAAAGTCAGCCTGTCGGTTCACCTGATGGACAACGTTTACCGTCGACTATGGACACGTGAAACGCTAAAGGTGCTACCAATGTGCTGCCAATCTCGGAGAGGAAACTGAAAGCTGACCACTGATGCTCAACATAACTCAAGATTTTTATGGCGGTATACTCTAGACCAGGGATGGTAACCATCCGGACGAGGAAATGCCCCTGGATGTGGGTTGTTCAGTCGCCTCTTACACAAGTGTAATTTTATTATTGCGCTTGTAACCCCTTCCAGACAAATGCTGCTCTGCCGCGTGACGTTGGGCCGAGCTTTCCAGCTGATGAGCGCGATGAAGATGGCGCACGCTCCTCCCGGGCACCATTCGGTGGCGGGCAGGCCCAGTCAGGGGGGACTCTGCTTCCCGGAGTACGTGGTCTATAGAGGAGAACAGGTGAGTACTCACTTTGTCAGTTCAGGAGTCAAAAAAATAACACTGTATAGGTTAGATCCTGATCGAGCCAGACTTATGGATAGGTATGTGGGTAGTTACATATCAATCATATCAAGTCCTTTGTGAAAATAGGTTTACCTCAGGGATCAACTTTAAGTCCTTATCTATTCTTGCTGGCCACGAATACGCGCACCGCAAGGGCATAGGATTATACATGTGATTGAGAGAATTTTTGAGTCATGTGGCAAAAAGAATGTTAAACTAGAAGATTGATGGATACAAACGTGACGGTAGATCAAACAAATGGATGGATTGTGTGAAGTGACAGAAGACTTATGCCAGCGTAGAGGAGTATGGAAAGAAAATACATATTATTCCGACCCCAATTTTATTAGAAGGTGAGAGAAAACACTTCAATGCCAGAGACGAGCAGATGAAGGGTAATTTTAGGAGAAACGCAGATTGGTAGTAGTGGTAGTCCATGAGCATTTGGATGTTTCTCTTAGCACGAAGATGAGATTGATGAACAAAATGTTTTGCAAGTAGATTGTACCCCTATGATCAGGGTACCGTAGTCATTTTGGTACAAATGGAATCCTTACATTTTCGTCTTCTGTTCGCCATCAGAAACCACCACTACACACCCAAGAGAGGATGAAATTTGACAAAGTTAAGTAAAATATTCATTTTTCTTTTACAGGCGTATCCAGAGTACCTAATCACTTATCAACTAGTAAGCGGAGACAATAATTCTGGGGCGGTATAAAGAAAAGTAAAATTCAAGTTGCTCAATGTTGGGCAAAAACCTATTTTCAAGTTGCCCACTGCTGGGCTTGGTTGTACATGTTATAATTTAGAGGAATATGAAATTGACTATTTTTTGCCCAATGTTGGGCATGAGTATGTTGTACTTGCTTTACGTTTTACCCAATTTTAGGAATTGGGATATATTTTAAGGAACATAAGACTTGGTCTCGGCAAACGTAGTGTAGTGAAACATGCGGATTTTTTGTTAAAATTTATTTTACCTACTATTTTGGTCTTGACAATACATAAATTGTTAAATTGCTTTAAATATTTCTTACTTAGGACATCCCTAGTGGTTTCGCTCGTTCAAAAATCAATAAACTTGATAGACCTATATAATCTATACCATGAAAGAATATATAAGTTATATTATATAAATGATCAAAGGTTTATAGAAAAATTTGCGATTTTCTATAAAAACTACAACAGACCGAACGGACGGAGTGTGTTACGAGTTATATATACATATTTGGTGATTGTCATTCTTCTTGGTTATATGAGCGTTCTTCATCATCAATATATTTATAGCGTTCAGAAACTGCACGTGGTGTATTTAAACAGTATTTTTTGTATAAATCGATTTTAATGTTAATTATTATTAATAAAATAATTGAAAACATACAATAAATGGCTTTTGTAAGTGGACAGAAAAACCGCGGCAAATTAAAAAAAAAAATAGTTTGGCAACTCTAAATTACCATAGAGTAGTGGTACAATTCGCCGCTATCGCAGGCAAAGGAACTTGGTCCATACAACCTCGGCTGAATTGGAGGTCGACTGACGCCATTGAACAGAGTTCTTGTGACAACTCGATAGGCCACATTTGACTACAGAGTTCACATTTTGCACAAAAATACATAATCACTACTCAAAAACTATCAATATCCTGCAACTGTTGATCGTTTTAGAATAATTTTCATATTTATAGAAAAAAAACTGCACAATATAATATGCCCCTTCAGTTCCCGTCAAAAACTTATCATAGATAGAGTATTTATACAATTCATAAACAATTTTGTTTTTTTTTAGTTTAGCATCTTTCCTCTGTTGATTTTTCTCGAATTTGGAAATCATGCAAAATAATAACTTCCGCACATCATTTTTAACGGTTTTAAGCTCGTAAATGCTAAAACACAATTAAACATGACAGTAATGATGACAATGTTGTGGTAAAATGACACTGACAGTTGTATTAGTATTCCCATGTAAAAAGTTTGAAGAATAATAACCGTTCGTCACTTCTACGGAACATATTAATATGTACGGGATAGACACTCATTTGACCGATTTTTATAGTCTCTGAATATATTTTTATAGTTTCAGAGGTTATAAATGTATTTAAAAAAAAAGAAATTTTAATTTTAACTGATTCTGAACCCAACAGACTCTTAAAACCTAAGAGAATTCTAAAAGCTTCTATTTTAATGTTAACAGCAAATGTTTTTAATTATATTATTAATAAGTTGTACTATTTGGACACAGTTATGCCGGAATGAACCAACTTACAGTTAATAAAAACAATATACTAATAAAACTACGTTTTAACGGTTTTAAGTATTTAATTAGATTTTCGTAATTCCAACGCTTCGACCACTTTTCAGTAGCCGTGATCACGGAAGGCGAAGATGTCATGTGGCAATGAGTATTGTTAAAGTTTTATTTAGCCTACTGCCAACTTGTTCATTTTATTTTTTGTTTATGGTTATTATTTACTCTGTGGGAGCCTAATCTAATTTACCACCGCTTCGCAATATGTGGCTTGAAGAGAAGCGGTGCAAGAAAATCTTCGGCAACATGCCTAGCTCTAATCATTTTATATAATACTAAGATATGCCTGAGACTTCGTCTACGCTCGACTTGAAATTCCCACGGGATTCTCGGGCAAAGTTTATTACATAAAATTCGCTATCGATTAGTGAAAAAATCGCATTGGAATTGGAAAAAAAATAACTGGTCATTTTAAATCATTCCCAAAAAAAAGTCCGCGACATTCCTGGGATAAAAAGTAGCGCCGATTTTAAGCCTAAAAATTTGTTGTCAAACAGCGAAAACCGCATTGAAATCGGCCCACAGTAGTTTTTACGTGAATCCCGAATAAACAGACAAGAAATCTAAAAAAAATACATTGTGTTCTCCATTGTTTATGCAGTATATTCCAGTTGTTTTATTTCAAATAACTTTAATGTACAGACACGGCATGTTTAGAATTTTATATTATTATTACAGATTAAAACTATGGATCTATCAAGACCTATCGATCATCAAAATCAATGCAAGTACGTCGGAAACTGAGCTACATATTTAAAAAAATGAAGTGAATGTAGTTGGTTCATTTTGGCATAACTGCGTCCAAATGACATTGTGAATGTAAATTATGGACTTATAGGATACTTTAATAATAATAACGATTACATTAAGTATATAAGATGATGCTTCGTTGAAATTCAAATGGCTACCATTTAATTATTTTTTTTTAGAAAAAATAAAAAATATTTATTATGAAAATGTTCAAAGTGTAGTTCGCTTGGTTGGCGTTGCAGATGTCCATAGGCGACGGTAACCAATTTACATTAGCAGGGCGTTCCATTAGTAGCTCAGAACGCCCAAAATGCTCCGTTAGCCGTTCCACAAGGCGAACGCCGTCGTTGTGGTCGTGGCGAAAACGTCACTAATGACGTCATCATTTTCGATCACACAACGCTCACAACGACCCATGTCAAGAGGTTGGTCGAAAAACCATTCCACTTGGGTTTACGATTGTTACGCCGGCATACAAGTGGTACGGGAAAAATCGCGGTCGTTGTGAGTCACTTGTGGAACGTAGCCTAGGTGGGCAGTCTATGTGTTCGTCTACTGACATAAAAAATGTCATTTACTTAACTCAAAAATGGTCGTGAATTAATCGGATATCAATGAAGCAACCATTTTAAAACCTGAATGCGATTTTTGGCTTAAAATAAAAGAAGGTTTCAGCTATTTTAGTGTTTTATTTCTCTTTTCACGCAGTCTCTATTCAGATAATTTACATATAATATAACACGTATTGTGATAGTGATGCGCCATTTTTCGGCGCCGCGGCGCTATCTTCAGGTAACTCAGAGCTAGCGCTGTAAGCTGCGCCTGAGTTGTAACCAAGGTATGGAACCGGTTATAACCGGTTTTATTCAACTATTTCGTTTAGGATGTAAGCCTTAAAAAGATCTTTATATAAACCTGAATTACCTGATTTATTCCACGCAAATTACTTTCTATCTCTTTCAACGTGTGTTTGTGTGCGACTAAAAACTTGCTGCGCTTTAAAGGTGTGCACCAAAAACGGTTCGAAACCGGTTTATCCAACAAAACCTATTTAACAAAGTTACCAAAAACCGGTTGATTCCCGGAACACAAAGTACTGCAGCATTTAAAAAAGGATGTAATCTATCGTTTTAGTGCAATCTGTGTCGGAATAAGCCAATTTTTAAGCACCTGAACAACTATATACCGCCTCCGGGAAAATGGCCGTGACATTCCCAGGATAACAAATATTACACATTCTTACATACAATTTCCTATCGATCATTTGAGTTGATTGAGCTTAAAGTGAGAAAAAAATAAAAAGTTCGCATGTAGTTAGATTGTAACTAATTCAACTTTTTACCGGTTTCCAAGCCATGGTTGTAGCTGCCCATCTCTAACCTGTATAATCTAAAGTGCTCTCCACAATTATGCGAGATACCGAGAATGTGGAATGTCCATAAGAATCCTTACTTTAAACACAAGGATTCAAATCACCAGTCATATTAACATGCGAGCAGCTAACCTTCTGTCCAGTAGGGACTGCAATCTTAAACAACTTCCCTAAAGGCATACAAACGCAAACCTTAAATTGTCCAGTAGGACTTTTGTCTGTACGATTGATAGGCAAAGCTATAGGCAAGTAACGGACGTCAATGTACACGCCATCTTTGCCACTTAGTACCACAGATCCGTTAATGGATTTCAGGTGTATATCTTGGTCTGCGGTCCAGAAAAGTTCTTTGGACTCCATATGCGTTCCTTCAGCGCCTCGTAAGTGAGCTGACGCCTCCGAACGGAGTGTCAAGTCTTCGTCCACTGGAGACGATATGCGTTTTGTTGATACTTGCTGCGGAGGAAACATATCTTATTTATTAATGGAAAATCCAACTAAGGGTCAATATTCCAATTGATAGATAAAAGTTGTTCATAGAAATGTGACATAAGCTCCATACAAGTAATGTCAAAATTCAACCTATTATAAGGCAAGTGACTGAATAGTAAAATATAGGTAAGTAGTGTACGAGTCCAAAACTCAAAGGACGCGAGTTCAAACTGTTTTCTGACCTAATGTGCATATTGTTACAATTACCACGAGCTAACAAGCGTGAAGGAAAACATCGTGATGCAATCAAGGTAACCGATGTGTCATATCCGTCAATCCGCCTTGGACAATTTTATCCGTGCAGGAACGGAGAAAGAATACAATTTCCTGCGTTGGGGCGGCTTGTCGTAAGAGGCGACAAAACAACCCAAAGCCAGGTGGTAGGGCATTTGCCCGACTGGATGGCTACCACCCCTGGTCTAAAGTATGTCGCCATTACAACCTTGAGTTGTGTTCCGGCATTAGTGACCAAGTTCCAGTCTCCCTTAAGGAGAGCAGCAGCGCATTTGTAGCACCTTTGGTGTTGCAAATGTCCATAGGCGATGGTAACGGCTTTCCATCAAGGGGGCCGTATGCCTGTCTGTTGATCTCCTGCAATAAAAAAAAAACAAGAGTGGCGGCTATCCTATCCGTTCTCCTATAAAAATCGGAGGCCCAAGCTAACAGTGATATGTTTATGAGATTACCTTTGCTTGTAAATTATTAACTCCATCAGGTATATTGATTTCTGGTGCGGCAGTGCTGAAGACTACTTCCCCGGTGTCAGGATCCATCAGTTCCAAAGCTTGCACCCCCTTGATAAAGACTCCTGAGGAATTCACCAAAAGCTTTGTATCTGATCGGGATAATCTGAAATCAAAATGGTTTTTTTTTAGTTTGAGTCGTGGTAGCGTAATGGTTTGCGCACGCGTCCGAAACTCAAAGGACGCGGGTCCGATGCTGGCCGGAACACATGCACCACTTGGGCAGTTTTCTTATTTCTGCATATTGTAACAATTACCTTGTGCTAACAATGGCGCAGGAAAACATAGTGATGCAACCTGCACATTGTGAAAACCAATGTGTCAAACTTGCTAAGCTGCTTTGACAAGTACATACATACATACATACGTAACTTCACGCCAGTTCCCTTGCGGGGTAGGCACGAACAACAGAGCGCCATTTAGGCTTATTCTTACACACCTCACTTGCTTCTTTGACATTGGTAACTCTTGTCATGCACGCTCGTCTGTTCTTAAGGCTCCTGACATCACCTTCTGCTAGTACACGATCAATTTGATCATGGAAGGTGTGTCGTGGCCTTCCACGACTTCTGCATCCATCCACTTTTGCATTGTATATCTGTTTAGTCATTCTTTCATCATGCATGCTTTCCACATGCCCGAACCACCGGAACATTCCTTTCCTTACCTTCACCCCGACACTCTTTCTGACCAACTCTTTTTCTTACTTCGGTGTTACGAACGCGATATCCCACTACGCTTTGACAAGTGTAGTGGGATATACTGTCCGTTCCTCTATAATGGGAGGTCCGAGTCCAGTAGTGGGACATTTATAGCCTGTTATTATTTATTTATTTGAGTATAAGTTTGTGTTTGACCATGGCCTTACCTGATGTCGAGCGTAGATATGGTCTAGGATGGTGTACGATTACCATGTGGATAGGTATCTAGAGCATATTAGACTGGCAATGAGTCTGGCAACTCTTTTGTGGTGAGCATAGTCGAGGTGGACAAGAAGCACTAGATGATATGGTGAACATATCACAATAGTGCATACCATTGTGTCTGGTAGTGCAATGGTGGAAGCGAGATGGCAGGATCAGATTGAAAATCCACTTGTCACGAAGCACTGTCATGTGGAATAGAAACCACTCTTCATTTTTAACTTGATATGTGACTTTCAAAGAATATTCTCCAGTGGAACATAGTTTGGACAAAACTTACGTTTTTAACATGCCCTGGAAGTCTAGACTTAAGCTGGCCAACATTATGCTGGATCCAATTTTAGGACTTTTCTAATAAAGAAATAATCATCAGACAAACGGATATTATACACTCCTTTTTTTTATTGCAGGAGATCAGCAGACAGGCAGACGGCCCACTCGATGGAAAGCGGTTACCATCGCCTATGGACATTTGCAACAGCAAAGTTGCTACAAATGCGTTGTTACTCTCTTAAGGAAAACTGAACTGGAACTTTCCAACATAATCCCTAATTTGCTTTAAAATCGATTGACACAAATTATCGCTATGATAGTTTTCTGTATCGATCATGTACTACCTACAATAAATTAATTCGCAGCTATGATTTGGATATAACGGGTACCTCGCTGTATAGTTTTAGGAATAAATTCAATGATCTATATTTTGATTTTTAGTGTGTAATGAGCAGGTTTTCTTAGTATTGTTACGAGCTACACAGGACTCGAATTAAAATGACGTTGGAATTACTATAGAGTTTATTTGAACTGTACAAACACGTATAAAACAGGTACAAGTATACTGGATACAACCAGTAACACTATTTGTTATAATCTGCACGATCAATAACACGCGCAAAGTCCGTCACTATATCGCTTGTCGAATGTACACGTCTTGCTTGTATCGTAATCGTCGCTCGACTGCCCCACCCCTCCGTTCGGTCATTGTTTTATACTAAACTGTATAATAGAACAAAGGACCGTGTTCACCGAGTTAATCCGCACACCTGGCAAGCAAGGATTAGTTCGATACTAATGACGTCCATAAAAGGAGTAGAAAAACAATAGCATGTTTTTCTGAACTACAAATTCTACACACAAAGTAAACAAAAGAATTCCTAAATCCGGTGGCAATAAAACTGCGTTTTACGACCTGCAGGTGTGCGCATTTCTGTGTCGGTATGTAACAGTATGTTAGATAAATTTTCATGTTTAAATTACTATTTCTTTTCACTGTTTTTTTAGTTCTCTGATTAAATACATTAATTTATTTCTATCTGTGGTGACTTGTTAACAGCTCACTACCACTAATGTGTTACTGTTATAATGTGAATAGCTGATAGTCATCCAAAAATTGTAAAATAAAATATTATATCCCCAAGCTAAGAAAGTAATGTTTGTGCTTGTGGTATATGTAACATACTACAGATTCCCAGTTATATATTTTTATATGAAGAACCCGAATCTGTAATTAGATATTAAGAAGGTCTCCAACATATTATGTGTAAATTAAATTAGTATAAGATAAACTATACAATACAATACAATACACTTTATTGTACACCAATGTTACATAGAAATACAGAAAAAACTTACTTACTAAAAGGTAGTACAATGGGCGGCCTTACTGCTAAAAGCAATCTCTTCCAGGCAACCTTTGGATGGACAAGAACTAATTACATAGATAGCGTTGGCGTGCAGTTGAAATAGATAATAATAAAATAATTATAATACATATATTATAGTTATAAAAATATATATACATACATAGACATACATAAAACAAACAATAAACATGTTATACAGTTAAATAGTACTCCTTCACAAGTCTGTTAAAAGAATGGATAGATTTAGCAGACCGGACATCTGCCGGCAGAGCATTCCAGAGATGCACAGCCTAGACAGAGAACGATCTTGCGTAAATCTCCGTAGTATGTACTGTAATAATTATAATTATAAGATTTTTTTTTATATTGTTACGACCTGGACGACAAAAGTGATTTCACACGTGCATACCGTAAAAATACACTTTATTACCTTTCGGCATTTTGACTTCTTTTGTTTATTTTGTGTTTAAAATTTGTGATTAGAAAACAGCCCTTTGTGTATTGTAATCTTTTATGGCAGTCAAACGATAACCACGAGCGAAGCAAGACTTGTGTACATTCGGTAATCTATTTAGTGACGGACTTTGCGCATGTTATTGAATCGTGCATTACGTTTGGACTGGTTTGTATAGTTCTAATAAACTCTATAATCATTCCAACGGCATTTTAATTCGAGTCCTGCAACTAGTAACAATATACTTGTGTAATTTCAGTGAGTGAGTAAAGTGTAGAGTGCCAGTGACTGTGAACAGCAACTCATCAGAGACGTCAATGCTTAAATAATAATAAGAAAAAAAAAGCCTACAAATAATCAGTCTAGGGTCGAACCAAGACACCCAGATCATAGTTAATAACGGAAGTTTGTTTACGAAATTTACCATACTGGGAATCGAACCCAGAACCTCTGTGTTTCAGTAAGGTAAGCCGGCAAGATTTTGATCACCATACACAGAAATATCAAGTTATTTATATTTTATTTTTCTCTGTTTTGTTTTCTCTGTGGCAGTGGTGTGGACTTCATACTTTAAGAGACTAGTGAAGTAACCAAAAGGTCCAAAGCTCCATGCCCTCATTGGCGTTGTGTCTTTATAAATTAACTAGCGACCAGAAAAGGTCAAATGCGCCATAATTTTATTGGCGCCTACGTTTTGTTATGTGTTCATATATTATTACTGTATTACTATCTCTTACGCTCGGCGGCTTTCCACAAGTATTGGATGAAATAGTGACTCATAACCCGATCGGGCACTGGCTTTTGTTTCCAAATATGTTTTCAGATTGCAAAATTAATAATACAAATTGAAATAAGAAAATACATCACAAGTTAGACGTTTTTTCAACAGCAGTGTAGTTGGTGTAAATTGTATGGACGGAGGGGAAGGTAGGCCATTGGAACACTTACTCATAGGCAACAAACTTATTAGTTCTATATAAAAACTAAACATTCTTTAATTCTTCCCAAATTCTCTGTGGTATTTACCTAGTTTGCAAATTGAAGAGCACAGATCCGTTGTGACTGGTGATACTCATTGGCATATCGCCAAAACTCTCAATCAATCCATCTCTCTTGTAGACATGCTCTAGATATGTATCGCCATAGAACTTTATGGCATTGTGCTCTGGTAGGAACTCCATGCTTTCCATTCCTGAACAGAATATGTTTGGTATTAGTATTATTAGTATTCACTAGGGTTTTCCTCTCAGCTTTACCTGTAGTTTAGTGATTAATAACTTACACTGGTTTATTTAGAGAGCAAATATTCGCACAGGTTATATTGCATTAAAGTTTTAGGTCAGCACTATTTCATCTCCAGAAAATTTACTAATTAGGTCAGTTTCTTAAACTGTGCCATATATTCAACATCCAATCTGGGTATTGAAACTACATATATATCACATTCATCCAAAACTGTTGCAGTCTTTCTTTATATTTTTATTCGTGCAGGAACCGTACAGGAATTTCCGGCGGCCAGGCGGCCTGTCGTAAAAGGTGATTTAACAACCCACAGCCAGGTGGTAGGGCATTTGCCCGACTGGATGGGTACCACCCCTGGTCTAAAGTATGTCGCCATAACAACCTTGAGTTGTGTTCCGGCATTAGTGACCAGGTTCCAGTTACCCTTAAGAGAGCAGCAGCGCATTTGTAGCAAATTTGTTGCTGCGATGGTAACCGCTTTCCATCAAGTGGGCTGTCTGCCTGTCTGCTGATCTCCTGCAATAAAAAATAAATAAAACGAGCCATTATTAATGGTGACCTCTAGGCTTTGAACAAAATTTTCAGATATAAAATTTGGAATTATACATCTGTGGCCCAACCCTATTACCATTTGGGACTTGCCAAGCCATAAATATATTAAAAAAAAAAACCATTTGGGACAGAGTTTGGAATGTGAATGTATATAAATAATATATACTAAATTACATATTTTATAAATGAACAGGTTATTTATTCCTGCAACGACCCGTCATATCTATTTAAAACTAAAGGTTTATCAAAATCAATATATTTCTATTATTTCTGAAAGAGTTTGGTATTGTAGTACTTCTCACTATTGGATAATATTTTAGAAGATGTTTCCTCGTTTCATATAAAAGTTGCTTTAATAATTTCTTAAACTTGTTTATTAAAAGCTCTTGAACGTTTTATATTTAAAATTTAGATAAACATAATACACTTACCTTGTCCAAGTCTCAGAACAGCCAATATTGTGAAAGTTAATATTAAATTCCCGATCGCCAAAATAAATAACAACACAACAAGAGTCCAAAATGCGAATGTTTTTCTTCCCTTCCCAACAGCTTTGGTTACGTCGTTCCCATTTTTATCGGAGTAATTCCTAACATTGTTTTTATTAGAAAATATTTGTGTATGAGCAGGTGTCTTCAGAATTAGAGCTTTCTCCGCACGATTTCTCTCTAACGTGCTTTCCGACATTGCTTCGGACGTGGGTGAAACACTGCGCAAACTATTTATCATGTCGCACTAGCGTTAGTTCAGAAGATTTCGTGTTAAATCATAAAAATGTATAAATAGCACAATGTTTAGACGAATTTATCAATCAAATTTATTGACCGGAATTGTTGGGCTGTGATTGGTCAAAATTTGCACCAATCAAATTTTTTTATATTATAATTAACGGTCTTGGATACAAACAAAATGACAATATTAAAAAAAAACTGACGTATAAAATCATTGATTACAAATCGACTAAAAATTCTACATCACTCATTATTGCCATTTGACAGTAATGACAACATGATAACGCAAAAATTTGACAACTTGCTTTGTAATCATGGCGTCCGAACGTTATAGTTTCTCTCTTACGACTTTTAGGTAATTTTTCAATATTTACACTTTATTCTACTTTTTAATTACTAAATTAATATAGTTCGCAATATGTTTTACTCATTCCTGTATTAATTTCAGTTTCCAGGCGCTCTTTTTCGTGTGTAATTTCAGTTAAAACTGTCGATCTATTTCTTGTTAATATAATAGTGTTTTTGATTAGTCCTTCAGGTAAATTGGTTCAAATCGAATATGCCTTAGCCGCTGTAGCTGCTGGTGGGACCTCCGTCGGTATAAAAGGTATGTAATGTTCATTATTTTTAGGTTATTTTACATAGAGGATAATTGGTGCCTTTTATAACTTTGTATTTTTATGTATATACAGGCCTAAATCATCATTGTTTTGGCAGACATATATGTTCACATTCTCTTATACTCTCCTACGTGTGTTTACTTGTCATTCTACTTTTTGTTCTAATTTATGTATCCTACATTATTTTTCAGCATCCAATGGTGTTGTGATAGCAACAGAAAACAAGCACAAGAGCATTTTGTACGATGAGCATAGTGTTAACAAAGTTGAAATGCTCACAGGCCATATTGGTAAATATTTCTCAGTTTTCATTCTTTTCCAGACCTTTAAAAGTAGTTTCACTGGTGTATAGTATAGTAATACTGCAGTAAATTTTCCACTTTTCAGGATAAAATGTATCCGACATTAATTTCCATTATTGAAGGTTTTTATTGTAGGAGTTCAGCAGACAGGCAGACGGCCCACTTGATGGAAAGCGGTCACCATCGCCTATGGACAATTGCAACACCAAAGGTGCTACAAATGCGCTGCTGCTCTCTTAAGGGAGACTGAAACCTGGTCACTAATGCCGGAACACAACTCAAGGTTGTTATGGGGACATACATTAGACTAGGAGTGGTAGCCATCCAGTCGAGCAAATGCCCTACCACCTGGCTATTGGTTGTTTGGTCGCCTCTTATGACAGGCCGCCTGGCCGCAGGAAATTATATTCTTTCTCCATTCCTGCATGGATAAGAGTAGTAAGGTTTATAACTAACATCAAAATATTCATTAATTATAAAGTAATATGTTAAAAAGAACTTGGACTTACAGCTGATTCCTATATCTTACTATTAACTCACTTGCCTAATCACTGGTTAAATTTTGACATTACTTGTTTGGAGCTTCTGTCAATTTTTAACTGATAGGTAAGGCAATAAATGGTTGGTAAGATGTAGGAACTGTCCATTAGTCATATTATATTCTACTCAAAGAAGAGAGTTGGTCTGAAAGAGAGTGTCGGGGTGAAGGTAAGGAAAGGAATGCTCTGGTGGTTCGGGCATGTGGAATGAATGCATGATGAAAGAATGACTAAACAGACATACAATGCAAAAGTGGATGGATGCAGAAGTCATGGAAGGCCACGACACACCTTCCATGATCAAATTGATTGTGTGCTAGCAGAAGGTGATGTCAGGAGCCCTAAGAACAGACGAGTGTGCATGACAAGAGTTATGAATGTCAAGGAAGCAAGTGAGGTGTAAGAATAAGCCTAAATGGCGCTCTGTTGTTCGTGCCTACCCTGCAATGGAACTGGCGTGAAGTTATGTATGTATGTATGTATGAACGATATGAGTTTATATTTCGAACTAAGTACACTGTGAGTATCAAATCAAAAACTTCACACTCAAATGGAATACAAAGTAAAACTTATAAGTTCTTAATAAAATTATGTATTAATGGTTTTAAGCAAGGTCATTTATTTGATTTTTAATATTCTGACAGTTCGGCCACTTTACTACCTAGAATTACGCTTATTCTTACACACCTCACTTGTGTGTAAGAATAAGCCTAAATGGCACTCTGTTGTTTGTGCCTACCCTGCAAGGGAACTGGCTCTAGTGGCTTCGTCCCTATGGAAATTTGTGGATCACTAATAAAAGTAGCCTAAGCTACTCCTTATAACTTCAGCTTAAATTGTAAGTAGAATACTGAGCCTAGGTCTTCAAACTCAATGGGTGAAGTTCCCAGATAGAGGAGTTCCCAGTAAACTATGTTTCCTTTCTAGATCATCATACTGATTAGTTGTCTGAGGTAGGAACCAGCTCTCTGAACACCTGATGAGTTTACATACATACATACATAACTTCACGCCAGTTCCCTTGCGGGGTAGGCACGAACAACAGAGTGCCATTTAGGCCCATTCTTATACACCTCACTTGCTTCGTTGACATTCATAACTCTTGATATGCACGCTCGTCTGTTCTTAAGGCTCCTGACATCACCCTCCGCTAGTAGATGATCAATTTGATCATGGAAGGTGTGTCGTGGCCTTCCACGACTGATGAGTTGATTAGGCATTTTAAGAGCTCTTTGTAGTGGTTCATGATCTCAATAGTTTTATGTCTACTAAAGTCTATTTCAAGTAGGACAGTATGGCTGAAACAGCTATAAAATGTAATTTGTAGTGTTATTGTAAACTGTCCTAGAAATTAGTATTAATTTTCTATAATATTATAAAATTGTGAACATGCTGTGTCTGTACATTGAAGCTGTTTAAAAAAATAACTGGAATAGACTATGAACAATGGAGAACAAAATGCATTTTTTTTTAGATTTCTTGTCTGTTCAGGATTTACATAAAAACTGCTGGGCGGATTTCGATGCGGTTTTAGCTGATCAACAGCAAATTCTTAGACTTAAAATCTGCACTACTTTTTATCCTGGGAATCCTGTGGGAATTTTTCTAGGAATGATTGAGAATGTGCAGATAAAAAAAAAACAAATTCTAATGTGATCTTTTCAACTGATTGATAGCAAATTTTATGTAATAAAATGTGTGATTTTTTTTATCCCGGGAATCGGATGCAGTTTGTAGTTGTTTGGGTGCATAAAGATTAACTTATTCCTAAACAGTTTTCACTGAAACAATAGTTTACCTTCTTTTTTAAATGCTGTGGTATTATGTGTCCCGGGAATCCCGCGAATTTCAAGTCAAGAGTGGACGAAGTCATGGGCACCATAGTATTCTGTATAATCTTACATTTTCTTCCATTGAACAAGCTATATTACTGGAACTGTTGAGCGAAATGTGTTCAAAAATTTTATGTGTGTGAGAGTAATAAACATCTTCATATATAATATTAATAGATAGATAGACAACACTCTATTGTCCATCAAAACATAGATAAACGGAAATAGTACAATGGGCAGTATTATCTGCTAAAAAGTCATCTGGCTACCCTTGGCAGGGATTAATATATTTTTAATACTGAGTGGTACAGTTTATAAATAATGATAAGTATACACAATACATAATTATAAGTACACAAATAATATATATATACACTAGCTGTCCCGGAAGACGTTGTTCTGCCCTGAAGAAATAAAATTTAGAACCCGATTCCAGCGCCACCTACCGGGTCCAAATGTACACTATCCTATCTTTCAAGTCGGATCAAACTGCACACGGTGTGCAAATTTGATTAAAATCGGTCAAGTAGTTTAGGAGTCCATCGCAGACAAACAATGTGACACATAATTTATATATATTAGGATATATGTTATATGTATGTGTATTTGCCAGGTGGTAGGGTATTTGCTCATCTGGATGGCTACCACTCTTGGTGTAGAGTATGCTGCCATAAGAACCTTTAGTTGTGTTCTGGCATTAGTGGCCAGGTTCCAGTCTACCTTAAGAGAATATCACACAATATGATTTATTGTTTTTTCATTTTACAGGCATGGTCTACTCAGGTATGGGTCCGGATTACCGACTCTTAGTCACGCAGGCGCGGAAGATGGCGCAGCAGTATTTCTTGATGTACCACGAGCCGATACCGACTGCTCAGCTGGTTCAGAGATTGGCCACAGTTATGCAGGAGTACACACAGTCTGGGTGAGATTTTCCATTCGAAACAACATGCCAGCTAACCTAAATTTGCAAATTTTTTTTATACAGGCGGACGGCCCACTTGATGGAAAGCAGTTACCATCGCCTATGGACATTCGCGTCACCAAAGGTTCTACAAATGCACTGCTGCTCTCTAAAGAGAGACTGAAACCTGGCCACTAATGCCGGAACACAACTCAAGGTTGTTATGGCGGCATACTCTAGACCAGGTGTGGTAGCCATCCAGTCGGGCAAACACCCTACCACCTTTTATTTTTACAAGGGGAAATCCATTTGCGGTCCCCCCACCGGGGTGACTTCGGGGGGGAGTGTGGGACTCGCCGGCTAGAGGAGCCGGAATACCCACTAAAACCCCTTGGTGCCACCTGACGCCATGGGCCGGGGTCACGGGATGTGCGTGAGCTTTTCTTCCGCGACCCTGGCTGGCGTGGGCCCACCCCAGCAAGGGGGGCAGGCCTCTCCGAAACACCATACCACCTAGCAATAATTTTTAATTATTAATTGTTACAACAGCATCTAGTTTCATGGCTCACAAGTTTTTGACTGAACTTACTGATTTTTTGCTGTGCTACTAGCAATGCCAACAACACTTCATTCGCGTTGTCATAAGGGACCATACCCACACTATGTGACCCATTGACCCATTCAGTTAGGATGGTATTCTTCAAAATACATACTCAAAGAGTGTCATGCAGTCAATATCATCTAGGCAAATCTCGCGGTTTTTCGAGCTTTTATTATTTAGCGTTTTTTAAACGCTAATGATAATACTGTCAAAAATTGATTCTCAGACGTGGAGATGGACAGGGCATATGCTCGGGAGCAAGTTCCAAAGTGGAGCAAGTTAGTTACCCACTGGCACCCAAGGGTTGCCAAAAGGAGTAGGGGAAGGCAGAGCAAGTGCTGGGAGGAAAAAATCAGGCTTGCTGCTGGACCCTACTGGCGATGTGCTGTCTTAGACAGGCAGCACTGGCATGAGCTGGAGGAGGCCTTTGCCAGGAGGCACTCTGAGAAGAGAGACCTGATCTAGGAGAATCATCAAAAATTCCCTTACCTCAGATTTAAGGCTTCAGGGATGTCCCGACTCGGTGGAGGAGCGAGATGGAATGCTCCTCCGTCTCAAAGGAAGATCTTCCAGCGAGGCTATTGTTGTTCCTCGCAGGCTCATCTGTTACTGTTGGAAATTTGTATATATTCTTTGTATGTTTCGGGAATTGTTTGCGACCTCAATTATTGTACAGCGCAAATGTATTGGATTGTATGTGCTCCACTACAAGGCTATATGATTATTATTATAAAGGGTAATGAACCAAATGATTTATTTTTAATTTTCTGTTTTAATCAATTGTTTAAAATACATACATAACTTCACGCCAGTTCCCTTGCGGGGTAGGCACGAACAACAGAGTGCCATTTAGGCTTATTCTTACACACCTCACTTGCCTCTTTGACATTCATAACTCTTGTCATGCAAGCTCGTCTGTTCTTAAGGCTCCTGACATCACCTTCTGCTAGTACACGATCAATTTGATCATGGAAGGTGTGTCGTGGCCTTCCACGACTTGTTTAAAATACTGGCGTTGATTTAACCATTTCAATTTCCCAGTGGTGTCCGTCCGTTTGGCGTGTCCCTGCTGATCTGCGGCTGGGAGAACGACCGCCCCTACTTGTTCCAGTGCGACCCGAGCGGCGCCTATTTCGCTTGGAAAGCGACAGCGATGGGCAAGAACTTCAATAACGGGAAGACCTTCCTGGAGAAGAGGTAATATCTAGAATTTGCAGCAGCGAGAGCTGGTTCAATGATCATTCAGATGCCAGAAAGTAGTTAGTAGTCACCGTCGAGTGAAAGAAAGAAAACATTTATAAAAATGCGACACTTAACGACTTTAATAATAATAATTCTTCTAATTTCTTTTTATAAACAAACGTTTTATATACAGTGTTAACTCTATATAACGACACTGAACGAACTATAATAAATAATAATAATAATCGCCAAACGAACACACATATTGTATATCCCCAAATTAAGCAAGTTACACTTGTGTTATGGGTAATATACAACGGACTACTCTGGGGCCGATCCCAGACACCCAGACCATAGTAAATAATGGAGAAAATATGTTTCCGAAATTTACTATACCAGGAATCGAACCCGGAATCTCTGCGTTGTAGTGAGATATGCCGGCAAAGGCTTAGCCCGCTTAACCACAGAGGCCGTCAACGGACTGTGCATTTTATGGCGTTATAGAGAGTTGTAGTTAAATGGAGGTTGGTCTGTTATTTTTGTCTGACGTCTTGCTGTACCAGTAATTTTATTATATTTTTTTACTTATTTTATTCATATCTTGCGATATTGAGGCATCTTGCTGATAAAGGAAATACTTAGAAACCTCGGTATTTCGGAGATTTTTAGATATTTCGGTGTGCTTGATGCCGACAGTCGAATTTATTACGGGCAGCCATTTATTTTGGCAGCTTTATTATTACTTAATTGTTGTCGTTATTGAGAGTGGGTATAATGCTATATAGAGTGTATCATTGTATGGAAGATAAGCTAAACCAACTAAACCCAAGTGATTTCGACGCTTAAGGGAGTTTGTCGTTAAATCGAGTGACGTTATATGGAGTTTAAATTACTAATTTGTGAAGTAATGTAAAATTTATGTAAATAAATAAATACAATATTAATAATGAATATGCCCCACTACATACACTCACACTTATCCAAAATTTTAAATACCCGTAGAATTACCAGAAAGTTCTTAACCTCTGCCTGAATTACCAAAAACTCACACATACCGTACTTGATTTAAGCTATGGCATTATAAAAAAACAAGAATAATGATAATGTGCGCCGGAATTTGTGAAATGTGCGGAGTGACGCTCGCGGACCGCGTTCGTAATACCGAAGTAAGAAAGAGAGTTGGTCTGAAAGAGAGTGTCGGGGTGAAGGTAAAGAAAGGAATGCTCCGGTGGTTCGGGCATGATGAAAGAATGACTAAACAGATATACAATGCAAAAGTGGATGGATGCAGAAGTCGTGGAAGGCCACGACACACCTTCCATGATCAAATTGATCGTGTACTAGCAGAAGGTGATGTCAGGAGCCTTAAGAACAGACGTGCTTACATGACAAGAGTTATGAATGTCAAAGAGGCAAGTGAGGTGTGTAAGAATAAGCCTAAATGGCAGTCTGTTGTTCGTGCATACCCCGCAAGGGAACTGGCGTGAAGTTATGTATGTATGTATGTATGTAATTTGTGAAATGAGGTTGGTACTCAGTATTTTGCTGTGCCGAAACATTGTCAGACACAGCACTGATATTCAGTGCCCACCTCCTTAATCACAAGTCATGCGACCCACGGTAAAAACAAGTTGAATTCAATTAAATTATAGTCAATGTATACGTGAAAGGAATAATAACAAAGAAAGAAAAAACAGAAAACAATGATAACCTAATTAATAAAATAAAAAAGTAAAGAGAAGTACCTAAAAAAATAAATAACCCTAAATAAAGCACTTATTATATACTACACATGTTACATGAACAGACGAGCGTGCGTGACAAGAGTTGTGAATGTCAAAGAAGCAAGTGAGGCGTGTAAGAATAAGCCTAAATGGCGCTCTGTTGTTCGAGCCTACCCCGCAAGGGAACTGGCGTGAAGTTATGTATGTATGTATGTATGTACATGTTACATATACTTGCCAGGTGGTAGGGTATTTGCTCGACTGGATGGCTACCACCCCTGGTCTAAAGTGTGTCGCCATAACAATCTTGAGTTGTGTTCCGGCATTAGTGACCAGGTTCCAGTCTCCCTTAAGAGAGCAGCAGCGTATTTGTAGCACCTTTGGTGTTGCAACTGTCCATAGACGATGGTAACCGCTTTCTTGGCGGTTGGCCGTAGACAAAACAGCGATTGTCATAGGCAATTTTGATATTGCGTGTACACACCGGCGCGAGCGTATTAAATAAACAAAGAACATTTCAATTTAACAAAATCATGATGAGCTTTATTATGATTTTGTTTTTGCAATCTATAGGTACATACATACATAGTTTCACGCCGGTTCCCTTGCGGGATAGGCACGGACAACAGAGCGCCATTCAGGCTTGTTCTTACACACTCGCTTCTTTGACATTCATAGCTCTTGTTTTTTTTTTATTGTAGGAGTTCAGCAGGCCCACTTGATGGAAAGCGGTTACCATCGCCTATGGACATTTGCAACACCAAAGGTGCTACAAATGCGCTGCTGCTCTCTTATGGGAGACTGGAAGCTGGTTCCTAATGCCGGAACACAACTCAAGATTGTTAGGGCGACATAATTTAGACCAGGGGTGGTAGCTATCCAGTCGGGCAAATGCCCTACCACCTGGCTGTGGGTTGTTTTGTCGCCTCTTACGACAGGCCGCCCGCCCGGCCGCAGGAAATTGTATTCTTCCTCCGTTCCTGCACGGATAGATTGTCATCCGTCGTAAAGACATTCACGCATCGCGCGCGCATTTGAGATATCCACCCAATTGCAATACTAACCGGGTTCCAAGAGCTTGGTGATAAGTGGCAAGTGAATCTAGTTGTGAAGCGGGAGATATATAACAAGAGAACACGCACTGCTGCTCCTGTATCGCAGACGCTCCGGTTACTCAGCTCATATTATTACGGGTGAGTCCATTTATCTCCATTCCCTCTTACCCTTGCACCCTTGAAATCTGGCAATCGGCCAGATCATATGGTCTTTCGAACCGAATATTCCAACTGGCGACCTATTTATACAGTCTGCAACAACCGTATTTTGCCATTTTATGGTTAATTCAAACCAAATTGTAAATTTTCGCATACCTAAAAAGTTAAATAAACAATCATTATCAATCTGCCCATTTACCCGTTTTCTGCCCTTGTTTTTTCTTTTTTGTTTTCTTATAAACATATTACTTCTGCCCTTATATATTTGAATACCCATTCCACATTCCTCAGATAATTACGCAAATTGCTACACGATAACTATTTTTTGGTACGTAGGTAGGTTAATATAACCTCGAGTACGTATTCTGTACTTTATTCAGCACACCTATTCTCGAATACTTGCACTAAACGTGATATCGGATCGATATAATAATATTGAATATTATATTCGTTTCACTCGGTGTGGTTAGCTTGCCGTGCAACTTTTATAGCTTATATATAGCTTCGTGTTTATTAAGACTCAGCGCACACGACAGTTTGATATATATTTTTTTTCCTAATCATTTTTATTTATTTCGTATTTCTTACGTTTCTCTGGCTGCTTTCTTGCGTGTTCTTTATTAGCATTAGTAAAAAACAAAAAAAAAAAAAAAAAAAAAAAAAAAAAAAAAAAAAAAAAAAAAAAAAAAAAAAAACAAAAAGGAAAAATTTTTTTTTTTTTTTTTCGTTTGCTTTTCCTTTTCTTATTGTGCACTTCTCATCGTCATGCCTACCAAATCGCAATCTGCCATCTTTATGCAAACCCATAAGTACATAACTTTCCTATTAGAGATAGCTAACCTTATATTAAAAGGAGACAAAAAGTATAGTGTAAACGATTTCATAGGGCGCTTTACAAAATTGGACGATATAAAGGGCAAGTTGGATACAGTATATTATGAGATCTTGGACTCTAAAGACCTTGACGACAAAGTGGAAAAATGGTACTTTGACTACTACACCTCGGCTATAGAAGCATATGAAAAAATTTTGGTGGCAAACATCACCATCAGCTCAAGCATCAAACCAAGCTCGCCCACATTCTCCACGTCTACTGTTCTGCCCAAAATAGATCTACCCAAATTTTCTTCCAAGCTTGAGGATTGGCCATCTTTCATAACAATTTTCAAAAGCCTTACGGACACTGCCGGTAATTTGTCAGGTGCAGTTAAATTACACTATTTATTTTCTTGCCTCTCCGGAGAAGCTCTCAGTATGGTATCACACCTCAAGGTTACCGATGAGAACTACGATGTAGCGATGACAACACTTGCCAATCGCTACGAAAATCGCCGAGTTCTCATTGATAGGTTTATAGATATGATACTAGAGTTACCCCACATCACCACCCGCTCACAAATCAGACAGTTATTTTTAGCCCCTCTTATTTCAACCCAATCGGCGCTTAAAAACCTAAACTTACCACTACATGACTCAGACTACGTCCTAGTGTCAATAGTAGTGCGGAAGTTAAAGGGCGAGCTTCGCACATTATTTGAACGAACGCATGGGTCTTCAGACACTCTGCCCACCTTAAAGGATGTAATCACATTCTTAGAAGACCATGCACGTTGCACAGAAACTGAGACATATAACCCACCCCCCCCTCCCCTCAGCCCGACATACAGACAAACTGAACGTGCTTCTCCCTCAGCACGGTACCAACCACGCGCTTCTGCACCCAGACCAGAAATTCGGCACGTTCGTTTTCAGCCCACTACTTCCGTCCGCCCACCTTTAACGCGCCCTGCATATCCTCTACAAAGTCAAGCGTACCCTGTACAGTACGCTCAAGGATACCCACAGTCTACACAATATTTCGAGCCCATAGCACAAGATTCCGCCCACCCACCAGCACCGACCAATAATTATTACTGCCCTTGGTGTCACGTTAGAGGACACAGGTTGCTGAACTGCGGTGAATACCTAAGACAGCCTACGCAAGGGCGCTGGGATTTTATCCAAGCTCATGAACGGTGCCGTAAGTGTCTAGGACCCCATTACTCTGACGAGTGCAGATCCACAGGACGGTGTAGAGAATGTGATAGCGAGAAACACCATACCACCTTACATCGCAGTGGCTTTGAATCACCCACATATGACAATTCTCACCTCTTGCCCCCACAACTAAGAGGACAAGAACACACCCGCCCAACCACGGAATCAAGAAACTCTTCTCGTCGTAATTCACCTATTAATTCACAACAATGACTACCTGCTACTCACTTACACAATACTACACTACACCCACCCATACCATCGCTACAATATACACCATCCACTACATCACGTAAACAAAATAAATCCCAGTTTCATACTCAGCACTATGATAATAAAGTTTATCATAATAATCACTTGCCCGGCAGCCCTGTTACTTCCTCTGATAAAGCTAACCAAAATGACAGTCATATTTCAGCACATACTCAGCACATTACAGTACACGATCCACCAGTTTTATTACCCACTGTGTCCCTAGAACTAGCAGACAACGCTGGAGTATTTCATAAGGCAAGAGCATTATTAGACAGCGGTTCCATGCTAACCTTGTTAACTAAAACTATGACACAAAAATTACGTTTGCCTGTCGAGCACACAGAACTAAAAATTACAGGAGTCGGTAATCAACAGACTCAAAACTCTAGTTCTTCAACTACCATCACATTCCGCCCTATTCACACCGAAGTCCCAGTAATTAGCGCAAAGGCATACATTCTACCAGATTTGACAGGTCTTTTACCATTAACAATGTTACCTGACGTTGTTCCACTCCTCGACTCGACACAGCTTCCCCTAGCAGACTCGTCTTATCGTTTTCCAGCCGCTATTGACTTGATTTTAGGTTCTGATGTCTTGGGCCAAATTTTGGATGGTAACAAAATTTTTTTGGGCCCCGGCAGGCCAATAGCCTTCGGCACGATCTTCAATTTCGCTCTTTTAGGTCCTATCAATCCAAACTACACAAAGCCTGAGCCTCAAGTTAATTCAGCACTAGTAAATATTGACTGTTTACAACCCCAACACTCAAATAAAGAAATACACTCCGCTCTGGAGAGATTCTGGGAAGTCGAAGAAGTGCAATCAAAGGACAACTCAACCTCTGACGAGTGTGAGGAGAACTTTCGTTCTACCACCACACGTGATCCCACAGGGCGATACATAGTATCCCTTCCCTTTCTTACAAAGGCACCTAAGCTCGGTGCAACCCACGCTATTGCACTACGACGATTCCTTAATTTGGAGCGCAAACTCCAAAGAGATCCTACCCTCCGCTCAAAATATATCGACTTCATGAAGGAATACATTGACATGGGCCACATGGCTCTTTGTCACCCCAGCACATTCAAAGGAAAAGACCATTTTTACGTCCCGCATCATGGCATCTTCAAAGCCAACTCTGAAAAACTTCGCACGGTTTTTGATGGCAGCTGTAAGAGCTCTAATGGTGTCAGTCTTAATGACTGTCTGCACACTGGCCCACCGCTCCAACGTGATATTACTGACATCATTCTAAATTTTCGTACTCACAAAGTGGTCTTTAGTACAGACATCCAGATGATGTTTAGAAATATACTAGTTCACCCAGACCACAGACGGTTCCAACTCATTCTATGGCGCTCTTCTCCAGATCAACCTCTGCTCACTTACGCCCTGTCCACTGTCACGTATGGCCTACGACCCAGCCCCTTCCTCGCCAATCGATCTATTATACAGCTGGTCACTGATGAAGGTCACCGTTTTCCCCAGGCTGCACAGGTTCTTACGCACTCCATATTCGTGGATGACATTCTGACTGGGCATGATTCAGTTGACAAGGCAATAGCTCTGCAGACTGAACTCATTGAGTTACTAGCCCTAGGGGGATTTCATTTGCGAAAGTGGACCTCAAACTCTCGTCAGCTTTTAGAACGCTTCCCGGATGATCAATGTGACATACCCAAGGATTTTGATGTTGTACCCGACTCCAATGCAATCAAGGTACTTGGTATGCAATGGATACCACAAACGGACGAATTTACATATCACATTTCGGTACCTACACTGGAAAAATTTACCAAAAGGTCAATACTCAGTACCATCGCTCGTTTATACGATCCTAGTGGATGGATCAGCCCAGTTATTTTCCGCGCAAAACTGCTCATTCAGCACCTATGGACTCTAAAGTTAGACTGGGATGAATCGGCTCCCAATGATGTCACATTTCAATTTCAGCACATTTTTGAAGACTTACCTCTACTCTCTGCTCTTCGACTCCCCAGAACAATTTGCACCAGCAAAGATTCCACCTACACCCTACACGGTTTTGCCGATGCATCCGAATCCGGATATGCAGCCGCAGTCTATCTTCATGAAACGAATATCACGGGTCAGGTACACGTCAGACTACTTGTTTCTAAATCCAAGGTAGCCCCCATTAAAACCCGACAGACTATACCAAAGCTGGAACTTTCAGCTGCACACCTCACTTCGCTGCTCATTTCTCGCGTCTCTGTTCAACTTTCTGCCCACATTACCATTCAGCAACACTTTTGTTGGTCAGACAGTACTATCGTACTCGCCTGGCTTAAAACTCCTTCTCAATCCCTACAGGTCTTTGAGGCCAATCGAGTCTCTGCCATTGCAGCCAATCCATGTAACCCTACTTGGAGACATGTACCCTCAGCTCTTAACCCTGCCGACTGTGCTAGCAGGGGAATATCAGCACAGGAACTCTTAGCCTATGACCTATGGTGGTCGCCTACTTGGCTCAAGGCCCCACCTGATACCTGGCCCACGATGCCCCCTGCTTTGGGTCATCACGTACTGCCTGGTCTAAAACCAAGAAAAATGGTAGCTCACATCGCGGTTCCTGATCTAGACACGGATTTACTCACGAGATTCAGCTCCTTAGACACACTTGTAGGCGTAACCGCATGTATTAAACGTTTTGCACACAATTGCTTGGTATCTTCTCACTCTCGCATCGTTGGTCCCATTACCGTAGACGAACGTAAGAAAGCGCTCTTACACTGGGTACGCTCAGTCCAACAAAATATGTTCGCTGAAGACATCCACCGACTGCAAACTAACAAATTATGTACAGTGCGAATACAACGCCTCTCGCCCTTTCTCAAGGATGGTCTTCTTAGAGTAGGAGGGCGCTTGTCCAACTCAGCCCTTAGATATGACACACAACATCCCCTCATCTTACCCAGTTCAAGCCCCCTTGTGGACCTAATTATAGATCATTTCCACACTATACACTGCCACCCGGGCGCAGATACACTACACGCACTACTCCGTCAACAATACTGGATTTTATCTGGAAGGCGAGTCATTCGTCACCGTGTCTTTAAATGTGTACGCTGTTTTAGGCATCGAGCTCAGCCGAATCCCCCTTTTATGGCCGACCTACCGGCTGATCGAGTCAGCCCACAACCGGTGTTTAGTCAAGTGTCCACGGATTTTGCCGGACCATTCCTAATTAAATCAAGTACTCTACGCAATGCCAAACTTCTCAAAGGCTACTTTTGTGTTTTCGTTTGTCTCGCCACCAAGGCAGTGCACTTAGAGGCTGTCTCGGAACTTTCTACGGACGCCTTTTTTGCGGCACTGCAAAGGTTCGTTAGTCGGCGCGGAATCCCTACCCTAATTCGCTCTGATTGCGGTACAAACTATGTCGGCGCAAGAAATCAGCTCATAGAAGTACAAAACTTCTTAAAGGCCAATGATGATAGAATTACGCACAAGCTAGCCACACAGCAGATCACATGGTTGCTCAATCCGCCCTCAGCTCCTTCTTTTGGCGGTCTGCACGAGGCAGCCGTGAAATCTACTAAGCAATTACTCTATCGCGTATTAGGTGAGCAGCATCTGACCTTTGAAGAATTTTCTACACTCTTAGCCCGTATTGAGGCCGTTCTCAACTCTCGACCACTCTGCCCTCTGTCTTCAGACCCTACAGACTTCGAAGTCCTAACCGCTGGTCATTTCCTTATAGGTCGCCCACTTACCGCATTACCCGAACATTCCCATGAATCCTCTCCTCCATCAACCCTACGACGTTTTCGCTTAGTGCAAGCGTTGGCTCAGCGATTTTGGACCTTGTGGTCGAAATCCTACCTGCACACTCTCCAATCCCGATCTAAATGGACTACGGAAACCAGTCGACCCAAGATTGGTGAGCTGGTACTCATAAAGGAGGATAATCTTCCCAGACTCCAGTGGAAGATGGGAAGAATAAAGAAGATTCTGCCCGGAAAGGATGACGTCGTCCGAGTCGTAGAACTCAGCACCAAGGATGGCAGCTTAACGAGACCAGTCACAAAGATTGCTCGTCTTCCCCCCGACGACAACAGCACTTAGTCAGCACTATAAATGGGAGCCGTCACCTTTTCCCCGGGCCCCAGGATGTTCACGCCACCGCGTAACGAACGATGATTCCCCGAAAAAGTAATTTACCCCGCACTTCCGCGTCTCAACGATCAGTCTGAATCGATCCGTCGTAAAGACATTGTGAAGCGGGAGATATATAACAAGAGAACACGCACTGCTGCTCCTGTATCGCAGACGCTCCGGTTACTCAGCTCATATTATTACGGGTGAGTCCATTTATCTCCATTCCCTCTTACCCTTGCACCCTTGAAATCTGGCAATCGGCCAGATCAGTCATTCTTTCATCGTGCATTCTTTCCACATGTAATCTATAGCTAACGCTTTAAAATGAGTAACTATAATAATTACTTATATGAGTGATTGGAATACCAAATGATAACCTAAAAACAAAGATTTAATCATTATCGATTTGTATTTTACTTTTGAAATTTCTTCAAAATCTAATATCCGAAACAGAAACTATCCGAAAGTAATGGATGATCCGAAATAATTTCATATCTAAAACCAATATAATATTATTCATACATTTGTATCCCCATTGAGAACCGAAATTTTATATCCATAATATCCCTGGCATATACATATAGTCTGTTTATTATTTAAGCGGGAAAATCAAGCGGTATATATGTCTATCTCCCTCCCCCCAACACCGAGTACGCGCGAAATGCAGCGGCGTCAGCGCGTTTTGCGACACTTCTCTACGGACCATGGGACTCTAAACTTCTTGTAAACATATGATTATATACAAAAACAATATAAAGGCCGGCCTAGTGAACTATTCGAGTTTATTTATGTGATTGTGTGAAGTGCTAGCAGATGTAAATGCTCTACGTGCTATGTAAGTTATAAGTATTCATATTTATTACTTTTTGAATACACAACAACGGACGTGGCCAGACCGAATTTGTTTTTAAATTCCCGGCCACATATCGCACAATATAGTTGGCCAGCGGCGTTGTACGTTTAGCTATAGGAGGGCTCGGGTCGCTCTTTGCCAGTTTGACGTTTCGTATCCAGATCTTCTAAGCGCTTCTCTTCGAAAGCCTTGACTTTTTTAAAGATTATGGATCGCCAAGAAGTCCTTTCCATAGCGAGCCCCTCCCATTTTGTCAGTTTTATGTCACATTTTATCCGTGCACGAACGGAGAAAGAATACAATTTCCTGCGGCCCGGCGGCCTGTCGTAAGAGGCGACTAAACAACCCACAGCCAGGTGGTAGGGTATTTGCTCGACTGGATGGCGACCACCTCTGGTCTAGAGTATGCCACCATAACAACCTTGTGTTGTGTTCCGGCATTAGTGACCAGGTTCCAGTCTCCTTTAAGAGAGCAGCAGCGCATCTGTAGCATCTTTGGTGTAGCAAATGTCCATAGGCGATGGTAATCGCTTCCCATCAAGTGGGCCGTCTGCCTATCTGCTGCACTACTGCAATAAAAAAAAAAAACATGCAGTTAGATGACGCTTGAGCACGTCCTCATAACGCAAGTGCGGACCACCCTGTTTCCGTTTACCTTCTGCCAAGTCCGAAAAGAAGACTGCTTTGGGTGAACGGTGGTCTTCCATGCGAAGGACGTGCCAACACCACCTAAGTTGTCGCTGCATGAGTAAAGCCTCCATTCCATGCATTCCAGAACGGCGCAGAACTTCTGTATTAGGCACGCGATCTTGCCATTTGATGTTAAGGATTGACCTCAGACACCTTAGGTGGTATGTGTCTAGCTTCTTAACGTCTGGTTTGTATAGACACCATGTCTCGGCACACTACAAAAGGACAGGTATGATAAGCGCCTTGTAAACACAAATTTTTGTTTCAAGTTTGAGGTCATGAGATATATTAATTAGTTGTACAGCTAGTATAATACATATCACAATGTGTGACCGGGACAGATGATGCGCGAGCGAGATAGAGCGCCTATTAATACGAACCGCTCCCGCGTTGTGCTAACCAGTTGTCCGTTGTCCGCTGCGATGACTAGATGTATGCATACATACATAACTTCACGCCAGTTCCCTTGCGGGGTAGGCACGAACAACAGAGCGCCATTTAGCCCCATTCTTACACACCTCACTTGCTTCTTTGACATTCATAACTCTTGTCATGCACACTCGTCTGTTCTTAAGGCTCCTGACATCACCCTCCGCTAGTACACGATCAATTTGATCATGGAAGGATGTATGTATGTATAGATGTATGCAGCTCCCATAAATTAAACATGTCTTCAATGGCGCACAACGACCACGCTCACGACCGCGATTTTTCCCGTTCCACTTGCTTGCGGGCGTTGCAGTCATAAACTCTAGTGGAACGTTTATTCGATCCCCCTCTTGACATGGCTCGTTGTGAGCGTTGCGTGATCAAGAATGATGACGTCATTAGTGACGGTTTCGCCACGACCATAACGATCGCGGTCGACAGGTCGAAGGGCTGACTGAGCATTTTGGGCGTTGTGAACTACTAAAAGAACAGGCTCATAGTGCGTGGTCAAGTACTACACACTTGGCCAACGATTTTAGCACTTGCCCAATTTATTAATCTTGATATTTTCAGAATTTTAGTATTTTTTGTAGTTTTTGTTATATATTTTTGAAGCTGTAAATTGACAGACTTAACTTACGATAAACCTGTATTCTACGAATCTGAACGATAAAATGATAAATGTTAAGTGTAAAATAAAAAGTTTCTTCCAAAGTAACTAAAAAAAAGCTTCAAATTCCTGCCATGAAGGTAGTGCCAAGACAAGACAAGTTTTGCCAGGTGGTAGAGTATTTGCTCGACTGGATGGCGACCACCCCTGGTCTAGAGTATGCCGCCATAACAACCTTGTGTTGTGTTCCGGCATTAGTGACCAGGTTCCAGTCTCCTCTAAGAGAGCAGCAGCGCATTTGTAGCACCTTTGGTGATGCAAATGTCCATAGGCGATGGTAACCGCTTTCCACTAAGTGGGCCGTCTGCTTGTCTGCTGAACTCCTGCAATAAAATAAATAAGTAGTAACAATTACTATGGACATTTCTGCAACAGCAAAATATTGAAAAATAGTAATATGTATGTTTTACTTCTCACTAACTTCATGCTATACAAGTAAGATAGATTTTATTTGCAAGAATTTCACAATTTATTACATACATATATACTTCACGCTAGTTTCCTTGCGGGGTAGGCACGAACAACAGAGCGCCATTTAGGCTTATTCTGACACACCTCACTTGCTTCTTTGACATTCATAACTCTTGTCATGCACACTCGTCTGTTCTTATGGCTCCTGACATCACCTTCTGCTAGTACACGATCAATTAGATCATGGAAGATGTGGCGTGGCCTTCCACGACTTCTGCGTCCATCTGCTTTTGCATTGTATATCTGTTTAGTCATTCTTTCATCATGCATTCCTTTCCTTACCTCCATCCCGACACTCTCTTTCAGACCAACTCTCTCTCTTACTTCGGTATTAGGAACGCGGTCCGCGAGCGTCACTCCGCAGATTTTGCGCAGTGCTCGCATCTCGACCGCGTTTACTCTACTTTCATGCTCTCTCTTCCATACCCAACTCTCGCATCCATACGTGAGCGTAGGTACCAGCACCGCGTTGTGTATGGCGAGCTGGGCCTTCTGGCTGAGGTTCTTAGCGCCTAGAAGTTTACCTAACGCTCCATTCACAATTTATTATATATGTTATGTCCTACAGCTTACAAATTATTTAAAAAAAACTAACTCCGCTGGCTCAGTGACCCAGGTGAAAGAGTTAATAGTCATGTTCTTTATATTAGTGGGAATTTTATTGTAGGTTATAAAAGACCCATAGACAAATTTTTTCGCCCTTTGAAGATGTTTTTATTAAAAATTTCATTGCTTGTAAATAAGGTCTTTTGTGCAGGTATACAGAAGAATTGGAGCTAGACGACGCGGTCCACACAGCAATTTTGACTCTCAAGGAAGGCTTTGAAGGTCAAATGACAGCTGACAACATCGAAGTTGGCATTTGTGATGCCAGCGGCTTCAGGAGGCTGGAGCCAGCGCACGTCAAGGACTATTTGGCTAATATCCCGTAATTTAGTGTTAATTGATGGGAGGGATGTATGGGGATGGATGAGAGGTGCGAATATTTTGGGATTTTGCTGCGTTAAATAAAATACACTTTATAATTAAAGCTATGTTTTAACACATTTACGTGAGTTTTAATTTGTAAAATATCAATGTGATAACAAGTACACTTGGACCGAATGTATAAACTCACTTGTATCACGATACGAGTGAGTATCTCAAATGTACTTGGAAAACTCACTTGTATCACAATACGAGTGAGTATCTCTAATGTACTTGGAAAACTCACTTGTATCACGATACGAGTGAGTATCTCAAATGTACTTGGAAAACTCGCTTGGTATCACGATACGAATGAGTATCTCAAATGTACTTGGAAAACTCACTTGTATCACGATACG
This sequence comes from Dendrolimus kikuchii, assembly GCA_019925095.2. Lineage (NCBI taxonomy): Eukaryota > Metazoa > Arthropoda > Insecta > Lepidoptera > Lasiocampidae > Dendrolimus > Dendrolimus kikuchii. The sequence goes on from CM034415.1 coordinate 9,669,627, forward strand.
AGTGAGTATCTCAAATGTACTTGGAAAACTCACTTGGTATCACGATACGAGCGAGTATCTCAAATGTACTTGGAAAACTCACTTGTATCACGATACGAGTGAGTATCTCAAATGTAATTGGAAAACTCACTTTTATCACGAGCGAGTATCTCATATGTAAATTGGGAAACTCACTTAGATCACGATACGAGTGAGTATCTCAAATGTAAATTGGAAAACTCACTCGTATCACGATACGAGTGAGTATCTCAAATGTAAATTGGAAAACTCACTCGTATCCGTGACACGAGTGAGTTTTCCAAGTACATTCGTTTCGAGCTTAAGTTTTGAACATGAAAAATGATTTCCGAGCATATTATGAGGGCCTAAAGAGGTTGATTTAGCAGATTCATATAATGAACATGACATGTATCAACATCAAATGAAACTAAGCTATGTCATACAACTATCAGTATGTCTAGATACGTGTCGACTTAAGCGGTCGATTTTGGAGAATCGGGAAGTGAAATTGGTCGTGTTAAAATAAGTCCAGTCTTGGCCAAGACTCGCACATGATCTTGTGAGCGCGGTCAGAATGTCAAAGGACTCTTCATGTAATGGCTTCCAAGCTGTGACAGCCTTACCTTTAATTCAACTTAAACACGCAACGTATACAAACAATAGAGTAAGTGGTTGAATGATGGGCGTAACTATGTTCTAAATCTCAGCCTTTCCAACACAAACAAAAGCGCAGGGTCGACAGGGAGGAGGGGGTTTTTAGTGGCTATTGGGGTTGCTCGCCCGTGCAGCAACGCTCGGAGTCTTCCACACTATTCTGTGACGTCGATCGCGGACGGAGCGCTGCCAAGAGCATACTATTGCTGCAGTGTTATCGCCCCCGACCGACGCGTGTCGTTCCCCTAGCAACGACCCAGTTTGTGCGTAAATCGGTTAAGCATTTTCCCTCGCCTCAAAAAAAAAAGTGGTTGAATGATTGAAATCCACGTATATAGTGACTCATCACGATATCTCGGGAACTACTTACAATACCTATAGGCTTGAAATTTGGCATGGACCTTCCTTTCGCCGAGTAGAGGTCAGCTATTACGCCACGCAAAGCGGGCGGGTATCAGCTAGTTGTATATGTCGGGTTCACGCCGGGAGCGAACGAATGACGCTCCGAGAATAACACAATAATAATCTGAAATATTATAATCAACGTTTATTACACTAGAATTATTACAATTACGATATTAAAATATTGCACAATAATACACAGAAATACTAGGATAACTTCAAGAGTTGCATCCACGCTTGTCAGGTGTCGAGCAGCAATTTGCCCTTCAAGAATACCATGATTATCGGTCACATTATATTATGTGCTCCTCGTCCAAGACTGTCGGTCGTAGACTTCGTTGTAGACTATCGGTTGAAGACTGCCCCTCCTCTGCCCGAACACCGCGTATTTGACAGGTCCTCGTAGCGCGCCGCAGTGACACCATCCGGTAATGCTGTGGCGCCACTTCAGTTACGCTTCCTAAAACCAACTTCCGCCATACGTATTAACTTCCAACATCCGGTTACTCCATTTCCGATATCTGTTAGCTCGCGGACCGCGTTCGTAATACCGAAGTAAGAAAGAAAGTTGGTCTGAAAGAGAGTGTCGGGGTGAAGGTAAGGAAAGGAATGCTCCGGTGGTTCGGGCATGTGGAAAGAATAAATAAACATATATACAATGCAAAAGTGGATGGATGCAGAAGTCGTGGAAGGCCACGACACACCTTCCATGATCAAATTGATCGTGTACTAGCAGAAGGTGATGTCAGGAGCCTTAAGAACAGACGAGCGTGCATGACAAGAGTTATGAATGTCAAAGAAGCAAGTGAGGTGTGTAAGAATAAGCCTAAATAGCGCTCTGTTGTTCGTGCCTACCCCGCAAGGGAACTGGCATGAAGTTATGTATGTATGTATGTTAGCTAATAAATAAATGCTTCTACATTGACATCCGGTTAAACAACTTCCAATTACTACATTAAAGAACATTATCCGGTTATTGACTACTTCCGTCATATGGTTATTTTATGATAACAAATACGATTCCTACACATACATATGTATCTAAATGCACAATTTGTGTGTCGTCAAACATCACCATCCCAAGCATACAACTAAATAACATTATTATTCAGTTACAAATTGGAGATAGTGTTGTTTCACGAGGTCATTAAACAAATGCACAGACTTGGCTTCTTTTATTTTTGAGGTAGTGAGTTCCAAAGCCTTACAGCTTATATAGGTTTCAACTATGGCGATTCTGGCAAACAGGTACACGGTCCAGCTCGTGGAAAGTGGTTACCGTTACTTACAGACGTTTGCAACACTAGGGGCGGAGCTAACTACTAATTGCGCTTGCAGTAATCGACATGGTGATGACAGGAGCCTTAAGAACAGACGAGCGTGCATGACAAGAGTTATGAATGTCAAAGAAGCAAGTGAGGTGTGTAAGAATAAGTCTAAATGGCTCTCTGTTGTTCGTGCCTATCCCGCAAGGGATCTGGCGTGAAGTTATGTATGTAGTAATCGACATTTTTGGGTTTTTCATTTTTTGCTGAAATGGTATCCCAAGGCGCTAATCTATACATACTGATCTGATGATGATGGCTGGCTTCGGCACTTAGGATACATTTTATCCTGGTAACAGACGTCGTTTTCGTGGCATAGACGATTTTTTACGTTTTTTGGGAGGCTGGCTGACGTCGCCGCCGATGACACGACGCCTAGCGCCACCACTTTGAAACCAAATGACACAAGTGACACCGCGGTTTTAGCCAGGTGATACTTAATACCGTTTTTAAGTAGCCGAAAAATAATCTTATCCGACAATCCATATACCTATCAATTTTATTTATAGATCTAGCTGCACAGATAATTTTACAACTGATATGTAGTTTATTATATAAGTGTAGGCTCTGTTTATATTATCGAAAACCAAACTGATAAAAGATATTTAACTAAATAAATTGGACAAGTGCTTGTCAGTACACGAACAGTCAAGGGTTCCGTTGTATTGTTCAATAGTGTTCTTTAAAATAATTATGTTATTAAGTTGGCAACGAAAACATATAACAAAAACGTAAGGCTTTCTAAAATTCTGTAGGTCCCTAATATTAAATAATCTTTGTTGTAAACCAAAACATTCACAAATAGAAGTAGAAAAACATAAAAGATAGTACAACGGGCGGCCTTATCGCTAAGAAGCGATCTCTTACAGGCAACCCTTGGCAAGGGTTGATAGAATTTTAATACAGACGGTGGTGCAGTTAATGAATAATGACGAACGATAAACATGAATATAGTACATATAGGTAAGTACAAAAATAATATAAATATATATACGAGTGTATATTCACACACAAGAGGGTGTCGGGGTGAAGGTAAGGAAAGGAATGCTCCGGTGGTTCGGGCATGTGGAAAGAATGCATGATGAAAGAATGACTAAACAGATATACAATGCAAAAGTGGATGGATGCAGAAGTCGTGGAAGGCCACGACACACCTTCCATGATCAAATTGATCGTGTACTAGCAGAAGGTCATGTCAGGAGCCTTAAGAACAGACGAGCTTGCATGACAAGAGTTATGAATGTCAAAGAGGCAGGTGAGGTGTGTAACAATAAGCCTAAATGGCACTCTGTTGTTCGTGCCTACCCCGCAAGGGAACTGGCGTGAAATTATGTATGTATGTATATTCACACACATGTTGAGGCTTCATCTACGTTAGGTTTTTTTTATTATAAATAGGTTTGCGTTTGATCACGATCACGTCCAGTGCCGGACGGTGATGCGGTCGAAGATGGAGCACGCTTACCTAGATAGTACCTATTCACACGAGACTTGAACATTCCCGGATTGTACTTTTCTGGAAACACGGACTCTGGTAGTGGTAAAGATATACGGTCTTATTCATATTGAGTTAGACTAATTTTATAGACTTCTTTAAGGTTCTTAATGAAGCCTCCTACTTGAGCCTTCTAGAGCCTCTAAATCAATATGAACAAGACCGTTAGGGCTGTGGCCGAATATCTTACTTTCAGGATCTATCTAAATTGAGTTCGCTATCTCGCTGACGTATTATTACATTTTTGAAAATATTAATTCATAGAATTTACACACGGCAAATGCGTATTACAAAAAAATTTATCATTTTGATTCAGGTAAAATTTCATACATAAAAATGTTTTTATCACAAGAATTATTCTTTATATGTATATAAAAATGTATAAGAAAACACAACGTCTTTGTTAAGGCGTGTAAATAGCCATAAATATGGCTATTATAGTAGGGCTATGATGAACCAGCGTCCGAGCCTTAAATGAAATAGGGTGATACAAAACAAAAAGTATGCGAAGCCGGGCAATCAAGATAATTCATACGACAACCACTGGAGCGGCTAATGAAATATGCCCACTCACCTTATCATCAGTACGTCTTTCAAGTCACCATAAGTTCACCACGACCCCAGACACAAGAGGAAGCCCGCCGGCTTATAACCTATTCCCAGTCCTTCCACTTAATGCAACACTTATTAGTCTTTATGTATTTGATTAGGGGTCGATTTTTTTAATCACCACATAGAATTTAGTCGATAAGTTTTTAAATATTATTATTTATTGACGCTCCTGCTTAACGAGTACAGCAGCGACAAACGACGACTCGACGTATGTAACGAACGAAAATTCAAAAAGTCCAGGCACCATCTACTAGCGAGAGAGCAGTCGCAGTGACGTTTGAAGTGAAGTTATCTATCAACTACCCAACGTCGCTAGATGGCGACACCAGGTTTTTGTTTCTGCGAAACATTCATAGTTTTTTTGGAAGTCTTGTAATACGGATTTGTTGTAAGTAAATTCTGTAATTTTATATCTTCAAGAATGTGCTAATGCGTGAGCGAGATAGCGAGTTTCAATTTGGGTAGGCCATTATAGCGTTAAAAAAATAATATTACATTAGTGTAAATACATACGTTATCTGACAATATTTAACGTCATTAACAATGTCGCATCTGAAATAACGCCTTAAACCTATCGCCATATTTACGTGAAACGGCCTAAATCTGTACCTGATGTTGAAAATGGAACCTTTATGTTTCTACCATAGTGTTTAATATTTTGACATGTTAGTGATTGTCGTTGAATTCAAAATGTGATTGAAATTAAATGTAAATATAAAACACGTATTTTCCTTTGATAAAGTTATATCTAATAAATTAGAGTTTCGAATGGTATTGTTAGTTGACTTTAGTAACAATTATCCCAGATAGTATTGCTAAATAATATACTGTTGTAAAGGGGCCTATAAAATACACCTTCCTAGTAAATTTCGTCCATAAAGAATAGACCGTCTGTACAACGAGGACCCTTCTGTAACGCGTTCCAGCAGTAGGTAGCTCACAACGCCCAAAATACTCCGTTAGCCATTTCACAAGGCGACCACGGTCTTTGTAGTCCTTGCGAAAACGTCACTAATGATGTCATCATTTTCGATCACACAACGCTCACAACGACCCATGTCAAGAGGTGGGGTCGAATCACCGTTCCACTTGGATTTACGATTGTAACGCCGGCAAGCAAATGGAACAGGAAAAATCGCGGTCGTGAACGTGGTCGTTGTGAGGCTCTAATGGAACATGGCCCTGATGAGCTAATTGATTTGTTGCCTACGCTACCCTTTTATCATCGCACCACTCGCCGGTGACTGGGAGTTCATCCACACTTCCGAGGCACTTGGAAGTCATCCACTGGACATGACAGACGCTCTTACATGTCATACGTGTGCAAGCTGTGGAATAAACTCCCTCCCACGAATTTTAAAAGGCCAAATTCACAACGAGCTAGGTAACGCATGGGCTCCCTTAATGTTGCAGATGTCCATGGACGACAGTAACTACATACCACAAAGTGGGCCGTTTGGCTTTAGCAAATGTAAAACAAATAGTGGAAGTTTTGTAAGATATCTCAATGCTTAGGCGGAACATGGAGACTTGAATAAGGTAAAATTTATGTAATAATTCTATGGAACCCTAGAAATATTGCGACCCCGAGTGATGAGATAACGCTTATCTGTTTTGATATCGATATATCGACAATCGTACGCTTCATTGACTTGGGAATGGTTTTGATTGTTGTATTTCCTTGCAGTGGTACTTCACAAACGCCTTAGGCTGCGTACAGCGTGACGATGCACGCGAGTCAAAATAAGAGAAGTCGAAATAGTATTTTTTTTAATTATTATTATTTTTAGCAAATGACAATATAAAAATTACTCAAGTTCTTATTTTTATCCTAGATGTTGTAGATATAGAATGTTTGCAGATTCTTCGGGATCGCAGCTTTTATGCTCTCGTGGCGTTGCTGGACCACGGAAATTGTCTTATTACCAGAATTTATGTTTATACTGAAAAATTATTCTATGGGGTTATATTGACTGGCGAACGATAAATGATTATCAGTTGTGTCTCTCAAATACCTGACGCGGCGTCCATAAGTTAGGAATTTGACAGAGGCGACAATAATGCATTTTCATAATAAGTGTTTGTCGGTCGCATCCAGCGTTACGCCCTACGCAGCCTACGGCGTTTGTAACAGGTCGCCGCCTTAGGGTTCCGTAACTATTGATGCATGTATTTTTAGTCTTTTCTCTTTACTTTATACCGTCTGCGTAATGGAAGGAATTGTTCAGAATGGTGCCTGTCTCTTCTTTCTACGACCGAACCGCATGCCATCGGTTGGGCTTTTATTCCCACTGCCTTGATCCGTTACACTCGCGTACGAAATGGTTATCAAGAACGCTTTTCTTGAGCACTCTATGAATTTCCATTGAGCTGCCAGTTGAGGTTTTCCTTGTGGACTAATATATTTGTTTCAAAAGGTAGCGTATTTGATCTTGCAGATATCCACAAGTGACAATTACCACTTTTCATCAGGCACACCGTTAACCCGTCTGCTGTACCCCAACAAAAAAGTAATAAACTCAGTTATTTTAGTGGAAAATGGCAATGACATACATAGACAAACGAACGAACAGATATGATTGATAAAATGATATTTCATCCTGAAAATATTTAATAATAATTTTATTTTTGTACTGACGTGGCAAGCCTCTGGTATAGGATGCGACTTGGGTAGACACGATGCCGGCATTCCGTTTAACAAACACCTCTAGATCAGCTGGTTAGGCGGCGGAAACAGCTGAATCGCTCAAGCAGCGCAAATATGCAATCCTCGGTGGGAGTTGTGTTTGTACCGTTTGCTATTGAAACACTTTATCCATGGGCTCCTAAGACCATTAGCCTCTACAAAGTTCTGACAAAACGACTCAGACTCTTCGGGTGACCAGAGGGCTGGTTCCTACCTCGGTCAACGCATCAGTATGGCCTCCAGCGATGTAAAGTAGCCAGGCTTCTGGTAACCTTACCCATTGACTTCGATGGCATAGTCTCAGTATTCTATTTATAGTCTTAAAGGATAATAGGTAGATAAATTACAATATAAGTTAAGTTTCCTTTATTTTATTAGTTTATACCTGTACAAATATCACATAATAATCTTATGCTTAGAATTTCTCTATTGACGTAATTTTTCCCATCGTCCTATTTGAAATATACCGTACTAATGATTATATATATAGCTACTAAATACATCAAAATGATATACTGAGCAGTTTTGTAAACGCAAAGCAATGATCAAAGTAGTGCGGCGCGGCGGTTATTGTGTTGTGTGCTGATGAGTCAACTCAGTTGGCTGACTATCAACAACTTATCGTATTAAAGTATGAACCACTCGCAGCTCACACACACGAGAATGATAGTATCGATAGCTATAAAAGCGTCTGCTTGACACAGTCGCCTCCCTACTCCCGCGCCGCGTGTCCGGCCGCCCGCGTTCACTCCGCTTGCCCGCTCTTCCAAAATGGCGTGTTATTTTCGGACTAACGTTATATTTTTGTTATTTATTGTGTTAACAACATACGCCCTATCACCACCATGGATATTTGATGTTAAAATTGACGATTTCGTGTGTTACAATGAGAAATGTGTGTACAATTTGCGTGTGGACGGTGTAAACGAGTGGTCACTAAGTTTCGAGCCGGCAACTAAAGGTAGTTCGTGTATACCGGATTTCGGTGCAGTGAAAGATAAAAAGGCTGTTTTCGAAGTAGCGGAAGGCGATAAGTTGTATTTTTGTGTGAGAAAGGATGGTATTTGGGTCCATGCTGGCGAGGATTTATTTTTGGACGCCGGTGACGTCACCCGGCAGGCCGACAACACAGTTCGGTGAGTTCATGAGTTGCCATTAAGCAATTTTATTATTACGAAATTATTCTCGCATTTGATTTATTAATTAGTTTTATCTACTGTTTTAAATTATTATTTTTTTGGGATTTTTGTATCAGTTATCGGTATAGTTGTGTTCCGATTTTTTTTATTAAAAATAAAACCAGCCAAGTGCTGGTCCACACAGTACAGATTAATCTAATAATAAATATTTTTATTTATCGAAACAAACATTCCTAACCGTTGCTACTTACGTCTCCTAGGTTTTAAACAACCAATAAAATTGAAAAAAGTGGGATGTATATATATGCCAGAATATATATATAGAACGTAAAATTAAGTTATTTTCTAAATATTATTTTTGTATCTATTTCTTGTGAAAATAGCACGAATGTTTAACTATAAACATTGCTATAGCAATTTAATTTTATAGGATCGTATTAATATTTTCAACGAATACCTATTGTTCTTTATGGTATTTCGTTAGAAAAAAAGGCCAAGTGCGTGTCGGACCGTGCAAATTCAAGGGTTCGTAGCGTCAACAAGCATTTACGGTTTTTAATTTTGTCTGTAGCACTCAAAAAGTAATCGCCAAAAATTTAAGTGAAAGCTGCTGTTTACAAGAGATGTCTAATTGTAAATGTCTGTTTTGTCTCTGTCTGCCTGACAGTTGTTACCATAGACCACGAAATGACAACGGATATTAATGATTTTACGGTTTCAAATTTTAGGGACTAGAAGGGCCGCATTTGGAGAATCACCTATTGAAATAGACATGTGTCTAGATATGTATCTTTTTTATTCTTTGAGTACAGCAGACGACAGACTGACGGCCCAACTGTGATGGAAAGTGGTTACCGTCGCCTATGGACATTTGTAACACCAAAGGTGCTGCCAGCATCGAAGGTGAGACTGGACCCTGACCACTGATACCGGAATACAACTTAAGGTTATGGCGGCATGCTCTAGACTAGGGATGGCCATCTAGTCGTTCAAATGCTTTAACACCTGGCTGTGGGTTGTTTTGTCTCTTTTTACGAATGGCCGCCAGGCCGCAGGAATTGGTAATCTTTCTCCGTTCCTCTAGGGTATTAAAATAGTACAGATATCCTGGTAGGTGTAAGAAATGGCATGAACTTCATATTTTTTAATAATTTGATATATTCGTCATGAGAATCTGTGTAAGCGGCCACTTTAGGCCTTTGTATAGAGGTGAAATCCGTTTGGGGACACCCCACAGTTGGGTCGGAGCAGTGGAGTAGTGTGGGTGCCATGGGCTAGTTGCCAAAGAACCTACTAAAACACTGTCTGTGTTCTCCGCCCCACCAGAAGTCTGGGCGACAGGAGCGAGGCAGTGCTGACTCCGCGACCCTGGCACCCTTGTTTGTAGCCGCCGCCCCAAGCCCCGACGTCCGACGATAGCACGAGATAACAGGGGCGCGCGCGGAACACCCGCGCGTTCTCGCATTCCCCACTTAGTGGCCTGGGTGCGGCGGTTTTTTGAGGGATATCACCCGCGGCCGTTACTTTAGGTCCCCTTAAATTTCCGCGTGTTTCGTCTATTTTTTTAACTATTCGGTATTTGGCAGAATACTGTGTTACTATTCAGCGGAACCTGAATGAAAAATCGTGAAAAAAAGCCGCACATATTACTCAGAATTGTATATAAGTATATATTTCCATCAAAAATTGATAGTTAAACTACATTTTGACAGTTTTAAATGCGATTTAAATTGTTTTCTTTATTCAATATTCCGTTTCTTCCAGTTTATAAAATGTCAGAATCATTTTTTTTTTAAATCGCACTTAAAACCGTTGAAACAGTTTGAATTATACGTACCTATCAATCGCGAGGACGTAAGAAAATATTTCACAAATTATTGCTTCAATACTAACCTGCTACGCGCGAATTGCATATCTCTTACGCCCGAACAGGCAGAAACCGTGCAGGAACGGAGAAATAATACAATATCCTGCGGCCGGGCGGCCTGTCGTAAGAGGCGACAAAACAACCCAAAACCAGGTGGTATTTGCCCGACTGGATAGCTGCCACCCCTGGTCTAGAGCATGCCGCCATAACAACCTTGACTAGGTTACAGTCTCCCTTAAGAGAGTAGCAGCGCATTTGTAGCACCTTTGGTGTTGCAAATTTCCATAGGCGATGGTAACCGCTTTCCATCAAGTGGGCCGTCTGGCTGTCTGCTGAACTCATGCAATAAAAAAAAATGGTAGCCGAATATTCATACATACATACATAACTTCACGCCAGTTCCCTTGCGGGGTAGGCACGAACAACAGAGCGCCATTCAGGCTTGTTCTTACACACCTCACTCGCTTCTTTGACATTCATAGCTCTTGCCATGCACGCTCGTCTGTTCTTAAGGCTCCTGACATCACCTTCTGCTAGTACACGATCAATTTGATCATGGAAGGTGTGTTGTGGCCTTCCACGACTTCTGCATCCATCCACTTTTGCATTGTATATCTGTTTAGTCATTCTTTCAGCCGAATATTCGTTCATCTATAATTTAAATACAGTAATTTAAAAAGCCTGAAGCTATCACGTCGTTGGCACCGCACCGCCGCCGCCCGAAAACCTCTGTGGGGCGCTGTAGCCCACGGATAATAAGCTTGTTCAATTTGTGATAGACTGTATGAGAGAGATATGACCTAGATCCTTGCACTAGAAAAGTAGAAGCTCCGCCAACCTTGTGATCCGCCCTCTCCTAGCTCGGTTCAGGTTGCACACAGGAACAGCACACGGCACTAAATTCCACTTTGGAGTTAACACTTGTACAAAGTTTTAAGGATAGCAAATGTTCTTGGCGCGGCCAGTAATCACTAATCACGCACGCGCACGCCGCGGTGTAATTCTCGTCAAATGTTGACTGTGAGTGTCCAAAATGGCTGGCCCTACCCTGCTGTGCATTGGCCGTCACTTCACACTGAAAGAGGGTAGACAGCAAAATTCATGGAGCGATGTTCTACCCACTTCACGAGGCAAGGACCGAACAACCTCCAACGCGCTGCCACCGCTGTTTATCACCGCGGCCATGTCTTTCTTTTTTTTTTTAAGGCGGGGGAAATGCTATTACCAGCCAGGTGGTAGGGCATTTGCCCGACTGGATGACTACCACCCCTGGTCTTTGCTGTTGCAAATGTCCATAGGCGATTGTTACCGCGTTCCATCAAGTGGGCCGTCTGTTGAACTCATGCAATAAAAAAGAAATGCTATTTACGCACAATACCGGGTCCTTTGCAAGGGATTAGACCATAGTTGATCATGGAGGCTTTTCCCTTAATTTAAGGGGCAATCCAAACAGTAATCAACCGGCTTGTTGAAGCCGCGGCCATGTCTAGTCTGAGCTTCTTTTCCACTCATACATTTTATATTTCTTTTATTTAATGTTTTGGAAAGGCTATTAGATAAGGTTGGTTGGAAGGTTGGAGCAAAATTTTTTAGGATGTATGGCTTTATTATAATTATAATAATATTTTTCTTTCCTTTTATTGTATCTGTCTTATTGAATATGCACTGCTATAACTACATTAATTCTTCAAAAGTCATTCTGTAACATACTTCTGTATAAAACGTATAAAAAAGAACTTGAGATATAAATAGAATAAGAAATTTAAAGAAACAATATTTAGCTAGACGTGTTGCTGGGGAGTTTGTTGCCGCTTCTTCTCCTTAACAGCAATAACACGTTGCGAAGCGGTGTACATAGAATAGGAAGTAAAATTAAATTTTAACCTATATGTATGACCTTCAAAAAGTGTTCTCCAGTGGAACTTATTTTGAATAAAAACTTGAATTTGAATGTGATATTTGACGGCTTCTGTCGTTAAGCGGGCTAAGCCCTAAAAGGCCAAGCGCTCTGGAACTCAGGCAGGTTCGATTCCTGGCATTGTAAATTTCGTAATCGAACTCGTCTGTTACGTTGTGTTTCATAGACGTATGATCTGGGTGTCTGTGATTGTCCCCAAAGTGGTTCGTTATAAATTATTACTTAATTACCGACAGCACAAGTATAACTTGTTTAGTTAAGGGATATACAAAATGTTTGTCTGCCGATTATCTATATATTAATATGTGAAGCAAAAACTTTGTACGCTTTTTACGAAAATTGCGCGAACGGAGGAGTATGAAATTTCGCACACTTATAGTTTATATAGAGAAGGAGTGCAGAATGCTAATATTTTTTAAAAATTATGTATAAAGAATACATTAAATCATTAAAAAAACATTGCACACACTACCATACATTTGAGACACACACGCATGTATACTCTTTTGTTTATTGTTAAATTCAAATTAACAGTGTAGCGTTGGCGAAATCTGTGATTATGGAAGTATAGTCTTTGACAACAAATTATTATGGTCGAATTTCGACCACGGGCGACCACTAGTTATTATTATTGAATGACCAAAAATATATTAAGGTTTCGTAATTTCTTTAATAATTTGACAGGATGTCAATCATTGGCATGGGGTGGGGAAGTGCGAGTTGTGTGGGACAGTGGGAGTTGTCTGGGAAAGTGGGAGTTGTCTGGGGAAGTGGGAGTTGTCTGGGGAAGCGTGAGTTGTCTGGGGAAGCGTGAGTTGTCTGGGGAAGCGTGAGTTGTCTGGGAAAGTGGGAGTTGTCTGGGGAAGCGTGAGTTGTCTGGGGAAGCGTGAGTTGTCTGGGAAAGTGAGAGTTGTCTGGGGAGCGGTGGTTGTGGAGGGGGCATGTGTCAACAATGGCATAGCTTGTCTAATGTCATTTAGAATGTTAAAACAGTATTTGTTTGTTTGGCTGTCGATTATAATTAAAAAAACTCAAATAAAGAAAGTCGCGTGTGCGGCCAGTAATAAACACTATTAAGTGACGCACGAGATTTTATCTAAAACATTTCGAAATCATAACTGTATCGATCATTCGTAACTATCAATACAGATTAGATATTATGATAAATATAGTAAAGTATAATAAATTGAAGATTGCACGTATATATCTGTGTGCCGATAATTGGGGTACCTACTTCAAAGATTTATTGCAGATCAGCAGAATACACAGACGGCCTTACTTGATAGAAAAGCTGCTTTTTGTCGCCTATAGACAATTGCAAATCTATACAAAGGTGCTACAGCTGCGCTGCTGCTCTCTTTGAAGGCGAGAATCTCAGGAACTACTGGTCACTAAGATAGATAGATAGATAACACTTTATTGATAGCCCATTTATCGAGGAAGGCTATAGGCTATATATCATCACGCTAAGACCAATGGAAGCGGAGTACCAATGAAGAATGTTTCAAAATCGGGGAGTATTGAAAACAAATTCCACGTGGACGACGTCGCGGGAACAGCTAGTATATAATAAAAAGAGTTGAAAAAGGAATGTTAAAGTGGTTTGGACATGTAGGGAGATAAAAGTAGAATCACAAAACAGGTGTATGACAGTATTGTGAATGGTTGAGTTCCTGCCGGTAGAGCGAGACGAACAAACCATGATCAAATAGCAGAAGTGTTAAAGAGAGGTCAGGTAAACAGCGTCTCGAATAAACGTGCATGTATGAACAGGTTAATGAAGCGAAAGTAATATGTCAGGATCGTCACAAGTGGAGATCCATAATCTCTGCCTACTCCCATTAGAAACAGGCGTGTAGGAACGGAGAAAGAATACAATTTCATGCGTTGGGGCGGCCTGTCATAAGAGGCGACAAAACAACCACAGCCAGGTGGTAGGGCATTTGCCAGATTGGATGGTTGACACCCGTGGTCTAAAGTATGTCGCCTGAACAACCTCGAATTGTGTTCCGGCATTAGTGACCAGGTTCCAATCTCCCTCAAGAGAGCAGCAGCGCATTTGTAGCACCTTTGGTGTTGCAAATGTCCATAGGCGATGCTAACCGCTTTCCATCGAGTGGGGCCGTCTGTCTGTATGCTGAACTCGTGCAATAAAAAAAATGTGTTACGTTAACACATTTATTCGCCACGAAACTAAAAAAAACTCGGGAAAAATTAAAAACTATCTGCAATCTTCGTCAATGGCGAGTGATGATGAAGACCGAAATAGGCTGTTCGCGTCATTCGGTCGTCACCGATGACGTCCCTTGGCAACGATTCAGTGACATTCTCCCTGTCAGTTGACATCTTGCTCTTGGCATGCGGTCCATTCATTCAGAACGAAACAATTGGTACCTATTGTATATATTTTTGTATTTTACGTAACAAGAAATCGTGTTACGTAAACACGTTTAAAATTGAATCCAATATACAATCGTATATATAAGGAAAGGAATGCTCCGGTGGTTCGGGCATGTGGAAAGAATGCATGATGAAAGAATGACTAAACAGATATACAATGCAAAAGTGGATGGATGCAGAAGCCGTGGTAGGCCACGACACACCTTCCATGATCAAATTGATCGTGTACTAGCAGAAGGTGATGTCAGGAGCCTTAAGAACAAACGAGCGTGCATGACAAGAGCTATCAATGTCAAAGAAGCAAGTGAGGTGTGTAAGAATAAGCCTAAATGGCGCTCTGTCGTTCGTGCCTACCCCGCAAGGGAACTGGCGTGAAGTTATGTATGTATGTATATAATCGTATGACTTATTGATAGTTTAAGAACCCAATTGGTTTCAAAATAAAACAAAAAATCCTAGCCTACTTCCTACTAATATTATAAACGCGAAAGTTTGTATAATAAAAATGTATGGATGTATGTTTGTTAGGCTTTCACGCAAAAACTACCGAATGGAATTTGATGAAACTTTGCAATAATATAGCTTACACATCAGAATAACACATAGTCTATAATTTATTGTGAATTATCTTCTACTTGGCATCTTTGTCTTCCGTGATCACGGCTACTAAAAAGTGGCCGAAACGTCGGAATAACAAAAATTAAATAAATTACCGCGCTTAAAACCTTTAAAACGTAGTTTTATTATGTATACTAGTCGCGAAAACTTAAGAAAATATTATTAAAAACAACAATTTATCTCTCTATGATAGGTACATATCGCAAAATTCTAAACAAGACGTGTCTGTACATTAAAGCTATTTAAAAAAAAAACAACTGGAATAGACTGTATACGACGGAGAACACGATGCAAATTTCTTTAGATTTTTTGTCTGTTCGTTCGGGATTTGCGTATTTTTTTAATTTATTGCAGGAGTTTAGCAGACAGACAGACGGCCCACTTGATGGAAAGCGGTTACCATCGCCTATGGACATTTGCAACACCAAAGCTGCTACAAATGCGCTGCTGCTCTCTTAAGGAGACTGGAACCTGGTCATTAACGCCGGAACACAACACAAGGTTGTTATGGCGGCATACTCTAGACCAGGGGTGGTCGCCATCCAGTCGAGCAAATACCCTACCACCTGGCGTATAAACTACTATGCACTGGGCGGATTTCGATGCGGTTCACGGTGATCGACAGCAAATGCATGATGAAAGAATGACTAAACAGATATACAATGCAAAAGTGGATGGATGCAGAAGCCGTGGTAGGCCACGACACACCTTCCATGATCAAATTGATCGTGTACTAGCAGAAGGTGATGTCAGGAGCCTGAAGAACAGACGAGCGTGCATGACAGGAGTTATGAATGTCAAAGAAGCAAGTGAGGTGTGTAAGAATAAGCCTAAAAGTGCGCTCTGTTGTTCTTGCCTACCCCGCAAGGGAACTGGCCTGAAGTTATGTATGTATGTATGTATGTTACACGTCAGGGTTATATATGTATTATTGTTAAATTTTCAGTAATTAGGATTCATATTATTTGTCGTCAATCATTCCTCTTGCCCTATCTATTATCCTAGTACACTATAAAACTGCAAACTATAATCGGTCCAACCCGAACAATCAGCTGTCGTAGTGCAATGTACTACGAGGCTGCTGGCAGCATCACCTCGCTGAATACAAACACTAATTCTTTGAGCAAGGTAAGCTCCAACCTTCCAATTTTAATCAATAGTAATCCAACTGAATATGAACCGGTCATCAAAAAACAAAAGATTTATGACTCAGCGAATCTAATTATCATGATATGACGTCACGTGTTGCTAAATATTGATACTTCTGACTAATGGTTAGTCGGAACTCAGAGAATCAGTTTAAACGGTATTCCCTGCACTGTGAATCATACATACATACATAACTTCACGCCAGTTCCCTTGCGGGGTAGGCACGAACAACAGAGCGCCATTTAGGCTTATTCTTACACACCTCGCTTGCTTCTTTGACATTCATAACTCTTGTCATGCACACTCGTCTGTTATTAAGGCTCCTGACATCATCTTCTGCTAGTATATATATACGATCAATTTGGTCATGGAAGGTGTGTCGTGGCCTTCCACGACTTCTGCATCCATCTACTTTTACATTGTATATCTGTTTAGTCATTCTTTCTACTGTGAATCATGTACATTATAATTTGTGTTAAGTGACATTTTGAAACCTTAATTGAATTAATGAATCTTCATTATTGTAGAAATACGGGTGGTTTAGTTTTTTTTTCACAAAGGATGATATGGGAGGAGATACGTGAAAATAGAGAAATAAACACCTTGATTCTAAGTATGTAGTAGTGCCCATTTCGCTGGGCGCTACGCCAGATAAGTCGACATATTATAATTGCCCATGGGGAAAAACACTCTCACGTGCCCACTTCGCTGGGTGCTCGAGATAAATATAAATAACAAGCTGTGCCCGCGACGTCGTCCGCGTGTAATTTGTTTTCAAAACCCCCCGATTTTGAAACATTCTTCATTGGTGCTCCGCTCTTATTGGTCTTAGCGTGATAATATATACCCTATAGCCTTCCTCGATAAATGGGCTAACTAACACTAAGAATTTTTCAAATCAGAAAAGTTCCTGAGATTAGCGCGTTCAATTAAACAAACAAATTCTTCAGCTTTATATATTAGTATAAGGTAACAGCCCATAAACGTCGCACTGCTCAGCTCAGGACTCCCACTATATGGAAACGCACAGTATACCCCCGTCACGCTTGTTCAAGGTGGCTTGGCAGGTTTGACACATCGGTTATTTCGATGTGCAGGTGTCATCACGATGTTTTCCTTCACCGTTGTCAGCACGTGGTAATTGTAACAATATGCACCTTAGGTCAGAAAACGGCTCAAGTGGTGCATGCCTTCCAGCCAGGATTCGAACTAGCGCCCTTTCAGTATGGGACGCATTAGCCATCGCTAGATAACGTAGCCACGACTCTAGATAAGCAACATATTATAATTGCCCATGGGAAAAACACTCCTTTCCGTGCCCACTTCGCTGGGCGGTAATCGAGATAAGCCAACATATGGTTGCGCCGAGGAACACCTCCTTGTAAATTCTTCCTCCCCATCCTCGCCATCAACAAATGCGGGCGCGATGCGATGGCCGGGAGAAGGCAAAGGGACGTGGAGGAAGAAGCAAGGAAGTACTTACCTCGCCACCAGTCCGCCGCCACACTGCGCTCGTCCCCCGGGTTCACACACTAGGATTATGCTTTTCATAATTAAATGTGGTTATAACAGTTTATTTCTATTTGTTTGTGTTCCAACAATTTATATTTTATTGCTGTGACAGCAGTGACAAAACACTTAACGGTTTCTTGTTCTGCGCATTCTTCGTTTAAAAGTTTATTCTTTTCTTGATGGCGAGGATGGGGAAGAAGAATTTACAAGGAGGTGTAACCAACATATAATTGCCCATGAGAAATACACTCATTTCTCAAGTCAATGTCCAGCAGGGAGAATGTTTGACTCTGGGACTTATTTATTGTTTAGTCAGCGCACGCCGATAAATCAACACATTAGCCCGTTTCCCATTTAAATGTATTATTAATCACACTCAAATTTTCTAAATCTGTTCAATAGTTCATGAGATTAGGTACTTCCTAATATTAGTATAGATAATACTTTGTCTATGGTTCTGTAACCAAATAACGAAAATAGTTCCCTCTCTTTTCAGTCTTCGCTATGTGCAGAATAAATAAAATGTCAATATTTTTCATTTAAAAATAATACTATGTACTAGCAGAATGTGATGTCAGGAGCCTTAAGAACAGACGAGCGTGCATGACAAGAGTTATGAATGTCAAAGAAGCAAGTGAGGTGTGTAAGAATAAGCCTGAATGGCGCGCTGTTGTTCGTGCCTACCCCGCAAGGGAACTGGCGTGAAGTTATGTATGTATGTATCTTATTAATATAGATTTAAGAATATGTAGCAAATCGCTGTAAGTGGGGAGTGTGCCCAGAAGGCTATAACAACCTTGAGTTGTGTTCCGGCATTAGTGACAAGGTTCCAGTTTCCCTTAAGAGAGCAGCAGCGCATTTGTAGCAACTTTGCTGTTGGAAATGTCCATAGGCGATGATAACCGCTTTCCATCAAGTGGACCGTCTGCCTGTCTGCTGATCTCCTGCAATAAAAAAATTTAAAAAACCTGAGTTGTATGTAACATTATATTCCTCGCGCCTTGTCCCATACACTTCATTATATTTGGAAAGAACATATTTACCTGCGTGATCTTGTACTAGCAGAAGGTGATGTCAGGAGCCTTAAGAACAGACGAGCGTGCATGACAAGAGTTATGAATGTCAAAGAAGCAAGTGAGGTGTGTAAGAATAAGCCTGAATGGCGCGCTGTTGTTCGTGCCTACCCCGCAAGGGAACTGGCGTGAAGTTATGTATGTATGTACTATGTGTAAATAACGGCATGGAATATTTTTTCCTCGAGGAAAAAGAGGTATAATCATGTGTTTTATAGTAGGTCATAACGCCTAAGTATCTCATCGCTATAAGTTATAAAACTCTTTATAGCCGGTCGTAAAAAAAACTAGCGAAAAAGAAAAGTGGTTCTGGGTTGCCAAGTGTGTATAAAAATTGCCAGAAGAATCGCAGACGAAATAAATGTTTACACGCAGCCTACGTTTGTTCGCGTTGAGCTTTTTTTTTATCGCGATATCTTTTTGAATGAAACGTCCGAATTGAATAATTTAAAAAGTTGTAGAAAGGTATTGAATTCGTCTTGAATTTGGAGTAATTTATTTTGATAAGGATTAATACCAAGGTACAAAATGAAGAGATTTGAAGCGACAGCATTTTGATTATTAAAAAATAAATAAAAGAAAACACTTATTGTGAGATAACTACAATAGTTAGACATATGGTTACGCGATATTTTTTGTAGACAATTATATGTTCTGCAAAGTGTTAGTACATTATTTTGTTCTATAATCAATAGCTTTCGCAGCGCACGCTGTGTAAGAATTTTTTCGGGTCATTTTTTTACACCTTGGGTTATATTATTGGACTTTTAGTAAGAATCCCTAATTTTTTTGAAAATATAATATAGCCTATAGCCTTCCTCGATAAATGTACTATTCAACACTGAAAGAATTTTTCAAATCGGACCAGCGGTTCCTGAGATTAGCGCGTTGATACAAACAAACTCTTCAGCTTTATAATATTAGTATAGATGAAACAACAAATTGGGACCAACGATAACGGACTGAAGTAATTGATAAACCATTTTAATTAAATAGGTTATGGATGACAAGAATTTATTACATTATTGTGTGGATATTTTAGAGTTTTACATATAATGAAGTAAATCGAACACACTAAAAATATCTATCGCGTCTGCCAACATGAAAATAAAATGTAGTAAATACAGTACATACATACATACATACATACATACATACATACATAACTTCACGCCAGTTCCCTTGTGGGGTAGGCACGAACAACAGAGTGCCATTTAGGCTTATTCTTACACACCTCACTTGCCTCTTTGACATTCATAACTCTTGTCATGCAAGCTCGTCTGTTCTTAAGGCTCCTGACATCACCTTCTGCTAGTACATGATCAATTTGATCATGGAAGGTGTGTCGTGGCCTTCCACGACTTCTGCATCCATCCACTAGTAAATACAGTCTATATACAATTAAGAGATTTTGAATTATACTCTACACAATTATCACATCATATTAGAGATAAATATTGTTACATAAAATTATGGTAAATTATAGAGAACTGCTCTATACAAAACAGGCGCTAATCATAGTGTTGCCACTGTCGTGGGCAAAGGGTTTCTCGCATATACAGCTCTTTTTAAATTGTCCCAAACATGCTCAATGGGATTAAGATCCGGGCTGCGTGCTGGCCAATTCATTGTACGTATCCCAACCTCTTCGCAATATTGTCGAACTTGTGCAGCAGCGTGCGGCCGGGCATTATCCTGCATTAAAGTAAAATTTTCGCCTATGAATCCCATGTAAGGCACCACGTGATCTTCTAAGATCTCTGTTATGTAGCGATGTGCAGTCAAACCCCCTCTATTACCGTTTTGACGGACCATGTCTATGAACACAAGTTCTGTTCGCCCGTTCATCGATATGCCACCCCAGACCATACACGAACCGCCTCCAAAAGGAACACGCTCCTCAATGCAACTTTGAGCATATCGCTCCCCACGTCGACGATAGACTCTTCTGCGACCATCTGCACCATATAAACATGTCCTACACTCGTCCGTGAACAATACGGAGGTCCATTGCTCTTCTGTCCAATTCAGGTGATCACGCGCAAATCTTAAGCGAGCTTGTCTGTGAGCTACAGACAACTTTGGACCATTTGCTGGTCTAAAAGGGGTGATATCCGCTTCCTTTAACCTTCTTCTTATTGTTCGTGCACTCACGTTTACTCCACGCACTTCATTAAGCTCTGTTTTGATGTTAACAGACGTGAGGAAACGATTTCGCAGGGAAGTTGTAACAATAAATCGGTCATCACGACCGGTGGTTGCTCGAGTCCTGCCTGTACCACGTCTCCTTCTGTAAGAACCTGTCTCCACAAACCTTCTGTATATTCTAGAAACCGTAGACTGGTTTAAATTTAAATTTCTACCAATCGTTCGTTGATCCAAGCCCTCCCGCACCAATGCTACAATTTGAGCCGCTTGTTCGGACGAAGTATCCATATTATGGTTCAAAAACTCTCGATGAGTTAAAAAACTAACCCAACAATTCTGCTGGTAACAATAATTCAATTGACAAAAGAATAAAAAATCAATGAGAATCAATTTAAAACTTTGCTATAAATAACACGCAAATCTGATACTACGAGTAAATTTTCTTTTCCCGGCTATATTCATTTGTTTTACTGCAGTTCTATTTTTAAATTTTCCTTTTTTTTGAGATTAAGAGCCAGTCTCTCCATATTTATATAATTTAATCTAAAAAGTTTGCATACTTATTTAAAAAAATCATTTCAAAGTAACGTCTGTTCTTAAGGCTCCTGACAAACATAATTATGTGAATAATGTCAGTAATGATTTAATAATTGCTTAAATCTAGGACATTAGTTTTAGTGATACATTATAAGGTAATAGATTAAGAAAAATAGATAGAATACAATTGTGCCTTGTGTTCATGTTTTTGTAGTCATGTTAAATCAAGACTTACTTATTTTTGCTCATCACCCTTCAGTATACAGGCGTTTACCGCTGAATTAAATTTAAAGAATGATCTCGAAATTTCTAGATAACCCAAGCAATAATATGGCAACCCATCGAGACGTTTGCCAAGATGGCGCACAACGTAAATAATTTTTGATTTATCTTTCAAATTTTGTTGTGTATTACATTTGAAGTCTGTTTAGTGTTTGTCTAATGAGTCAATTTTGTTGAAAGAGCATTCAACCGTAGTCATAGTGTGCTCCCCGCTTTGTGAAATGGAAAGCGTCGTTGCGTACGCTCCGGCGTTGCCAATTCATATGAATAATCATCAAAGATATTTGAATATATCACATTAAATCTAAGAATTCCCTTGCGGGGTAGGCACGAGCAACAGAGCGCCATTCAGGCTTATTCTTACACACCTCTACTTGCTTCTTTGACATTCATAACTCTTGTCATGCACGCTCGTCTGTTCTTAAGGCTCCTGACATCACCTTCTGCTAGTACACGATCAATTTGATCATGGAAGGTGGGTCGTGGCATTCCACGAGTTCTGCATCCATCCACTTTTGCATTGTATATCTGTTTAATCATTCTTTCCACATGTCCGAACCACCGGAGCATTCCTTTCCTTACCTTCACCCCGAAACTCTCTTTCAGACCAACTCTCTTTCTTATTTCGGTATTACGAACGCGGTCCGCGAGCGTCACTCCGCAGATTTTGCGCAGTGCTCGCATCTCGACCGCGATTACTCTACTTTCATGCTCTCTCTTCCATACCCAACTCTTGCTTCCATACGTGAGCGTAGGTACCAGCACCGCGTTGTGTATGGCAACTGGGCCTTCTGGCTGAGGTTCTTAGCGCCTAGAAGTTTACCTAACGCTCCATTCACACTATTCCCCAAATTCACTCTTCTTTCTATATCAGCGGTGTACCTTCCATCCCTGCTAAAAGCACATCCAAGATATACAAACTCATTCACTTGCTCCAGCATAACATCATCGACCATTACCCTTGCATTCGTTTTGGTTTCTTCTCTTTCAAACATCATAACCTTGTATTATATATAATGAAGTAAAAATTTAGAAATTAACTCGGAAAACTGTTTGTGCACAAATAGCTTTGGCTGATTAACACAATATAATCATGCTAATACATTTATTATAACAACTTGTGCCTTTTGAAATATATTATTGTATATGTATATATGACTATGTATATATGTATGTATTTGTATTTCTTAAATTAGTTTGAGTATTTATGTATCTATTGTGTTTTACCTGCGTCACCTACATCGCCCCGATTCAAATTTCTTTGATTTAGGTTGCCTGTGGAAGATATCGCTTTGAGGGATAAGGCCGCCTATTGTCTAGAAAATATTGTAAATATGGTCTGTTTTTATAATTGTATATTTTGGTGTGCTACATAGTGTTATTCCTCTCTCTCTGTATAATTACTATCGGGCGTTATCTCGGATAATGTTATAATTATTGACTGCAGCCAAATGCGTCTTATTTATGACGTTCAAAATAACGCCGTCATCGAATAAACAACTTTTTATAACTGGCAGCCCTAATTCGTATGAAATTTCAACATGGCCGCAGTAGAGTACACGCCACGAAGGTATAATAGTCAGTCGCACGAAAAATAAAGGAGCTAAAAGTGGCAACTCCGCCATTTGAATTGATTTGCTTATTGCACTCTTGTTTAATCGTAAACTTGTAAATTATAGATATAATCATAGTTACATATGTTAATTATTTCGAATAAGATCTGTACAGAAAAATATTCTGCTAATCTTGATTAATGTTGATTATCACCATATTTAGGCAACTATATTGGTTTTTTATATATTACTAGCTGATGCCCGCGACTTCGTCCGCGTGGTGCGGTTTTTTAACTATCCCACGGGAACTCTTTAATTTTTCGGGATCAAAAGTATCCTATATGTTGACCAGGGATATAAGCTACCACCATACAAAATTTAATTTAAATCGGTCCAGTCGTTTCGTAGATTAGCCGGTACAAACAGACAGAGAAACAAAAAAAATCTAATTAGGTCTATTTCACTTCTTACATACCCCTGACTCGGTTTTTAGCAAATTTTTTTTCATTGTACAGAAATTTGACCTCTACAATTTTATTATATGTACAGATATCGATTACAGGTCAGATAATTTACTTACATCTAAAATAATATCGCTTATTTGGTGGAACAGAGGCAAGTGAGGTGTGTAAGAATAAGCCTAAATGGCACTCGGTTGTTCGTGCCTACCCCGCAAGGGAACTGGCGTGAAGTTATGTATGTATGTATGTATATATAACCAGTGATTCGTGAAATATTCCTTCCCTAGTCGAGACCACTATCAGTTTCAAAGTAGCTTTATTCACATCAATTTAATATTGTTTATTAGTTCCATTAGGTAAATCAAAGTCGTTGGTTAGCATGCGAAACGTCAATTTGGGGAGCATGATGATTATCCCTATTAATATTATAAATGCGAAAGTAACTTTGTCTGTCTGTCTGTTCCGTTCCGATTTCACGGAAAATTACTGGACCGATTTGGCTGAAACTTAGTATATATATATGTTTTCTATGCTGAGGATGGACATAGGATACTTTTTATCCCGAAAAATGCGATAGTTTCCGGGATAAAAATATATTTGTATCTGTTTGTTATGCTTTTACGAAAAAACGAATGGACCGATTTGACTGAAATTCGGTATATATATAATAAAACTTTTTACTATTTAGATTAATCAATTTAATGAATGAAAACGATGTGTTTCCTTGAAACAAAGTTTTATTTATGTTAGTACTTACAATTAGGTACCTAAATATACGATAAATAACTAACATTATATGCACTAGGCTTACCTGAAACAAAGAAACGACATTCAAAATCCATTCACTTAAATTCTAATTGAAATAATAATTAAAACTGTTATTTAAGACTAAACACTTATCAAAAACTTATATTTGTTTCCACCGTCATTCGCAATTTTTAAGTGTGTGACTTAGGTCGCGTTCCACTTAAATTGTGATATACATACATACATAACTTCACGCCAGTTCCCTTGCGGGGTAGGCACGAACAACAGAGTGCCATTTAGGCTTATTCTTACACACCTCACTTGCCTCGACATTCATAACTCTTGTCATGCAAGCTCGTCTGTTCTTAAGGCTCCTGACATCACCTTCTGCTAGTACACGATCAATTTGATCATGGAAGGTGTGTCGTGGCCTTCCACGACTTCTGCATCCATCCACTTTTGCAACAACTTATTTAACGTTTATACATGCGTTCCTTTGGTAACATTTTCACTACATATATGTAATTGACAGCCTCTGTGGTTGAGCGGGCTAAGCCTTTGCCAGCGTACCTCACTGCAACGCAGAGGTTCCGGGTTCGATTCCTGGTATAGTAAATTTCGGAAACGTATTTTCTCCGTTATTTACTATGGTCTGGGTGTCTGGGATCGGCCCCAGAGTAGTCCGTTGTATATTACCCATAACACAAGCGGAACTTGCTTAATTTGAGGATATACAATGTGTGTGTTTGTCTGCCGATTATTATTATTATTATTATTAATTTTAATACTGAGGGTGGACAAGGGATACTTTTCATCCCGGTTTATGGGATAGATGTATGTAAAGGTTATCCCATTAAATAGGATAGGTTTTTTATTTGCGGATTGCTATTTTCGTCATTTTGTTTATTTTGGTCAATTTGGTCGTTTTAGTTGTTGTGGTAGTTTTGGTAGTTGTTGTAGTTTTGTAGTTTTGGTAGAAAGAGTTATCGACGAAGGAAGAAGTGTGTACAGGTGTCACATTAAGGAGAGATTATTACTAGAGCGCAAATAACGGGAATGAGAAAGATGTAGGAAATCAAAAACTAGTGTTCGGTCCTTGCCTAGTATAAAGTAGGTAGAACATCGCTCCATCAATTTTGCTGTCTACCCTCATTCTGAGTGACGCGACGGCCAATGTACAGCAGGGTAAGGGCAGCCATTTTGAGATTCTATTTGCTGACAACGTTCAATGACATCGCGCCGTGCGCTCATCTGTTCTTAAAATTTAAACAATTGTAATTGGCCGGGCCAATAATTTTATTTGTACCTAAACTGTGTATAAGTGATAGCTCTGAAGTGAAACTATAGTGCTGTGCGCTGCTCCCGAGTGCAACCTGAACCGAGCCAGAAGAGGGCTGATCTCAAGGTTGGTGGAGCTTCTGCTTTTATAGTGCAAGGATCTAGGTCATATGTCCGCTATACAGTCCATATAATTCGAACCACATTAACCGTGGGTTATAAGCGCCCCACAACTAGTGGTGTCATATTAACCGCTGTCACCCGCACAATGCTACAGTGGAAATAGTATAGTTATACGCGACATACCTATTTAGTTCCACTTTTCGCCTGGAGTGGAAATTGGTGGCCGAGATATGGCCGTGTGCGTGTCGGTTTGCGCACTGCCACTTGTATACTGTCAGATATCGAAATCCTAAAAAAGATGTACATTGCACATATTCGTCACAGCTTCTAAGTATGCTAAACGCAATGGAGCCTTGATGAAGCTACGAAACAAGACGTGTTAATGAATACCAAATTCGATTGAGCGATGCGACAGTTCGCTGGTTTCTTGAATTTACATGTATATCTTCTAATATCTAATCTTGTTCGTGCCTACCCCGCAAGGGAACTGGCGTGAAGTTATGTATGTATGTATCGTCTAATATATAAAAATGTAGTGTCACGGTGTTTGTGGTCGAACTTCTCCAAATTTACATACATACATACATACATAACTTCACGCCAGTTCCCTTGCGGGGTAGGCACGAACAACAAAGTGCCATTTAGGCTTATTCTTACACACCTCACTTGCCTCTTTGACATTCATAACTCTTGTCATGCAAGCTCGTCTGTTCTTAAGGCTCCTGACATCACCCTCCGCTAGTACACGATCAATTTGATCATGGAAGGTGTGTCGTGGCCTTCCACGACTTCTGTATCCATCCACTTTTGCATTGTATATCTGTTTAGTCATTCTTTCCAC
Source organism: Dendrolimus kikuchii (assembly GCA_019925095.2). NCBI lineage: Eukaryota > Metazoa > Arthropoda > Insecta > Lepidoptera > Lasiocampidae > Dendrolimus > Dendrolimus kikuchii. Next base: position 9,696,447 of record CM034415.1, read on the forward strand.
ATGCCCGAACCACCGGAGCATTCCTTTCCTTACCTTCACCCCGACACTCTCTTTCAGACCAACTCTCTTTCTTACTTCTGTATTACGAACGCGGTCCGCGAGCGTCGCTCCGCAGATTTTGCGCAGTGCTCGCATCTCGATCGCGTTTACTCTACTTTCATGCTCTCTCTTCCATACCCAACTCTCGCTTTCATACGTGAGCGTAGGTACCAGCACCTAACAGCAATTGATTTTTATATATATAGATAGACTAGCACATACATTGTTGCGTAAGGTTAACATATGAGTGAATTTTTAAATATGGCAAAAGATTTAGCTTTTCTGACGTCAGTGGGCAAAGAGTTTCAATTCCAAAGTAAGACAGCCTGCATGGCGAAGGAGTTGGAATAAAATGTTCAAGAGTGTGCAGGCGCCATTAACAGGAGATTATTAGTGGAGCGCAAATTGAGGGTGTGTGACATAAAGGAAGTTGAAACATTCCTTAAGATGATGAGCGGTATAAACAGTATACCGGTGTACTACTATATACTAGTATATCGGTGTAAACATAGTACCTTGATAAGATTAACTTTTACAGCTCAATAACAACAAGTTGTATTCGGTTAATTTAGGCGTGCAGTTTGGTATAAAGCAGTCTGCTCCGAACTCAATTGGAAGCCAAGGCTATATTAATTTGTGAATAATTAATGGTCAACAACACATTCGTTTTATTACTTGTACTAGCTGTGCCTGCGACGTCGTTCGCGTGGAATTTGTTTTCAAAACCCCCCGATTTTGAAACGTTCTTCATTGGTACTCCGCTCCTATTGGTCTTAGCGTGATGATATATACCCTATATAGCCTTCCTCGATAAATGAGCTATCTAACACTGAAAGAATCTTTCAAAACAGATCAGTAGCTCCTGAGATTAGCGCGTTCAATCAAACAATACTAGTATATTTGGCTACAACACTAACACTTACATTTTAAATATCGCGATATCTTTTGAATGAAACGTCCGAATTGAATATTTTATCTTTTATCTATTTTCTAAAATATGTACATACAATGGCAATGGCAGATGTCAGGATCATCTTTCTTTGACTCAAATGGTCTTACAAAGGACGTTATTTTAAACTATTACCGAAATTACACAACGCGGTGCTAGTACCTACGCTCACGTATGGATGCGAGAGTTGGGTATGGAAGAGAGAGCATGAAAGTAGAGTAAACGCGGTCGAGATGCGAGCACTGCGCAAAATCTGCGGAGTGACGCTCGCGGACCGCGTTCGTAATACCGAAGTAAGAAAGAGAGTTGGTCTGAAAGAGAGTGTCGGGGTGAAGGTAAGGAAAGGAACGCTCCGGTGGTTCGGGCATGTGGAAAGAATGATTAAACAGATATACAATGCAAAAGCAGATGGATGCAGAAGTCGTGGAAGGCCACGACACACCTTCCATGATCAAATTGATCGTGTACTAGCGGAGGGTGATGTCAGGAGCCTTAAGAACAGACGAGCTTGCATGACAAGAGTTATGAATGTCAAAGAGGCAAGTGAGGTGTGTAAGAATAAGCCTAAATGGCACTCTGTTGTTCGTGCCTACCCCGCAAGGGAACTGGCGTGAAGTTATGTATGTATATATGTATGTATTACCGAAATTCTCGAAAATGTAAAACAACGGAGGACATTACGGGAGACGTCATAAATTATCTGCATTGCCTTCGTGGGAAACAACTTTCTAAAAACTATCTCTACAAACTATTTCGGCATCGTTAACACTACGGAACCCTAATAAAACGGATCTGTGGAGACATTTTGATCTGTTGCAAACATTTCCGTCCCAATCCTTCTAAGTGATTAGAATACCGCTGTTTGCTGAAGCAAACAATGCGGTATTTGTTTTAAACATTACACAAATATAAAAATTACACAATATTATTTGTAATGTTTGTATATAGATTTGTATAAGGTTTAGCACAATAGTCTGGAGTTTATTGCGCAAATAGACATACAATAAAACTTCATACACGAGGCCAACGATATGATTATCACTGGTTTCGTGGTTTTATTTTATATATATATATTTTTGTGGCTGTATTTATCAAAAACGGAATCCCTGTGTAAGCGTCACGGTAAAGTCTGTTTCATACATGACGTTATGGGGAGAAATTACGTAAATAGAGTAATAAACATCGTGATTATATAAGACGTATAAAATTATTGTAAAACTAGCGGCCCCGGCAGACGTTGTCCTTTTTTTTTTATTTACAAGGGAAAATCCGTTTGCGGACCCCCCGCCGGTAAAACTTCGGCGGGGGAGTGTGGGACTTGCCGGCTAGAGGAGCGGGAATACCCACTAAAACCTCTTGGTGCCACCTGACGCCATGAGCCGGGGTCACGGGATATGCGTGAGCTTTTCTTCTGCGACCCCGGCTGGCGTGAGCCCACCCCAGCACTGGGGCAGGCCTCTCCGTACTCATAATTGAGAGGAGCGCGCGCGGGCACTGACGCGCCCCCTACTCGGCGGCTTTAGATGCGGGTGACGGCCGGCAGACGTTGCCCTGCCTTTAAAAAATAAAATTCTAGAACCCGATCCCAGAGCCACCTACCGGTACTAATTGCGAATCTAAACCATCCGGGTACCCACTCAAACACATAAAAACAAAATCACCAAAATAGCTCCAGGTGATTAGGAGAATTCCAGAACCCGATCTCAGCGCCACCTACGGGTTCTAATTGTGAATCTAAACCATCCGGGAACCCACTCATCCCTACTCCGTGATGTTTGCTGGATGAGAGGTGACAACGGTAGACATCTAGTGGGGATAACTGATCGATTGATAGTTAAAATAAAAAAATCGCAATAGAAAAATAGGGGTTGATAGTAAGGAGGTGGAAAATTAAGAGTAATATAATTTTTTTTTAATCAAGTCATGGCAAAATAAGATTAAAAATCTTGCGAAAAAAATTAAAGTTTATAATTAACAAATAAAAAGAGGGGTTGATCGTAGAAGGGTGAAAATTTAGGGTTTTATGTATTTTTTAATGCTGTATCCTAAAAAAAAAAATTATCTAAAAATTAAAAAATAAAATTTATGGGTGGACTACCCTTAACATTTAGGGGGATGAAAAATAGATGTTGTCCGATTCTCAGACCTACCCAATATGCACACAAAATTTCATGAGAATCGGTCAAGCCGTTTCGGAGGAGTATGGAAACGAACATTGTGACATGAGAATTTTATATATAAGATAGTAACAGGACTATTTTAATAATACATTTAATAATAATATTTGCAAGAAACTCTTTGATGCCACTCGTGATCAGATGGCTGGCGCATATTTCGCCCAAAGAATAAGCATTACCATACAGCGCGGCCATCAGCCAGCCTTCTGGGCACGCTCCCCACTTGCAGCGATTGGTTACATTAGTGACCAGGTTCCAGTTTCCCTTAAGAGAGCAGCAGCGCATTTGTAGCAACTTTGCTGTTGCAAATGTCCATAGGCGATGGTAACCGCTTTCCATCAAGTGGGCCGTCTGCCTGTCTGCTGATCTCCTGCAATAAAGTAATAAAAAAAACCTGAGTTGTAACATTATATCCCTCGCGCCTTGTCCCATACACTTTATTAAATTTGAAAATAACATATTTACCTGCATGTAGTACAGTGGATGGATGCAGAAGTCGTGGAAGGCCACGACACACCTTCCATGATCAAATTGATCGTGTACTAGCAGAAGGTGATGTCAGGATCCTTCAGAACAGACGAGCGTGCATGGCAAGAGTTATGAATGTCAAAGAAGCAAGTGAGGTGTGTAAGAATAAGCCTAAATGGCGCTCTGTTGTCCGTGCCTACCCCGCAAGGGAACTGGCGTGAAGTTATGTATGTATGTATCTTATTAATATAGATTTAAGAATATGTAACAAATCGCTGCAAGTGGGGAGTGTACCCAGAAGGCTATAACAACCTTGAGTTGTGTTCCGGCATTAGTGACAAGGTTCCAGTTTCCCTTAAGAGAGCAGCAGCGCATTTGTAGCAACTTTGCTGTTGGAAATGTCCATAGGCGATGGTAACCGCTTTCCATCAAGTGGGCCGTCTGCCTGTGTGCTGATCTCGTGCAATAAAAAAATTTAAAAAAAACTGAGTTGTATGTAACATTATATTCCTCGCGCCTTGTCCCATACACTTCATTATATTTGGAAAGAACATATTTACCTGCGTGATCGTGTACTAGCAGAAGGTGATGTCAGGAGCCTTAAGAACAGACGAGCGTGCATGACAAGAGTTATGAATGTCAAAGAAGCGAGTGAGGTGTGTAAGAATAAGCCTAAATGGCGCTCTGTTGTTCGTGCCCACCCCGCAAGGGGACTGGCGTGAAGTTATGTATGTATGTATATTTATCTGCGTATAGCTATACCTTAGTAATCAAGTTGATGACCTATCTACAGCAGACACGTCTCCTAGATCGCGTCACGAGCATCTGGTAATGTTCATATTTATTTTGATTTTTGGCAAATATTCAAAATCGATTTGCATATATTATTTTTTTAAACATCGCTTTATATATGATTGTACATAAATACATGTCTATTAATTCAGCAGACAGGCAGAAGGCCCACGTGATGCAAAGCGGTTATATACTATCGCCTATGGACATTTGCAACACTAAAGGTGCTACAAAAATGCTGCTGCTCTTTTAAGGGAGACTGGAACCTGACCAGTAATGCTGGAACACGAATCGAGGTTGTTAAGGCGGCATACTTACATACGGCCAGGTGGTAGGGTATTTGCCCGTCTGGATGGCTACCGCCCGTGGTCTAGAGCATGCCGCCATAACAACCTTGAGTTGTGTTCCCGCATTAGTGACCAGGATCCAGTCTCCCTTAAGAGAGCAGCAGCGCATTTGTAGGGTCTTTGGTGTTGCAAATGTCCATAGGCGATGGTAACCGCTTTCCATCAAGTGGGCCGTCTGCCTGTCTGCTGATCTCCTGCAATAAAAAAAATAATAAAAAAATTAGTGGCCAGGTTCCAGTCCATCTACGAGACAGGCAGCACTTTGGTAGCACCTATGTTGCAAATGTTTATAGGCGACGGTAACCACTTTCCATCACAGTTAGACTCGTCAGCCTCTCTGCTGTACTCCAGCAATAAAACAATACTCTAGTCCAGGGGTGGTATCTATCTAGATGGGCAAGCACCCTACCACCTGGTTGTAAGTTGTATTATCGCCTCTTACGATAGGTCGCTTGACTGCAAGAAATTCTATTCTTCCTTGGTTGGCCATGGGCACTCACTCATCACACGAAACAAGATTAGCTTAAGGCTAACCGTTTCAACGCCTATTTTCTGTGAGTGCGTGGTATCACACCCATCGAGCCAACCCCAAGCGCTGTATTCGAGATGAATAATTCCAGCATGACTTTACCACGTCACTTGTGACTACAAGTCGTACAACAATGATCTAGCAGGAGCTTCCCGCTGCGGTCTTCCCCTTGCTCTATGATGTGAGGTTCTTCAAGAAGGGCGTTATAAGATAGCTTAGAGGTCGGCAATGCGTTGGCAACACCCCACGAGGCGATAACAACCGCTTTCTATCAGGTGGGCCGTTAGCCTGTTTGCCTCCTTTAGGCAATGAAAAAAAAAGTTATCCAGCGTCCTTTAGAATGTGTGCGGAGAATCTCAAATAACGGCCGCCGAGCACATTTACGGGAATCGTGCCAATTTTATACATTATTTTTGGAATATTTTGTCGCCAATAAACAAAGTTGTACGCTTGCACTCAACATTTCGAAGATTGTTTGCGACATTCTTGAGCTGGTTCCACATGCTTGTGTGAAATAAATAATAATACAAATAAATTTTATCCGTGCAGGAACGGAGACAGAATACAACAAAGTCCTGCGGCCAGGCGGCCTGTTGTACGAGGCGACAAAACAACCCACAGCCAGAGGTGGTAGGGTATTTGCTCGACTGGATAGCGACCACCCCTGGTCTAGTGTATGCCGCCATAACAACCTTGTGTTGTGTTCCGGCATTAGTGACCAGGTTCCAGTCTCCCATAAGAGAGCAGCAGCACATTGGTAGCACCTTTAGAGTTGCAAATATCTATAGGCGACGGTAACCATCTTCCATCACAGATGGGCAGTCAGCCTGTCTGCTGTACTCCAGCAATAAGAAAAAGTTTGCATTCCTTATACACTATTATAGAGCATATTTTGAGAATTTGTACGCCGTATTTTCAACAAACAAGGCTTGCACTCAGCATATTGTTGTGCCGGAATTATATCCGACACAACGCTGATTTTCAGTGCAAACCTCTCACACACACACAACACAATTTCCTGTGGCCGGGCGGCTTATCCAAGAGGCGACAAAACACCCACAGCCAGGTAGGATATTTGCTCATCTGGATGGCTACCACCTCTGGTCTAGCGCATGCCGCCATAACAACCATGAGTTGTGTTCCGGCATTAGTGGCCAGGTTCCAATCACACATTGCTAGCGCCTTTGATGTTACAGATGTCCATAGGCGATGGTAACCGCTTTCCATCAGGCGGGCCGTCTGCCCGTCTGCTGAAATCATGCAATAAAAATGTGGTCAAGGTTTTAATGCATTGTTTGAGATACGTCATTCTTAATGACGTTAACTATTAACCAATAATTCATATAAATATGCCAATGTAGCTATTGTTTTCACGTGATGCTCTAGCAGAGAGACAAAAGAATATTCTAAGTGTAGATTTTTTGTCAGTTCACACATGACATGACAACTACTGAACGAATTTTAATGAAACTGAGAGTCAACGCTTAGTATACTATTTTTTCGTAGGATAGATGAATGTAACCAAAAAGGTGAGATTTTGGGCGCGTTTTTTGGTCCCGCCATTGCAATTCACCAACACGTAGTTGCCACGGCAACGCGGGCGAAGTTTCGCTGGCACTTTCTAGTTATGAATAAGGGGGTAGGAGAGTAGTTTAAAAAACATTTAAAGGCGGCTTGAGAACTTTCTCCTTTTTTTCTAAATCGGTAAAAATACATCTAAAGAAGATTGTTTCAAACACTAGCTGCTGTCCGCGGCTTCGCTGGCGTCAATATTATCCCACGGGAACCGTACACTTTCCGGGATTAAAAGTAGCCTACGTGCTATTCCAGACTCTGTGCCAAATTTCATGCAGATTTGGTCAGCCGTTCTGGCGTGATTAAGTAACGATTAACGTGATTCAGTATAGATTATTTTCGACTAGATCCTTTTATAGATACTAGTGGTAGCCCTTGGTAGACATTCGTTTTTTTTTTTTATTGTAAATAGGTTTCCGTTTGACCACGATCACGTCCAGTGCCGGACGATGATGCGGTCGATGATGGAGCACGCTTACCTAGCTAGTACCTATTCACACTAGACTTGAAGATTTCCGGATTGTACTTTTCTGGAAACGCGGACTCTGGTAGTGCATTCCACAATTCTGCCGTACGCAGAAGGAACGTGGAGGCGAAACGTTTAGTATTAGTCGATCATAATAATTAATGTCAAAGATTTCTATAATCAGAGATTACGCCAAGGCTACACTGTTAAATTAATAAACAAAAGAGTATATATGCGTGTGCGTGTCAAATACATGGTAGTGCGTGTAATTTTTTTTTATTGATTTATTGTACTTATTATGCATAATTAAAAAAAATTAGCATTCGTCGCTTCTTCTCTATATAAACTACTAGCGGCCCTGCGCGGTTTCACCCGCGCTCTGTCCCGCTCCCGTGGTATATAGCGGTCATGTTATATAGCCTATGACACTCCCTGTTAACGTAGCTTTCGAACATTGAAAGAATTTTTAAAATCGGTTTAGTAGATCCACAGATTACCACCTATAATGTCACACACTCACAAACTTTACCTCTTTATAATAGTAGTACTCCTCCGTGCGCGCAATTTTCGTAAAAAGGGATACAAAGTTTTTGCTTCACGCATTAATTTATAGATTCGTAGCTAAATGACAAAAATGGGAGCTTCTACGGAGGTCTTTTTACGTTGTCAGATAAGCACTTGGCCGATTTTCTAATAGTTGATTATTATACACTCTTGACACAATTTTCTTTGCTTTTATCTACTTAAGTGATCGCTTATTCTCATCATTATGTATATAAACAATTAAACTGTCAAACAATTGACTTGAAGTGGTGGAAAGGGGGGCAGCGTTGCGTATTTTTTTTTATGTTTGTCATAAATAAATAAATTAAAAAAGCTATCTATGTATGTAAAACAAAGTCGTGTTATTTAAACCATTTATAACTCAAGAAAGGCTGGACCAATTTTTATGATTTTTGTGTTTTTAGAATTGACTTTGACAGAGTAGGATAATAAGTATTATACTATGATGTTCATCAATAAAAAAAGTATTAAAAAAACATCAGTAACGAGACATTTCATCAAGATTGGCTCAGGGAATTACATAGGTGCGAGCCGGAGGATCCAAAAACAAAACAATTTTATTTTAATTAAATTTAATGATAAAACCTACTAGCTAAGTTACAAGTATCTCAGCCGATATTAGGCTATAGAATGACTCGATATAAAATTATTTCCTTAAAACTAAATTTGCCTTGTGCAACAATTACGTGCGTCATTGGGAAATAAGAGCACGTGTAGGCAGCCTGTTACTAGATCATGCCTAGCTAAGCAGTTCTCTTAGGGGTATATGGTATAACAAGGGTTTAGGACGAGTTCAGATACACACAAACTAACGTTAGAATTTTATATATAAAGATATAGTATAGATTAATAAAATCGTATGATTAAGAGGTTATTAACTTATTATCCTTGTATTAGAACTGGTATGTATGTTGAATCTAAATCATAATGTGGAGGTAAACATGTCTAGATAATGTTCATTGTAAATATTGTTAGCACGCCGCGCTACATCGTGCTGCCCCGTGAAATGATGACAAACAAAACAGTTTAGTCAATGACCTCGCTCTGTGCGCGATAACGGATGGGCCGGTCGCACGCCTAGCCGATTTACTCGTACACTGCGAGCCATGGATAGTGGCGCATACGTTTTGATACTCTTTTCATGTTTGCTCAAAAGATCCACTTGATATACGTGTCATACGTGGTAGAGCCATGTTGGAATAAATTAGCAATTTATTCGTACACTGCGGGTCATGGATAGTGGCGCATATAAGGTTTTGATACTTTTTTCATGTTTGCTCAAAAGATCCGCTTGATATAATAAGTGTCATACGTGGCAGAGCCATGCTGGAATAAATTTGTTGATTAGATAGATAGATAACACTTAATTGCTCACCAAACATACAATTTCAAAATGCACAATTACAATATTGTCATGCTAGAAACAATAGGCGGCCTTATCGCTTTAAGCAATCTCTTCCAGACAACCCAAATTAAGGAATAATTTAACCCAATCTGGCGATGTAGGTGGGGCAGATTATTAGGTAGAACTTAAACAGACTTACTTACTTAATTTTATAAATTAAATACATAAAACATATTTACAAGGTATATATATTAATTAGTCTATAGTATAAAAATTAGGCATTTTTTTATTGCAGGAATTCAGCAGACAGGCAGACGGTCCACTTGATGGAAAGCGGTTACCATAGCCTAGGGACATTTGCAACACTGCTGCTCTCTTAAGGGAGACTGGAAGCTGGTCACTAATGCCGAAACACAACCCAAGGTTGTTATGGACCTTGAACTTGACCTCTTTTTGTTTATGAGAATTATATTTAAATACAAGTTTTATTTATTACGAAAGTTTCTAATAAGTGTATAAGCGAATAATTGAGTTGGAAAACCGTGCATGTGGTAAGTGCATCCACTACAGTTGGCTTAAATTTTACTGATTTTCTGTGAGAGGCCAAGATTCATGGCTCCCATTGTACATAAACAATGTAGTATGTAAAGCCGTTGATAAATGTGAGTCATTACAGTTGATTTGTTTGCGTACAATTTAATCAATCGTATTAACTAAGTATTGTATGGTTTGCTCTCACAACAACATATAAATTTTATTAAAACAAGCAATTTTAAACTGAAAGTAATCTGTTTGTAGTGGGGCTTGTAGCCGCAGACGTCCGATTACCACGGCGGCCATTCGCAAATGATCGGCAAGCGCGCGCTCCTAGTCGGCTCCCGCGTGTTTCTCTCCGCGCTAGTGCGCTTATTATTATTAAATGTTATATTTCGTTTAGCAGCTAAATGTGTGCTGTATTATAGAATATTAATCGGCATTTCTACCAAATAAATACGCATTCCTGAACTGCAATTCAAACATACAACAGTATTTCATTTCTACTTGAAGACCTCGAAAGGCTGAATTTGTACAGTGAAGTAAAAAAAACCTTCGACGCGGCCACGACACACCTTCCATGATCAAATTGATCGTGTACTAGCGGAGGGTGATGTCAGGAGCCTTAAGAACAGACGAGTGTGCATGACAAGAGTTATGAATGTCAAAGAAGCAAGTGAGGTGTGTAAGAATGGGCCTAAATGGCGCTCTGTTGTTCGTGCCTACCCCGCAAGGGAACTGGCGTGAAGTTATGTATGTATGTATGTATGTAAGTAAAAAAAAATCAAGCAAAAAATAAATCGGCTTCAAGAGTAACTAAAAAGAAAGCAATAAACACCTTGAAGTCGGTGCAAAAAAAATCATAAAAATTACTGTTTTTTTTGCAAAGGAGACGGACACGTTTTTGTACATTGTTGGGGCCTGATATTAAAAAGATGTGAGTGATTATAAGATATCCAATGCCGTAAATAGGCCGGTGCCACCGGTGCCCAGGCGCAGGGCGTAGACTGGGGGGCGCAAGAATGGCCACACCAGGCAGAACTATTATTTTTTCGGCTTGCTCCTGATAAGTACCCGCTGCGCCCCTAGTGCTCGATTCCAACACATACGTACCTACATGCTAGTATCATCAAAAACGTCTGTTAAATTAGACAAAACATCGCGCTCATTTTTTGACAGCGCACGAGCGTGTTCTAGTTCTTAAAAAAATGATTTGTCTTCCAAAATATTAGATAATTATTCCACCAACAGCAAGCGTTATTTTATCACCCTGAATGAAATAAAGTAGGCCTATACATAGCATTGCTCTAGCTAGGTACCCTACCTATAATATCTAAAAAAAAAACAAGGGCGCAGTTATAGAAGCTCGCATAGGACGTATAAAAGGCTAATTACGGCATTGAAGATATTTTTTTATTATATTGATATATTTATCTATTTTTTTTTACTTCAGGAGATCCGCAGACGGCCCATTTAATAGAAAACGGTTACCATCGCCTATAGACATTTGCAATACCAATGGTACTACAAATGCGCCCCTGCTCTCTTAATGGAGACTGGAACCTGGTCACTAATGCCGGAACGCAACTCAAGGTTGTTATGGCGGCATACCCTAGCCCAGGGGTGGTAGCCATCCAGACAGGCAAAGACCCTACCACCTGGCTGTGGGTTGTTTTGTCGCCTCTTACGACAGGCCGCCCGGCCGCAGGAAAGTGTATTCTATAGCCGGTTTAGTTATTTTAAATGAATTAATCGTGTAATGTGTTTTCATATTACTAATTGTTGAAATTAATTCACATATCGATTGTAATAATCGATAACATATTTTAGACCTTGGACCTTATTTTTAAAACTTCTCGTCTTCTAGATAGAATTTGGGCTAATGTTTTCCATTTTGTAATAGAAAATACAATGCTTTTTTTGAGACATATCTCAACTCATTATATTTCTTTGGCCCAGAAGCGCTGTCTCCTTTACTGTTGTATGGTTTTTTGCATTACCATTACAGTACGTGTACGCTTAAAGGCTATACAGCTTGGAGCGCGCTGCTTGTTGATATCAGACAAGTAAAATCGCTACCGATATTTAAAATTATGACTAAAAAATACTACCTATACTTGGAATATGATTTTTAAATACATCTATAAACATTTATATATGTTGTAGATATGTATTTGTATGGTACGTATATTAAGAATATATCTATGTAATATATAAAATTTCTGCATATATATATATATATATATATATATATATATATATATATATATATATATATATATATATATATATGATTGATGCTTTTTAATTTGAATATCGAACTTCTCCCAAATTTTTTTTTATAAATATGCACTTCACTTTTTGATTCACCTACGTATATCAAAATATTGTTTTTTGTCTTTATGTTCCGGCTAACCTCCGAAACGGCTGGACCGATTTTGACGGGCCTTTCACTGCCAGACAGCTGATGTTACAAGGAGTAACTTGGGTTACTTTTACAATTAGGATTACTGGAAACAAAATCCAAACGGACGAAGTCGCGGGTAACAATATAAAATTACAAACAACGCATTCAACCTATCTGGTAATCTGTGTGATACGGTCAATACCTATAACATTGTCCCAAATGAAGCAATAGCATACAAATTACTTGTTTCGTTTAATTATATCATTTGTGTGCAACTGACCTAGTGTGCTGAATCCTAATGATAAGGAAAAGTGGAATAAAAAGGTCTATCTTTTTTTTATTTTTCATTGCAGGAGTTCAGCAGACAGGCAGACGGCCCACTTGGTGGAAAGCGGTTACCATCGCCTATGGACATTTGCAACACCAAAGGTGCTACAAATGCGCTGTTGCTCTCTTAAGGGAGACTGGAACCTGGTCATTAATGCCGGAACACAACACAAAGTTGTTATGGCGGCATACTCTAGACCAGGGGTGGTCGCCATCCAGTCGAGCAAATACTCTACCACCTGGCTGTGGGTTGTTTAGTGGCCTCTTACGACAGGCCGCCGGGCCGCAGGAAATTGTATTCTTTCTCCGTTCCAGCACGGATAAATATCTAAAGTTTCCCTTATTTGTTACAGCGCCGAGGCTCCATCAAACTTGGAAACGTTCGACGAGCAAGAGAACAGCATCGAGAATGAAGTATCCATCACCGATTTAAAAAACGACCTTGCAGTCAACGCCGATGGGGAGAAAATCACGGACGTCGTCGTAGAAACATTCACTTATCCACCAAGAGTTGAGAAATACATCGAGCTACCAGTCGAAGAAAACCATCGAGTGAAACGTCAAGCGCCGGAGAACGGCACAGATGTCCCTGATGCTGCGCCAGAAGCGCCTGCAGCAGGCTCTAGCCTTGGTCCTAAAACTGTCGATCCAGTAGTATCAAAGGATAATGTTAAAATTCTTGGTCTTAGAGTCGAGGAGTCTCAAAAAGAACCTAAAATCGTTGAGGGTATGATTCCTAGTGTGCTTCGGGAAACTTTATTCACGTTGAGATTGTTTGGTGAGAATTTAACGAATGACACTGTAATCGCTTTCACGCATACACCAGCAGAATATGGTATGTCCTGTGATCATCTGCTAAATGGTGAATATAAGGTAAGTAAATGCATTACACGTTTACTTTCAAAGGTTTTTATTAAAACCCCAGACGAATCGAAGTATAGAGTCGAAGCCTTGAACGAAAGCGGTGAATGAAGAGGGACATTAACGTTATTTATCTATACTATAATAAATCTGTAAATGGTTCGAGTTTGTACAGTGCGTTTAAAAATGTATAAAAAAATCAGGGGGCAGCTAGTTCGGACCAGGATGTTCCGAAAATGTAATTTATAGAATTTTTGTTTGTCTGTTTGTTAGAGCATCACGTGAAAACTACTGAATGGATTTAAATGAAACTCGACATAGAGCCAGTTCACATACCTGGGCGTAACTTGGGATAGTCTTTATCCCGATAAATGACGTCACTTCCGCGGTATAGCCTGGTAATCACAAGTCGCGTAAAATCCGTCGTAAAAAGACACTCGCTCCGAAAGTACACTAGGTAATGCTTCGTACGCAGTCAGAACACGACTGACGGACCCTATCCATTTGTAAATTAGACACGGCCTCATAGCAACATGCTCACCCATTCCTTTGAATTCTTAATTTAAAGCTTTATAGCTTCCATGAATTTGCATGAAATACAAACAGAAGAAAGAAAGTTTTGTGACGTCTTACGGAGGCGTAAACAAAGAGATTAGCGTCAACAACACATCTCTTAAATTCAAAGAGATAATAAAACACCTGCAAAGGACCCGTTCGCAACAATATACTAACCGTTTACCTTCCCTCCCAAGAGTTCGCAAGCGCTTTGCGGCTAATACGCTACAGTACGCTGCTAACTCGACCTTGAGTTAGCGGCCGATAGCCGCTCAGAGTCAGCCAGCGATCAGTCAGTCGCTCACTGTTCGTCTAATGGGCGATACGGCTTTAGTCTGTAAGCCTTCCTAAAATTAATTAAATAAATAAATAAACAAACTACCCTATTAGCTCCTTTACAATAAGCCAGAACTTTTTTTTATTTTATTGCATGAGTTCAGCAAACAGGCAGACGGCCCACTTGATGAAAAGCGGTTACCGTCGCCTATGGACATATGCAACACTAAAGGCTACAAATGCGCTGCTGCTCTCTTTAAGGTTGACTTGGAACCTGGTCACTAATGCCGGAACACAACTCAAAGTTGTTATGGCAACATACTGTAGACCAGGGGTGGTAGCCATCCAGTCGGGCAAATGCCCTACCACCTGGCTGTGGGTTGTTTTGTCGCCTCTTACGCAGTTCCTACACAGATAACTCAAGTTACTCTAACTTTCAGGTACAAGAAAGTTTCCACGACTCTGCAGTCTTAGAGCTAACAGCACCACCGCCGCTAGACGACTACTTATTCTACATTTGCACTAAGAATGGCAACACCGACCGCTTCATTCATCAAGGCAAGGAGAAATGGAAGATTCTGGCAACTCACAATAAGCTGTTGCCGCTCTGGGCGTCTCTGATCCTCATAGTTATTTTGCTGATGTTGGCTTCACTGTTCTCTGGCTTGAATTTAGGTCTTATGGCCTTGGACAGGACCGAGTTGAAGATTATAGCTAATACTGGAACAGAGAAGGAGAGGAAGTACGCAAGAGCCATAATGCCGGTCCGAGCTCATGGAAACTACCTCCTGTGTACGATTCTGCTGAGTAACGTTGCTGTTAACAGGTTAGTATTAGTATTATTATAACCTACATCTATTACTAATAATAGGTGATGTCAGGAGTCTTAAGAACAGACGAGCGTGCATGACAAGAGCTATGAATGTCAAAGAAGCAAGTGAGGTGTGTAAGAATAAGCTTAAATGGCGCTCTGTTGTTCGTGCCTACCCCGCAAGGGAACTAACTGGCTTGAAGTTATGTATGTATGTATGTACATATTTTATCTATGATCAAATTGATCGTGTACTAGCAGAAGGTGATGTCAGGAGCTTTAAGAACAGACGAGCGTGCATGACAAGAGTTATGAATGTCAAAGAAGCAAGTGAAGTGTGTAAACACTACATTAGTATAAATTTAATATTAAAATTAGAATAAATTAATATAATAAGTTATTCTTAAGGTACACCACAATTCAAACATACATTCAATAAATGTCAAATGTCACACACAATAACAAATAAGCGTGTACAATTTCTAAACTTTTTTTTCTAAATTAAATTGTAAAAAAGGGTACGGAACTAGAGTCCGTAGAGTTGTTATAAAAAAAATACAGAGACATTCATTACGGTATAAGTGTGTATTTCTTCTAGCACATTCACGGTGATATTGGACGACCTGACGTCCGGTCTGGTTGCTGTGATTGGCTCCACTCTGGCCATCGTGTTCATAGCGGAGATCACACCGCAAGCCATCTGCGCGAGACACGGCCTGTTCGTCGGCGCTAAGAGTATATGGATTATGAAGGTACGGCATACTCGCATACTTTAGATCAGGCATTCCCAAACTATTTTCGGCAAGAGACCCCTTTTCCGAAATGAACTGATACCTCAGACACCCATAGCGACATTACTTTAAAAATCAATACAATTTTTTTTTATTGCACGATATCAGCAGACAGGCAGACGGTCCACTTGCTGGAAAGCGGTTACCATAGCCTATGGACATTTGCAACACCGAAGTTGCTACAAATGCGCTGCTGCTCTCTTAAGGGAAACTGGAACCTGGTCACTAATGCCGGAACACAACTCAAGGTTGTTATGGCGACATACTTTAGAATAGGGGTGGTAGCCATCCAGTCGGGCAAATGCCCTACCACCTGGCTGTGGGTTGTTAAGTCGCCTCTTACGACAGGCCGCCCAGCCGCAGGAAATTGTATTCTTTCTCCGTTCCTGCACGGATAATATACTATACAAAATATACTATATATTATAATACTAGCGGTCCCGGCCGACGCTGTCCTGCCTTTAAAAAATAAAATTCTAGAACCCGATCCCAGAGCCAGCTACCGATACCAATTGCAAATCTAAACCATCCGGGTACCCACTCAAACACACAAAAACAAAATCACCATAACCGCTCCAGGTGCTTAGGAGGATTCCAGAACCCGATCGCAGCGCCACCTACCGGTTCTAAATGTGAATCTAAAAGAGTAATATATATTTTTTTTATTCTAAGTCATGACAAAATGAGATTAAAAATCTTGCCAAAAAATTAAAGTTTATAATTAACAAATAAAAAATAGGGGTTGATCGTAGAGGGGTGAAAATTTAGGGTTGTATGTATTTTTGTATGTTGTATCATAAAAAAATAGAAATTAAAAATTTTGTCTAAAAAATAAATAAAAAAATTTAGGGGTGGACTACCCCTAACATTTAGGGGGATGAAAAATAGATGTTGGCCGATTCTCATAGATACCGGATAAGCACAAAAAATTTCATCAAAATCGGTCAAGCCGTTTCGGAGGAGTATGGCAACGAAAACTGTGACACGAGAATTTTATATATTAGATTCAAAATGCTTACCAATTTAAAAACTTTGCGGGGTTGGTTAAGTGATTAAACTTGACATCATTTTCTCATTAAAATTTATCATAATAAATAGACATAAAATGCAGTAAATCTCAAGTGTAATTAATTATTATTAATACAAAATATTTTTTGAAAAAAGAATCATTTGTTCACGTGACACAACTTATACCTACAGTATCCTTGAAAGTTTCAATTAAGAACTTGTGTTTAATTAATAGGGGTCGATATCGACCACTTTGGGGATCTCTGCTCTAGATCCTGGCCATCCATCCATCCCCCCTTAAACGCCCACTAATGAATTAACACACCTTTACCGAATTAATGTTACTAGTAGTTGCCCGTGGTCCAATATCAATTTAAATTATAAGTTTGAATATTATTAAGGTTCTGTTGTCAAAGACTATACTTCTATAATCACAGATTTCGCCAAGGCTACACTCTTAATTTGACTTTAACAATAAACAAAAGAGTGTATATGTGTGTGTGTCAAGTACATGATAGTCGGTGTAATGTTTTTTTTTATTGATTTAATGTATCTTTTATGCATAATTTTTTAATAAATTTTGGATTTCTGCACTCCTCTATATCTTCTTAATATATATAAATTACGTGTCACGTTGTTTGTCCGCGATGGACTCCTAAACTATTTGACCGATTTTAATCACATTTGCACACCGTGTGCGGTTTGATCCGAGTTGAAAGATAGAATAGCTTACATTTGGACCCGGTAGGTGGCGCTGGAATCGGGTTATAAATTTTATTTCTTCAGGGCAGAACAACGTCTGCTGGGACAGCTAGTAAACTGTAAGTGTTTGAAATTTCATACTCCTTCGTCCGCGCAACTTTCGTAACAAGGGGTCCAAATTTTTGCTTCACGTATTAATATATAGATGAATATATGATTTAAAATGATTTGTGGCGGCAGATCGTGATGGGAATATGCGCCCCACTGGCTTGGCCGACCAGCAAGCTACTGGACTACTTCTTGGGCGAGGAGATCGGTACGCATTACAACAGGGAGAGACTGAAGGAGTTGGTCAGGGTGAGTTTCTCTTACTCCACTTGATGTTTACAACTTTTCATCGCAATATTAATAGATTTTTTTTTTTTTTAAAGGTGTTATTTTTATTTACGCTTCAAAAATTAAACAATATTTTTTTAGTTTTCGCTGTACACGTGTTAATTTTATGCTGTATGTGGGGGTTGTAATAATTGAGTACACCGATACAAAAATGAACTTAAAGACTAAAATTATATATAGTTATGTACAGAGGGCGGTCTTATCGCTAAAAAGCGATCTCTTCCAGACAACCGCAGGAATGAATTGAGATGATAATGCTGATGGTGGTACACGTAACAAATAGTACGAACTACTTACATTTTAATAATAAATACAAACATATATATATATATATATATGCAGAAATTTTATATATTACATTTTATGTATAAAATAAGACGACGAGAGTTGTACTCTCTATATAATTATTGCTTAATTGCAAATGGGCTTGAGATTCAGAATCAGCAGATCAAAATACATAAAAATTATACTTGATCTAGTTCTGAATTTTTTGTAGTGCGATTTACTCAAAATTTTGTCTATAAACCAAACCCCAAATTCAGATTTAGTTCATCTAAATACATAAGGACAGATGAGTCTGGTTCCAAAGTACAGACCATCTTTTTTTGTGGGCCGGTTATAATCTATATTGAACTTATTCTTAAGTGTTAAAAAGCAGTGTTGCTTGCTATAGTTCTTAGCTCTGTACCGCTTACACGATTCGTACGTTGTGGTGGTTGGTGGTGGTTGTTGTTGTTGTCGACTTTAAGATGACGAACATTTCCATTCCGCGACTGTACATCGGTAGGAATTGTCGGTTGTGTAATACTCTAATATAATTCGTAGGTAACAGACCACGTAAACGACTTGGACAGGGAAGAAGTGAACATAATCTCCGGCGCCTTGGATCTTCGCAAGAAACCCGTGAAGGATGTGATGACGAAGCTCAAGGACTGCTTCATGCTGCCGATCAACAGTGTCCTGGACTTTGAGACGATGTCGGAGATCGTTAAGTCGGGTGAGTGAGCCGAGCGATCGAAGAGAGCGTGCTAGTTTTTGGATATCGATTTTGTACACCTTTGCTACATGTTTTTTTTTTCTACCACTGCTACTCAAGGTTCATAGTAGTTGTTTTTTTTATATACAGTATTCAAACCGAACACAATCAGAAACTTGTTTGCATACTGCATTTCCACCTGACATCAGACGCAATGTCGATCAAACGCGAACCTATCCAGGATAAAAAAAAAGTTTAAATACGTTATTGATATCTATAATATTATACAATTCTAAACATGTCTTGTCTGTACATTAAGGCTATTAAAAAAAAAACAACTGGAATAGACTATAGAAACAATGGAGAACAAGATGCAATTTATTTTTAGATTTCTTTGTCGGTTTGTCTGTTTGTTCGGGATTCACGTAAAACCTACTGGGCCGATTTCGATGCGGTTTTCGCTGACCGACAGCCAAATTCTTAGACTTAAAGTCTACCCTACTTTTTATCGAATCCCGCGGAATCTTTTCTGGGAATTATTTAAAATGGTCAGATTAAAAAAAACGAATTCCAATGTAATTTTTTCACTGATCGATAGCAAATTTCATGTAATGAAATGTGTGATATTTTTTATCCCGGACATCCCGCGGGAATTTTCCCGGGAGCGGTTTAAAGTTATTCGGGTACATAATTTTTTTTTATTCAGACACAGTTTTCACTAAGACGGTAGCTTACATTATTTTTTAAATCCTGTGCCCCGGGAATCCCGCGGGAATTTCAAGTCAAGCGTGGACGAAGTCGCGGGCGTATCCTAGTAGTTAATAAGAATTTGGATTAGTATGAAGTACTATTGTAACTCTATACCCACTTTCCATCAGGCTACTCCCGCATCCCTGTTTACGAGGGCAGCCGTGGTAACATAGTGACGGTGCTGTTCATCAAGGACCTGGCCTTCGTGGATCCCGATGACAACACTCCATTGAGGACCCTCTGCCAGTACTACCAGAACCCGTGCAACTTCGTCTTCGAGGATGTCACCTTGGACGTGATGCTGAAGCAGTTCAAGGAGGGTGAGTACTGAATTCATTGAAATTAAAAAAAAATCTATTTATTGGTAAGTTTGCTTCGAGACGTGTTTGCGTACTAGCTGTGCCCGCGGTTTCACCCGCATGGTGATGGAAAATCGATATATTTTGGATAATTCACACTATATCTTTATAAATTATAGCCTATGTGTTATTCTGATGTGTAAGCTATATTATTGTAAAGTTTCATCAAAATCCATTCAGTAGTTTTTGCGTGATAGAGTAACAAACATACATACGTTCTTACGAACTTTCGCGCTTATAATATTTATAGGATTTGTACATTTACAGGACTTCTAAACTTGAAATTTAGTATTAAAAAATATGTTTAATATTAATATTTATTAATTTAATATCGTTTAATATTATTAATTTTATATTAAGTACATGCCTATAAAATATTATTACGAGTTGCAGGACTCGAATTAAAATGCCGTTGGAATTATTATAGAGTTTATTAGAACTATACAAACATGTATAACACAGGTACAAATATAACTGAACACAACCAGTACAAACGTAATGACTTAATAACACGCGCAGAGTCCGTCACTATATCGCTTATTGAATGTACACACGTCTTGCCCGGCTTGCGATTATCGTTTGACTGGCTCACCCCTCCGTTCGGGCATTGCTTTATACTGTACAAATGCATTATGTCTCGACACAATACTCGACCGCGTGGACTGAATTTTCCAAGAGTCACACCTGGCTAACGACTATCATAAACATTACGATACACAAAGGGCCGCCCCTCTAATTCCAAATTTTAAACACAAGGCAAACAAAAGGAGTCCAAATGCGGGAAGGTAATAAACTGCAGGTGTGAATCGGTCTTTGTCGGTCGGAACACTATTTTGTCTCATACAGCCCTTTTTAGTTCATTCTGTGGACCCCCTATTTTTTTAACCGACCTACAAAAAGGAGGAGGTTCACAGATCGTTATGTAATTTTTTTTTTTCTATATTTTTTCAGCCATAACTTCTATATTTCTGAACTGATTTTGACAAATGGTTTTGCATTGTATTCAATATAGTTTCCAGTTGGTCCCATATACATTTTATAGCTTGTAAGTATAAACGCGTAATATCATATCTTATTATTCTATTTATAGAAAGTTATAAAAAGATTTCAGGGGTCCATATGTAAATGTGTGTGTTTGAGTGGGTCCCGGAATGGCTTAAATTCGTAATTGGAACAAGTCAGTGGCGCTGAAACCGGTTTCCAAGAATTGTTTTGTGTGTTTGAATGGGTCCCGGAATGGTTTAAATTCATAATTGGAACAAGTCTGTGGTGCTTAAACCGGTTTCTAAGAATTGTTTTGTGTGTTTGAATGGGTCCCGGAATGGCTTAAATTCACAATTGGAACAAGTCAGTGGCGCTTGAACCGGTTTCCAAGAATTGTTTTGTGTGTGTTTGAGTGGGTTCCGGAATGGTTTCAATTCACAATTGGAACAAGTCAGTGGCGCTTAAACCGGTTTCTAAGATTTTTTTTGTGTGTTTGAATGGGTCCCGGAATGGTTTAAATTCGTAATTGGAACAAGTCAGTGGCGCTGAAACCGGTTTCCAAGAATTGTTTTATGTGTGTTTGAATGGGACCCGGAATGGTTTAAATTCACAATTGGAACAAGTCAGTGGCGCTTAAACCGGTTTCCAAGAATTGTTTTGTGTGTTTGAATGGGTCCCGGAATGGTTTAAATTCACAATTGGAACAAGTCAGTGGCGCTTAAACCGGTTTCTAAGAATTGTTTTGTGTGTTTGAACGGGTCCCGGAGTGGTTTAAATTCACAATTGGAACAAGTCAGTGGCGCTTAAACTGGTTTCTAAGAACTATTTTGTGTGTTTGAATGGGTCCCAGATGGTTTAAATTCACAATTGGAACAAGTCAGTGGCGCTTAAACCGGTTTCCAAGAATTGTTTTGTGTGTGTTTGAATGGGTGCCGGAATGGTTTAAATTCGCAATTGGAACAAATCGGTGGCGCTGGAATCGGATTCTAGATCATTATTTTTTAGGGCGAACAACGTTTGCCGGGCCCATACTAGTCTTCCAACAAAATATATTTTGTATGCAAATTCACGAAAAACCGTATCGCGATACGTTTGTTGGCAGTAAACCAATTAATATACGCACGTGCTCTCAATCATGATTTTAAACGGTTATAAATAATATAACGTATAAATAAACATGTCTGTCTGTGCCAGGGTGGGATTTGGGCACAACATCAGAGGATTTTTTTAAAGTCCACCTTCCAAGATACGCTGTGTGTACAATGTTAGCATGTAAACGGTGTGTCAATTTATTTCTCATATTCTGAAAGTACGCTTGGAGTTGTCTGGTCACAGGGATGAAACACTACTTTTCGTCCCTGCGAAAACGATTTTCTTTGCTGTCAAATTTTTTAAAAAACTATGCGAACCATAGATAATCGTGTGACTCGTGTCCCAACTTTTTTTCTATAGCCACTTAAATACCGGCATAAATTGTAATATTTTTTTTTTATTGCGTGAGTTCAGCAGACCTGCCTGTCTGATGGCCTACTTGATGGAAAGCGGTTACCATCGCCTATGGACATTTGCAACACCAAAGGTGCTAAAAATGTGCCGCTGCTCTCTTAAGGGAGACTGGAATCTGGTCACTAATGCCGGAACACAACACAAGGTTGTTATGGCGGCGTACTCTAGACCAGGTGTGGTAGCCATCCAGTCCTACCACCTGGCTGTGGGTTGTTTAGTCGCCTCTTACGACAGGCCGCCCGGCCGCTGGAAATTGTATTCTTTCTCCGTTCCTGCACGGATAATAAAAAATTATTAACAATTTTGTAACATCTTTTAATACTTATAAATTACTTACTATTACTATAGGGGAACGGACAGTATACCCGCCACGCGTGTCCAAGGCGACTTGGCAGGTTTCACACATTGGTTATCTCGATGTGCAAGTTGCATCACGATGTTTTCCTTCACCGTTATTAGTACGTGGCAATTGTAACAATATGCACATTGGGTCAGAAAACTGCCGAAGAGGTGCACGCGTTCCGTCCAGAATCGAATCCGCGCCCTTTGAGTTTGAGACGCGTGTGCTAGCCATTACGTTACCAAATGTGGTATAAGTGTTATTGACTACTTAAAAATCAATACTATTTAAATAAATGTTTAAGAGACGGACATATTATTTCGAATACACAAAATTATTCTTCATAACCAAGTCTGGCCCTGCGCTGTGTAAGGCCGTGTCCCCATTAGACGAGCAGTGAGCGGCTGAATGTTCGCTTGCTGACTCTGAGCGGCGCACCGGCCGGTAACTCAATGTCGAGTTAGTAGCAGCGAGGAGTAAACCATAAAACCATAGGCTAGATAAAGGCTACGTTCCATTAGGGACTCACAACGACCACGTTCACGACCGCGATTTACCCCGTTCCACTTGCTTGCCGGCGTTACAATCGTAAACCCAAGTGGAACGGCTATTCGGCCCACCTCTTAACATGGGTCGTTGTGAGCGCTGTGTGATCGAAAATGATGACGTCATTAGTGACGTTTTCGTCACGACCACAACAACCGCGGTCGCCTTGTGGAACGGCTAACTGAGCACTTTGGGCGTTGTGAGCTATTAGTGGAACGCCCTGATTACAACTTCACTTTTAAGTTTAATTTGATTTCTGAACAACTTAAATTTAATTGATATCTAAGCGACGCGACTAACATCAAATGTTTGAGAGGTAGGAATAGTTTCTAAGGGAAAGCGAAATTGTTGTCTTTACTATATTCAAAGTATTTTTTTCATATTTACTCACTTTTATACCTTCCCTGGACTTCCACAAATAATTCAAAACCAAAATTAGCCAATCGGTCCAGCTGTTCTCGAGTTTTGGCGAGACTAACGAACAGCAACTGATTTATATATATATATATATATTTACACAACGCGGTGCTGGTACCTACGCTCACGTATGGATGCGAGAGTTGGGTATGGAAGAGAGAGCATGAAAGTAGAGTAAACGCGGTCGAGATGCGAGCACTGCGCAAAATCTGCGGAGTGACGCTCGCGGACCGCGTTCGTAATACCGAAGTAAGAAAGAGAGTTGGTCTGAAAGAGAGTGTCGGGTTGAAGGTAAGGAAAGGAATGCTCCGGTGGTTCGGGCACGTGGAAAGAATGACTAAACAGATATACAACGCAAAAGTGGATGGATGCAGAAGTC
This sequence comes from Dendrolimus kikuchii, assembly GCA_019925095.2. Lineage (NCBI taxonomy): Eukaryota > Metazoa > Arthropoda > Insecta > Lepidoptera > Lasiocampidae > Dendrolimus > Dendrolimus kikuchii. The sequence continues at coordinate 9,720,623 of CM034415.1, forward strand.
GTGGAAGGCCACGACACACCTTCCATGATCAAATTGATCGTGTACTAGCGGAGGGTGATGTCAGGAGCCTTAAGAACAGACGAGCGTGCATGACAAGAGTTATGAATGTCAAAGAGGCAAGTGAGGTGTGTAAGAATGGGCCTAAATGGGGCTCTGTTGTTCGTGCCTACCCTGCAAGGGAACTGGCGTGAAGTTATGTATGTATGTATATATATATAGATTAATTTTGACAACATTATTCATTCAAATACATTTAACTATGTTTACACTTGATATGTGCATAGTATTGACGTTAATTAATTAAATTACTAGAAATTGACATTTGAATTGTAAATGCTGTGCACTGCTTTAATGGTTCCACACATCAGAACTTTTATATTAAACGATTTGTAATGTAACATAATAATATGTGTGCTGTTGGTTTATTAATATATTAATAAAATAATAATAGTAGACAATTAGTTGGTATAGTAATATTATTATTATTATTATATTTTTTTTAATGACATTTTTTGAATTATTATAATGACATTATTGTAGGAAATATAATTATTATTTATTATTCTAATTTTTCTATGCCTAACTGGCCAAACATGATGCACATTTAGCTTTATACCATCATGCATATTCTGATATGTAAATACTCATGTTTAAGAAATAAATATTTAAGGCTATTAGGTCAAATTAATAGTATTCTAGCAGACCCATCTTCAAATGACGCTAGAATTCTATATAAACTGGTAGATATAAGAAATCAGTGATTAGATACTATTTTTTGTTACCCTACTTAATTGTACTTACCAGGGCAGCATGGTCGCTTAAGCGACAAAGCCCTTTAATTATGAATAAAAAAAAATAAAAATAAAAAAATAAACTTTGACTTAGTCGCTTACTGTCCGTCTAATGAAGACACGGCCTAAGCGCGCGCGGGCGCACGTGCGATCCACATAACCGCGCCGCGACGTAACCTTGCCGCGTCGGCGTGTACTTTTTAACGACCCTACAAACATTTGGCAACAACCGCTGAATTTTCCGTTGTTGTTTTCACGAATTATATAACTTTAGAATGGCTTTTTTATGATTTATTGTTTTGTTTTTTTTTTGCGAACGTAACAAGGTGGCCGCCATCTGTGGTTTTTATTTTATTTATATTATAGCTGTCCCGGCAGACGTTTTCCTGCCCTGAAAAAAAATAAAAATCTAGGCCCCGATTCTAGTGCCACCTACCGGTTCCAATTGTGAGTCTAAACCATCCGGGGACCGACTTATACACACAAAAACATAATCATCAAAATTGGCTCGGGAGATTAGGAGGAGCCTAGATCCCGATCCCAGCGCCACCTACCGATTCCAGTTGTGAATCTAAACCATCCGGGGACCCACCCAAACACACACAAAAAGTTTAATCAAAATCGGTACGGTCGTTCTCAAGTTATGTGCGTACATACATTTGTACGATTCATTTTTATATATAAGAAGATTTAATATATGTCCTCGACTTCGTCTATGCTTTACTTGAAATTCCCTCTGGATTCGGAGTTTTTGGCGGGAACTGAAAGGGGACGTTGTGCTGTGCAGTTTTATTTTTTTTAAATGTGTAAAATCACTCTAAAATGAACAATAGTTGTAGGATATTGATAGTTTTTGAGTAGTAATTATGTGTTTTGTGAGAAATGTGAACTGTATAGTCAAATGTGGCCTTTCGATTTTTCACAAGAACTCCGTTGTACGGCGTCGATTGTAGCCTACAATACAATTGCGCCTGGCTTAAAGGCCTAGTTAAAGAAAAAAAAACACACATGGCACTAGATACGACTATATATAAGTATAGATATAAGGCCAACACTGCACATGCACTTCCTCACAACACCAGCACGTAACAGATACACTCTACATTAGTATAAGTTTAGTATTAAAATTAGTATAAATTAATATAATAAGTTATTCTTAAGGTACACCAAAACAGAAAAATTACTACATATAATGTCACATACACTAACAAAAATAAACAATAAGCGTGTACGGAGTCTCAAATTTTTCATAGAAATTAAGTGTTAAAAAAGGGTACGGAACTCGAGTCCGTAGAGATATATATAATAATAAAAATAAAAAATAAAAAAAAGGCCTAGTTGCCAAGCCATACACATAAAAAAACCCCTCTAGATTCTCGAGAGAAAGTATCGCAGCATTTAAAAAGAAATTAAGCTATCGTTTTAGCAAAAATTGTGTCGGAATAAGCCAATTTTTATGCACCCGAACAACTTAAGATCGAACCCGGAAAAATTCCGTTTAAAAAAAAATGTCCGTGCAGGAACGGAGAAAGAATACAATTTCCTGCGTTGGGGCGGCCTGTCGTAAGAGGCGACTTAACAACCCACAGCCAGGTGGTAGGGCATTTGCTCGACTGGATGGCTACCAACCCCGGTCTAGAGTATGCCGTCATAACAACCTTGAGTTGTGTTCCGGCATTAGTGACCAGGTTCCAGTCTCCCTTAGGGCCGTGCGGGCGACCGGCGGGGAAACCGGACCCGCCCGCACATAAAGGCCGGAGAGGAGGGACGCGCGCCCCCCTCTTACCTCGTGGTAAGGTAGAGGAGCCGAAGAGACCCAGATCTCCGGCTACCAAGTGGTGAAGCCAGCCCGCAAAGGGTTCGGCCGCCGTCCGTCCGGGCTGGTGGTGAATGCGCGAGCGAGCCCACAGCCCGGACGAAGGACGCTCGGGATCGGACAGGGGTTTTAGTGGGTCTCCCTAACCGCGGCGTGGCAATAGCATCTCACATCTCAACGTGGGGTGCTAGTGCCACCACGACCTGGCGAATCCCACTCACGGGCCGCGCGACCTTTCCTCCTCGCGCGGCCTACGGTCCTTAAACGGATTTCCCCTGTATAAAAAAAAAATAAAGGTTCCAGTCTCCCTTAAGAGAGCAACAACGCATTTGTAGCACCTTTGGTGTTGCAAATGTCCATAGGCGATGGTAACCGCTTTCCATCAAGTGGGCCGTCTGCCTGTCTGCTGAACTCCTGCAATAAAATAAAAAAAGGAAGATCTTCCAGCGAGGTTAATGTTGTTCCTCGCAGGTCTAGGCCCATCTGTTACAGTTGCAAATTTGTATAATTACTAATAACGCTTGTTTTTTTTTTTATTATTTCCGACAGGCCACAAAGGGCACATGGCGTTCGTGCAGCGCATAGAGGAGGGCGACGGCGACCCGGTGTACGAGACCGTCGGCCTGGTCACCCTGGAGGACGTCATCGAGGAGATGATCCAGGCCGAGATTGTCGACGAGACCGACGTCATCAGTGAGTGTGGTTCTCTTCTCAGATGACTGTATTTCATTTCTAAAGACTTGAGACTACCCTCTGTGTCCAGCATGGTAATGCTGCCAGCCTTCTTGTTACAATACCCAGCGACGGTGGTCTGGTGGGGCCGGACTATATTTTAACTTGCAATGGATGTACCTATGTATGTATGTAAGTTTGGGTGGAATCTTGCAAGTTAAATATGACCAAATTCTCGGTTTCCGATTGAGCTGAAATTTTGCACGCATATGCATATCGCGTGATAATGCAATAATATTGTACCATGGGGCTGATCTGACGATGGAGTCGGAAGGTGGCCATAGGAACTCCTGTACCGTACCTGTATATATGCCCGGGGTTCCCAAAGTGTGCGCCGTGGAGAGTAAAGAGGGGCGCCGTGCGGCGCTCCTGTTTACCATTCTCAGGCAGCTAAACTTAGGTATTCGCGGTTACAAAATGTGCGGAGATCACCAAGCTCACATTGACTAAGTTGCATTAAGTTTTATTCCCTATTTTTCTTAAATAATACATGGTTTCCTTGTGTAGAAATATAAAAACTCAGCTTCGTATTGTGGATGTTTCAATTTTTATGCCTATCTACTTTTAGTATCATTGCACCTTATTTCAACTAGCTAGAGCGCCGAGACAAAGTACTAAACCTGTAAGTGCGCCGCGAACTGAAAAAGTTTGGGAACCCCTAATATATACAATAGTAATATGCTTCTTTAAAAAGGTTTTTAAATATAAACTTTTGAGATCCTGGATATCATGTAGCAGCAGAGTGCTAGCCAAAACGAGTTAAACGAGCCCAAACATGACGGGTCTGTCTTGTTTAGTACAGGAGTTCATATGGCCACCTTCCGACTCCATCATCAGATCAGCTCCACGGTACCATATTATTGCATTGTCACTCAATCGGAAACCGGGAAGTTGGTCAAATTTAACTTGCAAGATTCCAACCGAATTTACATACATACATACATACACAGGTGCATCCATTGCAAGTTAAATAAAAGCTTGTAATAAAAACCAACTGTCAGACCTCGAGACGCTGTGAGCTGTGGTCACAATAGGCCGTCCCAACGCAGGAACTGGTATTCTCTTTCCTTTTCAGGCGACAATCGTACCAAGAAGCGGCTTGCCCGCCCCATCAACAAGTTCCAGGACCTGGCCGCGTTCGTCGGCCACCAGGAGCACCAGCGCGTCCACGTGTCGCCGCAACTCATACTGGCCACCTTCCAGTTTTTGAACACAAGTCAGTGGTCTATTGAATGCTTTTGTCCAACACAGGTCTAGGTACTAGGTCGTATAGCACAGTGTGTGAGCGGGACGGATGATGTGCGAACGAGATAGAGCCACTATTTATATGTACGCTCCCGCGCTGCGCCAGTCAGTAGTTCGTTGTCCGCTGCGATGACTAGACGTATGCAACTCCCATAGACTTATGTAAAGGTTAAAGGTAGACCAAAAATAAAATGGATGGATTGTGTGAAGGATGAATGATATGATGATTTCTGGTGTGACAGAGGACGTATGTCAGATTAGAGGAATGTGGAAGCAAAAGACATATTGAGCCGACCCCAAATCATTGGGAGTAGGTGAAAGAAGAAAGAGCAGTATGGGTACGTTCCCTAAGTCCGGAATCATGCTATGGGTGTATTACATAACACACACACACACATACACACACTTTCATGCACAAACTCACCCATATATACTTACATTATTATATTTATTATACACTAGCTGTCCCGGCAGACGTTGTCCTGCCCTGAAAAAATAAAAATCTAGGCCCCGATTCTAGTGCCACCTACCGGTTCCAATTGTGAATCTAAACCATCCGGGGACCCACTTAAACACACAAAAACAAAATCATCAAAATTGGCTCAGGAGATTAGGAGGATCCTAGAACCCGATCCCAGCGCCACCTACCGGTTCCAGTTGTAAATCTAAACCATCCGGGGACCCACCCAAACACACACAAAAAGTTTAATCAAAATCGGTATAGTCGTTCTCAAGTTTTGTGCGTACATACATTTCTACGATTCATTTTTATATACAAGATTATTCACACACACACAATTATATATATAAGTCCATAAATATTAAATATAAGTATAATATCGACACGACCCAAGCTTACGATCAAAGATCGTTGGTCGTAAGGCATCATCGGTCGTGTCGTATAAAGGGGGCAACAATCCCTCCGCGCGCATGCGCAGGCGCACCAGCGCCGCGAGTGGCTCACCCGTAAACTAAATATAGGAATGAAGTTTGCAGTTTCTTGCGGTGTGACAGGAGAAAAACAAAACACCACACCGACCATATAATACTTTAAATACTTGTAAATTATACTTTTATAAACTGTTTCATATTTTAACTAAGTGCAATATAAGAGTATGTGAAAGAATGCATGATGAAAGAATGACTAAACAGATATACAATGCAAAAGTGGATGCATGCAGAAGTCGTGGAAGGCCACGACACACCTTCCATGATCAAATTGATCGTGTACTAGCAGAAGGTGATGTCAGGAGCCTTAAAAACAGACGAGCGTGCCTGACAAGAGTTATGAATGTCAAAGAAGCAAGTGAGGTGTGTACGAATAAGCCTAAATGGCACTCTGTTGTTCGTGCCTACCCCGCAAGGGAACTGGCGTGAAGCTATGTATGTATGTATGTAATATAAGAGTGGTTATGAACTGTTTGTTCCTTTTGGATGTGCATCAAACAAGACTGCGTATAAATAAATGTGAGCTGGGTACATAATACATCTTGTATCCCCCACAATATCATAGAGCAATGGATTGTTCTCCCCAGGCGTGGACCCGTTCCGCCCGGAGATGATCTCGGAGACGGTCCTCCGTCGTCTCCTGAAGCAGGACGTGATCCAGCACATCAAGCTGAGGGGGGACGAGGACAGGAACGACCCCAAGAAGTACGTCTTCCAGGAGGGGAAGCCGGTGAGTGCTGCGTCCGTAGCTTGTTTCGATGTTGCTGATTGCGAAATCGACTTTAAAAATAAAAATAGTGGTTATTTGTTTGATTTTTATTATTCCGACGTTTCGGCCACTTTTCAATGGCCGTGAGTGATCACGGAAGACAAAGATGTCAAGTGTCAATGAGTATTATTAAAGTTTTATTCAGTCTACCGCCAACTTGGTCATTTTAAGTATTTAGTTTTAAATTTTGTTTATGGTTATTATTTACTTCATGGGAGCTTATTTTAATTTACCACCGCTTCGCAACATGTTGTGGCTTGAAGAGAAGAAGCGGCGCAAGAAACTTTTCAGCATACATGCCTAGCTCTAATAACATACCTAGTCTTGCCATAAATATTGTAACAAAGAAATTTTTTGTTTCTATTGCAAATAACATTTATAAGTTTAACAGTGTGTTAGTTTAATACATAAATATAAAACAATTTAAAATATAAAAAGCTTATCCGAAGTGGTCTCCATTGGCTGCAATACAGTCCTTTAAACGTTGAGGCCAGTTATCAATAGAAAAACGCACTCTTTGCATGGGAAAATTCTTCACTGCCAATCGTATGGATTGTTTTAGGGACTCCAAATTATCATGGCGTTTAGAGCAAGCCGTACTCTCTAAAACTAACCATAAATCATAATCCAGCGGATTAAGATCGAAACTAGACGACGGCCAGGCTTCAGCTCTGATGAAGTCCGAAACGTTCGTTTCCAACCAAGACTGCGTGGACCGAGCTTTATCACCCGGCGCTGAATCTTGCTGGAAGGACCATTCTTGGTTATTGAACATGGTGTTGTTAAGGGGCTTAACTACCTTCTCAAGAATGGTATCTTGATACACTTGTGCCGATGTTTTGATACCTTTATCACAAAAATATGGCTCAGTCACTCCTTCGTAGCTAACACCCCACCAAACCATCACTGAAGACGGATAATGCCCACGTTGCACTCTGACGACTAATTGAGATGCTTCCTTAGAGCTTTGAGCATAATACGGTCATTTTGTTTATTAAAATGGTGCTCAATTGTAAAAAATTTCTCATCCTTATACAAAATTTTTCTGTGACCTCCCTTTGCGTATCGCTTCAGTAGTTGTTTTGATTTTACCACCCTATTCTTTTTTAAATTATGAGTTAAGAAATGACGAGTGCATCTCTTATAGGCTGCAAGTCCTAAGTCATCTTTTAAAATACGCGACATGGTTCTAGATGATATCTTCATCTCCCGAGATAAAGTCTTTTGCTTTCGGACAGGATTTCTTCGAATTCTTTCCCTTACTGCTTTGACCACCTTTTTCATACGAGCACTACGCGGACGGCCAGATCTTTTTCTGTCACAAACAGAGGAGGTCTCATTGTACCTATTAATAGCCCGGTACACAAACATTTGACTAATATCAAGCATATGCGTATCATACCTACTTTGTGTAATGCAATCACATCGATTCGGTTCTCTTTATCGCCCAACTCCATTTTAATATCGCAAAATGTTGTACAATGTATTGGCGTCAAAATGAGAAAACACAACGAACAATCATATAAAAATGACAGGTTCCAAATTCAAATGTAATATTTTGTTTCTTTTTAATTGTAACAGTATTTATGGCCAGACTAAGTATATATATATATATATTCTGGTTGTAATTGATTTTTGATTGGGAATTTTTCACATTTTTTTTATTTATGGTAAAAAAAAATTGGGTTGAATTTAAAATTTCGACTATTGCATGTAAACACTCGATCCAAGCACTAAAATGTATCTAATAATAATGATGACGAGAATCGGTCGGGATGTTATGTTATTTTTTTTTATTGCATGAGTTCAGCAGACAGGCAGATGGCCCACTTGATTGAAAGCTGTTACCATCTCCTATGGACATTTGCAACACCAAAGATGCTACAAATGCGCTGCTGCTCTCTTAAGGGAGACTGGAACCTGGTCACTAATGCCGAAACGCAACTCAAGATTGTTATGGCGGTATACTCTAGACCAGAGGTGGTAGCTATCCATACGGGTAAATGCCCTACCACCAGGCTGTGGGTTATTTCTTCCAAGCCGCCCCAACGCAGGACATTGTATTCTTTCTCCGTTCCTGCACGGATAGAGGCATTTCTGGCATAATAAATTAATTGTGGAGATTCTAGGGACCATGAATCTGGAAACGCTATGTGCGATTCTTCTATATATCCCTCATTCCAGGTGGACTACTTCGTTCTTATCCTGGAAGGTCGCGTGGAGGTCACTGTTGGAAGGGAGAACCTGGTCTTCGAGGCTGGACCCTTCACGTACTTCGGAGTGCAAGCCCTCACCCAGAACGTGGGCATTGGTAAGTTTGCGAACCTCGTTTTTGGATTCCGTGTGCATTTTGGCACAATCGGAACCCTAAGTACGTGTGTACTCGCCACCACGCCGCCGCCGCACTTTTGTTGTTTTGTTGCGACAGCAGTGGTACGGGAGGGCGGCCCCCTTTCGCATAGAAATTCATTGAATATTGCAGAGCAGAGCGGCGATGGTGCCGTCCAGACAAGCGCTTATGCTTTGTAGAATTTTTTGACGTGAGTTTGAACAGATGTCTTGCTGTGTGTGTAGTTTCATTAAAAAAAATATTATTTTACATTAGAATACATGATATTTTATATATTTAAAAAAGCCGTGGTAAGTTAGTGGTTAGCACACACGTAACCAAACCCGAAAGGGCTCAGATTCGTTTCCTGGCCGGAACACGTGCATCACTTGGGCAGAGTTTTCTTAAGGAAAACGTCGTGATGAAATCTGCACATCGAGATAACCGATGTGTCAAACCCGCCGATCTGCCTTGAACAAGCGTGGCGGGTATACTGTCTGTTCCCCCCTATAATGGGTGACCCGAGCCCAGCGGTGGGACACATCATGACGTCTATTTCTCTGTAATACGTAATTTCTCTCACAGGACGGTATTTAAAAGAAATGTTATATCAGTTTATGTATATTTTAATATCATTGATAGGTGAGACCCCGGCCCCCGCCAGTTTGGGCTCCCTTCAGAACCTGAACATGGACTCCATGCTCCGGCATACGTTCGTCCCGGATTACTCCGTGCGCGCCATCGCCGAGTTGTACTATCTCACCATTAAGAGGTCAGTATAACCAGACCATAATGTCTAGAAGCAAAAATGTCAGTATAACCTGACCATAACGTCTAGAAGCAAAAATGTCAGTATAACCAGACCATAACGTCTGGAAGCAAAATGTCAGTATAACCTGACCATAACGTCTAGAAGTAAAAATGACAATATAACCTGAGCATAACGTCTAGAAGCAAAAATGTCAGTATAACCTGACCATAAGACTAGACTAGAAGTAAAAATGTCAGTATAACCTGACCATAACGTCTAGAAGCAAAAATGTCAGTATAATCTGACCATAATGTCTAGACTAGAAGTAAAAATGTCAGTATAATCTGACCATAACGTCTAGACTAGAAGTAAAAATGTCAGTATAACCTGACCATAACGTCTAGAAGTAAAAATGTCAGTATAACCTGACCATAATGTCTAGACTAGAAGTAAAAATGTCAGTATAATCTGACCATAATGTCTAGACTAGAAGTAAAAATGTCAGTATAATCTGACCATAACGTCTAGACTAGAAGTAAAAATGTCAGTATAACCTGACCATAACGTCTAGAAGCAAAAATGTCAGTATAATCTGACCATAATGTCTAGACTAGAAGTAAAAATGTCAGTATAATCTGACCATAACGTCTAGACTAGAAGTAAAAATGTCAGTATAGCAATGGCCTTCGATGGTCTTCGAAGTTCGTTCCATCCAGATGTCCAAACAACACCTCATTAGTTTAATTTATTTATTTTATATATATATATATTTCAGATCAATGTACTTGGCGGCGAAACGTGCCACTCTGATGGAGAAGGGAGTACTTAATAAGGGAGGCACCAACGAACAAATCGAACCGGAGGTCGATAAGGTACGTCGTACATTTAATGCTTTCAAAATTTCGTTGTCAAAAACAAAACAAAAAATATTTGTTTCTAAAGACGATACACATAATAGCCGATTTCATTAACACTCATGTCTCGCACAATAATTAGCCACCCTAGAGCGCTACTATGGCATGTGTATCGGACCAAAGTCGGAGTGAGACTCTGCTCTCGATCTACGTCGGAGAGCGAACGTCCTATTGCCCCTCCATCCGTAGGCTTTTATATTAGAGCGATGACGGAACGAGCCGAGTGGTGGGGGAATCAATACAAACTACCTCCTTATATTGTTATGTCATACAATAAACCCGTTAAAATGGTACAATAATCTAAGGCACGCAAAACTAATAGAAACTGACATTGAACGATGCGATGTTATGTTAACATCAATCACTATGGTTGCTTCATCCAAATTGAAATATAGAAATGAAACCTCTAACATCAGAAGTAAGATCCTGTATGATGATTCCTGGACATCGGCTCCCTATTACTGTATTAACCATCACAATTTTACATTACAATATAAAAGATGATAAAGCATTGTGTCAGTGTACGTATCTGTGTAATTATTATTCATATAGATTTACATGTGTAGTTAGATACACAGGCAAACGTAAATGAATAATAACTACACAGACATACAAACTCTCGCACAAACAGATGTAAGGGAGTTCTGACTTGTAGTCACACACACACACACACACACACCACAGTTGTAAATGAGTCGTTACGTGAACATGAATAATAATTACACACACAACCTCATACTCTCCCACAACAGATGTAAATAAGTTCTTAGGTGAATAATAATTACACACACAACTTCACACTCTCACACCACAGTTATAAATGAGTTCTTATGTGAATAATAATTACGCACATAACCTCACACTCTCACACCACAGTTGTAAATGAGTTCTTAGGTGAATAATAATTAAACACAACCTCACACACTCACACCACAGTTGTAAATGAGTTCTTAGGTGAATAATAAACACACACACAACCTCACACCCTCACACCACAGTTGTAAATGAGTTCTTAGGTGAATAATAATTAAACACACAACCTCACACACTCACACCACAGTTGTAAATGAGTTCTTAGGTGAATAATAATTAAACGCACACTCTCACACCACAGTTGTAAATGAGTTCTTAGGTGAATAATAAATACACACACAACCTCACACTCTCACATCACAGTTGTAAATGAGTTCTTGGGTGAATAATAAATACACACACATCCACACACCCTCACACCACAGTTTTAAATGAGTCCTTACGTGAGTAATAATTACACACACACACACACACACACTGTACAACATATGTAGATGAGTTGTTTAGGCAAATCTGAATAAACTGCGTTTTGTTTACAGCTGTTGCGTGAAGGCGATCGAATTGAAGAGCTTAGTGAACTTAGTGAACCTGAAACCAAACCGGTAAGTGTACATACTCGTAAGTCAGCTGAAAACACATTGTATATCACGAAGCTAAGAAAGCTACGCTCGTGTTATGCGTGATATACGACAGTCCACTCTGGGGTCGATATCAGACACCCAGACCTTACTAAATATAATATAACCACTACAGGTTTTTTTTTTAAATTTATTTATCTATATTAAAAAATTTACATCGTAAATACAAATAAGGCACCACTTAAACCTATGAGGTTTGCGTGTGATGCAACACACCCTCGCAATTTCAAATTTTAGGAAATAATAAATAAATAAAATAAAATATAAACAAAAACTTGTACATCCCTTTTCCCATGTAACTAGTCACATCGTATGTGTAGATAATAGGCTGTCACTGCAATTTTTCTAAGTAATAGTGTTTTAACTTCTGTTTTATATTTTTGTCATTTAAAGATTCTCTTAGTGAAGTGGGCAATTGATTAATTAATTTGGTTATTAAGTAGTTTGTGGTGTTCTTGCCATAGTGGTTATTGTGGGGTGGGATGGTTAATGTCTGTTTTGAGATCGATCTTGTGTTGTTTTTTTATTTGTGTTTCTCGGTTTTTAAAGTAGTTTTCTTTAGGGTAAATCAAATAAATAACAAAGGTGCATCCGTCATTGCGGATTCTTGCATGACGTCACAGTATAGCAAAACTAACACTTGTTTTAGTCCCCAAGAAATCTCTCTTTTCTTTCACCATATTCCAATTAATTGGGGTTCCTTCCACATTCCTCTACTCTGACATACATCTTCTGTCGCACCACATATCATCATATCAGCCTTCACACAATCCATCCATCTCTTTTTTGGTCTACCTTTACATCTGTACCCATCCATCTTGTATTAGTGATGACCCCATGATGCCCTCTCTAATATGTGGGTTTAACTAGTGATTTTTGAAACAATTATAACTGTATTCAACCTCATATATTTTATTATTATTTTACAATGGCAGACTGTTTTCAGTCGTCGGATAAATAAAAGTGCAAGTTTAAATTTTAATTTTAATTATTTGAATATGTTTACACGCTGCATAGAATTCGGAAGTGCCTAAAGTAAAATATTAGAAAAGGTTTGTATGATAGTTGTTCTCTTCGTTGTACAGTAACAATTTGAGTGAGAGTGAGTGAGTTGAGGCATACACTCTACTCACTCATAAGTGAGTGAGTAGATAGATACTCACTCACTCACATATTTAGTCATATTAACTCAATGTTAAGGTTACGATTACTGCTAGAGGTGTTTTGTTTGTTAAACATATTAATACTTTTGCAGTTCGTACCATCGTCGGCGAGTCCCCACACGAACGCGACCTTCAAGAGCGCAGACAGAGAAGAGCACACGAATAATCCAGAGGAAGAGAAACTGCTGAAGAAATAACACATGTGAAAGCTGGCAACACTGCCGGGCTATGGAAAAGAAAGTAATTTTGGCTATGTATTAATAATGAATGAATGAATGAATATGCTTTATTGTGTTTTAAAGATACAGTTAACAGAAATAAAATTTTACAATACAATAGGCGGTCTTATCGCTATTAGCGATTTCTTCCAGACAACCTTTGGATGGATAAAAAATTTGATAAGAACAATAGAGGCCATGAGAACTAGGGAGGCATAACTAACATTTTTTGAAGAGACTAGAGTCGATATTAGGATAGTATATTTTTATGTCAGATTGAAGCGCCACTTGCGGCAGTCTCTGGAACTAATATTAGGTCTGGCATATAACAATTTAGTTCATCGGGACTGTCGCACTCGCCGCCTTGGCTATCAGCGCCAAAATGGCGCCAATAGAGGTGGGTAGCTATTGTAAAAGCCAGCTAATTTTTAGAAGCCAAGTAATTTTTAAAATTCATATAAATTGTAAAGGTTAGATTATTTGTAAAAAAAGCCAGCTAATTAGCGAAAAAAATTACTCCAGACAGGCGTGTGTGGCTCAGTTGATTATCGTAAAATAGCATAACAAGACAGGTTGTTAAGAAAATTAGCGGTTGGTTCAGGATATAGCTACGATTGAGTTATTAACCACTTCGCCCGTTGGCTAATGGTTGTCAAATAACACCGACAGCTGACGAGTTGACAGCTAAGCCGGCAACCATTTTTTTTTAAGGCGGGGGAAATGCTATTTACGCACAATACTGGGTCCTTTGCAAGGGATTAGACCATAGTTGATCATGAAGGCTTTCCCCTTTGATAAGGGGCAATCCGAACAATAATCAAGCCAGCTTGTGTGGAGACTCAGAGAAGTTGCACGGGCAACAGCCACTACCCACTAAAACCACCCTCCTCCCATGTGCCCCGCGCTTTTTATGTAGGAAAGGCTGAGACTTAGAACGTAGTTACGCCCAGTCCGATCCAGCGCAAAAAGTGCCTGAATGTGCCCCGGGAATCAGAACACATCCACTTCGTCAGCGGGGGTGATGAATCCTTTGCTCCCTTGATAGCTAAAGGCCCCCCGAAGCGGTATTATTCAGGGTGGGAAGTCGTGCACATACAAGCCGGCAACCATCGGTTATCTGTTGGCGAATCATTCACACATTAGCCTAATAGCCATTATGTAGTTTTTTAGCCGGCTAATGAACAACCATTAGCCGGATAGCAGTTTTTGGTATTTTTGACGGTTACCCACCGCCACAGCAGCCTGCCCAGTGGATATTATATATATTAGATATGATTATACCACTTTCGTATTCAACGACACTAGTTTCGCCACGTGGATTCGTCCGCACATTCCTTCGTAAAATCAAGTGCCTTAATATACCTGAATTTTATATACATATATAACAGTGAAAGTAACTTTTTTCTTTTCCATTCTTTAAAAACATTTTACAATGACAAATATTAATATTAAGTCTTAATTCGTATTGTATTTATGTAATAATGTTAAATAATTGTTTTTTTTGCTTAGAAATACTAATTAAGTAGAATATTATTAATAATTGTAACATTAAGGTTTTAGTCTGTCGGTAATGTTGAATTTTGAAAAGATATATTTTCAATATACATAGCTGTGACCGCCATTTTGCTTGCGCGGGATTTTGGTCTTTATATTTGGAGATGATACGATAGTGGGATGGGAACCTGGGTCACCGATAGTGCTAAATTCCTGACTTCCGATGGCCTGTCGTAAGGGGCGACAAAACAACCCACAGCTAGGTGGTAAGGTATTTGTCTGTCTCGATGGCTACCACCCCTGGTCTAGAATATGTCGCCATAACTACCTTGAGTTGTGGTCCGGCGTTAGTGGCCAGGTTCCAGTTCCTCATTAAAGGACGGCAGCACGTTGGTGGCATGTTTGGTGTTACAAATGTCCATAGGCGACGGTAACCGCTTTCCATCAGGCTGGCCGTCTGCCCATGATCAAGCAATAAAAAAACGGTAGGATACATGATTAGCTGAAGGCTAACCGTTTTACGCGGATACCCTGTATTCGCTTGGTATACGAATGCTATACTCCGATCATGGTATATTCCGATCATGGCATACTCCGATCATCGTATATTCCGATCATGGTATACTCCGATCGAGCCGACCCTGAGAGCAGTGATCAAGATGATTATTCCAGTTTGTCTCTATGCAGAAGGGAACAAACTCACTTTGATATTTATATATTAAAGTCTATTTCAAATAGGACGATATGGCTGACACGTCCACACAGCGGACGTTCGTAAATATTCAGAAGAAATAAATATTAGTTTTAAATGTATGAAAATATATTTAATTCTCGCGAGACTCACGATGTTACATCTATTTACGTAATTTCTCCCATACCGTCATATTTGAAACAGACTGTGGTACAATACGCGCAAAACTTAAATGCGCTTCGAGTGAAGTTAGTTCCGTATGACGGCGTAGGTCCAGTCACATTGTTAACGTCTATTATTTACTCTTTACGATGAGCGTGAGAAAGAGAAGGCATGCGAGTCCGTATAGCGGGTGAGCGAGAGCGCAATACCCGTCTGTAAACCTCATAACTGTTCCCGCAATGACGCGTACGAACTTCAAGAGTGCATTTTAAGTTTTACTCGTACTATAAATTATAGGGCATTTCTATTACTTATTTTTTTGTTAACAAATAGGATTTTTATTAGTAGTCGTAGTATTTTAGGAAATATATAAAGAATGATGTAATTTAAATATTTATTTGCTGTTTAGTGTCAAAGAAGAATACTAAGGAATCGCTCGGTAATATACGTAACTACTAATACACTCGCAATCACAGTTGGCGCCACTTACTCTACGCTTTTTTAGTATTCCTCTTTCATTGTATTTGTAGCTTTTGTGTTTATGTAAAGTGCATTGATTATTATTAAATTATAGTGAAAACTAGCTGATGCCCGCGACTTCTAAGTAAGTTTTCTTAACTATCCCACGGGAACTCTTTCATTTTTCGGGATCAAAAGTATCCTATATGTTGACCAGGGATATAAGCTACCACCATACAAAATTTCATTGAAATCGGGCCAGTCGTTTTGGAGATTAGCCCGTACAAACAGAGAAACAAAAAAATTGAAAATATCTAAATTAGTTCTATTTCGCTTCTTGCATCCACCTGACTCGGTTTTTAGCATTTTTTTTATCATTGTACAGAAATACGACCTCTACAATTTTATTATATCTATTAAGTGTTGATTTTCTTACTATTTGGCGTTTAGTAAAGTTTCTAAAATAGTATACGCGTTAAGCAATGCTTGCTTGTACGGGTTATGGCGGCGCCTCACTTGGCTTAGCGTATTTGACCGACATTTGATGTATTAGCAAATATCACAAACATGCCATCTGCACATGGCCTGATTGAACAAAGGGCTCAAACACACAATACTGTGATTTTTAATTACCTGGACTAATGTGACAGCTGCAATCGACGTTTTTTTTTTTAAGTTTAAGGCTTGGCAACTAGACCTTTAAGCCAGGCGGCGTTGTATTGTAGGCTACAATCGACGTCATTCAACGGAGTTCTTGTAAAAACTCGAAAGGCCACATTTGGCTATATAGTTCACATTTCTCGGAAAAACATATAATTACTACTCAAAAACTATCAATATCCTACAACTATTGTTCATTTTAGAGTAATTTTACACATTTTTAGAAGATAAAACTGCACAGCACAACGTCCCCTTACAGTTCCCGTTGTTCCCCTAAAAACAACGTTGATTAAAAAAGTACGTTTTAAAAGTTTTATTAACAACACGTATGAACGCGACGGCTGCAATGACGCTAGTGGGCATCTCAGTGGCTCTCCTCTACATAATCGAAAAATAAAAAACGTATGGAAACTAGCGCCATCAAGGGAGGAAGGGAGTCAAAAAGTTTCCATTTAGAACAGAAGATGGCGCTGTAAAATATCGTTGAATAATGACAACGCGCTGATGAGATATTGAGAGTACAATCACAAGTGATGGTCATATTTGGAAATCCCTCGCAATTTTTTTATTGCAGGAGATCAGCAGACAGGCAGACGGCCCACTTGATGGGAAGCGGTTACCATCGCCTATGGACATTTGCATCACTAAAGTTGCTACAAATGCGCTGTTGCTCTCTTAAGTGAGTCTGGAACCTGGTCACTAATGCCGGAACACAACTCAAGGTTGTTATGGCGACATACTTTAGACCAGAGGTGGTAGCCATCCAGTCGGGCAAATGCCCTACCACCTGGCTGGTAGCCATCCAGTCGGTATTTTTACATTAAAGTTATTATATGAACCAATTTTATAATTATGATTTAAATTATCAAGTGTTTTGTTTTAGTTTTTAAACTATAATTTATTCTGTCTTTATTCCAATTTAGAATAAATAAAAAGTGCCATCTAGTAGAATTTATAGAATTATCGATTGAAACGAAATCTAATAGTATTTAGAGGAATATAATACCGATTGAGACACCATCTATCGGGTGTGGTGGTATGTGTTTGATATTTTATGCTACAGAGGCTCCTCTATTTTATGTATAGTGTTATTATCTATGCTGGTGAGCAAAACAAGTCAAGGGCGGAGTTTTTGGCGGGAACTGAAAAGGGACGTTGTGCTGTGCAGTTTTATTTTTTAAAAATGTGTAAAACCACTCTAAAACGAACAATAGTTGTAGGATATTGATAGGTTTTGAGTAGTAATTGTGTTTTTGTGAGAAATGTGAACTGTATAATCAAATGAGGCCTTTCGAGTTTTCACAAGAACTCCGTTATACGGCGTCGATTGTAGCCTACAATACAATTGCGCCTGACTTAAAGGCCTAGTTGCCAAGCCATAAACATAAAAGAAAACAAGTCGAGGGCGTTCGCGGCAAATATTTGGCTTAAATTTGAGTCCTTTTGCTGCGTTTCCACGCTTGCCAAGGCTCGGCAAGCGTCCACAAGCACAAGCGTGTAAAGAGGGCGTTTGCTTGGCTTGCGTGAGCTTGTGGACGCTTGTATTCGATCCGGGCTAGTGTCGGTTTTTGGACACAAATCAAAGGGCGCTTGCGACGCGTTCACACGATGGCGCGCGCTTAGTATCCGCATATACATATACACCGGCACCGTTAAAATTTGAATACCGAAAATTTTTAGAAGGTTTTAGGTTCACCTTCTAAATTTTTATGAAGTAACCGAAATACCAATTCAACTGAAAAACTTATTAGTTACCGGGTACGATTTTTATGAATCTTTATCATCCACCATCTTCGTGGTCGTCGGGCTTTCCTTGCTTTTGTTTTACTTTGCTTGTATTTGAAATAAAAGTAGGTTAAACCAAACGTAATAGCCGATACAAGTTCGACGTCCGCCATGCTTGGATGTACGTAACACACTGACGGATTCACAAGCGTGTAAACGACTCCCAAATGCCAAGCGAGATTTGTGGACGCTTGGGGCTTGTGGACGCTGGCCGAGCCTTGGCAAGCGTGGAAACGCAGCATTTGATGTGTCTTTAAACCGACGGTGGATGGATACGCCTTTTTGTTATTGGCGTCAATTGCCTTATTTGTACAAATGAAGGAAATACAACGAATAATCTCCTCTACACACGACTGTTTTTGGACAAACTAATCAAACACCCGCCAAGTGAAGCGCCGCCATTACTATTGCAAGTGGATCGGGAAAAATCATGGTCGTGATTGGTTGTTCGGATTATGCACCCAATAGTGTTGAGTAGGACACGTATAAGCCAGTACATTTGTACTGATACTGCTCAAAATTCGATTGAATGAATGAATATTTAGCTTTTTTGTCGCGTTATTACTCATTCCTCAAATATGAGACGCAATAAAAAGGACGGAACGAGACTTATGCTACAAAAGTACAAGAACACTCTTTATTAACAGTACAAGGTACTCACATGACAAAGAGGGACGACATGGCGTCACTGTGGGCGCGTTCCTCTAGTGTCTCACATCGCCCAAAATGCTCCGTCTGCCGTTCCACATGGCGACTACAGTCATGATGGTCGTGGCAAAAACATCACTAATGACGTCATTATTTTCGATCACACAGCGCTCACAACGAACTATGTCAAGAGTGGGTCGAAGTGAGCGTTAATTCTCTCTATCAATTGACATTGAAAAAGGCGCGTTTTTCAAATCAACCAACGACATTTTTGTATTTCGTCATCAACGCTCCATAATCCGTACCACTAGAGTTTACCATTGTAACTCCCGCCAACAAGTGGAATGGGAAAAATCGCGGTCGTAAACTTTGTCGTTGTGAGTCTCTTGTGGAACGTAGCCTGTACACCTGGTAGCTACTACAAGTAAAATGAGATAACCGAGGAGGCCGATCACATCCGATTCTTAACGAACATTTCCGTAGATACTACAAGTTAAGATTGTACGCGTAAGTACAAAATGTGAGGAACCTCACCGGCCTCAACGCTTCGAATGTACTGCCGCGGTACATACACATACATACATACATAACTTCACGCCAGTTCCCTTGCGGGGTAGGCACGGACAACAGACTGCCATTTAGGCTTATTCTTACACACCTCACTTGCCTCTTTGACATTCATAACTCTTGTCATGCAAACTCGTCTGTTCTTAAGGCTCCTGACATCACCTGCCGCGGTACAAACGGTACAAATGTCGTCGCCTCATTTGAAGTGGTACATTGTACTGTTTCAGTACAAAATGTCATGTTACTCTTACGAACTCATTTTATAATCGTGTTCTACTCACCACTAGTACCCACTGTGGTTTAAAGTTTTTGAATTTTAAATTTCGAACGTTAAAGAATTGCACTTATTTTACTTTTAAATTATATAATGAAAATGGCGTCCATTAAATCGGTGACACATGTTGCATGAAATTATAAAATGATATACACATGCATATGTAAGTGAAATTTGTTAAAATATATGTATTTTTTACAATTTCTATGGCGTTAGTTATTGTTCTAAAGGATAGTATGTTATATTTTATAAGAAAGTGCCTTCCCTATAGGCTATGTACATATGATATAAATGTATGACAGGCTTTATTTGTACATAGCCTTAAACTTAATTGTGGTGCTTATAATAACTTGAAATAATCGACATATGATCTACATCAGTAACTTGCTAACTTCACTCATCATTAAACCAAGGAAAAAGAATACTATGCATTGCTTGATTTTCACGGCTTCGCTTGCAAACTATCGGACGTAAGTCGCAGACTTGATCGTGTCCGTCCTTGAGCCTTCGGACGTTTGATGGACATCTGGATGTTTTCAGTGTTGCAAACTTTCGTTAAAGAAATTGCGGGTTGGGTATAGATATAAGCCCGGATGATTTTAATGGTGAATGTGTTTAGGAATATATTTATGACTTATTATATCTTATTATAACAAATAAAACTGGTTTTGAGGGGGAAAAAAATGGTTTCAATTAATTATGGAAATTTAAAATTCACGACAATGATCTGGTAATTTTGACAGTAATAAAGTGTGATTTAACTTTAGAAATATACTCACGTATAGTATAATACTACTAAAACTGTTTTTAACCACTCAATAATCACTAAAACTGATTTTAAGTCTAAAAATAAATTTCAACTTTAAATAATGAAGCCATGATAAAAAATACGATAATGAAATACAGTTGTGTTTTTTATAGTTCGATAACTCTATATGGAGACGTCACTAGGTTAGCTTTAGGCCAGAACCGACTGGTAACCATTTACTATTTATTTTATACACACGAACAGTCAGTTAGGTTAGGTTATGTGCAGACCAAAGCGCACCAGCCGAGCGAGCGTGCTGCAGCACCGGCCGGCGAGTGCCAGAACCGACTGTAACCATTTACTATTTATTTTATACACACGAACAGTCGGTTAGGTATATCCGTAACTAGGTAAATAATCACACGCTCGCCAACAGTCAGTATACATGTATCAAAAAAAAATATTTTCGTAGCTTAAAGGCCTAGTTACTAACCATAAAAAATAAAACAAATATTATGTCAACTCCTAGAGAGCGTTAGATTGGGATATATTTCGGAAAGTTCTAAACAGACAGTAATAACATAAAATATGAATTTTATTTAATAAAAATATTTGTTTTTTTTTGACGATAACATTCTAATACGTGTTAATATTCCAACAAAACAAGTGCGTTCTCTGTAATGACGCTAGTTGGCAGCGCTAAAACCGCGTCCGTAAAGACTACGGTGTATGTTTATAAAACGTGACTCCCAACCACGACTTACGGATGCATCCGATAGTTTGATTGGCTTTTAACTTACCAATTAATGACGGTATTACCGTCTCTTTTTAACACGCCTTCAAGGCCATAAGTGAAAATAGTTTGGATATAAATTTGTAGTTACGGTCTCTCGAGGCCTAGTTTTTACTTGAAGTCTATGGTATTTAGAGTACCGAAGTGAAGTTAGCAACAGATCATATCAAACACTGCCTTGAAATCAATATAGTACTTAAGATGTAATTCTCTATTCTATCGTAGATTAAAGCCGGGTTTCTAGAGCCTGACTAATGAAAGTATAGACCGAAAAAGCGCGGCAAATTTAAAAAATACTAGAATGGCAAGTCCAATTTACCATAAGAATATTTATATAAGACGTAAACAATTTTTTCTTTAATTTGACTTTATTGTTTATCATTGCTTTGTCTCGATTTCGGAAATCATGCAAAACAATAACTTCCGCACTTCACTTTGATGGTTTTATTCATGTTTGAAGCTCGTATATTAGTATTAAAACACGAGAGACAGCAAAAATGACAATAACGACAGTGTTTTGGTAAAATGACATTGACATTTATATAATGCATTGCCATGTAAAAAAATGTGAATTATTCGAGACAGAAATCGATAAATTGACACGTAGTGTTACCATCAATGAAAAATATTAAAGCTAAAGTCAAAAAAACTTAAAATTGAACCGACTTTGTACTAGAAAACTCCTTCAAAAACATGAATGAAAACCCTTTATTGTTCATCACACACTTAAACCTAGATAATATAATAATATACGTTTTGCAATGTTCTTTATTTATATTTTATATAATGTTCATTTTTTTGGGAGTTGGTAACACTGCGTGTCAAGTTATCGTGAACGGGGAATAAATGAAGCTCATATATTTTTCTTTTTCTAATTAGAATTTAAATTTTATAATTTGTTAATTAACTTAGGGCACGTTCCTTTAGTATCTCACAACACCCAAAATGCTCCGTCTACCGTTCCTCATGGCGACCGCGTTCTTTATGGTCGTGGCGAAAACGTCACTAATGACATCGTCGTTTTCGATCATACAGCGTTCACAACGACCCATGTCAAGTGGTGAGTCGAAGTGGTTGTTGACCACAGAGCATTAATTCTCTCTATCGATTGACATTGAAAAAGGCGCCGATTTTCAAATCAGCCAATGACATTTGTTTATTTCGTCGTTAATGACATTTTTATTTTTTTGTTTATGGCTTGGCAACTAGGCCTTTAAGCCAGGCGCAATTGTATTATAGGCTACAATCGATACCGTATAACGGAATTCTTGTGAAAACTCGAAAGGCCGCATTGACTATACAGGTCACATTTCTCACAAAAACACATAATTACTACTCAAAAACTATCAATATCCTACAACTATTGTTCATTTTAGAGAGATTTTACACATTTTTAGACAATAAAACTGCACAGCACAACGTCCCCTTTCAGTTTCCGCCAAAAACTCCCGTTAATGACATCAATGCTCCACAATCTTTTCCGCTAGAGTTTATGGTTGTAACACCCGCAAGTAACTGGAACGGGAGAAATCGCTGTCGTTGCGAATCTCTTGTGGAACGTAGCCATACTGTGACATGGGCAAATCGACGCCGAATGCGTTCGTTGGAGCCTTTATTTTTAAAAATAAAAAGTCGAGTGTCTTTTTTCGTTAGTCAGAGCACAATATAGAAGGGATTAACCAACTAGTTATAAAATCAGGTTTAATCAGTATAGTTAATGTACAAATCCATTATAATAATAATATGTATTTTTGGATGTATTTAAATGTAATCAATCGGGCAGATTTAATCTAGTATCTAATAAGCTTAAATGTAGATGGCGCTGTGTACTTTTGTAGTTGTATCAAAGTAATGTTATTTCGTTGTAAATGGAAATGAAAGAATTTTAAATGAGCTTTTTCATCATATTTCTGTTTGTTTTATTTCTTTACCCATCATTCATATTGTTACGTGGAAAGGAGAAAATAAAAAATTGAGATGATAAAAAGACTGTTCTGCCTTTATTCGTAGCAGAGATATGAGCACCTTTTAATAACAAAAAAGCGGCGTTAATTTTCAAAGCCTGTGGAAAGTATATTGTTACGAGTTGCCGGACTCGAATTAAAAATGCCGTTGGAATTACTATAGAATTTATTAGAACTATACAAACACGTATAAGACAGGTACAACTGAACACAATCAGTCCAAATGTAATGCGCGATTCAATAACACGCGCAATGTCCGTCACTATATAGATTGTCGAATGTACGTCTTGTCTCGCTAGTGGTTATCGTTTGACTCCCGATCCTCCATTGGGCCATTGCTTTATACTGCACCGATACAATATGGCAATGCAGCCAGCCTTCTGCGTACGATCGAATTTCTTAGCGATCAGTTACGACACACTATAATCTAATGTACTGTATATAAAAGATTACAATAGTTTATCCGTGCAGGAACGGATTTTACCAGCTAATACAAGCTTTCCTGCGGCCCTATACGGCCACGTCGTACAGAGGTACGACTAAACAACCCACAGTCCAGGTGGTAGAGTATTTGCTCGACTGGATGGCGACCACCCGCAATGTCCGTTAGTATGCCGCCATAACGAATCTACGTATTGTGTTCCGGCATTAGTGACCAGGTTCCAGTCTCCTTTAAGAGAGCAGCAGCGCATTTGTAGCACCTTTGGTGTTGCAAATGTCCATAGGCGATGGTAACCGCTTTCCACTAAGTGGGCCGTCTGCCTGTCTGCTGAACTCCTGCAATAAAAAAAAAAAAAAAAAAAAAACAATACACAATAGACTGTTTTTAATTAGAAATTTTAAACACAAAGTAAACGAAAGAACTCCAAATGCGGAGAGATAATAAAGTGTGTGTTTTATGGTAAGCAGGTGTGCGTCCACTTTTGTCAGCGTGTAATAATATATATATAATACACCCAGGTGGTAGAGTATTTGCTCCTGTGTAAGGCTACCACAACCTTGCTATAACAACCTTGAGTTGTGTTCGGGCATTAGTGGCGAGGCTCCAGTCTCCCTTTAGAGAGCGGCAGCAACCTGGTGTTGCAAATGTCCATCGGCGATGGTTACCGCTTTTAGTCAGATGGGCCGTCCGCTGAACCCGTGCAATTAAAAAACATATTAAAAACCAGAAGGCACTTTTTAACACCTTTTGAAATGTCTATTTGTGAATTGTCCCTGTTGCAGATTATGGTTCATCGGTGGCAGTTGCAATTTACGTTAGATACATCGTCGTCGATTGCATTTGCACAGTTTTACAGTGGGGTAACTAAAGCCAGCAGATTTAGGTATGCAGGAGGTATTCATCCTTGAATAATCATGTCAATCATTTAATAAGTTGATATGAGACGCATAATCAGACCCAATAACGCAAGTGCGTCATCATCTACCATCGTTTATGATTTTTTTTTATTGCAGGAGATCAACAGACAGGCAAATGGCCCACTTGATGGAAAGCGGTTACCAGACATCCAGACCATAGTAAATAACGGAGCTAAAATACGTTTCCGAAATTTATTATACCAGGAACTGGAACCTGGAACCTAATTGCCGGAACACAACTCGAAGGTTGTTATGGCGGCATACTTTAGACCAGGGGTGGTAGCCATCCAGTCGGGCAAATGCCCTACCACCTGGCTGTGGGTTGTTAAGTCGCCTCTTACGACAGGCCGCGCGGCCGCAGGAAATTGTATTCTTTCTCCGTTCCTGCACGGATGAAAATGAATGATATGTTTGTAGCGCGACCTTATGCGGAGAACTGAATATCGTCGTCGATATCGGTGGCGTGTGGAGACACTAGGGGGGATCGATTTAACTGCACAGTCTAAAATCGCTACGATTTATCGTTACATATGTAGCGAGCCTTAGAAATCTGCATTTATAAAAAGAAATAAAAATAAGATTATGAACTCAGAACAATAACTTATGAGGTTTTATTTAATAAAACTTCAAAATCCAGTAGAAAAAAATTACTTGAGTTACATTTAAAAAAAAATGTCTATTAAACTTGAAATTTTCAACGTCTCACGACAAAATTTTCGTCTTGTTAAATTGCTTAGTAATTTTCTTTATATTATATTGCACTATTCAAATATTCGTGGTATATCTCTATTTGAAATTAAGGTAAAATTGCATAAAGGCGGAACCTGAAAATTACGCATTTTTTGTATTCAAAGACTTTACATATGGTTTTCTATGGTACAATACCGACACTAAAATCATCGGTAAGCCATCATTTAGTCAAAAAATTAATAAACAATACAATTAATTAGGTACGAAATACGTGCATTATATCGCTAGAAATAATGTTCAATTTTAGCGTGACGACTTACCTACTAATTATAATAAAAACACATTTTTTTTGATTTTGGGATTAGTCTGCAAATGTAACATATATGACATGATCAAAATAATTAATAATTATAAAATCAAATATTACGGCATTGCTAAAAAATCACGACATTTTGTAATTTGTAAGTAAAACCTCAGATTAATAATATTGAGAGACAAAGTTTTTACCTCACTTTGCTAAATGTCAGGCAAAGGAACTAAATCCGTACAGCATGAATATCAATATTATTCAATCAAACTGAACATCTTTGAATGACATAAAAATAAGGAATTTTAGATTTTTCACATTATTGTGATTAAAATCATTATTATATTTTTGTAGTTTGTATATATAATTACCGACAACATGCAATACTAATGTTAGACAAACAATATATAGGTGTGAGGGGTGTTCGAAGGTTATGGCAAGGACAGTGGGTTAGGTTAGGTTATCTTTAGACCAAAGCCCACGAGCCGAGCGAGCGAAGCGATTGTGCCGCGCCAGCGGCCGGCGAGTGGCAGAACCGACTTTAACTTTTATTAAAATTATCAACGAATAAATGGAAACCAGTCGGTTCTGCCACTCGCCGGCCGCTAGGCACGCTCGCTTCGCTCGCTCGGCTCGTGGGCTTTGGTCTAAAGATAACCTAACCTAACCCACTGTCCTTAAATAACCTATACTTTGTTCTGCTTATGTCAATCTTGCGGAGCAAAATTGGAGTCACTTTTTTAAAAATTGGCCGACAAACACACATTGTATATCCCCAAATTAAGCAAGGTCGGTTCCCGTCGCAATGGAAGGAGGGTCGTTTGTGCCTGATTCCCAAGGGAGGTCGGCCTCCCAACGATCCGTCCGCCTTCAGGCCCATAGTGCTGCTGAACGAGGTCGCTAAGGTCTTCGAAAAGATCTTGGCGGAGCGGCTCGTGAAGCATCTCGACGCTGTGGAGCCGGGGCTTTCAGAAACGCAGTTCGGGTTTCGGCGGAGGCGCTCCACGATGGACGCCTTCGAGACGCTGCGAACGTCAACGGACGAAGCCGTCCAAGCGAAGGATGTCGTTCTTGCGGTGTCGCTAGACATAGCGAACGCCTTTAACAGCCTCCCTCATGAGACGATCAGGGAGGGGCTCCGCGCGCATGGAGTCCCCCCCGTACCTCACGAGGCTGTTGGGCGCGTACCTGCAGGATACATATCCTTTGGGAGGGCGGTGAGTCCGGCAATCCCGAGTTAGGTCGTCCGCGTCGCGTGCGGCGTTCCACAGGGGTCGGTCCTCGGGCCGATTCTTTGGAACGTAGGTTATGACCACAACAGAACCCTACTGCATCGGGCGCAGCAATACGGGGGTATCGCACAGTGTCGCGGACGGCGGCCACCCTCCTGGCAGGCGATCCGCCCTGGCATCTCCAGGCGGACGTCCTGACAGTGGTGCGCCGCACCCGGCAGGATGCCCTAGCTAGAGGCCTGACCTTCTGTCAGGTCGAAATCGAGGCGATCAGGAAGCGGGAAACCGCCTCCATGATCGCTATCTGGTCTCAAGAGCTCGACAACCTTGCGGCCTTTGGCGGCTACACGGTGGATGCAATCAGGCCACAGCTGACGGAATGGGTCAACCGCACCAGCGGCACCCTGACCTTCAGGACGACACAGATACTTACCGGACACGGATGTTTCGATAAGTATCTGTGTCGCATTGTGGGCTGCTTGCCTTCCCCGGACTGCCGCCAGTGCGGCGCGCTCGACACGGCGTTACACACGCTAGTCGAGTGCGCCGCATGGGCGCCGCAGCGTTTCGAACTTGAGACGCACGTAGGTCCAGTCGACTCGCTCTGCGACTTGGTCAAGGCCATGTTGCAGAGCAGCGACAATTGGGGGGCTGCGGTTACTTTTTGCGAGACAGTAATGTCACTCAAGGAGGCCGCAGAACGAGAGAGGGAGAGAAGTGGTTTTATTTAATAAAACTTCAAAATCCAGTAGAAAAAATTACTTGAGTTACATTAAAAAAAAAATATCTATTAAACTTGAAATTTTCAACGTCTCACGACAAAATTTTTGTTTTGTTAAATTGCTTAGTAATTTTCTTTATATTATATTGCACTATTAAAATATTCGTGGTATATCTCTATTTGAAATTAATTCTTTAGTGAAAATCTTATTTAATTCAAGCCCGAAAATAAATTAAAATATGAACGTAGCAAAAACTCAATCCAGCGATACATTCACAATTTTGAACGCAGATTATCAGAATAGAACTTCCGAACGATACAAAAAATGCAAACTTTTAAACGAAATCCAGCATATTGATATCTTCGGGAAGAGTTACGAAGATAGAATACGCGAGAAGATCTATGGAACTACTTGCAGCATCTCCGTTACTTCTATTTCGCCGAGTAGAAGAGATGTTGAATCAAATGGGACGAATAGCGACAGTTCGTTAAAAAATATTGAAAGTAAATTAAGCCGATTATCGATTACAACAAAGATTTCTGGGCTGTATCCAGGTAGGTATTATTTTTATTTACTTTCGTGTGTGCAATATCTGCCAAAAATGAATTATAGCCCGCCTAATTTATCTGTGAAATGGCAGAATGGGACTACAGCCACCATGTTGAAATTACATACGAATTAGTTGCCAGTACTAAAAAAAGTTGTTAATTCAATAAAGGCGTTATTTTTAACCCTTAAATAAGACTCGTTTGATCACAGTAAGTAACTATAACATCGCAGATGGAATCCGAGCGTTATAATATACGATTATCTTAGATTAATGTGATAATATATTCAAATGTCTTTGATGATTATTCATAGAATGGCAACACCTTAGTACATTATATACTGAATGAATAAATAAATAAAAAATAAATATACTGAGCACTACAAAATTCGTGCTCTTGTTTCGGAGGCCAAGACTCACTTTGGGTCGCTGAGCCAACGGAGTTATTTAGTTACTACAAAATGTTTTTAACGTCTAGAACACTATAATTTTTACAGGCAATGATATCTTGGCGAGGAAACAGAAGAAACGACTTCGCATGACTGGCCGCGGTGTAGGTGAAATTTGTTGATGTTTGCGTCTATAAAATATGTTGATTTTTAAAAATAAAGTATAACAAAACAAGTACAACAAAACTTTTTACTCGCATTTAGTTCACGGAAAAAATATATAATAAATACACATTACATGCTACTGAAAGTTAGATGGCGCTTTTAATTAAATAATGCAGAACTTTTATCAGACGGCTTTAGTTCAAAGCATTGAGATATAGACGTTTATATGATCTAAGGTTCAAAGTATAGATAGTAATCATTATAAGTTCATGTTTAAAATGACAAATAAACAATTTTTCGATACGGATTATTGAAACTTTTTAGAATGCATGCTATTTTTCATAATTTAAATTTATATGTAATATGATTTTATTGTTTTGTTTATGTCACTTGTAAGAAAATTTTCCTAAGAACAAGTCAATATAATATATCAAGAAGCGAATTACTATTGTATTTATTTACGTTTTCGCTAACAATATATAAATATATATATAATATAAAATAATCCGTAACAATCCGCTTGCCTGCTTCGTGAGAGTAATTGAGAAGAAAGCTTTGAAGCGTTGACAGATTTTATTATTCAGAGTGACAAAATTAATATTCTAATTTATAGGATTCCAGTTGCCAAACCTCCTCTATTTATTTCACACATTATTTACCCTAGTAACACTACATCTATTAAGCTATAACAAAAACACAATTATAGTTTAGAAATACTTTATTAAAAGATCTTTGTCTTAGTACAGAATTATAAGTGATTAGCCTATGCTGCGACGCCGTCTTGAAGGCCGTCGTCATCTGAAAGAAAAAAAAGATTTCTCAAAACAGTAGTGATATATTTCAATGCTTGATTATACTATTCAAGATTATATGGTTTGTTGGAGTAACCCTGGCTTCAGCACCCTTTTGCCGTTCAATAAAATGTCACTGTCAGGTGTCATACGGCCGTGTTTAAAATTTTATATTGTTATGTTGCGTGAAATAATAATAATCGCCATAATTTATTGATCAAAATTATCTTCTCGATCCTTAACAGAGTTTAAAGATGGTTTTCAAAGTTGGAGTACTATAGACAATTGTTTTATTCACCACCACAGTGGGCAAAGGACCATATTCCATACAGCCTTCTCAGATATATTATAAAATAAGCAAATAAGCATAACTAAGTCAAATTGTAGGTCTTCGAATGACGCTAATGGATGCAGTATTTGAGATAACTTTAACAGTCCCATTAGACTACACATTTCACACAAAAACCGTTATTACTTAAAAACTATCAATATTCTACAACTATTATTAATTTTATAGTAATATTACACAATTTTAGAAAAGAAAACTGCACAGCACAATGTTATCCTTCGGTTCCTGCCAGAGTCTCTATTGTAAACAGTCTAAAATAACAGTCAGTCAGCCACAGTCACAACAGTCATTTTCCAGTACAGAATAGTACTCTGGTAGTAGGAATTGCTATTTATGATCATTTTTTTATTTTCAAAATGCTATATGGTTCTGGCTACAAGACCTTTCGAGTCAACTTTATGAATAATTGTTAAACCCATGGTTAAATTGTAAATCTTAGAAATATACCAAACAATAAACTTATTCTGACAGTTTAAACTGTCACATTTCATTAAACAATTGGTCTTTTTATACAAACGCTCCTCTTGTATGAAACCATAAATATCCCACATCTATTTCTAATTCTAAACAATTATATACATTTGAAAAAAAAAACCCCAAAACAATGTGGTCCAAATACCTTTGTCATCCGTGTCCATGGGCTCCGGTGTCTCCTGGTAAGCGGGTGCCAGTGGTGAGACCACCACGCCATCCCACACAGTGATCTCGGTGGATATGTCCTTGCCTCCTTCAAAGGCCTGGAGTCCCAGGACGTAACGGTGGCCACCGCGAGCCACCACACGAAGCAGACTGGAGTGCAGAAAGTAATCATATTAAAATTTTCTATTATATCCTTTGTACATGTCAGACATTTCTTGCATCATCAATTATTGCACAACGCCATCTATTAAATGTTCTACTACACGTCTCGTATCCTGGGATGGTAAGTTAATTCATTTTGCATACAAACACACACTACTTGAATAATTAGTATATACAGTAGAACTTCTTTAAGGTCTACTGTATATACTGTTGGTCTGAAAGAGAGTGTCGGGGTGAAGGTAAGGAAAGGAATGCTCCGGTGGTTCGGGCATGTGGAAAGAATGCATGATGAAAGAATGACTAAACAGATATACAATGCAAAAGTGGATGGATGCAGAAGTCGTGGAAGGCCACGACACACCTTCCATGATCAAATTGATCGTGTACTAGCAGAAGGCGATGTCAGGAGCCTTAGGAACAGACGAGCGTGCATGACAAGAGTTATGAATGTCAAAGAGGCAAGTGAGGTGTGTAAGAATAAGCCTAAATGGCACTCTGTTGTTCGTGCCTACCCCGCAAGGGAACTGGCGTGAAGTTATGTATGTGTGTATGTAACTTCTTTAAGTCGAACTTGTTTATAGTTTTCGATTTAAGCGTATTTTGTAAGGAAACATTCGACTTGTAGAAGTCAAGATTTATTCAAATAATCAAGTTGTAAAGGTTGTAAAATCAAATATTGCTATGTTCGAGATACAGAACTTTTTCATTCATTACAACCTCATTTCATTACTTCCCTTGCGGGGTAGGCACGAACAACAGAGTGCCATTTAGGCTTATTCTTACACACCTCACTTGCCTCTTTGACATTCATAACTCTTGTCATGCACGCTCGTCTGTTCTTAAGGCTCCTGACATCACCTTCTGCTAGTACACGATCAATTTGATCATGGAAGGCGTGTCGTGGCCTTCCACGACTTCTGCATCCATCCACTTTTGCATTGTATATCTGTTTAGTCATTCTTTCCACATGCCCGAACCACCGGAGCATTCCTTTCCTTACCTTCACCCCGACACTCTCTTTCAGACCAACTCTCTTTCTTACTTACTAATAAATAATATATATAAATTATAAACATAAAAACCTGTAAACCACAAAATATATATTCTGAATTCGCAAAACACTTTAAATTTAATATATTAACAAAACAGAAGGGAACACAATTTTTTCGAGTTTGGGAAGTCTTTGACTCATCGAGGTTCTGCTATAATTAGTGTTTAGCCATGGAGTGCAACACTGGTGACCTGTTTATTATTTATTTAGGTTTATGGCTTGGCAGCTAGGCCTTTAGGCCAGATCTTAGATTACAATAATATACTTTCTTCATTTTCTTATGCCTATGTATATAGCTCAGCTGAACTGTAGATTATCAACTGAAGCTATTCAACGGAGTTCTTGTGGCAACTCGAAAGGCCACATTTGACTATACAGTTCACATTTCTCACAAAAACACATAAATTACTACTCAAAAACTATCAATATCCTACAACTATTGTTCATTTTAGAGCAATTTTACACATTTTTAGAAAATAAAACTGCACAGCACAACATCTCCTTTCAGTTCCCGCCAAAATCTCCACTGGTGTTTTCCATCCGTGCAGAAACGGAGAAAGAATACAATTTCCTGCGTTGGGGCGGCCTGTCGTAAGAGGCGACTTAACAACCCACAGCCAGGTGGTAGGGCATTTGCCCGACTGGATGGCTACCACCCCTGGTCTAAAGTATGTCGCCATAACAACCTTCGAGTTGTGTTCCGCCATTAGTGACCAGGTTCCAGTTTCCCTTAAGAGAGCAGCAGCGCATTTGTAGCACCTTTGGTGTTGCAAATGTCCATAGGCGATGGTAACCGCTTTCCATCAAATGGGCCATTTGCCTGTCTGCTGATCTCCTGCAATAAAAAAAAAAAAATGGTGACCTGTAATACGAATCTGCACAGATCTACAATAGGCACCAGTCTCGCACAACAGGTCTTATATCACTTAGATTGTTGAAAAAAAAAGTTTCTGTTCTTCTCTAATCTATTTATTTATTTTTCTTTCCACAAAACATAACAGTGAAGAAATAATTCATAATTGGACCTTCTTATGCATAACAGAACCAATCCACAAACATGCCAAAATCGGGTTAAGGATTTTTTTTTTATTGCAGGAGTTCAGCAGACAGGCAGACGGTCCACTTAATGGAAAGCGGTTACCATCGCCTATGGACATTAGCAACACCAAAGGTGCTACAAATGCGCTGCTGTTCTCTTAAAGGAGACTGGAACCTGGTCACTAATGCCGGAACACAACACAAGGTTGTTATGGCGGCATACTCTAGACCAGGGGTGGTCGCCATCCAGTCGAGCAAATACCCTACCACCTGGCTGTGGGTTGTTTAGTCGCCTCTTACGACAGGCCGCCAGGCCGCAGGAAATTGTATTCTTTCTCCGTTCCTGCACGGATAAAAATAAGGATGCAGAAGACTTTCAAAATGCACCTTCTATCGACTCAATAAAAATCATAACGAGAAAATATAATACACAATATTCTAAATGTTTTTTTCCAAAATATAGACATATTTTTTTGTACGCAAAATTTTAATAAAAACGGCTTTTTCTCAAAACTGTTAGTATGTGGATTGGTTCCATTTTGCATAAGTAGGTCCAATTATAAATAGAAGAATAGATGGCAGCCCAAACTAGGAAAAAGTCCTGTTATTGTTGCGGAGCACTCCTGGCCCCTCAACTCCCGTCTTAAAACATAGTAGCCGACACTAATGTATATAAAATTTGTAAATAGTATAAATTATATATTTTATACTTATATATAAAGCTGAAGAATTTGTTTGTTTGCTTGAACGTGCTAACCTCAGGAACTGATTTGAAAAATTCTTTCAGTGTTAAATAGCCCATTTATCGAGGAAGGCTATAGGCTATATATCATCACGCTAAGACCAATAGGAGCGGAGCACCAACGAAGAACGTTTCAAAATCGGGGGTGTTTTTTAACTATTCCACGCAGACGAAGTCGCGGGCAGAAGCTAGTGAATGTATATTTTCTATTTAAATAGTTTTGTATGCTTTATAAAATTCAAAAATAAATCTTTTTCAGACAGACAGAGACAAAATGTCTAAAAATTGTATTTTCGTAATGTCCTCCTGGTCCAAATCATCCCCACTGATTTTTTTTACATATTTATTTTGACATTACAAACAGACACTTCAATTTTATTCATGTGTATAGATAATTTAAACATTACACTCATAGGGATAAGAGTTGGAAATACTTTGAAATTTTTCATTAATAGTTCAAATTTCGTGTTTTAAAGCTTAAATAAGTTAGATTTTAAAATGTGACGTCACGAAATTTAGAGCCCTTCCACCCCCTCGTCACACAATGCCACGGTTCGTCGACCTAACGTCACACGTGTGACGTAACTTAAAGAAAGAAAAAATATTTGAAGAAATAGCGACGTAATTACATTCTTTATACATTATTATACACAGAGCATATTGTGAGAATTTGTGCGCCGCATTTTCAGCAAACAAGGTTTGCACTCAGCACATTGCTGTGCCGGAATCATATCCGACACAACGCTGATTTTCAGTGCAAACCTTCCTTTTGGCGTAATACTAAAATGACCCGAATATTTTAATCTGTTTTATAAGTTTAATTTGTAAATAATAATATATACCTACATAGTATAAACTTTATAATATAAAAAAAAAAAAATTAATACTTGTCTATATTGTAACATGCTTCTATGTGTATTGAGCATAACAACTTAGGGATAGCTCCATCGCAATTTGCATTGTTTTGGCCGATGTTACTTACTCCTTGTACCCTCCATATAATATATAACCCATATAATTTAAAAGAAATGTCATGTCTTTAAATGTCAAAGAGGCAAGTGAGGTGTGTAAGAATAAGCCTAAATGGCACTCTGTTGTTCGTGCCTACCCCGCAAGGGAACTGGCGTGAAGTTATGTATGTATGTATGTATAATTTAAAAGAGTGCGTGGCGGTACTCACGTCTGCGCGGTGGCCGCGGCCATGTCCTGCGCGGCGAGGTCGAGCGCGGTGTGCGCACGCGCGTGCGCCGCCTCGCACGGGTCCGGCAGCCCCGCGCACCCCGGTAGGAACAAGCCGCCCGCCATCAGCGACAGGGCGCGTCTACGAACAAATCAGCCGATTACTTATAATAATAGCATCTGATTACTCATAATAGTAACATTCTATTAATCATAATAATAGCAGCCGAACACTCATAATAATAGCATCCTATTAATCATAATAATAACATCTGATCACTCATAATATTAGCATCCGATCACTCATAATATTAGTATCCGATTACTCATAATAATAGTATCTGATTACTCATAATAATAACATTCTAATGATCATAATAATAGCATCCTATTACTCATAATAATAGCATCCTATTACTCATAATAATAGCATCTGATCACTCATAATATAGCATCCTATTAGTCATAATAATACCATCCGACTACTCATAATAATAACCATGCCAGCTCCGCCAGGTTCCGGTTGAAAAGGAAGGCCCAAGAAATGCTGGCTTAACATTGTGAAGGATGACATGCGTACCAATGATCTCAAGACAGGGGATGCTGAAGACCGCGCTCAGTGGAGTAGAAAACGTAGGAAAGCGGACCCTGGGCGTCGGAGTGAACGCTCGGATGATGATGACGACTCATAATAATAGCATCCAATAACGTCGCCTACAGACCTTTCAACACTAGAGGCCCTTTACGACAAACTGTTCTTGGTGTCAACTCTTTCACACCTATACTATGTAAACTAATGAATCTTTATATTACAGATGTAATGTAACATATACATGCAAATATATATCATAAATTTCATAGAAATATTGCATCTCACATTACTTACTTTATTATATAAATTTTTATCGTTTTACGTTTGATATTTAATTGCTATTAAATCAATTTTTTTTCTTTAAACAAAGCATTAATTTTCACACTACATATATCAAATTGCATGTAATGTTTAACTATAAGTAATTATATGAAATAAAAATTTATTTTTGAATATAACTCCCATTTTACACTGGATAGACTATTAACTGACCTAAAGGCGACGTTGATGGGCAACGCCTGTCTCGCCGGGTTATTCATGATGCAGTGGTGCGCGAGCAGGTCTATCATCCAAGGCGTCAGGGGCTCGAGGCCCGAATGGCGAGAGCACATGTCGCGAAGCAGTCGGATCAGTACCTTGATCGACGAGTGATGAGCGTTCTCCTCGAACCACCTGGAACAATTGACACATTTATGTGAGTGAGTGAGCAAAAGATTGAGTGAGAGAGTGAGTGAGCAAAAGATTAAGTGAGTGAGTGAGTGAGCAAAAGATTGAGTGAGTGAGTGAGCAAAAGATTGAGTGAGTAAGTGAGCAAAATATTGAGTGAGTGAGTGAGCAAAAGATCGAGTGAGTGAGCAAAAGATTGAGTGAGTGAGTGAGCAAAAGATTGAGTAAGTGAATGAGCAGGAGCTCGAGTGTGTAATTTATTACTTTTTCGATCTTTCAAAAACATACATACTAATAATATTAAACTCTAAATCGCAACTCGGCCCACATATACATGAAAAAATTATAAAACCATATTGATATGTCCGTTTAGCAGTGTGACAAGTCATGGTAGAGTAATGGCTAGGACACACGTCCCAAATTCAAAGGGCGCTGGTTCGATCCTAGCCCGAACGCATGCACCACTTAGGCAATTTTCTGACCTAATGTGCACATTGTTACAATTACGACGATATCATAACCATGGTCTTTCAGGTATACTCGTTAACTTTAATAGTATTATTATATCATGTCCAAGTGTTTATTTAACATTTGACGTTTGTACGCCCATTAAGTTGCACATTTTTAATAGTAAATTTCACATGTGACAATTGTCATACTTCAATTATTCCAAGCCGTGGTAGCGTAATGGCTAGCGCACTCGTCCCAACCTCAAAGGGCGCGGGTTTGAATCCTAGTAGTTTTATGACCTAATGTGCATATTGTTATAATTATCACGTGCTAACCGTGAAGGAAAATATCGTGATGCAACCTGCACATTGAGATAACCAATGTGTCAAACCTGGCAAGCCACCTTAGACAAGTGTGACGGGTATACTGTCCATACCCGTTATATAACGGGAGGCCAGAGCCCAGTAGCGGGATATTTATCGGCTGTTATTATTATATTATTACAGACAGTTACTTTAATATTATTGTGATATTTAAATTGAATCATACTGATGATATTCTGTGAGGTTATCTGAGTGAATGAGTGAGCTTATGTGTGAAATGTGGAAATGAAATTACAAAATTATTAATACATACATACATAACTTCACGCCAGTTCCCTTGCGGGGTAGGCACGAACAACAGAGCGCCATTTAGGCCCATTCTTACACACCTCACTTGCTTCTTTGACATTCATAACTCTTGTCATGCACACTCGTCTGTTCTTAAGGCTCCTGACATCACCCTCCGCTAGTACACGATCAATTTGATCATGGAAGGTGTGTCGTGGCCTTCCACGACTAATTATTTCCAAAATTATTAATGTGGAATGAAAATGACAAATAGTTATTTTATTACAATTAGCATGTATTTACCTGCTGTGACGTATGGCAGCGAGATGACTGCTTATGACTTTGTACTCCAAATGCACCTCGGGCTCCAGTTTCCTCAGGTTCTGATGGAGGGTGGTGACCAGTACTCGCACTGCTGCCGATGCTCCGGTGACGGTGAAGCCGCGCTCGTGGCACGCGCTCACCACAGCACCCCCGCCTTCAGCCCTCATCAGTTTATTGAGTTCTTCATTCACCTGAATATAATATAACAGAGAGCTTAAAATGATTGTTTTATGCAGACTCATATGGTGAACATGAAAAGTATCAACATCAAGTGGAACTTTGCAACTTCCTACAACTTACTTCTTACAACTACCAGTATATCTAAACTCTAAACAGATTTCAATTTCAGTAAGCAATTGTCCACAGGCGACCGCTGTAGGCCTTCAAATCACCTGTACAATTTCAATAGCTAACAACTGACATTACTTATTTTTTAATTCTGGCAATATTTTCTTATGTCAGTGCAAAGTAAAACATAAAAATTACTATACATATTTTGCTACTCTTCAAGTCAGTTTCTTTATTAAATGAAATCACATACCTTGTTTGACAAACCTTCAACAGCCTCTTTGGTGGGCAAAGTCTTCATGATGACCACAATGTCAGCTACATTCTTGCCAGCCATCATTGTTCCCTTCTTGTAAGAACCAACTTGGCGGACTTCTTCCAGTTGCTGGGAAAATAATTTGTTATTTATTTATTAAAAAAATATATATTGAAGTTAACTTTAATTTTACTATGTTTAAACTCAGATACCATTTA
Source organism: Dendrolimus kikuchii (assembly GCA_019925095.2). Lineage (NCBI taxonomy): Eukaryota > Metazoa > Arthropoda > Insecta > Lepidoptera > Lasiocampidae > Dendrolimus > Dendrolimus kikuchii. The sequence goes on from CM034415.1 coordinate 9,758,762, forward strand.
TCTAGTGCAGGAACGGAGAAAGAATACAATTTCCTGCGGCCTGTCGTAAGAGGCGACTTAACAGCCCACAACCAGGTGGTAGGCCATTTGCCCGACTGAATGGTTACCAGCCCTGGTCTAAAGTGTGTCGCCATAACAACCTTGAGTTGTGTTCCGGCATTAGTGACCAGGTTCCAGTTTCCCTGAAGAGAGCAGCAGCGCATTTGTAGCACCTTTGGTGTTGCAAATGTCCATAGGCAATGGTAACCGCTTTCCATCAAGTGGGCAGACTGCCTTTCTGCTGAACTCATGCAATAAAAAAAAAAGTTATCTGGACTATACTTCATAGAAAAAAATACTTACACAAGCAGCAAAATCCCCTGGAGCTACTACCAAATTATCAAGGACTGTTTGGAGTTTTGTCACTAAACTCAGGACTGCAGACTGTTCTGCTGCCGATGGACATAACTCTGTATGCCTTTTGAGGAGAGCCTGGAAATTTTAAGTAATTTTACATAATGTTACATGAATCAATGTATACTCACCTAATTTAGCAAAGCTAAAACTTTGAGCATTCCACAAAATTTATAAAATATGGTATAACAAAAATTGGTTTTATTTTTCAAAAATGTAATACAGTTTAGTTTTTATCAAAATCTGCCTAGAGATTTGCCCGACTGGATGGCTACCAACCCTGGTCTAAAGTACATACATACATACACAACCTCACGCCAGTTCCCTTGCGGGGTAGGCACGAACAACAGAGCGCCATTTAGGCCCATTCTTACACACCTCACTTGCTTCTTTGACATTCATAACTCTTGTCATGCACGCTCGTCTGTTCTTAAGGCTCCTGACATCACCCTCCGCTAGTACACAATCAATTTGATCATGGAAGGTGTGTGGTGGCCTTCCACGACTTCTGCATCCATCCACTTTTTCATTATATATCTGTTTAGTCATTCTTTCATCATGCATTCTTTCCACATGCCCGAACCACCGAAACATTCCTTTCCTTACCTTCACCCCGACACTTTCTATCAGACCAACTCTTTTTCTTACTTCGGTATTAAGAAACGCGGTCCGCGAGTGTCACTCCGCAGATTTTGCACAGTGCTCGCATCTCAACTGCGTTTACTCTACTTTCATGCTCTCTCTTCCATACCTAACTCTCACTTCCATATGTGAGCGTAGGTACCAGCACCGCGTTGTGTATGGGGAGCTGGGCCTTCTGGCTGAGGTTCTTAGCGCTTAGAAGTTTACCTACCTGGTCTAAAGTATGCCACCATAACAACCTTGAGTTGTGTTCCGGCATTAGTGACCAAGTTCCAGTCACCTGTAAGAGAGCAGCAGGGTATTTGTAGCACCTTTGGTATTGCAAATGTCCATAGGCAATGGTAACCACTTTCCATCTAGTGGGCCGTCTGCTGAACTGCTGCAAAAAAAGACAAAAATTCTAAAAATTGTGTTTTCGGAATCTGCTGGTCCGATCATTGTTTTAGTAGATAATAGCTCAACAGTAGTAGATTTGGCACAGAACTCTATGCCATTTACTGTTCAAGTCCATATTTGCTAAGATTTATATTCCTAACTATAAATCGTGCCTACCCCGCGAGGGAACTGGCGTGAAGTTATGTATGTATGTATGTATTTATATTCCTAATAACTCAATACAAGAAATTTCCTGAGCTATGCCACTGGTAAAATTCTAGTAAGCAGCTCTATTTTACTTATAAAAAAACTGTTTTCGGTTTTTACATATTGCAAGCATAGCCAAACACAGAAACTAGTATCGAGCTAAACCTTCCTTGAAAAATTGTCTAACTGATGGTGAAAACAGCTCAAAAATATATATTTTCTTATATATAATATATGTCAAAGAAGCAAGTGAGGTGTGTAAGAATAAGCCTGAATGGCGCTCTGTTGTTCGTGCCTACCCTGCAAGGGAACTGGAGTGAAGTTATGTATGTATGTATATATGTTGTTTAGGAGACAACAAAACTGGATTTTTGAGCAGTTTTCACCATCAGTTAGACAATTTTTCAAGGAAGGTTTGGCTCAATACACAGACAGATGCAGAAGGTGACTTTGTTTTATACTGTGTGAAGATGAGAAGCCACATTCGAGTCCATTACTTCTTCTGGAGGCAATATCAGAATCTTGAAAACAACTTTAAAGAGAATGAATTTGGCGTGGAGTATAGTTATACGGCACGTTTATTAATTATTTACATACATACATAACTTCACGCCAGTTCCTTTGCGGGGTAGGCACCAACAACAGAGCGCCATTTAGGCTTATTCTTACACACCTCACTTGCTTCTTTGACATTCATAACTCTTGTCATGCACGCTCATCTGTTCTTAAGGCTCCTGACATCACCTTCTGCTAGTACACGATCAATTATTTGAGATATAAAATTAACTTTGGGTGGTTATAAAAAAAATAACTACGAAGTCTAAGGCGGGTGTTCCGATTCGCTTGATGTAGTCTTAAATTCTTACCTGTGTAAGAGTAGAGTCGTCGGGCGCCGGCTTACATCTAGGAAAAGCAGGTTCTGCTATTATCAAATCAAATGGCGGCCTTAGCATCATAACCCTCGGTCTGTTGAAGGGTGGACGCCCCATTCCACCCCTACCTGGCATACCTCGGCCGCCTCTTCCAGCTCCGCGAACCATTTTGATAACTTCTTTTCACGACAAACAATATAGCAATGGCGGTCTAGGTTATGTTCAAGTCAATGTTTTCACTGTTGTAGAAACTAAATGTATAAATATGTCTTTAAACGTATATTACTGCTGTTAAAAGTTTACGTAGACAGATTTGGCGTCTTTTTGCCGTAAATTATTAATAATTTGATTTGCAAAAATAATAGCTTCTAATGAATGAACGACGCCGTTTTGCTTTTTTTTTAAAGAACTATAATTTTTTAACAAGGATTTTTTTTAATCTGGCTACAAGAGTTTTTAAACCAACCGTTTAAATTTGATTCTGATTTTTTAGAACAAAGTAATTAACAAAAACGTCAGTTATGCTTAGGTTTTTCAAAATAGTAGTTGCATCAAAATAAGTTAGCACGATATATGCATCTTTTCGGTCATTCAAACAATTATTTGAAGAGTATGATTTTTTTAGAAATGGTAACACAATAGAAATGAGTTTGCGTTTTGTTCATGCACTACGATCAAAAATATTGATTGACGGTAATTTGACCACAGAAAGTTGACATTAAGTATGACAGTAAACATTTTCGATTACAAAAATGACGTGGAGTTAGGTTATGAATTTCAATTAATGCTATTATTTATTAATAATAATTAGGTCGAAAACGACCTATAATTAATTAATTGCCATCACAAATTACCTGATAACATTATGATTGAGATAACTGATACACAAAGTAAGTAATCATTTCATGTCTATAATTTACTTTCTTATATACTTTTATCAGATTTTACTATAAATATAAGCTTAATATTGTATTATAAAGACAAATTTTACAAAACCAACTTAATGTTTTGATAAAAATATAATTATAATTAATATATTATTTATAAAAGGCTGTAATTAAGTTCGTAATAAATGTAGAAAAACTATCAATATATTATCTAGTATTTGAAATTTTCGAAGGGGAGACTTAGGAGTCTTGATACCATTTCTTCATTGGGGCTTGGTGCATGTGGACTACTGAATTCATGGACAACATAATAATATAATAATTGTTATATTCTTGTACATAAAGGGTAGTTAGTAACTGTAACATATTGTAATAATCTTTTGAATGTTAGGTGTTAACAATACTTTTTGGTGTTCTGTAATTTTTTTAATTTAAATACATACATACATAGCTTCACGCCAGTTCCCTTGCGGGGTAGGCACGAACAACAGAGCGCCATTCAGGCTTATTCTTACACACCTCACTCGCTTCTTTGACATTCACTTGTTTGATAAACTAATTTTTGTTTAAATAAAAAATGCATTCATTAAAATTTACCTAACCTAACCAAATTATAATTTGGAGTAAACCTTTGAAAAATTGAAATGTGTACATGTAGTAGAAGTGAAACTTCAACAGACAAATGTACTTGACATTAACAATCTGCCTGTAAAACTTCAGTTAAAATTTAATTTAAGTAATATTATTCAACAAATTATTGTTCAGAAAACAATCTTTAGCCTCATTGACAGTTTTCTTCTTCATTTTTGTATATAGACATGTAAGAGGAGCTTTTAATATGAATTTAATGGTGATAAGTGTTTAGGGATGTATTTATGACTTATTTATAATAACTAAAACTGTTCTTGAGTGTAGAAAAAAGGTTTTTAATTAATTATGGAAAATCAAAATTTGAGACAATGATCTGTTAAATTTGATAATAACAAAGGGTGATTTGAATTTAGAAATGTACATACAACTTATTTAGAACCACTAAAATTTCAAAGATTTGATTTTCTTGATATAGCTTAGTCTTTAGTAACCATCTAAACTCATTATTTTATATATAAATATAGAAGTTGCAGAAGTAGTACATATTGCTTTCCTTTGCCCAATCCCTAGTACATAGAATTCACCTCCCACACATACATATATACTTAAACTATGCATTTTAGTATAAACATCAGATAGTCTGTGCTATAAGCTCTGTCCATGAACAGAAAAAGAATACTAATTACTGTGGCCGGGCGGCCTGTTGTTAGAGGTGGTAAAACAACCCACAACCAGGTGTTAGGGTATTTGCCCGACTGGATGGCTACCACTCCTGGTCTAGAGTATGCCACCATAACAAATTTGAGTTGTGCTCCGGCATCAGTGGTCAGATTCCGGCTTCTCCTTCAAGGCCGGCAGCACATTGGCAGCACCTCTGTTAATGCTAATGTCCATGGGCGACGGTAACCACTTTCCATCACAGTTGGGTCGTCTGCTGTACTCCAGCAATAAAAAAAAAATAATTGCTGGTTTTTTTTCAATAAAGTTTTGGCTTAAAAGTGTTTAATATATATTCAATTCTTTTTCCAGAAATTGGAGTGGGCCTTGCTGGATTTGGGATGACCTTCCTATTTCTAGGAGTACTATTGCTGTTTGATAAGGGTCTTTTAGCTATTGGAAATGTAAGTTTGATTATAAACATCTGAATCATATCACATATATTACATTCCCAAACTCATCATGTTATGATAGCTTGTATTATGGGTGATATACAATGGACAACTATAGAGTTGATCATAGACACCTAGAACAGAGTAAAGAATGGAAAATTTGTTTATGAAATGACCTAGTTGGGAATCAAAACTGAGACCTCCGAGTTCCAATGCACTGCTTGAGCCATCTTTTAGACTCATTAAGCTGGTATTGGCTTTAATTAGTTAATACTTCAAAATCATTGTTATGGACAGAGAGCACCTCCCTGACTGCCAAAGCACAACTGCCCCACTCCCCGCATTCTGCCGTCGCCCACATATAGCATGTTTAGTATTTAAGGGTTGGACTATTGGTGAACCATTAGGCCCTGGAGGTTGAAAATGTAGATTCTATGATGAATGCTGTCGTTCTCTCTCTCTCTCTCTCATTCGCTACATGTATATTTATATCCAAAATACTTTGTAAATATTGAAGTCAAACTTCTATGTAGATGTAGGGTATTGGGATTTTTTCTGTCACGAAAAAGCGTTACGGCCGTGGTGAAAGGCGGCATAATTTTAGAGTAGACGTGGTGAGAGACTGCATAATGTTAGAGTAGATTATCAATGGTTTTATTTGTTCTGGATTGAATTTAGTGTTTTTGTTTGATAAAATAAAATATGTTTAAATAAAAAATCCATTCATTAAAATTTACCTAACCTAACCAAATCATAATTTGCAGTAAACCTTTGGAAAATCGAAATGTGTGCTGGGACATCTTTATCCGTGCAGGAACGGAGAAAGAATACAATTTCCTGCGGCCCGGCGGCCTGTCGTAAGAGGCGACTAAACAACCCACAGCCAGGTGGTAGAGTATTTGCTCGACTGGATGGCGACCACCCCTGGTCTAGAGTATGCCGCCATAACAACCTTGTGTTGTGTTCCGGCATTAGTGACCAGGTTCCAGTCTCCTTTAAGAGAGCAGCAGCGCATTTGTAGCACCTTTGGTGATGCAAATGTCCATAGGCGATGGTAACCGCTTTCCACTAAGTGGGCCGTCTGCTTGTCTGCTGAACTCCTGCAATAAAAAATAAAAATACATATAGTAGATGGGCAACTTCAACAGACAAATGTACTTGACATTAACAATCTGCCTGTAAAACTTCAATTTAAAATTTTATTTCAATTCGTTTTGGCACTTGTCCATTGAAGTTTCACTTTTATAATTAATTTAAAATTCAGTCCAAGAAAATATCAAGAGTTTTTTTTATTAAACGAAGCAACTGCCACCAATAATCATAATAGGGGAGCGGAAAATCAAATCAACTGAGTTACTTTTTTGTGTGAATGTAAAATTTATGACAAAATAAGTCATCAATCATCATCATTCGAGCATTAAATGGCGGTTGCGTTTGTGACGCGACAGCCGCTCCCCTTTCTATTCCCATCCCCGTATTGTATTTGACGTTGGTAAGCCTGCATCTCATCCTTCGGAAACGTATTTTCTCCGTTATGTACTATGGTCTGGGTGTCTGGGATCGGCCCCAGAGTAGTCCGTTGTATATTACCTATAACACAAGCGTAACTTGCTTAATTTGGGGGTATACAATGTGTGTGTTTGTCTGCCGATTATTATTATTATAGTATTTCTTGGGCCTACCCCGTCGACCGGGACCTGGCGGAGGCGGAATGGCCAGACATTTGTTCCCTACATAGTTAGCTGGTCTCCGTAAAACGTGGCTGTAGGTACCAGCATAAACGACATTCTTGCAGTTTGTCTGCTACATCATGGTTATGAAGACTCCTGCATTTGTGGCAATGCAGTTATGACAATAAGTGTGTACAAGTAAAAAGAGTCAAATACCGCATTAATTATTGTTCACATAGTAATTAAAATTATTGGAGTTTACTCATTAGGCCCCAGTATGGAAATTTTATGAGGAATGAAATACGACAAGTGTTGGGGATTGTTTTTATGTTAATTTTTAATAAGCTGTAGGCACTGTGTGTCTGTGTTACAAGCGCGCGTCGCTGACAAAAATGGCAGGTGATAGTGATGTGCTAAATTAGTTTGTATGATTGCTAGTGATGTGCTAATTAATTAATATGATGGCTAGTGATATAATTTAACAACGTGTTAAGTCAAAACCATTACTTTTATTATTATACAACTACGTTATGTCTGCGACTTCATCCACGCTTGACTTGAAATTCCCGCGGGATTGCCAGGATAAAAAATATCAAACATTTTATTACATTAAAATTTGCTAACGATCAGTCAGAAAATGTCAATGGTGATACTATTTTTTTTTCTACTATTATTCCAAAGCGACGATATCCAGAAGATATTGTAGATTTAGTTGAATAGGAATTTTTGACACTTGCAATGGAATCTTACTTTAAATATCATGCAACGCACACCTGTTGTTTTCAAGTTTATTTAATTTAATTTTTTTTATTTATTTAGGGCAACGAACAATTACACCACTAAGAAAACTAAATAAAATACAAACTATAGGTAAATATTACTCGTGCCGCAACCAGCGATGTTGCCCACAACTATAATAGAAAAAATAAGAAATAAATCCGTCTGTCTGTCAGTCAGTTACTACCCAGAGAATTACGAATTGATTGAAAGATTTGGTATACAGTTGAAAATGATGTAGCTAAAAATGTCAAGTAAACGACAACATGCTATTATTTTATTTACATAAAATTCTTACACACCTGCCCATTCATATGCACGCTAAGGCTGTGTGTTGCATCCATTAATTAATTGTTGTACCGTAAGTTAATTTTGAACTTTGATCACACGGAAATAGTGTTATTTATCCATATATTAAATACGTGAAGCTAAAAGCTGTTTATTTTATTTACATATTATTAATTTTACTATACAATCCATTAATGAAAAAAATTTATGCCCTAGTATGTGTGTTGTTACAACAAAAACTTTGTACCCCTTTTTACGAAAATTGCGCGGACGGAGGAGTATGAAATTTCGCACACTTATAGTTTATATAGAGAAGGAGTGCAGAATGCTAATATATTTTTTTTAATGATGCATATAAAATACATTAAATCAATTATAATAAACATTACACACACTACCATGTATTTAATACATACATACACACATACATACATACATAACTTCACGCCAGTTCCCTTGCGGGGTAGGCACGAACAACAGAGTGCCATTTAGGCTTATTCTTACACACCTCACTTGCCTCTTTGACATTCATAACTCTTGTCATGCAAGCTCGTCTGTTCTTAAGTCTCCTGACATCACCTTCTGCTAGTACACGATCAATTTGTTCATGGAAGGTGTGCCATGGCCTTCCACGACTTTTGCATCCATCTACTTTTGCATTGTATTAATACACATTAGTATTTAATACACACACGCATATATACTCTTTTGTTTATTGTTCAAGTAAAATTAACAGTGTAGCCTTGGCGAAATCTGTGATTATAGAAGTATAGTCTGACTACAGAACCTTAATAATGTTCAAACTAATTAATTTGCCAGGTGGTAGGGTATTTGCCCGACTGGATGGCTACCACCCTTGGTCTAAAGTATGTCGCCATAACAACCTTGCGTTGTGTTCCGGCATTAGTGACTAGGTTCCGGTCTCCCTTAAGAAAGCAGCAGCGCATTTGTAGCACCTTCGGTGTTGCAAAATGTCCATAGGCGATGGTAATCGCTTTCCATCAAGTGGGCCGTCTGCCTGTGTGCTGAACTCCTGCAATAAAAAAAATAAAAAAAATATTATGGACGAATTTCGACCACGGGCTACCATTAGTAATCTATAATTGTATAATATGGACATACTCAATTTTCTGAAATAAATGAATTATTATTAATCCAGTAACACTACTGTAATGTAAAAATTTATTGTAATATGTTGTCCAAACCCCTATTCTAGCTTTGTTTCTTCAATAGTAAAAATATTAAATAGTGTCTTTTCTTCCAGATACTGTTCATAAGCGGCTTAGCATGCGTTATAGGGCTTCAAAGGACGTTTTTCTTCTTCTTCCAAAGGCACAAAATCAAGGCATCTGTCGCTTTCTTCGGTGGGATAACTATCGTGTTACTAGGATGGCCTATGATTGGCATGATCGCTGAGATTTATGGTTTCTTGTTATTATTCAGGTAGGTACATGTTGCGGACAGAACTCTCCCCCGGAACTCCCATAACCCCACGCCCCGCATACCGCGTATATGTAGCTCCCTCGATTAGCAGCTAAGCGTCTGCTTAAAAGTAGTACCTTAGCGAGTGCAGTGCGAGCCACCAAATGGTCAATGGTCAGTTGGTCAAGTATACAAACAGTTTCCCAATCAAGTAATACACACAAGAGAAGAAAAGGAATATCAGGAAGTATTCAGAAGACTACAGCCATTTGTACTCTCAGAGTTACTTTCGTGGATCTTGTGAATACCATTGTGTTTGATTAGTGCAATTAGTATTAGTCGGTGAAATCGATACAATGATTGCTATCAGTGTTCAGAGGAACATCCAGGTTCTAGTGCTGACTTGTGTTGATTAACTTGAACGTGCTGTTTAATACAGTAGTGCTAATCATACCTATTGCTGTTGTAAGCGCCTATCATTGAGTACACCACCTGCACCGTACAGTACATGTTTCGTCGTATTCATTTTTTTTTTTTTTTTTTTTTTTTTAATCGCCAATCTCCTCCGTCATTTTGCAAGACAGAGATTTTCTTTTTCATGTCTATTTTAATCATGCAAGTTCTACTGTTTTGGAAAAATAAGGGGGGGGAAGTCTTTTTATTTTTATTATTTCTCTTTTTTGTTTTTCTTTCATTTTTCTTTCTTTTCAAAACTTATTATCTATTACATTTATTTATTATACTAGTTTACAATTCTTTTATTTATATGTTTTATGTTATACATTGACTCTTATTTGTTACCTATCTTATATACTAGCGCTGCTCCATATATATCTATACGTATATATGTTTACAGTTCTACTACTTACTATTTATTATTTAATTCTACACCTTAACTACTTTTCTTTGACTGTTATTAGGAATGTACAATTTTTCTTACTACTATTTATATTCATTATCATTTATATTCATATTGAGTTAGAGTAAGTTTGAAAGCTTCTTGAAGATCTATAAAGAAACCTTCAATCTTACATTAAAAGACTTATCTGTGCAGGAACGGAGAAAGAATACAATTTTCTGCGTTGGGACGGCCTGTCGTAAGAGGCGACAAAACAACCCACTGCTCCGCACCGCTCATACTGTCATAATTCGGCCAACGGCCTCTATGGTTGAGCGGGTTAAGCCTTTGCCGGCGTACCTTACTGCAGCGCAGAGGTTCCGGGTTCGATTCCTGGCATAGTAAATTTCGGAAACGTATTTTCTCCGTTATTTACTATGGTCTGGGTGTCTGGGATCGGCCCCAGAGTAGTCCGTTGTGTATTACCCATAACACAAGCGTAACTAGCTTAATTTGGGGATATACAATGTGTGTGTTTGTCTGCCGATTATTATTATTATTATCATAATTAACATGTGCTAACAATGAAGGAAAACATAGTGATGAAACCTGCACGCCGAGACAATCAATGTGTCAAACCCGCCAACCCGCCTGAGACAAATGTGGCGGGTATAACTTCAGGAGTTCAGCAGACAGACAGACGGCCCACTTAATGGAAAGCGGTTACCATCGCCTATGGACATTTGCAACAATAAAGGTGCTACAAATGCTGCTCTCTTAAGGGAGACTGGAACCTGGACACTAATGCCAGAACACAACTCAAGGTTGTTATGGTGACATACTTTAGAACAGTGGTGGTAGCCATCCAGGCAGGCAAATGCCCTACCACCTGGCTGTGGGTTGTTTTGTCGCCTGTTACGACAGGCCGCCCCAACGCAGGAAATTGTATTCTTTCTCCGTTCTTGCACGGATAATTTTATACTTAAGCCTTTGACTTTTTTTTTTTTTTTTTTTTTTATTGCAGGAGATCAGCAGACAGGCAGACGGATCACTTGATGGAAAGCGGTTACCATCGCCTATGTACATTTGCAACACCAAAGTTGCTACAAATGCGCTGCTGCTCTCTTGAGAGAAACTGAAACCTGGTCACTAATGCCGGAACACAACTCAAGGTTGTTATGGCGACATACTTTAGACCAGGGGTGGTGACTAAAGTATTTTTAGTCAAACCTAGAACTGCCTAACTTTTTAGTCAAACGTTGAAAGTAGACTGTTTCGGGCTTTGCCTAGTCGATCGGTAGCGTCATGCTGATTAGACAGGCAACATGGTGTATGAACTTGAAGGTTCTGTTTCTTATGTTTCAGGGGTTTCTTGCCAGCTGCTGTTAACTTCTTAAGAATGGTGCCAGTACTGGGTTCACTGTTAAATCTGCCCATCATAAGAGGGGTAAGTCTTTCAGCATTATGTTAGCTCATCGCCTATGATTATCATCAAACTTCTCACCAGTTTTTACTCCACCACAGAATTTATTCAAAACTAGCTGTGCCCGCGACTTCGTCCGCGTGGATTTTTTTTCGCAGAACCCTAATTTTAAAAGTAGCCTAATTTACTTTATTTTACTTTATTTCTTTATTTATTACACACAAAACAAGAAACGTAAAAGTTATTCCAGAGCTATTGGTGCAAATAATAGCCTGAGTTTCATGTTTAAATTTAGAGAAGGAGGAATTAAAAAATCCAATGGATCTATTTGTACTTGCAATCTCATTATATTATTACTCTTTATAACATCAGGGAAGTCCGGTCTGAATTGGTCCAGCTCTTTAAGAGGTTAGCCGGAAAATCCAGACAGACAGACAAAAACAGTAAAAACTTCATTTTCGGAATCACCTGGTCCGAATTAGCCCCCCCCCCCCCCTGATTTTTTTCACATTTCTATTTTGATATTACCAACAAACACGTCAATTATATTATTTAAAACTGTATAGATGAATTGGTAGAGAAGCTACGAATATTCGGCTGTTATTCGGTATTCGGCGTATTTGGCCACTATTTAAACTATTAAATAAATTTAAGAATAGCAAATCGTGTAAAATAAACGCTATGTGCGTTTATATTGCTGAAAATTGTATATATTTCCATCAAAAATTGACGAGTTAAACTATGTTTTAACAGTGTTAAATGCGATTTTAATAGTACATTATGGTACTAGTGCGTAACATTGGTGATTACCGCCGAGGCGCCATTGAGACTCGAGCCGTAGGCGAGGGTCTTAAGAGAGCCGAGGACGGTAATCATCAATACACACGTGTATCATACGACGTTTTTCAACACACTTGTGAATAAAATAACAACAAAAACTCATTTTATTTAGTAGATAACAAAAAGTTATATATGAGTGAAAGTTTTATTTATTAAACACGTACGAGTTAAAATTATCTATTTAAATAAGAATTTGCATGAAATGAGCAAGCAATAGGAACATTAATTTATTTGTTCTATAGAACACGATCTTTTTGTTTTGAATAAAAACTTTTTTAAGAACAAAGCAACTCGACCAATAAAATTAAAAAAAAATCTATAACTCACTAGTGAGTTATAATGTTTTTTAGTCACAGTTTGATTATGGGTGTCATTCTGTGCCTAATTGCGGTGACCATTGAGCTACTTTATGAGCAAGTGTGTTGAAAAACTCTTTATTGGATAATTTGATATGAATACATTTCCATTAGAAGAATGGGTGGTCTTATCGCTTATAGCGATCTCTTCCAGGCAACCCGGTGTCCAAGGAGACATTAAAAGAAAAATTAAATAATGTTTGATGGTTTAACTGTTTTAAAACTAATTCCATGGTAATCTATCTATATATATAAAAGAAAGTCGTTACACTATTTATAACTCAAGAACGGCATTACCGATTTGGCTGAAAATTGGTGGGGAGGTAGCTTAGAACCAGGAGACGGACATAGGATACTTTTTATCCCGTTGGATCCGGTAGGTGGCGCTGAGATCGGGTTTTAGAATCCTCCTGATCACCTGGACCGATTTTGGTGATTTTGTGTGTTTGAGTGGGTTCCCGGATGGTTTAAATCTACAATTGGAACCGGTAGATGGTGTTTTTTTTTTTTTTATTATGTATATCTCTACGGACTCGAGTTCCGTACCCTTTTTTAATACTTAATTTCTATGAAAAATTTCAGACTCCGTACACGCTTATTGTTTATTTTTGTTAGTGTATGTGACATTATATGTAGTAATTTTTTTCTGTTTTGGTGTACCTTAAGAATAACTTATTATATTAATTTATTCTAATTTTAATACTAAACTTATACTAATGTAGAGTGTATCTGTTACATGCTGGTGTTGTGAGGAAGTGCATGTGCAGTGTTGGCCTTATATCTATACTTATATATAGTCGTATCTAGTGCCATGTGTGTTGTTTTTTTCTTTTCTGTGCCGGTAGGTGGTGTTGGGATCGGGTCCTACTTTTTCTTTCAAAGCAAGACAACGTCTGCCGGGGCCGCTAGTTAATTATAATTAAAGAAAAAAAAGATAATAATAATAATAATAACTTTCCTCAGTTCATGTATGGAGCAGTGGACCACGGTGCTTAGGCATCCAGGGGACAGAGGGAATCTTTCTGTTTTGCACGAACCAATAAGGATCAAGCGGGGCATTTTCCAGGGTGACAGTTTGAGTCCACTTTGGTTCTGTCTAGCTTTGAATCCACTAAGTACTCTACTTAGGGAGTCAAAGTTAGGCTTTCAACTTCGGTGAGGGGGTGAGATTATATCACACCTTATGTACATGGATGACGTGAAACTATTTGCATCGAAAAAGCCGGATCTTTTGCAGTTGCTAAAGATTACTGAAAGCTTTAGCAACTCCATTAGTATGGAATTCGGTGTAGATAAGTGTGCCGTCATGCATGTACAACGAGGGAGAGTTGTAAATTCAGAAAATTTACAACTGTCTGAAAATATATCCCTCAAGACCCTCTCTGAAGGTGAAACCTACAAGTATCTTGGTATGTCAGAGTCGTTGGGTATTCCTGATGCTGATGTAAAGCAGGCGATGAAGGATCGTTTCTTTTCCCGCCTGAGAAAGGTCTTAACGAGCCTTCTCTCAGGTGGAAATAAGGTTCGAGCCTTCAACGCTTGGGTTATGCCAGCATTAGCATACTCCTTTGGCATACTAAGATGGACTCAAACTGAATTAGACGCCCTGGATAGACGGTTTCGTTGTCTACTGACAACACATCGGATGCACCACCCACGTTCGTCTGTGATGAGACTGTACATCCCACGGAAGTGTGGAGGTAGGGGGTTTTTAAATACCAAAGACCTCCACAACCGTGAGGTGTACAATCTCAGAGAATATTTTCTCAAAGTCGGCGAGACTGCGGGTATGCATCACGATGTAGTGTCAGTAGACAAAGGGTTCACCCCGCTATCCCTAGCAAAACAGAACTGGCAGAGACCGTGGGTAATGAGTGCCTCTGATCGTATGGACGTATGGAAGAGCAAGGAGCTGCATGGCAGGTTCTATCAGGCTCTAACAGGGCCTGATGTGGACCTACCAGCGTCGGTGAACTGGCTACGTTTCGGTGACCTATTTGGGGAAACCGAAGGGTTGTCTGTGCAATTATGGACGAGGTTATCAAAACGAACAACTACCGGAAGTACATTCTGAAGGACGGCACGCTTGACATATGTCGGGCGTGTCACCGCCCTGGTGAGTCTCTCAGACATGTTACTTCCGGTTGTTCTCGTCTTGCTAACAGCGAGTACTTGCACAGGCACAACCTTGTAGCCAGGATCATCCACCAGCAACTTGCTCTTAAATACGGACTTGTCTTGTCGGAGGTACCTTATTATCAATACAAGCCCGAGCCAGTTCTTGACAATGGTCAATATCTGCTCTACTGGGACCGATCAATTATCACAGACAGGACTATTGTTGCTAACAAGCCTGATATTGTGATAGTTGATCGGTCTGCGAGACGTGCTATAATTGTAGATGTCGCGATTCCCCATGATGGTAACCTCGTGAATGCCGAGAAAGATAAACAAATAAAGTATATTGATCTTGCTCACGAGGTTACCGCTATGTGGAACCTGGACTCTACAATCATAGTACCGATAGTGGTGTCAGTGAATGGACTAATAGCGAAGAGCCTTGATCGCCACCTTGAAAGGCTCTCGCTTGGTATCTGGTTGAAGTGTCGGATGCAGAAGGCAGCTCTGTTGGACACGGCTCGTATTGTGAGGAGATTCCTGTGTGTGGGGCCTTAACCACCGGTAGCCTGGACCCTAGGCCCCACTGCCGGCGAAGATCAGTTTTTTATAAATTAATTTGTATATTTTATAAGAAAAATGTAAAAAATTTGGAATAAAAATATATATGTGAATAATAATAAACTACTTTATATATACATAATTAAATATATTATAATAATATAAATTACATGCGAACAATAATATAATTCTATTTACTGCAACAAGTTTTATTTAATGGACAAATAACGGTCAGTGTTCAAGTGTTTGAATCTAGACATGGATGTAGCTTGTCTGATTTAAAAAAGACAGAATCAAATAAAAATCATTTAAAATCGCTCTTAAAACTGTTAAAACATAGTTGTAATTATGTATACCTGTCCTTCGCGAGAACGTAAGAAAAGCCTTCATAAATTATTGTTTCAATACTAACCTGCAACGTACGAATGCACATATCTTACGCCGAACATTCGGAGGCCGAAGGAGAGTGTGGCCGAAAATTCGGTATTCGGCCAAACCACTATTCGTGGCATCTCTAGTAATTGACTCAACTGGATGTTTTCCTCCTTTTTTTTTTTTATTGCAGGAGATCAGCAGACAGGCAGACGGCCCACTTGATGGAAAGCGGTTACCATCGCCTATGGACATTTGCAACACCAAAGACGCTACAAATGCGCTGCTGCTCTCTTAAGGGAGACTGGATCCTGGTCACTAATGCCGGAACACAACTCAAGGTTGTTATGGCGACATACTTTAGACCAGGGGTGGTAGCCATCCAGTCGGGCAAATGCCCTACCACCTGGCTGTGGGTTGTTTTGTCGCTTCTTACGACAGGCCGCCCGGCCGCAGGAAATTGTATTCTTTCTCCGTTCCTGCACGGATTAAATGTCCTCCTTTGCTCCTTTAATTTTTTCCACTAGTAGTCCACTAAAACTACGCTAGTGGCTACTAGTGGAACCACTGCTACTCCTAGTACTACTAGTGGAAAAAATTAAAGGATGTATAAGGATGAATATTTTTGCCTGTTTAACTTTCGTTCACTGAAATTGTTATTCTTTTTTCAGATCGTGGATAGGATAGCAGGAGACACGGGTCGTAATATGGTATGATAGTGCGTACCACACCTAAAGACATTTTTTTATTATATTTATAATTTAATATAAGCAGTGTAATATAATGTGAGTGTGTGTGATTTGGTTATGAATAAAGTATAATTATGGGTATGTTGTATATTGATGCGTTTTCTTGCTTTATTTTGCTATATTTTTTATAAGCACTACACACGACATGATATCTCTTCAAAGGTAATGGTGTTGTTGAATTCGCTACAAAGGCAGGCAAAGGAACTAAATCCATACAATATAGTCAGATGTATTTTATTATCATGTCACTACTCTATCTGGGATAATGTTATGACTGTATCCAAATGCGTCTTATTTATAGTATAATAGGGACGCGACATATTGTTCTATACGTACAATTGCTTATACAAATAGCATCCATTTTGAAGACACACACATAAACATATATCTATCTCGTTCTTACTCAGCACTGTAACTCGCAGGAAAACAATATAACAGTATTTCAGTGCGTACATAAAGTGGAACATGAATATACGTAAATACCTAATGAGGCCGAAAATCCGCCATGTTTAGTGCACCAAATGTCATTATCAGTCAGTGCACCCGGTACTTGTCTTGTCAAAAAGTCGTGGTATAAATCAAAATAACTAATTATCTTTCAATATTTTGCTTGTGATTTAAAATAATTGAAGCCAAATATAAATAATTACGTCGCAGATATGTCCGTGTGCAGTGTAATAGGGTGCGGCATAAGAAAAACACCAAATCAGTCATCTTTAACCATACACAGGTACGCTGTAAATAACATTAAAATTTATTGCTTATTGTTAATGTTTCCGGGAAAATAAAGGAAGATTTTCATTATAATTAGCAAGGTTCTTATGTGCAGTTATAGGTCATGAATGGATTTAACTTATTTAACTATATTTTTACGCTTAAATAATGTTAATTTATTAGCTGGGGTTGTACATTATTTATCGACTTTGATATCGATATAATATGATTGCTTATATAAAATTTCTTATTTTATCATGCTACCCCGCTTAAAACATACAAAAATAATAATTAAAACATATTTTATAGGATCCCAAGAAATGAGCGTATAAAGAAAAAGTGCCTGGAAGCCATTGGAATGGAAAATATAAAGCCAAATGCAAAATATATTTATATTTGCTCGCTACATTTTGATGATAAATGTTTCAACAAAACTCTGGATGTGACTCGACTACGAGATGATGCCGTGCCCTTCAAATTTGTAAGAGTAAGTTAATACTGTATATACTTTTATAGTTAGTATTGATATACTTTTTTTTAAATTATGTACATATTTTAATACATACATATTATTTTATAACAAAACGTGCTATAAAAGGATCAAAATTAATATACAAGTTTTGTATGGTGGGACGATAATCAGCAGGATAGTCGTTGGACTGTGGGCTTGTTATATAATTCCTGCTCCGTCTTCGCAGTCGAAGGCCTTAATATGTCTTCTCGTGCCTCTCACCCTCATGGAGACTGCTCGTATAATTGAAATTTGTACTTTCACTTTTAGCCTTTGATATACTTGTTGCTGCTACCTTATTACTGATATGCTAGTTACTAGTTGTAGTCTATGTCATTCTCATTCTATATAACTATTTTAGAAAAACTTATGGGTTTTGTGGCTGTGATTCCATCCAAGAAATGTATTTGCCCAATTTGAATGATAATGTCATAATTTAAGCAAATTTTATGAAAAAAATACTGTGGACACAATTATTCTAAACTAATATTTCAATATTTTGCAGCGACATGCCAGCCAACATAAAACTGGCATATTAAAAGAAAACCAGTTGGCAACAATTCCTGTTTTGGCCGGTACTGACACCTCTACCTTGGTAAATGCTGCACATTTAAGGATTCTGCTGTTCTTTAGCTTCAAGAGAAAATGTTAGATTTTGTATATATAGACTCTTTATAGTGAAGCTATCGAACCTACTTAGATAAAAGTAATATGCTTTGACGTCTTTAGAGGAATAAACCAAAACTGATGGTGTCACTTCTTTGAATTTTCTATTCCATGTAAAACATCTAAGGTACAAATAAAACTCATATTATAAACTTATGCCTTTATTAGTTTTACTTTAATAAAAACTATTGTAAATTCGTTAAATTTTTAATAATTAAGTTATTTTAGAGCGGAAGTCATAAGGAATGACGTTTTTTATTAAACAAATGTTCTGAAAGTGTTTTGTTTTTATTTATCACGCGGCCCTTAATAAGTTTAAAATTTGAATCACTCTCACTTATGGTGCAGCGCACCTATCTTGAGGTGCGTTGCGGTAATGTGTTACGGACTTTAAGAGTCAGCAACACAATTAAAATAGATTGTAATAGAGAGGTAAGCAGTTTAGACTACTTACCTCTCTATTACAATCTAATTAATCTGTTTTGGATATCAAAATAAGAGTACGTGTTTTTCATAGGAAAAACACGTACTCTTATTTTGATATCCAAAACAGCATAGCTAGCTAGCATGCTAACGTTTTATCGCCGACATAAAGCTTCCATCCCTTTCCGGCATATACGCAAGTGCGAGCGAGACGGCAACATATGAAACGACGATAAAATTTAGCATGCTAGAGATGGGCAGATGGCACTGTACTACGCCATATGTTTATGTTTTGTGGTCACTGTGTTGTCAAACGACAACTTTATCAAATCAGTGTAGCAACTTTTAAAAATCGTCATATCGTTTACTTGATAAATTTGAAACACGAACTTGTCTTAGATTTCACACATCTAAATCAAAGTATCTTTGCACATAACAATATACTTACTTCCTATTAAAGTATAAATTCTACAAATAATTAATACTCAATAATATTGAAAATAAAATGAGCCAAGGACGTTTATCGATAAAACCTAATAACATTAAAATCTTCTGGACAGCACTAAAACCGCCATGTTTAGTGGCCAGATGACGTCACAGTGGCACGCATTTTTTATTGACGTTTCATTTCCATAGGTTTCCTACTTCATAATGTTAGTGTTAATTAATATATTACTCAGATGTAGCGAATGGTTTAATACGTTATATACGACATTCTTAGGTTGATTCAGTTGAAGTATTTTTGTAGGGAATTGAACGCTCTACAAAAAAGGCATGAGGTCATTTTTTGATAAGTCAACTCAGTCAAAAATTATTCGAGGTCAGCGTCAAATTCACCATCAATTAAGGTGTTTTCTCAAAAAAATCCTTTTTTTTTAAGTTTATAAACAACATTAACATTATCCCAGATGAGTAAGAACATAAGTGTTACACACGATATGCGCTTGAGGTGATAGCTTTGTTTTATTGTTCTATACCGTATGTTGATAGGCAAATAAACTGAATTCATACATCATATGTGTACATATATATTATTTTATTATCAGGTTAACTAAATGGCAAGTCTTGGATTGACATCAAACAGAGTGGTTCTTATAGTAACTGAAGGCCACATTTCATTTAACAGTAAACCTATGGTTTAGTATCCTGCTAAATAATAAAGCAATAATTTTTTTATCACAGTACATATAATATAAAAACCCACAAGGGAAATAAATTATTTATTGTTCTTATATTAAAAGTTACTGTGTGAGTTTTGAGAACATTCTGAAAATTAATGTTGAAATAAAACGCAAAACAGCGAAAGTACCAGGGTTGCCAATTAAGACATTGCACTAGATTTAGCAAAATTAAATCAACTATTTGCAGTGAAATTTGCAGACGTCTAATTGACAACACAGGTCCTTAAAGTCAGTTATGGATTTCAAGTGGAAATTTGGGATACCATAAATAAAAGAAAGTATATTAATTTAAAAATAATAACATTTCTTCCCCAGGATGGCGAATAAATAGGCAAGAAATTATGAAGAAAACAACTCACGCACTTCGGAAACTTGTTTAAAGCCATAGTGTTTTAGTGTTACATTCATATGGAGGGTAACAGACTTACGACTTCGCGTTCTGTCGTCTTAAGAAAGGTGTTTCAAAGGTTAAAAAATAAATTGACATAAAATCCTATTAAATTCTGTAGACATTTCATTTTTTCAAATAGTATATGTTGAGGGGTGAAAATTAACTATTTATTTTGTGAGAAACATACCGATATTAAAGTGATATTTTCTCTATTGTCGTATCTGATCGTATAAGGCTATTTTATGTTTTTCCGTATTTTCCCTATTGTCGTATCCGATCGTATAAACAAGGCTATTTTATCCTTTTTTACATTTATCCTATTTATCCTGTTGTC
Source organism: Dendrolimus kikuchii (assembly GCA_019925095.2). Classification (NCBI taxonomy): domain Eukaryota; kingdom Metazoa; phylum Arthropoda; class Insecta; order Lepidoptera; family Lasiocampidae; genus Dendrolimus; species Dendrolimus kikuchii. The sequence continues at coordinate 9,779,472 of CM034415.1, forward strand.
GTATTCGGATACGGTCTGATCGGTCATATAAATAAGGCTATTTTGTCGTCTGTTATTCGTTCCAATCGTATAAACAAGGCCATTTTATCCTTTTTCGTATCTTCCTTATTGTCGTATCCCCTCGTATAAACAAGGCTATTTTATCATTCGTATCCGAACGTCTGTAAATACTTAACTTTAATATATCCAAACGTTTTAAAATCTCGCTGGTCTCGCTCCACTTTTCGCTAGACTAGGGTTGTCCCTCCATTAAAATAAAATTTAAAAAAGCACAAGAGAAGAAGGCACTTTTAAGACATCAAATTGTAAGGAAGTTGGTCTCCTATATTTATGAATCTATTGTATTGAATGTTTCAAAACAACATTTACAAGGATTTAAAAGTAACTCTTGCTGCAAACAATAACCAAAGCTCTTGACTAATGTAAATAACGCTCGATGCCTTCGCTCATAAAACTATTATGAGAATCCCGATATCTGCTTTAAGCAGTGTCATTATGGTCAGTAAAGTATGTTTGTTTGGTCCATCGATAATGCACAATACGCTCCTGAAAAGCATTCCTAATTATATTAATAATTTAATTGTAAATAAATTTAATTAAATATTTTCTGAATCTATTTTATGTTTACAAATAAAGAATATTCCAATAATTAAAGTGGTTTTTGTTTTAAAATGTTGCCTTTGTTTTTAATACCCTACCCATCTCTACGAAATACTACGAATACTGATCACCGAGTTAAATAACCCTTCATATTCTAATCTCGCTTTTTGACGTTTTATTATTAATGAATTCTAGGACTTGTAGCATATGGAGAACGAAGAATACCAGAGTAATTAAATTATTACGGTAGTGTGTATTACTAATGCCGTTGCTCCACCTGAGTTAGAGACTCTCCAAATGCATCTTATTTATAGCTTCAAAAATAACGCGTTAACGATTAACCATATAATGCATTTGCTGCACCTGGTAAACTAGGTATAGTTATAGTACACCTTGGCTACTCTACTTTAGATGTAGTCAAAGGAATAAAGCATTATTTCAGATGCGATATTGTTAATGACGTTAAACATTGACAGACACCTAATGTAGATTATACATACATACATACATAACTTCACGCCAGTTCCCTTGCGGGGTAGGTACGAACAACAGAGCGCCATTTAGGCCCATTCTTACACACCTCACTTGCCTCCCTGACATTCATAACTCTTGTCATGCACACTCGTCTGTTCTTAAGGCTCCTGACATTACCCTCCGCTAGTACACGATCAATTTGATCATGGAAGGTGTGTAGGTAGATTATAGCCAAGCATTATTGCGTTGTTTTAAACGCTATAAAAAGACGCATTTATAGAAGTCACTAACAGTAACGCAGGTACAGCAGGGACATTAGTCCATATACACGAGTTATCTGCCAATGTTTAACATCATTAACCATGTCGCATATCAAATAACGCATTAAGCCTTTCGCTACATAAAGTGACACAATCACTAAGATTGTTGCGAGTGTAGCAGGGCCATTAGATTTAGGAGCAAAGAATGAAGATTTCATAATCGTATAAATAACATACTTTTTGCATAACAAAATCGATAGCTGTTGTTTACAGCTAAAGCAATAACAGAACGCACACTCCCATACTCTGTGCAACATCGATATTTTAATAGAGATGGCGCTACGCGCGCGACACCTTTAGTTACCGCCCGTCCCCGGGCAAAATTGCTCGTGAAATAAAGAAAAGACAAAAATTATTTTTTTTCCATGAAAAAAATAAACGCGCGACTCCTTACATCAATTTACTCATCAATGAATAAAAAATTAACATGTTTGTGTAGATATGAATAAAATCAACAATGAAAATGGTTTAGTAATCATTCTGCATTAAATCGAAATTAATCACTTTTAATTAGAAATTTTGTTAAAATATTTTAGTGATAACTAATCTGGAAAAATGTCTTGAAAAAATTAATATTTGGTACAACTATTAATTTAATGTGTGGTTAAAAGCAGTTCTGGTAAAATTATAATAGATTTAAGTGAAATGACTCTGTGAAATGGTGGTTTTCATCAAGGCAATGGGTTTTATATGCTAGACAGCGATCGTATTTTATTATTTGTAAGTATATATTATACACATCTATATATAACTTTATTTTTAACATTAAAACAATATTCATTTAATTAATTTTAAATTTGATTATCAAGACATGTAAGTAATCAATGTCGTAGTTATTGTTGCTTTAATAAATTTATTAGAAAACACCAATATCAAGTTAACGAATAACGAAGTTATGCTAATGTTATGGGTAACAAACACTAGACTAACACTCAGACCAGAATAAACAGTAATCCGCGAATGGCTCTCCAGGAATCGAACCGACTTCACTGGTTAAAATAATTATAACAAAACATATCGATCTTAATAGCAATGGGCATAGATGGGCATTAACTCGTTAATCCGTTAATCGTTAATTAACGAAGTTAACATTTCGAGTAACGGATTAACTTTTAAGTTAACTTAAAAATATGTTAACGGACTCGTTAACTTCCGTTAAATTTCCCAAAGTCAGTTAATCGTTAATCCAGCACAATCATAATCTGTTTATTAAAGGTAATACTGCTATACCCTCAAGCGCTGCAGTTGAACATCTTTTTTCCACGGGCAAGGATATAACTACAGCCGAAACAAGTCCCGCGTTCAGACGAGAACTTTAACATATTAATGTTCATGAAGGGGAATATTTATATTATGCCAGATGACTAAATTGACAGATAAATTGGACGGGTTAATATCGTTTCGTCTAAGATGTAAGTGGTCTATGTAGCAATTGGTCATTATATTACTATCAAATCGTCTTAAAATTAGTGTTTCGTCCAGAACGCAACTAGTCTATCTTAATAAAATTAATTCTAAACCTTAATTCAAATGAATGAAAAAACATTGTTTGTCAACATGCCTATATTAAACACTCTAATAATTATACCCGTCTTTTTTTTGTTTCTAACCTGTTAACTTCTAGAACCAACAGTTTTTATAAGAAGATGCAATTTTTATCAGGTGTTAACTGATTAACGATTAACGTTAACTTGCGTTAAATTTTCTGAGACTTAACGAAGTTAACTTTTTCAGTAACGGATTAGCCATTAACGCAGTTAACTATTTGATTAACGGTGCCCAGCTATGGCAATGGGCAATGTCTTTATATCAGCTATTATTAAATGCACCATTATTTGATTTGTTTTGTAATGAGAGGCGTGTGCTTTTGTCATTTACACTTCCACGATTTTACACATTTAATTAAATACAAAACATTTATTTATTATCTTAAATATCTAGTTTAAAATGTGAATTTGCGACGAATACCATATCGGATCCCGAGGTCCACGTATGACCCTGAGGTCCCAAAAGTGAGACTGTTTTTTATGTCCTGGTATTCCTGGTCGTCCATATTCCTTCATTGAACAGCGCAATTTAGGCCGCATTCTTTTTTATTGCCTGAAGCACGCAAACAGGCAGACGGCTCACCTGATGGAAAGTGGTTACCGTTGCCTACGGACTTTTGTAACACCAGTGGTGTCGTCAACGCGTTGACGACCTCTAAGAAATTTTATAACGCCCTTCCTAAAAACCCCATGTCGAGCGCAAAGGGAAAACCGCTGTACGCGGAATAAATGTTCTGGAGAACCGTTGCATAGTTGAGCGTGGGAGCTGAAGGAAATGGGAGTGCATATCCCGCCGCCGATGAGCTGTGCGGTTGTAGAAGTGAGGCGTTGGCACCAGATGAAACAGTTCCTCGGAACACTCCCCGTTATACAGGCGGTAAAATACGCAGAGGGACGCAAAGTCTCTTCGAAGGTTAAGCGATTCTAATCCGCCTGTTAGTATGGGATCGTCGACGATAAGCCTTTTCGCGTCATGTTTATAGGCTTCACAGTACTCCGTTTCAAATGTTTGCCATAAAAAAGTGCGTGTCTACCTCGAGCCGAGTGGAGAGTTCTGTACAGATTTCGAATTTTCACCGTTTTTGTTAGTTACATTTGAAATTCAACAACATAATAATAACCACCATAACCTAACGTCGGAAGTAGCTTTGGTGAACCTACAGCCCACCTCTCGACACCCCTTAGCCACTCACACCCATGTTGCCCCTGCCTTCTATGGCATTTTTTAGGGCCCATGCAGGGAGTGGCGAGTCACCGTCTGCTAATTTTTCCATGTTCCCTGAACATTGCGACGGACAGACGCCATAGTACCCATATTCCCAGACCCCTAGTACCATTAGCAGTTCACTACAATAGCCCGGTACTTTTTGTCCTCACTTCCCACAATAGTCCTACACTGGCCGGGGCTTGTTCTTGGGTGCATTACTATATAGTGTAGACAGGGATAAACGCCGGTCAGTGTCACGCCACATTTACATTAAATTTGTCAAGGGGCCTATACGTGTTGGAGTTCCCATGGCCCCACGCAAGTCCCCCAAAAGTCCGGGCCATTTTTATGGCCCGTGGTCTTGAAAGACATACAGTATAACAACCATAATAATAACAACCATAACACCCCTTAGCCACTCACACCCATGTTGCCCCTGCCTTCTATGGCATTTTTTGGGGCCCATGCAGGGAGTGGCGAGTCACCGTCTGCCCATTTTTCCATGTTCTCCGAACATTGCGACAGGCAGACGCCATAGTCCCCATATTCCCAGACCCCTAGTACCGCTAGCAGTTCACCCCAATAGCCCGGTACTTTTTGTCCTAATTTCCCACAATAGTTCTACACTGGCCGGGGCTTGTCCTTGGGTGCATTGTTATATGGTGTAGACAGGGATAATCGCCGGTCAGTGTCACGCCATATTTACATTAAATTTGTCAAAGGGCCTCTACGTGTTAGTCTTGAAAGACAACCATATAATTGTATATGGTTTGGTGAGCGTTAAATAATTGTGTTAAATGACGTAGCACCTAAACAGCAGCATATTATATATGTACGAATGCCCATCTCTCCGTTCGGGCATTCCTTTATACTCAGCTTACAATATGTCACGAGCGTGTAAACAATGATTTCCAAGAACCACACCTGGCCACTGTCGACGCTATTCCCAGAAATCATAATTCTGCACACCTGCAGGATTATGCCTGCGAACGGCCATAAACAAGTACAATAACAATAGGCCATTGTCTAATTGTAAATTTTAAACATAAAGAAAACAAAAGAACTCCGAATGCAGGAAAGGTAACAACTGCGTTTTACGACAGGCATGTAACAGTACTCATTCATGTGCGAAATAAAATAGATACAAATAAATGTAATAAATAAATAGAAACGATTAAAGGCTAATAAAAGAATGAAAAGAAAACCCTCTATCTTACCACATGATGGAGGAGAGGCGTATTAAAACAATAACAATAATAATCGGCAGATAAACACACATGTTATATACTAGCTATGCCCGCGACTTCGCCCGCGTGGATTTTTTTCGCGGTACCCTAAAAAAGTAGCCTAAGTTAGTCCTTGTAACATCAGGTATTCGCTGTGCCAAATCAAGTGAAACATAAAGAAACATATTGTTACGAGATACAGGGCTTGAATTAAAGTGCAGTTGGAATTACTATAGAATTTATTAGAACTATACAAACACGTATAGCACAGGTACAAATATAACTGAACACAATCAGTCCAAACGTAATGCGCGATTCAATAACACGCGCAAAGTCCGTCACTAAATAGATTATCGAATGTACACATGTCTTGCCTTGCGGCTGGTTATCGCTAGACTGCCTCACCCCTCCGTTGGGACATTGCTTTATATTGTACAAATACAATATGCCTACTCGACCGCGTGGGGACTGAATTCCCAAGAATCACACCTGGCTAATGACTACCATAAAGATTACAATACACAATGGGCTGTTTTTCTAATTACAAATTTTAAACGTGGAAGTTTAAAAAAGTTTAAACGAAATCCTGGAAGGCCACGACACACATTCCATGATCAAATTGATCGTGTACTAGCAAAAGGTGACGTCAGGAGCCTTAAGAACAGACGAGCGTGCATGACAAGAGCTATGAATGTCAAAGAAGCAAGTGAGGTGTGTAAGAATAAGCCTGAATGGCGCTCTGTTGCTCGTGCCTACCCCGCAAGGGAACTGGCGTGAAGTTATGTATGTACAAATTTTAAACACAAAGTAAACAAAAGAAGTCCAAATGCCGAACGGTAATAAACCGCAGGTGTGAATTGGTCTTGGTCGGTCGTAACAATATTGTCGTTTAATGTTTTTAAGCAAATAAACTCTTTGATTTGATTTAAGTTATCCTATTTTATGTACACCGCTTCGCAACGTGTTATCCTCATAAATATACGTCCGGTTCCTATAAGAGATTTTCATCCGTGCAGAAACGGAGAACGAATACAATTTCCTGCGGCCAGGCGGCCTGTCGTAAGAGGCGACAAAACAACCCACAGCCAGGTGGTAGGGTATTTGCTCGACTGGATGGCGACCACCCCTGATCTAAAGTATGCCGCCATAACAACCATGTATTGTGTTCCGGCATTAGTGACCAGGTTCCAGTCTCTTTTAAGAGAGCAGCATGCATGTGTACCACCTTTGGTGTTGCAAATGTCCATAGGCGATGGTAACCGCTTTCCATCAAGTGGGCCACACAAAAATATACACGTATATATACATATGACAATACAAACATATATATATATATATATATAGAATTTATTTATTATAAATTACCACATCCTTCTTACTTTAAAAGTCAAAAAAAGGTTAAAACCCAAACAAAAATTAAAGTGTAACATAAATAAAACTAATTATAAATTAATATAAACTAAAATTAAACTACAATATAAATATAACTAGACTTACAAAATAACAAACTATAAGTAAAAAATAGACTCCAGGTCGCTGTCGGCGGGGAGAGTGCCCAAAATACTGGCCGCATTTCCACGTTGGATGGCTATATATATGGATGGATATATATATATATATATATATATATTATATATGTATATATATATATGTATATATATATATATATATATATATATATATATATATATATATATATATATATATAATATTTTTTTACTGCAGGAGTTCAGGAGACTGGCAGACGGCCCACTTGATGGGAAGCGGTTACCATCGCCTATGGACTTTTGCAACACCAAAGTTGCTACAAATGCGCTGCTGTTCTCTTAAGGGATATATACACAAGGTCTAAGTTTACGTTGAAAACAATTCGTTTCAGCTGTTGAATAATTAAGCATGCAGAATGGTGTGAAAAGGGCCGTGACGTCGGGATTTTCAGTTTTCACGCTAGGAAAGTATTTACCGGGGGCAATCAGTGGGCAACACTCATTAATCATCGCGACACGCACGCGGTGCGACAAAATTAAATTTATCTCTGGTCGTAAATCATACTATGTTGTAAGACTATGGTCTAAATTCAAACTTCTATTCGTGTTGGAATCGTTGAGATTTGAAAATCGATGAAACGGAAAAGAGATAGCACATAAAATTCAACCTTATTTAATTCATAATTTAAACATCATACACAACAATTAAAAAATAAATTATGACACCACACAAAGTCACAAACACATAATTAACAATAAAACTTATACACATACTCAAACCAACGCGCACTACCATCGCATTGCATTACACGCACACTTCACAAACAAACCAAGACACACAAAGATCCTAAAAATTAATAACCCAGGCACAGAAAAGAAAAAACCAACACACATGGCACTAGATAGGACTATATATAAGTATAGATATAAGGCCAACACTGCACATGCACTTCCTCACAACACCAGCATGTAACAGATACACTCCACATTAGTATAAGTTTAGTATTAAAAATAGGATAAATCTAATAAATTAATCTTAAGGTACACCATAACATATAAATCACTAAATTAATGTCACACACAGTAACAAAAGTAAACAATAAGCGTGTATGGACTCTAAAATTTTTCATAAAAATTAAGTAGTAATAAAAGGTACGGAACTCGAGTCCGTAGATGTTAATAATAATAATAAAAAAAAAATTAGTAAAAAAAAACACACATTGAAACTTAAAATACATTATGTAGCAGATCACTGCCAACGGGGAGCGTGCCCAGAAGGCTGGCTGCATTGCCACGCTGTATGGCAATACTTATTTGTTGTGCAAAATATGAGCCAGCCTTCTGATCACGGCTAGTGTCAAAGAGTTTCTTACATATGTTTTTAAAGAAACTCTTTGCCGACGGACCCCACGGGCCTAATGTTTCAACCCCAAACGGCACAAATATGTAACCCCTTCCTAAGACTCCATATTTGCGCCGTTTGACGTCCTCAGCTGAAGCGGCAGCGTTGCCAGCCCCTGACTCGGTCATTGGAAGATGTGACGGGGCCAGTGTGTCAACATTCATAATATTTTTTTTATTTATTTTTTTATTGCAGGAGATCAGCAGACAGGCAGACGGCCCACTTGATGGTAAGCGGTTACCATCGCCTATGGACATTTGCAACACCAAAGTTGCTACAAATGCGCTGCTGCTCTCTTAAGGGAGACTGGAACCTGGTCACTAATGCCGGAACACAACTCAAGGTTGTTATGGCAAGTGGCTACCGTCGCCCATAGACATCGGGAGCCAATGCGTTGCCTACCTCGTTGAGACTTTAAATATCTGTACACGCCCTATTTGAAGAGCCCCATATTGTAGCGCTCGTAGAGGGAGCTCATTCCACAGCTTGCTCACGTATGGCATAAAGGAGCGAGCGCCACGTACAGTGGATAACTTCCAGGTGTCAAGGAAGTGTGGATGAACTCCCAGTCGCCGGCGAGCAGTGCGGTGGTAAAATGGTCACTTAAGTACCAAACAGCTCCTCAGAACACTCCCCATCGCACAGACGGTAGAACGCGCTTAGAGCGCCAACGTCTCTTCTGAGACTTGAAGGTTCTAAACCGTCTGTAAGTTTGGGATCCTCGACAGTCGTACCGCTCGGCGCTGCAAAGAGTCAAGTGGAAGCAGCTGGTATACTGAGGTGCCCCAACCCAGAGATCGGAGCAGTCTCTTTACCCGTTAGTATTAATTTTGAATTGGAATGAAACTTAAATCATTTCAAATTAATTTTAGCTCTATCGTTGTATAATTAAGGCAGATATTATTTTATATTGCTACGAGTTAGCGGGACTGGACTTGAAATGCCGTTAGGATTATTGAAGAGTTTATTAGAACTATACAAACAAGTATAACACAGGTACAAATATAACCGAACACAACAAATCCAAACGTAATGCAGAAGGTCGTCATTCAATAAAACGCGCAAAGTCCGTCACTATCAGATTCCCGAATGTACACACGTCACGCCCGTATCATAGTCATAGCTCAACTGACTCCTCTCTCAATCAGGCCGTCGTTTTATACTTCAGAAATGAGAATGTGCCTGCCCGGCAACGTCCACACGATTTCCTAGTAATCGTAATGCGCACACCTGGCTAATGATGCAGCCGCAAGCGGCCGTAAAGGAGTACAATAGGACAATCGGTTGTTCTCTACAATACCTAGAAACGTATGGCGATAAATAAGTGAACAAAAGAATACGATCATAAAAGGATTACAATTAGTTCAAATGCCGACAGGTAATAAAATGTGCTTTTACAGATTTGTACGTGGAATTTGTCTTTGTCGGGGCCTAGGTCGGAACATTATGTACATCAAAGGAAACTGTGCGTAACAGTGCATAGAATTTTGAACTTTATGTTAGTGATTGAAAGTATATTTTAGATTGATTTTTTAAATTGTAATATATTGACGGACGGAGACTAAAGGAATTAAATTTCTATTAATAAGAATTATCTGTGGGTATATTCTCTGAAGTTTCACTTTTACTACCTAAGTGTGAACTGCCCACACACACACACACACACACACACACACACGCACGCACGCACGCACGCACGCATAAACGCATACACGCACACACGCACACATACACACACACACACACACACAAGTTTTTTAAACGTTGTGTGTGTGCTTAAAGGATACTTTATACTGTGTCATATTTTTTTTTAATTTATTCGTTCATCTGAGATAATGTTATAGTCATAGGCCGTTTCAGTCATATGTAGCGATGGGTGTGATGTGATATCACAGGGCAATAATATAAAAAAATATTATTATTAGATAGATAGATAACTCTTTATTGTACACCAATACAAACATGAACTTAAAGACTAAAATTATATCTAGTTATGTACAGAGGGCGGTCTTATCGCTAAAAAGCGATCTCTTCCAGACAACCCCAGGAATGAATTGAGATGATAATGGCGATGGTGGTATACGCAACATATAGTACAAACAACTTACATTTTAATAATAAATACATAAATGATATATATATATGCAGAAATGTTATATATTACATAGATATATACTTAATATACATACCATACAAATACATATCTACAGAATATATAAATGCTTATAAATTAATTTAAATATCATATTCCAACGACAGGTAGTATTTTTTGATCATACTTTTAAATATCGCTAGCGATTTTGCTTGTCTGATTGTAACAGGAAGCGCGTTCCCGAGCTGTATAGCCTTAACCGTAATAGAATTGTTGTAAAAAGTTGAGTTATGCGCAGGAGTGTTCAATTTAAGTTTAGTAGAAGGGCGTAAATTATGAGAGCACGAAAGAAATTCAAAACTTTGTTTAAGGTAATCAGGAGTACTAGGGACAAATAAAATACTATAGAGTAAAGCAAGGATGTGAGTATTCCGGCGAAATCGAATTGGCAACTACTTGAGTTATTTTCGGAATTCAGAGACATGGTCATATTTGCGTAGTCTAAATATGAACCTTATGCAAAAATTTTAGAGGCGCTCAAGTTTGTTATTGCCCTATGTCTGGAGATTTTTTAAATTTCCAGTACACAATTTGCGAATATATTCATGGTAGTGTATGTAGTGCGAGAGATAGCTTAATTAATACTTCAAATGGGGAAAAATCACTCACCAAGAAGAAAAGAGTGATATGTATCTTTTTGATACAAAGATATATATCACTCTTTTATATCTTTAACTCTTTATCTTTACAGTGAATAGTGTCAGTGTCAATTGCAGACAAGATGAGTTATTATCTGTGAGTGATATACTGAATACTGATAAACTGATATGAAAAACATATAAACAAATAGAGTGAAAAAAAATATAATAAAATTAATTACGTTCGTAATAAGCTTAAATGGTTGCCAATTCGCCTTCGCCGGAATGTTCACTTACTCTCACTTCTGCACAATATCCTTTTCAATCCCTGTACTCCCCCATATTTAAAGGAACTTTTTAGTTTCCTCTATCAATCTCATTCCTGTAATTTGCGCTCAAATGAAAATCTTCTGCTAACGATACCTAAACACACTTCGTCCTTTGTAGGAAACTCTTTTGCCGTACAGGCTGTTCGCCTGTGGAACTCCCTCCCCTTGAAAATCAGACAAGCTACATCCATTGGTACATTCAAACACTTGATCACTGACCATTATTTGTCCGCTAAATAAAATGTGTTGCAGTAAATGGAATTCTATTATTATTCGCATGTAAGTATATGTAATTTATATTATTTTAATCTATATAATTATGTATGTCTTTATTAGTTTATTATTGTATTTTTTTTCTTCAATTACAATTGAATTAGTTTCAATTTAGTTAAGCCACCAAATATTATTTAATTTTTCTTGTAATATCTCCTTAGACACCGGGTTGCCTGGAAGAGATCGCTATAAGCGATAAGGCCGCCCATTGTTCTAATTTAAATGTGTTTGTAATAAATATCTAGGTTTAAGTTATGGTGAACAATAAAGAGTTTTCATTCATTCATACATTAAAACAAAATTGCAACATAAAACTATAGTGTTACGATTTATTTTGGCTTGCTATTATATTCGGTTTCCCCGTTCACTTACTACGCATGCGCAGTGCGCGGGCTAATCATTCTTTCTCTTTTCTTTCCAGTCTAGTTTCTTCTCATTCGGATCTATAGTCATCGCGTGGAACAGGAATGAACTAAAGAGTTAAAGATATAAAGACACATTTTGAACGCAAGTGATATACAGATCTAATCACTCTTCGCGTCGGATATATATCTTTTGAGTTAATCACTCAGGAGTTACACACCACTACTAGCTAGTTCTCCGTTGTCCGCAGCGACGACTGGGTGCGATAGCTCTCTCCATCGCAGTTGGGCCGTTAGCCCGTCTGCTGTACTCCAGCAATAAAAAAAAATTGTCTCACAAAGACATACATAAATAAGGCTTGGCCGTCAAGTTTTTAGTCAACGAGGTTTGCAGCTCAGTACTGCATCGATGCAATCTTTTGCTCTGTTGCCCCTTTTTCCGGCACCTCCTAGATCGCCAGACTAGGGAGTTTTTGCGGGGACTGAAAGGGGACGTTGTGCTGTGCAGTTTTATTTTCTAAAAATGTGTAAAATTACTCTAAAATGAACAATAGTTGTAGGATATTGATAGTTTTTGAGTAGTAATTATGTGTTTTTGCGAGAAATGTGAACTATATAGCCAAAGATCGCCCGACTAGCTGAAACCTTTTTTATTTTTTATTTTTTTTGGTTTTGAGGCGAGGGAAAATGCTTAACCGATTTACGCACAAACTGGGTCGTTGCTAGGGGAACGACACGCGTCGGTCGGGGGCGATAACACTGCAGCAATAGTATGCTCTTGGCAAAATTGCACCAGGCTGCCAAGCGAATCAATCGGATCTACTATTGTCTCGAGTTCAAACCTCTGTGGTGCCCAGGCTGCACACTCGACTAGCGTATGAAACGCCGTGTCAAGCGCGCCACACGGGTGGCATTGGGGTGAAGACTGACAGCCCGCAATCTGAAGGTCAGAGTCCCGCGTTTCCGCGAAAGCCATTGCAACAGCTGCGGTCGAGTCCCTTCCACCATATCAACGCCGGCCACAGGGTTTTCCAACTCTACCGACCAAGATTAGCAGAACCGCGATGGGCGGAGCAGAGCTCGACGCTGGCGCTCGTCGTCGGAAGGGAGGGGTGTTTGGGGAGGAGGTTTGGGAGGAAGGGGAAGGAATACAAGGATTTGGAGTGGATAGGTGGGACACCACTGTCACGGAGTGACGGGGGGAATGTGACAGTGGCCGCTAAGGGCCCCGGGGACGCATCCCCTTGTACCGCTTCCTGGACGGAGACGAATCCAGGGCGGCACCCCCTGGGGGAACTAGCTGAAACCTTCCTGTAACTTAGGTTGACTAGAAGAGATCGCTTTACGCGATAAGGCCGCCCATTGTATTGCCTAGTGTAAGAAACCTACATAGACACTGGCTGTATGGAAGCCTAATTATTTTATAATAAACCCATGTCTCTAATAATATTGTCAGTTGCTATTGAACTGTTGATGTGAAATATTATCTGCTATTCAATTAATACAAAATATAGTATAGTATACTATACTATATTATACTAGCAGAAGGTGATGTCAGGAGCCTTAAGAATAGACGAGCGTGCATGACAAGAGCTATGAATGTAAAAGAAGCGAGTGAGGTGCGTAAGAACAAGCCTGAATGGCGCTCTGTTGTTCGTGCCTACCCCGCAAGGGAACTGGCGTGAAGCTATGTATGTATGTTTTCATTTTATATAGATGTACGCATATACACCAGCTAAGCAATTTACAGTCTGTTGAAATATAAGTTTTAAACACCTAGAAGAATTGTAAATTTGATTTGAATTTTGTTGAACTTGTTTATTATGGTGTGCAATAGTGTTATCTTCGTCCATGAAGAGTACTACTTATATTCCGACCATGTCATCAACCTAGCTTGTTGTGAAGGGAATCTTTTTAAGTGTATACCTCTAGAATTTTCTCGTTTAACACCTTCTCGATATTGTCTTTGGAAATGTGCCAATGATTTACAACGGGCACTCACGGTTTATTGTTGTAATACTAGCTTTTCCCCGTGGCTACGCTTGCGTTATTGTTATCCCAAGGGGACCGTACATTTCTTCGGGATAAAAAGTAGCCTATGTGCTATTCTAGATAATAATCTATCTCTGTGCCAAATTTCATCGTGATCCGGTCAGCCGTTCTGCCGTGATTGAGGAACAAACATGTATCTAGACTTACGCATTTGTAATATCTATAAATTATAACATTCTAAATATGTCGACTGGATGGCTACCACCCCTAGTCTAAAGTATGTCGCCATAACAACCTTGAGTTGTGTTCCGGCATTAGTGACCAGGTTCCAGTCTCCATTTGTAGCAACTTTGGTATTGCAAATGTCCATAGGCGATGGTAACCGCTTTCCATCAAGTGGGCCGTCTGTCTGTCTGCTGATATCCTGCAATTAAAAAAAAAAATGCCGTGTCTGTACATTGACGCTATTTAAAAAAAAACAACTGGAATAGACTATATAAACGATGGAGAACACGATGCATTCCTTTTATATTTCTTTTTGTCGGTTTGTTCGGGCGTATCCACGTAAAAACTATTGGGTCGATTTCGATGTGGTTTTTGCTGATCGACAGATCGTTCTTAGACTTAAAATCTAAGCTAATTATCATCCTGCAAATCCCGAAGGGAAATTTTTCTGGGAATTATTTAAAATGGACTTATTGAAAAAAAAACAATACTTTAGACTGTAATCTGTTGTCCATGGTTACAATGTACACCATTTTTATGTTAGTGCCATTTGCACCCGAAAAATTCACTTCATTTTATATCGCAAACTCGATTCTTGATATGTACTCATGCCGATCTCCTGGCATAATATATATATATGTCCATTTTCGGCATTAAAACTACATTTAAACAAAATTACAATAAAAACGATCCAGTATTCCCAGTGTTTTCTGAAAACTTAACAGAAAGACATATCGAGTTACTATCGCATTTTTATAGACGATGCATTTTTATATCTATGAACTTGAGAAATGATTGGTCTCATCCAAACTTTCATCCTCTATTACAAACAGTCCTAGTTTTATTTATCTATCCCCCGTCAATGAAAACTACAAAAATGACAAAAGGGACAAAATCAGCAAAAAGGACAAAAAGGACAAAAAAGAGCAAAACAGACAAAAAGGACAAAAAAGAGCAAAAGAGCAAAAGAGCAAAAGAGCAAAAGAGCAAAAGAGCAAAAGAGCAAAAGAGCAAAAGAGCAAAAGAGCAAAAGAGCAAAAGAGCAAAAGAGCAAAAGAGCAAAAGAGCAAAAGAGCAAAAGAGCAAAAGAGCAAAAGAGCAAAAGAGCAAAAGAGCAAAAGAGCAAAAGAGCAAAAGAGCAAAAGAGCAAAAGAGCAAAAGAGCAAAAGAGCAAAAGAGCAAAAGAGCAAAAGAGCAAAAGAGCAAAAGAGCAAAAGAGCAAAAGAGCAAAAGAGCAAAAGAGCAAAAGAGCAAAAGAGCAAAAGAGCAAAAGAGCAAAAGAGCAAAAGAGCAAAAGAGCAAAAGAGCAAAAGAGCAAAAAGAGCAAAAGAGCAAAAGAGCAAAAGAGCAAAAGAGCAAAAGAGCAAAAGAGCAAAAGAGCAAAAGAGCAAAAGAGCAAAAGAGCAAAAGAGCAAAAGAGCAAAAGAGCAAAAGAGCAAAAGAGCAAAAGAGCAAAAGAGCAAAAGAGCAAAAGAGCAAAAGAGCAAAAGAGCAAAAGAGCCAAAAGAGCAAAAGAGCAAAAGAGCAAAAGAGCAAAAGAGCAAAAGAGCAAAAGAGCAAAAGAGCAAAAGAGCAAAAGAGCAAAAGAGCAAAAGAGCAAAAGAGCAAAAGAGCAAAAGAGCAAAAGAGCAAAAGAGCAAAAGAGCAAAAGAGAAAAAGGGTAAAAAGGACAAAACAACCAAAATGATGAAAATGGCAAATCACACAAACCAACCAAAGCTTGTCCCACTTTTGGAATAATCTTTACACAAATCTATCCCATTATCCGGGATGAAAAATATCCCTTGTCCACCCTCGGAATTCAAATTACATATATACCGAGTATCAGCCAAATCGGTCCAATAGTTTTTCCATAAAAGGATAACAAACACAGAGACAAATATACTTTAGGCTTATTCTTACACACCTCACTTGCTTCTTTGACATTCATAACTCTTGTCATGCACGCTCGTCTGTTCTTAAGGCTCCTGACATCAAGAAAACTTACGAACTAGTATTAAACTAATTGTGTACAAAGGGCGGTCTTATCGCTAAAAAGCCATCTCTTCCAGACAACCCGTGGCAAGAATATTGCTGATTAGGAGTGGCGAGGGTGGTATACATATAATTATAGTTTATTCTTTGTGTGTGTTCAAGTGGATTCGAGGATGGTTTATATTCACAATTAGACCCGGTAGGTGGCGCTGCAATTGGGTTTCAAATTTTCTTCAGGGCAGGACAACGTCTGCCGGGACAGCTAGTATATGTATATTTTTCTTCCTTATTCTTTGTTGCATAATAACTACAGATAATTTAAGAATTTCCTATGAGTCAGGTTGCCTGGAAGAGGTCGCATTTGGCGATAAGGCCGCCTTTTGTTTTTCCAAGTAACTATTGTCTTGTTGTGCATTTTTGTAATTATTGATTTGTGAACAGTAAAGTGTTGTCTATATTGTCTATGTCTACTTTGTGACCCGGGAATCTCGCGGGAATATCAAGTCACGCGTGGACGAAGTCTCTTGTCCGCGACTTCGTTTTTTTTTTTTTTTTGCAGGAGATCAGCAGACAGGCAGACGGCCCACTTGATGGAAAGCGGTTACCATCGCCTATGGACATTTGCAATACCAAAGTTGCTACAAATGGAGACTGGAACCTGGTCACTAATGCCGGAACACAACACAAGGTTGTTATGGCGACATACTTTAGACCAGGGGTGGTAGCCATCCAGTCGGGCAAATGCCCTACCACCTGGCAGTGAGTTGTTTTGTCGCCTCTTACGACAGGCCGCCCGGCCGCAGGAAATTGTATTCTTTCTCCGTTCCTGCACGGATAATTCGTCCACCTAGTTTAAAATATAATAATAACCACTACAGGGAAACGGACGGTATACCCGCCACGCTTGTCCAAGGCGACTTGGCAGATTTGACACATCAACGGTCATCTCGATGTGCAGGTTGCATCACGATGTTTTCCATCACCATTGTTAGCACGTGGTAATTGTAACAATATACACATTAGGTCACAAAACTGCCTAAGTGATGCATGCGTTTCGGCCAGGATTCGAACCCGCGCCCTTTGGGCTATTGAGCCAGCCTAGACTTCGACGACCTAATACTTACTTTTAACCTAATTATTATGTTATTGGGCAGAAGCCTTAGAATCATAATCCGCTGGCAGTCGGACTGCACCCTTAAGCTCTCTTTGCTCACGGCCAGGTGTCAGGTTTTATTACGGCCGGACACGGCAGATCCTTATCTTAATTTATGGCTTTAATAAACTGCTAAATAACTACAGTAAGTACCTATGTCTGGTTATATATTTTTAATTTGACTTCACCTCGTTGACTAAAACTTCAGTGTAGGATCATATGTATAGTTCGCGCCACGTAAGAAGAACGCTGACTCTGAACCTGCGCAGTGAGCATTTTATCGATCAAATTGGTGGTATGAAGGGGGCGAGACGGGAATTTCAGCCAATTCCAAGGTACTAAGTAGCCAGTGGAGTCGTGGTAGCGTAATGGCTAGTGCACGCGTCCCAAACTCAGAGGGCGCGGGTTCGATCCTGGCCGGAACGCATGCACCACTTAGACAGTTTTCTGATCTAATGTGCATATTCTTACAATTACCACGTGCTAATAACGGTGATGGAAAACATCGTGATGCAACCTGCACATCGAGATAACCGATGTGTCAAACCTGCCAAGCCGCCTTGGACAAGCGTGGCGGGTATACGTCCGTTCCCCCTATAATGGGAGGCCCGAGCCCAACAGTGGGACATTTATGGGCTGATATTATTATATTATATTATATAAGTAGCCAGTAAAGTACCTAATAAGATTCTACAACAAAACAATTACTCATATAACATTACCCTAGTACTTTAGGATACGACTGTACACCTGCGCAGACGCATCTCCTCCACTACTGCTCAACGTTCTTTTTACGTGGCGGGACCTATATTTATATATTGTGTTTTGTGAATCAAGTCTATTTACATAAATACATACATACATAACTTCACGCCAGTTCCCTTGCGGGGTAGGCACGAACAACAGAGTGCCATTTAGGCTTATTCTTACACACCTCACTTGCCTCTTTGACATTCATAACTCTTGTCATGCAAGCTCGTTTGTTCTTAAGGCTCCTGACATCACCTTCTGCTAGTACACGATCAATTTGATCATGGAAGGTGTGTCGTGGCCTTCCACGACCTCTGCATCCATCCACTTTTGCATTGTGTATCTGTTTAGCCATTCTTTCCACATGCCCGAACCATCGGAGCATTCCTTTCCTTAGCTCCACCCCGACACTCTCTTTCTTCCTTCGGTATTAGGAACGCGGTCCGCGAGCGTCACTCCGCAGATGTTGCGCAGTGCTCGCATCTCGACCGCGTTTACTCTACTTTCATGCTCTCTCTTCCATACCCAACTCTCGCATCCATACGTGAGCGTAGGTACCAGCACCGCGTTGTGTCTAATTCTTGTCTAAAATCTATTGTAAGTCGATTATGTATCGTCTCTCCGTTCCTGCACATATTTTGCTCTATAGGCACTTCCACTCCAACTTGTTTATATGACAATATGGACAGCACTTAAAATCGCTGTTTCCCATCAGAACGTAATAAGCCATTGTCCCAAATACAACATGAACTTTGTAGCCAATTATTATGAGCTCGTAAAAGGTTACATTGAGGGCCATAAGGGGTCATAAAAGCACCCACGGGGGAGTCGTTTCGTAACGGGGTTACGTGCTGTTTTATCACTCGGCACATTTCAAGTTTGAACGGATTTTAACTAGTGCTCAATGGATTTCAACAGACTTCAGCAATTCTTGTTTTTAGTAGCTGCGTAGCTACGATGCTATGTCGTGGCAGTTACGAATTTTTAAGAAAAACAAGTGTGGGCAGTTCACACGCAGTAGAAGTTAAACTTCAGAGAATATGCTGACAGATCACTCTTCTCAAACTTGTATTAATTAATATTAATATAATTCGTTTAGTCTACATCCGTCAACATATTATAGTAAATTTAATTTAATTAAAATTGATTATGAAAACACTGAAAACCTTATACAACCTATTATGGTACCTACGCTCACGTATGGAAGCGAGAGTTGGGTATGGAAGAGAGAGCATGAAAGTAGAGTAAACGCGGTCGAGATGCGAGCACTGCGCAAAATCTGCGGAGTGACGCTCGCGGACCGCGTTCGTAATACCGAAGTAAGAAAGAGAGTGTCGGGGTGAAGGTAAGGAAAGGAATGCTCCGGTGGTTCGGGCATATGGAAAGAATGACTAAACAGATATACAATGCAAAATTGGATGGATGCAGAAGTCGTGGAAGGCCACGACACACCTTCCATGATCAAATTGATCGTGTACTAGCAGAGGGTGATGTCAGGAGCCTTAAGAACAGACGAGCTTGCATGACAAGAGTTATGAATGTCAAAGAAGCAAGTGAGGTGTGTAAGAATAAGCCTGAATGGCGCTCTGTTGTTCGTGCCTACCGCGCAAGGGAACTGGCGTGAAGTTATGTATGTATGTAAATAATTATCTTTACAGATCAAGTGAGAGATATCAATAACAATCATATGTGCACACAAATACACACATATACCCATATGCATCCACACAACAGGCACATGCTCATATAATTCATCATATATGTAAACTACTCGCATATATTATAAACATTAGTGTCAGCAACTAAACTGACGGACTCATAAACTGCATCAAAGTAATAGACGACTTTGAAATAAAAACTTTAACCAAGTATGCAAACTTTCTATACAGATTTAAATTGAAACCTCTAGATTGGTTCGTGAACTTTAAAACAGCGTAGGGTCATATCCTTAAGTTTAAGTTTGTGTACTGGAAAGGACCTCAAGACTTTTTTTGAAGAAAAAACAGAAATTTAAGGAAAATTGGTTTAATTAAAAAATTGGTTTTAACAATAGACACAAACTTTATGCAAGGGTTTATTTATGTTTTAATAAGGTGTATTACCTCCACGTGCCCTTATTACGGATTCTAATCGGTTCCGCATAGATTTTATTAGGGTTATTAAAAGATCTTGCGGAATATTGTCCCATTCTTCTGAAAGAGCTGTTCTTAGTGCTGCCACTGTCGTGGGCAAAGGGTTTCTCGCATATACAGCTCTTTTTAAATTGTCCCAAACATGCTCAATGGGATTAAGATCCGGGCTGCGTGCTGGCCAATTCATTGTACGTATCCCAACCTCTTCGCAATATTGTCGAACTTGTGCAGCAGCGTGCGGCCGGGCATTAACCTGCATTAAAGTAAAATTTTCGCCTATGAATCACATGTAAGGCACCACGTGATCTTGTAAGATCTCTGTTATGTAGCGATGTGCAGTCAAACCCCATCTATTACCGTTTTGACGGACCATGTCTATGAACACAAGTTCTGTTCGCCCGTTCATGCTAGTATATTTATAGTATAGCATAGTATAGTATAGTATAGTATAGTAAATTAATAGTAATTCAAAATAAACTTCTTAAGAATCACTTTCAATTTTTCGCTGTTTTAGTCTAAAAAATATTATTATCAGTTTTATTACTCAGAAAACCCTATTTGTCTACAAATAGCTCATGCTAATACATGTATTATATATAATAACTTATGTACTTTGAAATATATTATTGGATATGTGTATATATATGTCAATGTCAAAGAGGCAAGTGAGGTGTGTAAGAATAAGCCTAAATGGCACTCTGTTGTTCGTGCCTACCCCGCAAGGGAACTGGCGTTAAGTTATGTATGTATGTATATATATGACCATGTATATATGTATGTTATCGTATATTTAATTCTTAAATTTCAATATTTTTTTTTTTTTATTGCAGGAGTTCCGCAGACAGGCAGACGGCCCACTTGATGGAAAGCGGTTACCATCGCCTATAGACATTTGCAACACCAAAGGTGCTACAAATGCGCTGCTGTTCTCTTAAGGGAGACTGGAACCTGGTCACTAATGCCGGAACACAACTCAAAGTTGTTATGGCGACATACTTTAGACCAGGGGTGGTAGCCATCCAGTCGGGCAAATGCCCTACCATCTGGCAAAAATATTTATGTGTCCATTGCATTTTTCCTGCACCACCTACATCACATCGCCTGATTCAAATTTCTTTGGTTTAGGTTGCCTGGAAGCCGATAAGGCCGCCTATTGTATTGCCTAGAAATTAATACAATAAAGTTTTATCCGTGCAGAAACGGAGAAAGAATATTACTTCCTGCGGCCGGGCGGCCTGTCGTAAGAGGCGACAAAAAAACCCACAGCCAGGTGGTAGGGTATTTGCCCGACTGGATGGCTACCACCCCTGGTCTAGAATATGCCGCCATAGCAGCCTTGAGTTGTGTTCCGGCATTAGTGACCAGGTTCCAGTCGCCCTTAAGAGAGCAGCAGCGCATTTGTAGCACCTTTGGTGTTGCAAATGTCCATAGGCGATGGTAACCGCTTTCCATCAAGTGGACCGTCTGCCTGTTTGCTGAACTCCCGCAATAAAAAAAAAGTGTTCTTTCTCTCTCTCTCTCTTGGGTGGAGACAAAACAACTCACAGCCAGGTGGTAGGGCATTTGCGCGTTTGGCTGTCTACCATTCCTGATTTAGTGTATGCCTACAGAACAACCGAGTTGGGTTCCGTCGCCTAACGGGCAGGTTCTAGTTTTCTCTTTCTCTTGGTCTTATTGAGTATGCATTGTTTGCTACAATGCTGCCTAACGGGCAGGTTCTAGTTTTCTCTTTGTCTTGGTCTTATTGAGTATGCATTGTTTGCTAAAATGCTGCCTAACGGGCAGGTTCTAGTTTTCTCTTTGTCTTGGTCTTATTGAGTATGCATTGTTTGCTACAATGCTGCCTAACGGGCAGGTTCTAGTTTTCTCTTTGTCTTGGTCTTATTGAGTATGCATTGTTTGCTACAATGCTGCCTAACGGGCAGGTTCTAGTTCTCTCTTTTTCTTGGGCTTATTGAGTATGCATTGTTTGCTACAATGCTACCTAACGGGCAGGTTCTAGTTTTCTCTTTGTCTTGGTCTTATTGAGTATGCATTGTTTGCTACAATGCTGCCTAACGGGCAGGTTCTAGTTCTCTCTTTGTCTTGGTCTTATTGAGTATGCATTGTTTGCTACAATGCTGCCTAACGGGCTGGTTCTAGTTTTCTCTTTGTCTTGGTCTTATTGAGTATGCATTGTTTGTTACAACTCCATTAATTCTTCAAAAAGTAATTCTGTACCATACTTCTGTACAAAACTTATAAAAAAAAAGAATTTGAGGTATAAATAGAATATGAAATATGAAGAAAAACAATTTTTAGCTAGACGTGTTGCTGGGGAGCTTCTTGCCGCTTCTTCTCCTTTACAGCACAAACACGTTGCGAAGCGGTGTACATAGAATAGGAAGTAAAAATTAAATTTTAACTTACATGTATGACCTTCAAAAAGTGTTCTCCAGTGGAACTTATTTTGAATAAAAATTTTGAATTTGACCCCCACAGCACATTGGTAGCACCTCTGCAGTTTCAAATTTGCCACGGTAACTTCGTCGGTAATTTTTGTTATTTTAATCTCTTCGAAACGGTTCTGTGTATCCATCGGTTTTGTACCTCAGGCATTTATCTAAGAAACTACTGGGTCTATTTTGATATTTATTCATGCACATAGTGATAACTTATTTATCGACCAAGGCTTCTCTAACTTTAATACGCCAATAGCCTTGGTTACTGCAATAAACTTGCTACCTGAAGCGAGGTTGGATTGAATATTTAATTGCGCAGCTGTTTACTTCGCAAACTCATTTGTTGCTTACCTTTCAAGTCCGTTTCATGGCAAAAATGTAACAAACACAGAATCACAATACTAACTCGATGTTGTATTTCTTTTGTCTTCAAATAAATGGCCGTCTACTGTATTGCCATCCGTGGTTTCTCGTGGATCAGGGTACCTACATATATGTCATGTCATTAAAAATATTTTTTAATCATTTTGAAAAGTAGCATACATACATAACTTCATGCCAGTTCCCTTGCCGGGTAGGCACGAACAACAGAGCGCCATTTAGGCTTATTCTTACACACCTCACTTGCTTCTTTGACATTCATAACTCTTGTCATGCACGCTCGTCTGTTCTTAAGGCTCCTGACATCACCTTCTGCTAGTACACGATCAATTTGATCGTGGAAGGTGTGTCGTGGCCTTCCACGACTTCTGCATCCATCCACTTTTGCATTGTATATCTGTTTAGTCATTCTTTCATCATGCATTCTTTCCACATGCCCGAACCACCGGAGCATTCCTTTACTTACCTTCACCCCGACACTCTCTTTCAGACCAACTCTCTTTCTTACTTCGGTATTAGGAACGCGGTCCGCGAGCGTCACTCCGCAGATTTTGCGCAGTGCTCGCATCTCGACCGCGTTTACTCTACTTTCATGCTCTCTCTTCCATACCCAACTCTCGCTTCCATACGTGAGCGTAGGTACCAGCAGCACGTTATGTACGGCGAGCTGGGCCTTCTGGCTGAGGTTCTTAGCGCCTAGAAGTTTACCTAACGCTCCATTCAAACTATTCCCCGAATTATCTCTTCTTTCTATATCAGCGGTGTATCTTCCATCCCTGCTAAAAGCACATCCAAGATATACAAACTCATTCACTTGCTCCAGCATAACATCATTGACTATTATCCTTGCATCGTTCTGGTTTCTTCTCTTTCAAACACCATAACGTTTGAAAAGTAGCAGATAGTCATATAGTCGTCGATCCTATTCAAACAGATGGTTTAGAATCGCTTAGCCTACGGAGAGATTTTGCGCCTCTGCGTATTCTACCATCTGTACAGTGGAGAGTGTCCCGAGGAACTTTTTTTTTTTTTCGCCAGTGGTAATCCGTTTGAGGACTAAGCCGCTACAGGCATAGAAGCCTGGGGGGATGTTCGCGACCTGTGTGAGTGTGTGGGATTCGCCAGATCGGGGGTGGCACTAGCGTGCCCAGTCAGAACTGGTGCCACGCTATTGCCACTCCCCAGTTAGGGATACCCACTAAAACCCCTGGGTGTTCCGTCCTGCGCCTTATGCCAGGGCTACCGGGAATTGGGCTTCCCGTCTCCGCATGCCCTGGCAGGCTTGGGCCCCCCTCACTGGGCCTCTTCAAATGCCGGGGGACTACCCCCCCGGCAACGTCATGGTCAAATCTGGCATGGGGCGGTTTGTAACGCGCCCCACGGCAGGAACACTCGCGCTCTCATCTCGACGGCATGTGCGGGTGAGTGAGAACCCCTATACCCCAAGGGGCCCCACCCGCGCCGTCCCGAGGAACTGCTTGATCCGGTGCCAACTTCTCATTTTTATAACCGCACCGCTCGCCATGGACAGGATGTTTATTGGTCACTCTCATTTCCTTGAGCTCCCACCCTTAACTATAGAACGGTTATAAAATAATAAATATGCAAATGTTCTTTAGAACGTTAACTCCGCGTGTAATAACGACTTGTAGGGAACTTTCTATCGCAGTTTTCTCTCTGTGTTACGATATGGGGTCGTTTAACAAGGGCGTTATAAAATTTCCTGCGTTGGAGCGGCCTGTCGTAAGAGGCGACAAAAAAATTCACAGCCAGGTGGTATTTGCGCTTCTGGATGGCTACCTTCCCTGATCTAGAGAATGCCGCCATAACAACCTTGAGTTGTGTTTCGGCGTTAGTGGCCAGTCTGAGAGCGGCTTCACATTGGTAACGCCTTTGGTGTTACAAATGTCGATAGAAGACGGTAACCACTTCCCATCAGGTGGGCCGTTTATCTGTTTGCCAGCATCTGGCAATGAAAAAAGTATTATGCATGGTATGTACACATATAGTTAAGGCTTGCGTCCTCTAGGTCGTCCTCTAGGGCCCTGCGCCCTTTTTGGCCCTGTTTGTGATATGCTTTTTGTTTCATATATTGTGTTACTTTCTTACTACATACTTACTGTTACTTGTTACATTTACTGTGGTGATGTGTCCAATATTAATCAATGAGGCGGGGTCGGCACTGTGCTGGAGGAAAGTCTAACACAGCTTTATGCGGAGTTGCCGACACTTGCAGGACATTCTGTGTACAACATATCGAATTTAACCATAGAAATGTATGTATAAATTATTTCTACATCCTTCTAATAATAATAAAAACTAATTAGTTACAAAATATTTATATATTTATTGCATGCATAGATCTACAAATATAATGTATAGTGTACAAATTAATAAATTATAAATTTATTTATAAAGTTATAAAGTAATATTTATTTAATTATTTATAAAGTTATAAAGTATTTGTGATTTATTTACCTGCAACATCGAATGTCAAAATATTATGTAAATATTATATTAATTGGCTTGAATTTGATTTGATCATCGTACTTTTGTTCTATTTAGGTTGCTTTAATTTTTTAGGTACTTATTTTTTTATCATTTTTTTTTTCTTATATGTTGATTATAATATAATTTTATTTAACTTGCTTTTACCGTGGGTCACTTGTCTTTGTAATTAAGGAGGTGGGCACTGAAAATCAGTGCTGTGTCGGACTATGTTTCGGCACAGCAAAAACCTGAGTGCCAACCTCATTTCGCGAATTGCGGCACACAATTTCAATGCTATTATTATAAATCACTGTTAAACTGTCGCATTTTTAGAAATAAACTCTTGTCATGCACGCTCGTCTGTTCTTAAGGCTCCTGGCATCACCTTCTGCTAGTACACGATCAATTTGATCATGGAAGGTGTGTCGTGGCCTTCCACGACTTCTGCATCCATCCACTTTTGCATTGTATATCTGTTTAGTTTTACAATAGCTTTTTTTATTGCACGAGTTCAGCAGATAGGCAGACGGCTCACCTAATGGAAAGCGGTTACCATCGCCTATGGACATTTGTAACACCAAAGGTGCTACAAATGCGCTGCTGCTCTCTAAAGGGAGACTAGAACCTAGGCACTAATGCCGGAACACAACTCAAAGTTATTATGGCAGCATACTCTAGACCAGGGGTGGTAGCCATCCAGACTGTCAATACCCTATCACCTGGCTGTGGGTTTTTGTCGCCTCTAACAACAGTCCCCCTGGCCGCATGAAATTGTAATCTTTCTCCGTTCCTGCACGGATAAATAACTGTCCATCTCTAGCGTTGACATTTGATCCTGGCGCTGCCCGCTTCCCTGCTCGCTATCGTGGCAGTAAACAAGGGGTTACAAACAGCTCTTTGAAAAAAATTAACCACGGTTTTACGCATGCACCTGTCTAAACATTTAGTACAAAAAATATTATTGTTTAATCTTAGCATAGATACACTGAGTTTGTTTTTCTGTCCGTCTGTTATAAGATTACTTTGATCTCCTTAAGAATTAAAAACAACAGACGTGTTTTTATCACTTACATTCGTAATTGCTTTAAAAATAATAGCACAGTTATGAATAACGGGATTCGAATTTAAAATGCCGTTACAATGATCATCGACTTTATTAGAAGTACAAACAAGTAATTCACAGTTCTTACAAACACAATAAAATACAGGAAATTCCAAACGTAAAGCAGATGATTGTAATAAAATAAAACTTGCAAAGCCTGTCGATGTGATTACCGTTACTAATGCACACTTAATAACGCTTCGAGCGCAGTTGAAACTCAACTAATTCTGTCTCAACGGGCTGACCTTATATTTTCGCAAAATAGACATGGACCCCTCAATAAACACGCACAGACGATTCATTTGAATATTCAATCATGTAAAAAACGATATGGCTTCTAAAAATTTGCAGCGAAATATGAACTGTAAAACGGTTATGATACCTATGTGACGGCCGGCCATAAACAGAAAGGGATAAGTGATTAACAATAATTAATTACATTATAATTCCTAGATCATTACCGCAATCAAATGACGCTAAACAACAATAACCATTAAAGATGGGGGGGGGGGGGTTAGTTTTGAAGATTTAGGCCGTGTCACACAGAGATGGCAATGGGTTTATTGCGTTATTTGTAATGCGACATTGTTAATGTCGTTAAATATTGATAGATAGCTTATGTATATATGTCACGGTAAATGTGATGAATTGAAAATTATTCATAATTATCGACCATTGTTAATAATTACCTCATGATTTAGTTAATGTGAATATAAAATTTAAATAAGATCACTTTTAGCGATGGTAAGAGTAATAAAATAACATAAGACAAAGTTATTTGTCCAGTAGGTATTTGTTATAATAAATTCCACAGTACTTGCAAATACATACATACATACATACATAACTTCACGCCAGTTCCCTTGCGGGGTAGGCACGAACAACAGAGCGCCATTTAGGCTTATTCTTACACACCTCACTTGCTTCTTTGATATTCATAACTCTTGTCATCACGCTCGTCTGTTCTTAAGGCTCCTGACATCACCTTCTGCTAGTACTTGCAAATACATAACTAAAACTTATTATACATAAACATATCTATACATATAATAAAATTGTAGAGGTCGAATTTCTGTACAATGAAAAAAAAAATACTATAAACCGAGTCAGGGGAAGTCATGTAGGAAGGGAAATAGAACTAATTTAGATTTTTTTCAAATTTTTTTGTTTCTCTGTCTGTTTGTACCGGCTAATCTCCGAAACGACTGGACCGATTTAAATGAAATTTTGTATGGTGGTAGCTTATATCCCTGGTCAACATATAGGATACTTTTGATCCCGAAAAATTTAAGAGTACCCGTGGGATATTTAAAAAACCGCACCACGCGGACGAAGTCGCGGGCATCAGCTAGTTTCGAAATATAAAAATCGTAGATTCACAATTAGACTCGGTAGTTGGTGCTGGAATCGGGTTGTAGATTTTTATTTTTTCAGGGAACGGCAGCGGCCGCCGGAACCGCTAGTACTAAATAAAGTCCCGCACATCCCGCACACCCACAGATCATAAAATTTTTATGATCTGTGCGCACACCGCTCTCCTAACCCTGTCTTCATCTCTGTGGTTCGAGAGAATAGAAAGACGCTTAGCGTGACTTATTTAAAAAAAAAAAAAAACTAGCTGATGCCCTTCTTATGGGTAAACCGCTTCGTTACGTAACGCGTTACGGCGCCAGTCTCTCTGGCTTCCCTTTCTCTCACGTTAGATTAGTTTAAGTTATCACTTCTGTCGGTCGTCCCGAGACGGACACCGTCTTTTTTTTATAGCGCGAGTTCAGCAGACAGTCAGACGGCCCTCCTGATGGAAGGAGGTTACCGTCGCCTAAGGACATTAGTAACACCAAAGGTGCTACAAATGCGCTGCTGCTCTCTTACGAGAGACTGGAACCTGGTCACCAATACCGGAACACAACTCAAGCTTATTGTGGCGGCATACTCTAGACCAGGGGTCGTAGCCAGTGGGGCAATTACCCTACCACCTGGCTGTGGGTTGTTTTGTCGCCTTTTACGACAGGCCGCCCGGCCGCAGGAAATTGTATTCTTTCTCCGTTCCTGCACGGATGAAAG
Organism: Dendrolimus kikuchii; assembly: GCA_019925095.2. Classification (NCBI taxonomy): domain Eukaryota; kingdom Metazoa; phylum Arthropoda; class Insecta; order Lepidoptera; family Lasiocampidae; genus Dendrolimus; species Dendrolimus kikuchii. Next base: position 9,808,133 of record CM034415.1, read on the forward strand.
AAAAGATTCATCATCTGTCAAGATTATATTTAGTATTTGTTCGACTGGATGGCGACCACCCCTGGTCTAGAGTATGCCGCCATAACAACCTTGTGTTGTGTTCCGGCATTAGTGACCAGGTTCCAGTCTCCCTTAAGAGAGCAGCAACGCATTTGTAGCACCTTTGGTGTTACAAATGTCCGTAGGCGATGGTAACCGCTTTCTATCAAGTGGGCTGTCTGCCTGTGTGCTGAACTCCTGCAATAATAAAAAAAGATACGGATTAAAGCTTCTAAGAATTCGCCGTTTGTAGCAATACCCGTCATTGCACGTAGCAGACAATACGCACTTGGCCGTTTTTATGAAGATCTCTTACTACCGTTTCAATTAAAACTCAAACCATCTCTATCTGACATCGGTTAAAAAGAATTAAAATTCCTGCGATATGCTAACGAGTAGCCAAAACAAAATGCTCAAGTGGCAACTCGTATTTCATACATTATAATTGACAGACAACCAGATATGTACACTTGACATTGGTCTATTAATGACGATGACCGGGATATATCGCCTCTTTGTTTCGATAAGGTCCTAACTTGAAAATTGAAATTTTAAAAGGATCGCAGCTTTTTAACTAAGGGTAGGAGGGATACTACACTATTGAAGAATACTTAAATGACAAAAATTCATTTTTTTTATTGCAGGAGTTCAGCATACAGGCACACGGCCCACTTGATGGAAAGCGGTTACCATTGCCTATGGACACTTGCAACACCAAAGGTGCTACAAATGCGCTGCTGTCTCTTAAAGGAGACTGGAACCTGATCACTAATGCCGGAACACAAGTCAAGGTTGTTATGGCGACATACTTTAGACCAGGGGTGGTAGCCATCCAGTCGGGCAAACGCCCTACCACCTGGCTGTGGGTTGTTTTGTCGCCTCTTACGACAGGCCGCCGGGCCGCAGGAAATTGTATTCTTTCTCCGTTCCTGCACGAATAGAACTTGCTGGCCGGCATCACGATCGTAAACCTAAGTGCAACGATTATTCGATCCACCTCTTGACATGGGTCGTTGTGAGCGTTGTGTGATCGAAAATAATGACGTCATTGGTGACGTTTTCGCCACGACCACAACGACCGCGGTCGCCTTGTGGAACGGCTCACGGAGCAGTTTGGGCGTTGTGATGTGAGCTACTAATGGAACGCGCTGATTATATATCTGAATATATTTTAAACAAAAATCTATTACTATTTAATAATTTACAAACGTATGAAACAAATCCACACAATAGTGAATGCAACCATTTTGTTTCTGTCGTGTGCGCCGATATCCAATGAGCGATCGACCTCCATCTTGCGGATAACTGAGTCGGCGGTGTCGCTCTTCCTGCGCTCGTCTTAATATTTTAATACAACGCTAACTCGTTTTATTTTATTTTCTACATACATACATAGCTTCACGCCAGTTCCCTTGCGTGGTAGGCACGAACAACAGAGCGCCATTCAAACTTATTCTTACACACCTCACTTGCCTCTTTGACATTCATAACTCTTGTCATGCACCCTCGTCTGTTATTAAGGCTCCTGACATCACCTTCTGCTAGTACACGATCAATTTGATCATGGAAGGTGTGTCGTGGCCTTCCACGACTCCTGCATCCATCCACTTTTGCATTGTATATCTGTTTTGTCATTCTTTCATCATGCATTCTTTCCACATGCCCGAACCACCGGAGCATTCCTTTCCTTACCTTCACCCCGACACTCTCTTTCAGACCAACTGTTTCATTTTATTTACTCAGTCTTGCATATCTAAATATAGCAGAAATGACTATTGTAATTTATTTTCTCAATTCGGGAACTACTCCTGGGATTTTTTAATGAGCTGTGTCAGAAGACTAAAGAAGATTTCTGACTATCAACCTGACCGGAACGCTGCCTTTTTCGCCTAGAGGAAATCGCCTACGGGAGTGTGGTATATGAGACTGACTGACAGCGGAATATAGCCTAGATGAACCTTTTCTTTTGTTTTTTTAATACTCTTTAGTACTTATTATCTTAGGAATAAATTTATCATAATTTCATAATTGTTTATTTTTTTAATCTCTAGTTTTTTTGTTCACACTTCAATGTGATAAATGGCGCCCAACGTTAACCCCACGTTGGGCGCCATTTGTCACATTGAAGATGTGAACAAAAGCCGCAAGTATGTATTTATTTTTTCCCTCTTTAAAAAAAAGGGTAGCTCGCCTTTTACGACAGGCCGCCCGGCCGTAGGATTTTGTATTCTTTCTCCGTTCGCATAAAAAATTACTCCGTACAAATCATACAGGATCCAATATAGCGCGATTTTGTTTTACGTTATTACTCAACGTGCGGTCGTAAAGCAACCCATTGAATAAAATATACTTGCGTACGTGTGTTTGTTTGTACCTGTCTTATATATTACATAGATATGAACAGAAGAGATTTTTCTGCGTAAAAAGGATCTTGCGACAAGCTTCTATTTTTATGTACAGGTGAATTTTTCAAATGGGCTCCTATGGCTGAATTCGGATCTATAGCGTAGTGGAACACTTACAAGCCAATAGATGGCGCTGTAAAGCTCCGGAAAAGACAAAGAATATATACAAATTTTCAACAATAACAGATGGGCCTTTAATCTGATATCCCCCTGCTATCCCCTAGCTAATCCCCCTGTAGCAGTCGAGCCGAGGTCTCGAACCTCGAGCGCGCGACGCGCTGCTTCCGTGCTGAACACCTCCGCTCCCACGGCTACGGAGTCAGGAAGCCCCCCCAAACCCGCTATCGCTGAAACTGCCATCTGCGGGTATACAACTGGATCCTGTACAAAAAAAAACAGAGGGGCCTAGGACTGCGAGGAACAACAATAGCCTCGCTGGAAGATCTTCCTTTGAGACGGAGGAGAATTCCATCTCACTCCTCCACATTATACGGGGCACTCTCTTCGATATGATATAGCGAAAAATACTCAAACGATTGTTTGTTGTTGTTGTATTGTAGCCGATTTTGATAAATCATTTCTTAGCAGAGTTATTTTTACTTACTTAAAAAAAATTACTTATTATTATTTAGGGCAGGGTGGCGAACATTTATATCATCATGCCATTTTGAAGTTATACTTCTTTAGAATCGTTGTGATTTGAAACTCGATGAAACGAAAGAGTGACACTAAAAAGATATAAACATATAAATCTCTAGGACTAAGTCTGCGAGAGAATGAGAGACGTATTTTTCATCGTGCAGCACAGATTAGAAAGTCAATAAGAATGATGATTAAACTTAGGTCCAAATTGGACCTAAATAAAACTGATAATAATATTGTTACGAGTCGGGAGACTCTAATTAAAATGCCGTTAGAATGACTATAGAGTTTATTAGAACTATACAAACACGTATAACACAGGTACAAATATAACCGAACACAACAAGTCTAAACGTAATGCAGAAGATCGTAATTCAATAATACGAGCAAAGTCCATCACTTATTAGATTACCGATAGGTGTACACACGTCTTGCTTCGTTCGTGATTATCGCTCGACTGACTTATCCCTCAATCGGGACATTGCTTTATACTGCACAGATGCAATATGTCTGCCCGGTCGCGTGGACCGAATTTCCAAAAATCAGTTTGTACTTTAAATCCGAAACACCTGGCTAATGAGTCGACCGCAACGGCCATAAACGAGTACAATAAAACAATGGACTGTTATCTAGAATAATTAGTAAACGCATGCCAATAAAGAAGTAAATAAAAGAAGTCCAAATGCCGAAAGGTAATAAAATGTGTTTTTACAGGTATATGCAGGTGTGAATTCGTTTTTGTCGGCGTCTCGGTTGTAACAATATATATATTTTTTTTACACTAGAAGTTTATTTTGTTAGTTGCCCGGTTTAGGAGTTAGCGGGTGATGTAACAGACAGACGCAGAATTGCGCTGGATCGGACTGGGCGTAACTACGTTGTAAGTCTCAGCCTTTCCTACATAAAAATCGCGGGGCACATGGGAGGAGGGTGGTTTTGGTGGGTAGTGGTTGTTGCCCGTGCAACTTCTCTGAGTCTTCACACAAGCTGGTTGATTACTGTTTGGGTTGCCCCTTATTATAGGGTATAAAGCCTCCATGATCAACTATGGTCTAATCCCTTGCAAAGGACCCGGTATTGTGTGTAAATAGAATGCTAAATGTCCCCCGCCTTAAAAAAAAAGACAGACGCAGAAAGTGACCTTGTTTTACACTATGTAAAGATATTAACAAATTCTTTTGTTTTGTTACAGATACCTGCTTTCAACGTCAACAAACTCTAAACGTCAGTTTTAGAAAAATTGGTAAAAAATGTGTTCACTCCGTTATTGAAAATTAAATAAAAAATCACGTCAATTTATATACTATTTATAATTATTAAAAAAATGTAAACTATTAATTTGTTACTAAACAACTGACAAATACTTTGTAACGATTCTGAGAAAAGCAATATAGTGAATGTAACTTTTATTAAGCAACACTATACAGTTTACAGTTATATCGCTAGCAGTGACAATAGTATTAGTGAAAAAATATAAGTTCATGAAACCAAAAATGTTTTAATTTGTGTGGTGCGCGTACAAAACATGGCTACGCCCCCGGAATCGCCCGTGGAGGAGCATGCCTACGAATTGGAACCGAGCAGAACGCCCAAACCAATCCCAGTGGCCTTGGAAGAACTGTGCAGACAGACAAAGTTCTCGAAGCAGGAGATACGTGTTATGTACAGAGGGTTCAAGACGGTGAGATTTTTTTATTTTTATTGCAGGAGTTCATCAGACAGGCAGACTGCCCACTTGATGGAAAGCGGTTACCCAAAGGTGCTACAAATGCGCTGCTGTTCTCTGAAAGGTGACTGGAACCTGGTCACAAACGCCGGAACACAACACAAGGTTCTTATTGCGACATATTTTAGACCAGGGGTGGTAGCCATCCAGTCGAGCAAATACCCTACCACCTGGCTGTGGGTTGTTTAGTCGCCTCTTACGACAGGCCGCCAGGCCGCAGGAAATTGTATTCTTTCTCCGTTCCTGCACGGATAAAATTACGGATTATTTGAATTTTTAAATTACTCATTGAATGAAGCTGCTCAGGTTATCATGATCATCATCCGAGCGTTAAATCCCGGTTGCGTTCGGAGCGTTCACTCCGGCGCCTAGGGTCCGCTTTCCTACTTTTTCTACTCCACTTCGCGCGGTCTTCAGCGTCCCCCGTTTTAAGACCATTGGTACGCATGTCATCCTTCACAACGTCAAGCCAACATTTCTTGGGTCTTCCCCTTCGACCGGGACCTGGCGGAGGCGACATGGTTAGACATTTGTTCCCCACATAACTAGCCGGTCTCCGTAAAACGTGGTCGTTCCAGCGTAAGCGATACTCTTGCAGTTTGTCTGCTATGTCACGGACATGAAGACTACCGCGGATGCGGGAGTTTTATTGATCTTGCTCAGGTGTAGTACAATAATTATGTATACCACAAACACTACTCCTAATCAGCAATATTCTTGCCACGGGTTGACTGGAAGTGATCGCTTTTCAGCGAGAAGACCGCCCTTTGTAGACAATTAGAATAATTCTAGTTCGTAAGTTGTCTGTAATGGTGTACATTAAAGTGTTATCTATCTATCCATTATTTCAAAACCTAGTAAGTGCATTACAAGACATTTTACATAACATCACATAAAAATTACCAAAAAACAAATTTTACTTCAACTAACTAAAAAGCAAAACAATATTTTATATAATATTGTTACGAGTTTAGCGGGACTTGAATTAAAATGTCGTTAGAATTATTATAGACTTTATTAGAACTATACAAACACGTATAACACACGTACAAATATAACTGAACACAACAAATCCAAACGTAATGCAGAAGGTCGTAATTCAATAAAACGCTCAAAGTCGTCACTATTAGATTCCCGAATGTACACACGTCACTCCCGTATCGTAATCGTAGCTTGACTGCCCCCTCTCCATCAGGCCGTCGTTTTATACTTCACAAATACAAATGTGCCTGTATCGTAGCCGACGTAATCCGCAACACCTGGCTAATGGTTCGGGCGCAAGCGGCCGTAAACGAGTACAATAGAACAATAGGCTGTTCCCTAGAAACGTATGCCAATAAATACATACATACATACATAACTTCACGCCAGTTCCCTTGCGGGGTAGGCACGAACAACAGAGCGCCATTCAGGCTTATTCTTACACACTCTTGTCATGCACGCTCGTCTGTTCTTAAGGCTCCTGACATCACCTTCTGCTAGTACACGATCAATTTGATCATGGAAGGTGTGTCGTGGCCTTCCACGACTTCTGCATCCATCCACTTTTGCATTGTATATCTGTTTAGTCATTCTTTCCACATGCCCGAACCACCGGAGCATTCCTTTCCTTACCTTCACACCGACACTCTCTTTCAGACCAACTCTCTTTCTTACTTCGGTATTACGAACGCGGTCCGCGAGCGTCACTCCGCAGATGCCAATAAATAAGTGAACAAAAGAAGACGATCATAAAAGGATTACGATTAGTTCAAATGCTGACAAGTAATAAAATGTGCTTTTACAGTCTGTACGTGGAATTTGTCTTTGTCGGGGTTCTAGGTTGTAACAAGATTTTTAAGTCAGTTATGTGAGATGGCCGTCAGAGGAAGTTGTAAAAAACTAAATATAATTGTAAAATACCCCCTTTTTACGAAAATTGGGGACTTAAAATTGACGGAGGAGTATGAAATTTCGTACACTTATAGTTTATATAGAGAAGAAGCGACGAATGCTAATATTTTTTTCTAAATACATACATACATAACTTCACGCCAGTTCCCTCGCGGGGTAGGCACGAACAACAGAGTGCCATTTAGGCTTATTTTTTCTAAATTATGCATAAAAATACATTAAATACTAAATACTGCACTTAAAACCGTTAGAACGTAGTTTTATAATGTGTACTACTTGCGAAAACTTTGAAAATACTATTTATTAAGCTTATTGGAAGGGATAAAAAAAAAACTTAGAATGCATTTGCTAGGTTTGGAGATTGTACAGTTGAAACGGACATGACGATTTCAAAAGGTTTCTTTGGCCAGAATTACTACAGCACCAAAAAAACTAAAATAATTATTTTTCACAATGTTCAATAAAAAAAAAGTCAAATGACATAGGCAACGTTTCAGGTGTGAAAGAATGAAATCACCTACCATCAGGTTGTACACTCATTTACCTTCCTCCGTATCAAAAAAACTCGCGCATGAAATGTTTTTTCAAATAAGTTAACAATACAATCGGCCTATGGGAAATCTTGACGTTGTACAATGCGTGCTTAGTATGTTTCAACAACACAAAGAGTATCCTCTAGCTAGTATACAAATTTTAAAGCAGTGGTCAGCTGGATGGATGCTCTCGCCCATGGTTCTCAGGTGAGGAGTTTACCCGATACCGGATAGAGTGGATGAGCCTTCTTTGCTGGATCTTCTGCTGACCACACACCCGGAGAACTACCAGATCTCCATCAAGTGCTCCAAACATCATTGTCTGGTATCTTCGGTGGTGCCCCTTCCTATTCGATCGGATTTCCCGCTGGAACGGAAGGTGTGGCGATACAGGTCAGCAGATTGGGATGGACTCCGTGAATTCTATGCATCCTACCCATGAAGGCAGTTATGTTTCTCGTCGGAAGATCTGATACCCGATGTAGTTGTAGAGAATAGAATGTTTAATTCCAAACTCAACTGTACCTATCGGTGGTATAAACCATGGTTCGAAAGTAGCATGAAAAGCTAAAGTACAGGCTTATCGAGCCTGGACTGCAAATTCGTCAGGATCCAAGTTCCTCTGACCTGAAAAAGAGATACAATGTCCAGGTCCCTAAAACAGTGCGAAAGCAAGGGCATTTGCCCTCTCTAGACTGGACTGGCTACCACCCCTGGTCTAAAAGATGTACACGCCAAAGATAAAGTCAATCTTCCTTGAGAAACTCCACCTTGAGTGAATTCGGGCATTAGTGACCAGGCCATTCTGCAGTTTCCCTTCCCCAGAGTCCTTGCAGCAGCTCTATTTGCTAAGATTGCAACTTGTCCCCAAAAAAGGGGCGTAACAGACACGCCGAATAGGCCTATAGCAATAACCTTTTTGGTCTCAATGCAAAACGCGCAGCCATAGGCGATGGTAAATGATGCTACGGCTTCCATCAAGTGGGCTCTTGTCTGTCTGTCTTGAGAGCAATAAAAAAAGAAAAGAGTCCAGATTCGCTGGCGGTGGGGAGCGTTCCCAAAATGGCTGGCACGCATTTTTTTTGATGAGCGCGCATTCAAGTACGGTGGCAAGTTTCAAGCTGATCCGTTGTCCTAAATGTTGTCTAGCCCTTTTCCAATGGGATGACACTCGAGGCTTCTTTCAAACGCCTTGAAAAGTCTTAGACTTAAGTTGATAAGCCTCTGCGGTGGAGACCCCCATGGCCCTAAACGTATTCTCTGCTCCACCAGCATAACCACCTCAACACGCGAACGATCTTCAGGGGCCATACGATTGCCTCTACGGGATGTTAAACAATAAAACACTTTGTAATAGCTGCTTTACTGTACACCATCGATCCCCTAGACTGTATTCAAAGGAACGTTGTTGATGATCCCTACAAGATGGTCTAGATACACATAGAGACGTTCTGACACTACTGTAGAGCCATGATGGAATTCGTCCTCTTTATCTTGATTACAGTTTCTTACGCAACGGGCTAGAACCTATTTCTTGCGTATCATGCGAACACAATACTTCCACAGCGTGATAAATTTTTCAAAAAGTTTGATGCGATGAGTGACAGTTGCAAATGTCTATAAGCGCTGGCTTTGCATCTGGGCCGTCGTGTCCCTCTAATCTAAATTTCTGGTGGTCCCAAACAAGTTATAGTTTGTATACTTGATGTTGCCCACTTTGAGAATAAATTATTTTTCCATAGCGCTCGAATTTTTAACATTTGTTCAAATGCCTACTTAAAAAATCACTATATTAAAAAAAATCATGTTTTCAATTAAATAAAATTAATTTGATTATATATGAAACAAAAATATTTATTAGCAGTAGAAACGGAGCGACCGATTGATAAATGATTTTTATTTCATAAGTATTAAATCAATTACAAAACAGGACAGATAAATTACAAACTACGCGGAGTAATTGAAATATCGAATTACAAGGTTCAATTAAAGCAATCTGCCTTAAAAAACTCGCGCAATATTAGTTGCATTTTGTACAAAGTTGTAGTCGAGACTCGAGAGTTCAGTCGGTGTTGTCAACACAACACAAAGAGTCCTAATAAATATTAAACTAGCTAGAAGAAAAATTAATATAAAACTCGCCCGGGTGAAACCAAGCATATCTACACAACGCCTTATAATATTATTTAATTTTTTTGCAAGAAAACTTAACTCTCTTGTATTCTGCTCATAGTCTCTCAAGACTATAAGTAGAATACTGAGCCTAGATCACCGTCTTCTATGGGTAAGGTGCCCAGAAGGCTGGCTACGTTTCCTCGCTGGATCGCCATACTGATCCGATCCGATTGATTTTAAATAGTTTTTCCAGTTGAAAATTCATATAATTACGTGTTAATAACTGCAATTCATCTATATATTGTCTAAAATAAGTAATTAAATTTCATCCTGATTTCTCTGTCCCTGCCTACAGGCTGGCAATGCGTTCGTTTCGCCAGGTACATTGCAAATACATTCCGTCACGTACAGGAAATTATAAAAATATTTACAGAGAAAGAGATTCCCATGCTGAATTCCCTTGCAACGTTGATTCTTTTCCCTAAATATAGGCCAGCCCGATCACGCGCGAGACTTCTTTCAATCGCCTTGACAGGTCTCGATTAAGTTGATAAGCCTCGCGCCCCCATGGCCCTAAAGTCTCCACCAAATAACCACCCAAACCCATCTCAATACGATACGATGCAATAAAACACAATACTCTTTACTGTACACCATATAACAAAGGAAATACAAACATACGTTTGACATAGTAGGTATTTTATTATCTTGATTACAAAATCGCTTCAACACTATTTGTGTTTGATGTGATGATGAGCCAAGTACTGAACTTTTAACTGTCGACTTTTAGCGTCAAAAATATAACCGGGCGACGGAATTTGCTATATTAGCAGAGCGACCGATTGACATGATTTTTATTTCATGTTCAATAAAACACTAGCGTCGCTCTTTAATATTAGTTGGTTCACAAGTTGTAGTTCGAGAGTGAAAGTCCTCCTGATGATTACACTCCCCCAGTATACAACGCAAAAAATATATGTATGTAAGTAAGGGGGCGTTATGACTTTGGGAATGCTAATACACAATCCATCCTCTGCTTTCTAAAGCAATGGGAACTACGAGCAAGTTCTCTCGTGTCACGGTGGGTTTGTGCACCAACTTTTGACATAAGACTGAACTTTTAACCTGGCGTCTTTAAAGCCCTTACCACTATTCGCTTTTAGGGTACCCTTTGTGAAAATATGAATCACTCAGTATAGCAAAAAATATATGTATGTAAGTATGTATGAGAATGCTAATACACAAGTTCGCTCTGCAATGGGAACTACGAGCAAGTTCTCTGTGACGGTGGGTGTGCACCAGGGATCCACTTTAAGCCCTTATCTATTCCTGCTGGTCACGGTAAGCACGACCGCAATGGTACAGGATGAGGCTGTACTGGTGTCATGCTCTTCGCAGATGTTATTGTTTTGGTGGATGTAACGGGGTGGGATTTCAAAAGAAAGTGGACAGGTGACGGCGGACGAGACGAAAACCGAATTTCTGCGATTTCGGACGAACCTCAGTGCTGTGCTTTTTAACCGTCTTCAAAAAAGGAGGTTCTCAATTCGTCGGGATCTAATTTTTTGTTGCTTTTTTTATGTATGTTCACCGATTACTCCGAGATTTATGATCTGATTTACGTGATTCTTTTTTTGTTCGACGCGGAATAGCTTCCATTTGGTCCCCTAAAAATTTTACATAGTTTGGCCCAGTAGTTTTCATTTTATGAACATTTTTTATGAAAAATTTTCCATTCCGTTCCATATGTATACCGATTACGCTGAGATTTATCTATCTAGTGCCATGTGTGTTGGTTTTTTCTTTTCTGTGCCTGGGTTATTAATTTTTCGGCTCTTTGTGTGTCTTGGTTTGTTTGTGGAGTGTGCGTGTAATGCAATGCGATGGTAGTGCGCGTTGGTTTGAGTATGTGTATAAGTTTTATTGTTAGTTATGTGTTTGTGACTTTGTGTGGTGTCATAATTTATTGTTTAATTGTTTTGACATGAAACATTTTTAATATAGAAAAATAAGGTTTTATGGGCATGCAATGAGGAGGGATGAAATTCACGTGACAAAAATAATGTTGAACTGGAAGATTGACGGGTACAAATGTAAAGGTAGAGCAAAAGAGATCGATGGATTGTGTGAAGAATGACATGGTGATTTGTGGTGTCACAAAGAATGTATGTACAGAATAGAGGATTATGGAAGGAAAATACATATTATTGTGCCGACCCCGTCAAATAAAAGCGAGAGCAAAAAATATAGAATATTTTTAAATCCTCACAGAGCGCCATTCAGGCTTATTCTTACACACCTCACTTGCTTCTTTGACATTCATAGCTCTTGTCATGCACGCTCGTCTGTTCTTAAGGCTCCTGACATCATCTTCTGCTAGTACACGATCAATTTGATCATGGAAGGTGTGTCGTGGCCTTCCACGACTTCTGCGTCCATCCACTTTTGCATTGTATATCTGTTTAGTCATTCTTTCATCATGCATTCTTTCCACATGCCCGAACCACCGGAGCATTCCTTTCCTTACCTTCACCCCGACACTCTTTTTCAGACCAACTCTCTTTCTTGCTTCGGTATTACGAACGCGGTCCGCGAGCGTCACTTCGCAGATTTTGCGCAGTGCTCGCATCTCGACCGCGTTTACTCTACTTTCCTCCAAATAGTTTCAATAAATATACGTTTGGATACAATTATGCGGGATACTCAAACAAATTATTCTCATCAGCTTGGGCCAAGTGGCATGGTCTGACAGGTGTCATTTGTGATCCCAAAAGACAGTTCTATAAATACATCATTAGACCTATCTTTTTGTATGTCAGAAAAGCGTGGCCTGTATTTAAGCGACACAAGCAAGAACTGCGTGCACGGAGATGAATATGCTGCGATGGATGTGTGGAGTGACGCGGAAAGACCTTGTCAGGAACTCCCGCATCCGCGGTAGTCGTCATATCTGTGACATAGCAGATAAGCTGCGGGAGTGTCGCTTACAATGGTATGGTCACGTTTTACGGAGACCGGCTAATTATGTAGCGAACAAATGTGTAGCCATGCCGCCTCCGCCAGGTCCCGGTCGAAGGGGAAGACCCAAGAAATACTGGCTTTTCGTTGTAAAGGATGACATGCGTACCAATGGCCTCAAAACGGGGGATGCTGACGACCTCGCGAAGTAGAGTAGAAAAAGTCGGAAACCGAATCCTGGGCATCGGAGTGAACGTTTCGAACGCAACCGGGATTTAGCGCTCGGATGATGATAATGACCCAAACAAATTATTAGAGGGAAGAAATAAGATGGTAACACAATAGCTGAATTATGAGCCACAGTGCCAGAGATTACTGCATTAGGTGCATAAATGTCTTTGCATAGTGCATAGACGAACAAATAGACCCGAGCCTCAAGCACTCAGACTGAAGCTGGGTAATGGATTAGGCCCCTGCTTAATCCCCTAGACTGTATGAATGTCGAGCCGTTCGTGTTGTCATTATGATCCCATAGTCACAGGCGGCTTAAATACGCTTAGCCTTCGGAGAGACTTAGCGTCTCTCTGCGTATTCTACCGGCTGTATAACTGGGAGTGTTCCGAGGAACTGTTTAGAATGGTGCCTTCGTCTTGGTTCTACCACCGCACCGCTCGCCATCGGTTGGGAGTTCTTCCCCACTTTCTCGAGCCGCTTCGCTCATGTACGCAACGGTTCTGTAGAACGTTTCTCTCGCGTGCCGTGGGGATTTGGAATGAGATCCCACATGAATTTTTCCCACAATTTCACATGGAGTGTTTTAAAAATGGTGTCATAAAATTTCTTCGAGGTCGGCAGTGCGTTGGTGACATCGCTGGTGTTGCAAACGTCCATAGGCGGTAACCGTTTACCATCAGGTAGGCTGTCTATTGTACTTCAGTTATAAAAACATTGTACGTAGTAGTATCATAAAGTAACATTTGCACATTTTAGAAAATTAAACTGCACAACGCAACATCACTATTCAGTCCCCGCTAAACAACTCCGAAAAAAGAATGAACTGTTACTGCCAAGTAGTGATGTAGAATAAAGAGTTTTCCGGAGTTATGCTTTCACGGACCGCTTGTCAGTCTTCATTATGCTTATTCTATGATATTTGTATAAGTTTATCGCCAATAGCTTCAGTTACAAACGGCTTATTAACAATTTTCAACAAACCTATATGACATGCTAAAATAACTCATGTTCTAATTTCAAAACGAATATTATGTCTAATGAATTAGAGCGAGACAACGCTATGCTATTTTCATATGTGCAAAAGAGACAGGTGCACTTCTCAGGGTTCGTTAGCGAATGCAAAAGGTCAGTAGGCAACATGTCGACGACCGTTCCCGCCAGAAATAGCAAAGAGCGCTCTCATGTCAACAATGACAGACACAGATAACACTAGAGAATGTAAAGAGCACAGAGTATGACAGCACCAATTAAAATAAGTGGTCGCGTGCGAGTCGGATTTGGAAAATGTAGGAAGTATTTTTATCGTGAAATTCACTTAAAATCGTAGCAGCGTAATGGCTAGCGTACGCGTCCGAAACTCAAAAGGCGCGGGTTTGAATCCTGGCCAGAATGCATGCACCACATAGGCAGTTTTCTGGCCTGCATATTGTTACAATTACCACGTGCTAACAATGGTGAATTAAAGCATCGTGATCGTATTTTGAGTTTTTTCCTTAATAGTTCAAATTGTTTTTTTATTGCAGGCGTTCAGCAGACAGGCAGACGGCCCACTTGATGAGACTGGAACCTGGTCACTAATGCCGGAACACAACTCAAGGTTATTATGGCGACATACTCTAGACCAGGGGTGATAGCCATCCAGTCGGGCAAATGCCCTACCACCTGGCTGTGGCTTGTTTTGTCGCCTCTTACGACAGGCCACCAGGCCGCAGGATTAATTAAATTCTGAAGTGTGATGTCACGAAATTTAGGACCCCTCCCACCCCTTGTCACTTAATGTCACAATTCGTCGACCCCTTCCCCCTTTAACATGTGACGTCATTTATGGGGGAAAAGGGAAAATTAAATTTGAAACAACTTTAAAGTCACTAAAATCGATTAAACAATCATTATATGAAGTAAATAGTATAATGTAAAATAATTTAGTATTGTGACACGCGAAATCGCGTGTTATTCGTAGCTAAGTTACAGGGCTGCCACTACGTTTTGTATCCGGTTTCCCATTATCAAATGTTTGACAGGTAGGAATAGTTTCTAAGGGAAAGCGAAATTGTTGTTTTTACTATATTCCAAGCATTTTTTTCATATCTACTCACCTTTTAAACCTTCCCTGGACTTCCACAAATAATTCAAAACCAAAATTAGCCAAATCAGTTCAGCCGTTCTCGAGTTTTAGCGAGACTAACGAACAGCAATTGATTTTTATGTATATAGATTCAAATTCTGACAATAATCTTTTTTTGGCACCCTCAATAATATTTTCCATATATAAAAAAAACTTAGTTTAAATAACCCGACTTCAAAAAATATAAAATAACTTATTTCTAAAGCTATGTTTAATTATAGTATACATATTTGAGCCGTTTGGGGTGGAGACTTTGGGCCTATGGGGGCCAAGTGCCCACAAATTATTTAAAAATATTAAAAAACGTCTGGTCGATACAACAAGAGACCGGAAGGCTGGAGCTTACCTCGCTCAAAGGATTAGCCTCTGTATCCAGCGAGGCAATGCTGCCAGCCTTCTAGGTACAATGCCCAGCGACAGTGGTCTGATGGGGCTGGACGGGCCTTGATACCTTTTTTTTTTATTTTTTATTTTTAAGCTAGGCTTATTTATATTATGGATTATGCCCCCCTTTTTTATTTAGATCTAGTTTTTAATTTTAGGTTTATTTTTCATACTGTAGTTTAGTTTTAGTATTTAATAGTAGTAAAATAAATATATAATAAGATATGAATATCTGACAGTAAACAGTTTCCTCAAATTTTTTATAGTAATTATAGTATCTTATTTTTAATATATATTATCTAAAACATATAGCAAATCTGCGGAGTGACGCTCGCGGACCGCGTTCGTAATACCGAAGTAAGAAAGAGAGTTGGTCTGAAAGAGAGTGTCGGGGTGAAGGCAAGGAAAGGAATGCTCCGGTGGTTCGGGCGTGTGGAAAGAATGACTAAACAGATATACAATGCAAAAGTGGATGGATGCAGAAGTCGTGGAAGGCCACGACACACCTTCCATGATCAAATTGATCGTGTACTAGCAGAAGGTGATGTCAGGAGCCTTAAGAACAGACGAGCTTGCATGACAAGAGTTATGAATGTCAAAGAGGCAAGTGAGGTATGTAAGAATAAGCCTAAATGGCACTCTGTTGTTCGTGCCTACCCCGCAAGGGAACTGGCGTGAAGTTATGTATGTATGTATGTATGTATTATCTAAAACATCTTAAAGTCGGTGCTTAGCAATTTTTACAAAATATAGTAATTTTTATGTTTTGCTTCGCACCGACTTCAAGATGTTGTAGATAATATATATTAAAAATAAGATATTATAATTAAAAATAGCTTTAGACATAAGTTATTTTATATTTTTTAGTTTTTGAAGTCGGTTTTTTTTAAACGAAGTTTTTTTTTATTTGTTACTTTTTAGTGTCTAGCTATGGGCAGGCCAAGGTAAGGTGCCGCGCGCTTTAAAAAATATAGGTCCTAAGGACGGAACGAAACGGGAAAAAAAATCATACAAAATGTTCATAAAATGAAAACTACTGGGCCAAACTATGTTGAATTTTTAGGGGACCAAATGGCAACTATTCCGCATCAAACTAAAGCAGAATCACGTAAATCGGATCATAAATCTCAGAGTAATCGGTGTACATACATAAAAAATCAATAAAAAAAAATTATCCGTGCAGGAACGGAGAAAGAATACAATTTCCTGCGTTGGGGCGGCCTGTCGTAAGAGGCGACTTAACAACCCACAGCCAGGTGGTAGGGCATTTGCCCGACTGGATGGCTACCACCCCTGGTCTAAAGTATGTCGTCATAACAACCTTGAGTTGTGTTCCGGCATTAGTGACCAGGTTCCAGTCTCCCTTAAGAGAGCAGCAGCGCATTTGTAGCAACTTTGGTGTTGCAAATGCCCATAGGCGATGGTAACCGCTTTCCATCAAGTGGGCCGTCTGCCTGTCTGCTGATCTCCTGCAATAAAAAAAAAAAAATACCAAGCATGTTGAAAACCTCCTTCTTTTGGAAGTTGGTTAAAAAAGTAGATGATTTTTTACTTTATTTTTCACTTTAAAACAAAACTTTATCTTCTTTATATTACATCTTAAACATCTATTAACATATATTTGCTATTAATTTCCATAATTATCCTATCGTCCTTCGTCCAGCACCAGCTCTTAACCCACGCTCACCTTCGATCGTCCCTTGTCTTTTTTCTATCACCGTCTATTAATTATCTTTTCAAATCTTTTCTTTCATTCATCCTCTATCTTTCTCGCTCACCATTGTGCACAGCGTTCGGAAACATTCAACTACTCTATGCAAAACAACTCATACGTTTGCAAATTTTCACAATGCCACATGTACTATATAAGTATTACTATACTGCCGTTAGAATTATTATACAGTTTATTAGAACTATACAAACACGTATAACATAGGTACAAATAAATACATATAGGTAAACATAGGTACAACAAATCCAAATGTAATCGTAATCACTATTAGATTCCCGAATGTACACACGTCACGCATGTATCGTAGTTGTAGCTCAACTGACTCTTCTCTCAATCAGGCCGTCGTTTTACACTTCACAAATGCAAATGTGCCCGCCCGGCAACGTCGACACAATTTCCTAGAATTAGCTTGTACTTGTAATCCGCAACACCTGGCTAATGATGCTCCTGAGCAAGTACAATAGGACAATAGGCTATTCTCCACAATGACTAGAAACGTATGCCAATAAATAAGTGAACAAAAGAAGACGATAATAAAAGGATTACAATTAGTTCAAATGCCGACATGTAATAAATATGCTTTTACAGATCTGTACGTGGAATTTGTCTTTGTCGGAGCCTATGTTGTATCTATATATATATATATATATATATATATATATGTATATATATATATATATATATATATATATATATAAATTACGTGTCACGTTGTTTGTCCGCGATGGACTCCTAAACTACTTGACCGATTTTAATCAAATTTGCACATCGTATGCAGTTATATATATATATATATATATATATATATATTATATAGAAGTCGTGGAAGGCCACGACACACCTTCCATGATCAAATTGATCGTGTACTAGCAGAAGGTGATGTCAGGAGCCTTAAGAACAAACGAGCGTGCAAGACAAGAGCTATGAATGTCAAAGAAGCAAGTGAGGTGTGTAAGAATAGGCCTGAATGGCGCTCTGTTGTTCGTGCCTACCCCGCAAGGGAACTGGCGTGAAGTTATGTATGTATGTATTATATATACATCACAATCTATAATATTACAAAATTCTAAATATGCCGTGTCTGTACATTGAAGTTATTTAAAAAAAAACAAATAGACTACATAAACGACAAAGAACACGATGCAATTTTTTTACATCTCTTGTGAGTTTATTATATTCGTATACATTTTAAAATATGATCGCTTTGAGCGATAAGGCAGCTTATTGTATTGCCTAGAAAATATTGTGAATATGGTCTGTTTTTCTAATTGTATATTTTGGTGTGCAGTGTCATCTCTCTCTCTCTCTTGCTCTCTTTATTCTTTTTTTATTTTGATCTCCCAGCGGAATCTAGCGCTTTTCCCGTCTTATACAGTGCTCAACACTTACACACATTGGTGGCAGCCCTACTACGTTGCTTGCAATGCGGCATACCATTGGCGGCAGTGTATATGTTAATTAAGACGATGTAATTAATATAAATTCATAGCTTTGAGCAAAATAAACAAGCGGCGACAAAACAACCCCCAACCAGGTGGCAGGGTATTTGTCCGTCTGTCCATGACAGTGACCAGGTTCCAGTCTCTCTTTATAGAGTGGCAGCACCTTTGTTACAAATATCTATAGGTAATGGTAACAGATTTTCATCGGATGGGCTGTCAGCCTGTCGGCCTGAACTCATGGAATAAAAAAGTGGCCGTGTGCGAGTCGTTCGTGCATACTGATTTGACTTGAGACTGGGTTTCTATGTACGAATAAAATATGTATTTGAAGGGTGAGCCGCGATGGGGTGGAGGAGCGTGATGGAATGCTCCTCCGTCTTAAAGGAAGATCTTCCAGCGAGGCTAATGTTGTTCCTCGCAGGCCTAGGCCCATCTGTTATAGTTGAAATTTTGTATATATTCTTTGTATGTTTCGGGAAACGTTTGTGACATCAATTATTGCACAGCGCCATCTATTGGCTTGTAAGTGTTCCACTACACATTCATACCTTAACATTCATAGAAAATTTAGTCTATTTCCATGGAGCTAATATCGTATATGTACTTACATTAAATCTAAACTACTTAAAAGGTTCATACTTTCCAGACAGGTATTGAATCCATGACAACTCGTCACCGTTCTATCCGTGCAGGAACGGAGAAAGAATACAATTTCCTGCGGCCGGGCGGCCTGTCGTAAGAGGCGACAAAACTACCCACAGCCAGGTGGTAGGATATTTGCCCGACTGGATGGCTACCACCCCTGGTCTAGAGTATGCCGCCATAACAACCTTCGAGTTGTGTTCCGGCATTAGTGACCAGGTTCCAGACTCCCTTAAGAGGGCAGCAGCGCATTTGTAGCACCTTTTTCCAACTCTTTCCATCAAGTGGGCCGTCTGGCTGTCTGCTGAACTCCTGCAATAAAAAAAAAATAAAAAAACCATGACACGCACTTTGCAATAGTATCGTGGGACAAAGTATAATGCTTATTATACGCCGAAAAATTTTCTAGACGAATACTGACAGACGGCCTACGTGATGGAAAGCGGTTACTATCGCCTATCGATATTTGCAACACCAAAGGCGTTACATATGCGCTGCTGCTCTCTTAAAGAAGACTAGAACCTAGCCATTAATGGCGTAACACAACTCAAGGTTGTTATGGCTGCATACTTTAAATTAGGGGTAAATACGCTACCGTCTGGATGTGGGTTGTTTTGTCGCCTCTTACGACAGGACGCAGAAAATTGTATTCTTTCTCCATTCTTGCAGGGATTAAATCTTACAGATAAAAATACTTTATTAATACTACATACATACATACATAACTTCACGCCAGTTCCCTTGCGGGGTAGGCACGAACAACAGAGCGCCATTTAGGCGTATTCTTACACACCTCACTTGCTTCTTTGACATTCATAACTCTTGTCATGCACGCTCGTCTGTTCTTAAGGCTCCTGACATCACCTTTTGCTAGTACACGATCAATTTGATCATGGAAGGTGTGTCGTGGCCTTCCACGACTTCTGCATCCATCCACTTTTGCATTGTATATCTGTTTAGTCATTCTTTCATCATACATTCTTTCCACATGCCCGAACCACCGGAGCATTCCTTTCCTTACCTTCACCCCGACACTCTCTTTCAGACCAACTCTCTTTCTTACTTCGGTATTACGAACGCGGTCCGCGAGCGTCGCTCCGCAGATTTTGCGCAGTGCTCGCATCTCGACCGCGTTTACTCTACTTTCATGCTCTCTCTTCCATACCCAACTCTCGCTTCCATACGTGAGCGTAGGTACCAGCACCGCGTTGTGTACGGCGAGCTGGGCCTTCTGGCTTTATTAATACTGAAGGATATTAATTTACATCTTTTTTAAAATAAAATTATAAACTAAACTATCTTAAAAATACTATTATAAATTAATAATTAAACTAAATTATAAATAAATTAAACTATACAATAAATTAATCTTACAGATTACTTATTGAAATTCATGAGTCTAGCGCCGGTTCCGAAGCAATTTTAATTACTGCTAAAGGAAAAAAAGCTTATAGCCGTGCAGGAATGGAGAAAGAATACAATCTTCTGCGGCCAGGCGGCCTGTCGTAGGAGGCAAAACAACCCACAGCCAGGTGATAGGGCATTTGCCTGTCTGGATGGCTACCACCACTAATCTAGAGCTAGCCATGACAACCTTCAGTTGTGTTCCGGCATTAGTAGCCAAGTTCCAGTTTCCCTTTAGAGATCAGCAACGCATTTGTAGCACCTTTGGTGTTGCAAATGTTCATAGGCGATGATAGCCACTTTCCATCAGGTGAGCCATCTGCCTGTCTACTGAACTCATGCAATAAAAAAAATCCATTTCCAAATAAATACATTCATATTCATTTCTTTTCATTTACACCTAGCTACCAGGGATACGTTCCTAGAACTATAGAGGTCAGAGCCCATCAGTGGGACCTGTATGCTTTAATATTAACTAAGATCTTTAAACAATCTTCTTCATTTTGGATAATATTGATTCCAGGAATGTCCCGAGGGTGTCGTGCAGGAGGAATCCTTCAAGGATATCTACGCGAAGTTCTTTCCACATGGAAGTAAGTAAAGATTAGTTCCGAACTTTTTTATTGCACGAGTTCAGCAGATAGGCCTGTACGGTTCAACGTACAGCGTTTTGCTAACGTTGGGGCCTACTTTAATATAATAACATCACTATAAATAACGCTCACAAATATATTGTGAACGAGTTGCTAACAAGTTGCAATCAAGTCGCTACGAGCTGCTATTGGTCGTAACATACGACTTCAACTACCACTAAGTTGAACCCAGGGATCAGCATCCAAGCCCAAGTACTACCAGAATAAATCCCTGAAAGCAACAAGGTGTACTTTCTTCATCCTACTACAAGAAAGCACCAGCACTCCAACAAAAACTGCCTGCATCCTTTTTTTTTTTTTGGCCAGGGGAAATCCGTTTGAGGACTAAGCCGCGACAGGCACAGATGCCTGGGGGGATGTTCGCGACCTGTGTGAGTGTGTGGGATTCGCGAAATCGGGGGTGGCACTAGCGTGCCCGGTCAGAACTCGTGTCACGCTAATGCCTCTACCCGGTTAGGGATACCCACTAAAACCCCTGGGTGTTCCGTCCTGCGCCTTATGCCAGGGCTACGGGAAATGGGCTGCCCGACTCCGCGGTGCCCTGGCAGGCGTAGGCCCCCCTCACTAACTGCCTGCATCCACCACAACAAGCAAGAACAAGTGTACAAACTGTACAAAGCCCACTCGATGCAAAGCGGTTACTATCGACTATGGACATTTCTTATTAAGCCGTGTACAGATTTGCGAAATGTAGCATGCAATGTAACACGCAATGATAGAATTTGCCGTCCACATTGTCGCAATGATGATACATTGCGACAATGTGGACGGCAAATTCTTGTAACAGAATTCCCATAGTGTGGACGGCTTGAGCGCACGAACCGTGCTCACTACGCGCACGAACAGAGCATTTAAACTCGTGCGCGTCGCGATCCGCCATTTGTCGGTTTTTTCGCCGAACACAAAGGGGCGCGCAGAGTGCACGGAGCGCCAGTGTGGACGGGTTGTGTGTGTCTGTACTGCGGAACGCGCGCAAACCATGGACGAAAACACATAGATCTACGGCAGAGGCTACTGTTGAATCATGGAGTGAAGCAAAAGTAATGCAGTTAATTCAGTTGTACAGAACAAGAGAAGTTTTGGAATTGAAATTGGGGGCCCTTAATTATGTGTACATACATACATAACTTCACGCCAGTTCCCTTACGGGGTAGGCACGAACAACAGAGCGCCATTTAGGCTTATTCTTACACACCTCACTTGCTTCTTTCACATTCATAACTCTTGTCATGCACACTCGTCGGTTCTTAAGGCTCCTGACATCACCTTCTGCTAGTACACGATCAATTTGATCATGGAAGGTGTGTCGTGGCCTTCCACGACTTCTGCATCCATCCACTTTTGCATTGTATATCTGTTTAGTCATTCTTTCATCATGCATTTTTTCCATTCTTCTTTAAATATGTGTGATTCCGATAAATTCTTGGTCCGACTAATCTGAGTAGATTTTCGAATGTCGTTGGAGTCATCCTTGTGAAATATTGAAATTGTCCGGTTAATCTCATGTCGGTCATTAATTATGCAACAGCTCTGACTGTACAACTCTGTACGCCACCAACATCGAGGTCTTCGGCGTCTTTTTATCACATGATTGATGATAATCAATGAAGCACCAACAATCAAGGTAGCCAGTAACCGGTCATCACTATCTATTCTCTTCTCATGTTCTCAACAGACCGAGCCATGTTCGCCGCGCGCATGCCGATAACAGATGCGAGCACGTACATGCTCGGTTCGTGCGCGTCCTGCGTCCACACTTGTGAAATGCTTCTTTCATGTTACACTGCATGCTACATTTCGCAAATTTGTACATGGCTTAACACCAAAGGTGCTGCCAATGTGTTGCCGCTCTCTGAAGGGAGACTGGAACCTGGCCATTAATGTCGGAACACAACTCAAGGTATGGCGGCATTCTCTAGACGGGAGCGGTGGCCATCCAGACGGACAAACACCCTACCAGCTCTATTTGAGTTGTTTTGTCGCCTTTTACGACAGGCTCTGGGCTCACTTGCGTATCCACCTCCAGCCTGGATGGATATTTATATTTTTATTGTACTTACATGTATTTTTTTATTGCAGGAGTTCAGCAGACAGGCAGACGGCCCACTTGATGGAAAGCGGTTACCATCGCCTATGGTCATTTGCAACACCAAAGGTGCTACGAATGCGCTGCTGCTCTCTCGAGGAAGACTGGAACCTGGTCACTAATGCCGGAACACAACTCAAGGCTGTTGTGGCGGCATACTCTAGACCAGGGGTGGTAGCAATCCAGTCGGGCAAATGCCCTACCACCTGGCTGTGTGTTTTTTTGTCGCCTCTTACGACAGGCGCCAGGCCGCAGGAAGTTGTATTCTTTCTCCGTTCCTGCACGGATGAATGTATATTTATCATTATTGATGAACTGCTCCACAGTCAGTATTAAAAATCCATTAATCCCTGCCAAGGGTTGGTTGGGATTTTTAGCGATAAGGCCACCCGTTGTACTATCTCTTGTACTTTTCTATTTCTGTTAATCTATGTTTTGGTGTACAATAAAGTGTTGTCTGTCTGTCTATATTAATCCCAGCTCTTTGATTTCCAGATTCGGCCCTCTATGCTCATTACGTGTTCAAAGCCTTCGATGTGAACTGCAGCGGTGCTATTAGCTTCAGGGTGAGTTATACTATTCAAATCTTGTTGGCGAAGTATTCAAGCAGTGATTCTTACTCGTCATGACATGTCATGAGCTCAGCAGACAGGCAGACGGCTCACTGGTGGAAAGCGGTTACATCGCCTGTGGACGTTAGCAACACCAGAGGTACCGCCAATGTGCTGCCGGCCTCGATGGGGAAACCAGGACCTGGTCACTGATTACCACTCACCAGTTAGGGATATCCACTAAAACCCATGGGTGTTCCGTTCTGCGCCTTATGCCCGGGCTACGAGAAACGGCCTTTTCTACTGCCGGGAGACTACTTTTATCCCCCGGCATCTTCCAGGTCTAATCCGGGACGTGGGGCGGTTTCTAACACGCCCCACGAAAGGAGAGGTGAGCGCGCGCAGAACACTCGCGCTCTCATCTCGATGGCATGTTCAGGTGAGTGAGAACCCAAGGGGCCCCACCCGCGCCGTCCGCTTACAGTGGCTGAAGGTCGAGTCCCGTCCTCCGGCGTCGACGCGTCCTCCTATGGCGGGAGCGGAGCAAAGACGTCCGCTTACGCTCCCACTTCGCTTCCTCCTTCGCAAGCATGACGCGCTCGCAGGAGGAGACGGCGTCCCATCCGGGTTTGCTCCCGACCATGGTGCATACCACGGCCGAGAACGAAGGCCACTGATCCCGGAACACAACTCGAGGTTGTGTGGTAGGTACTAAAAAGTACCGGGAAAAGGTTAATAATACACAAAATTTTAGTTATTTATTCAAATTTATTTTATTACCTTCAAAATATGCTCCTTCAGAAACGATACACTTCCGACAACGAATAATCCGGTCATCAAAACATTTTTTAAACGCTTTTTCCGGAATTGAGTTTAGTTCTCGTCGCGAATTCTTATTATGTCTTCTACCGAATGATAACGGGTCCCACGGTGTGTAATTTGAGTTTAACAAAAAGATAGAAGCCAGCCGACGGAGCTATATCTGGTGAATAAAGTGGTTGCGCGATGGTATTTGTTGAGTTTTTGGTCAAGAATTCGTTCACAATGATGGCCTTGTGCGAAGGCGCATTATCGTGGTGCGAAATTCAAGAATTTTCTTTCTACACATCTGGCCTTTTAACCGCCGTATAACGCTCAAATAATATTTCTTTATTTATCGTTTGACCTTCCGGTAGAAATTCCAAGTGCACAGCACCGCGATAGTCAAGGAAAACAGTCAACATGACTTTGACTTTTCATCGACTTTGGTGTGGTTTTTTCGGTTTCGGTTCAGTTGGACGGCGCCACTCCGAAGCTTGTTGACTAGTTTGCATGTCAAACTCGGAAACCAACGTCTTGTCACCAGTAATAATGCGTTTCATGAAAATTGGGTCGGAATTGACTCGTTCTAGCATGTTGAGTTTTTGGAGAAAATTCAGGTCTTTTGGGATTAGCCGAGTGACAACATGTTTCATACCTAAGTGATTATTTAAAATGATACGGATCGACTCGTGAGACAGAAAATTCAGCGGTTATTTCTCTCAAACTTGAATGAGGATTTTCAGTCACTATTTCCTTCACCTTTGCGCTGCTAACTTCAGTTGATGACGTTGATGGCCTACCAGGGCGAGGCAAATCTTCCAGCATATCTCGACCCCTTTTAAACGCTTTGTACCACTCAGAAGCACATGTTTTTGATAAAGTCGATTCACCGTAAGCCTTCTGTAACATTCTCAATGTCTCCGAACACGAAATTCCATTGGCGATGCAAAATTAAAGACAAACTCTTTGTTCGACGTTTTTATCCACACGCTTGATATGATCTAACTAAAAACAGCACTGTATTTAATCTACAAGACCGATGAAACTCAAACTCCGCGCCAATATGATAAACAGGTGTGCCAATCTAACAACAACAAAAAAAATTGAATTTAGAACCATAAACGAATCATCCATTCCCGATACTTTTTTGACAGAATGTATGTTTATGGCTATGAATATTTTTGTTTAATGTCCTACCAACTGACTGTCTTGTTTTGCCGCCTCTTATGACAGACCTCCTGGATTCAGGAATTAGTATTCAATTCAAAATAAGTTTCACAGGAGTCTACTGTGAGTCGTGGTAGCGTAATGGCTAGTGCACGCGTCCCAAACTCAAAGGGCGCGGGTTCGATCCTGGCCGGAACTTATGCACCACTTAGTCAGTTTTCTGATCTAATGTGCATATTCTTACAATTACCACGTGCTAATAACGGTGAAGGAAAACATCGTGATGCAACCTGCACATCGAGATAACCGATGTGTCAAACCTGCCAAGTCGCCTTGGACAAGCGTGGCGGGTTATACGTCCGTTCCCCCTATAATGGGAGGCCCGAGCCCAGCAGTGGGACATTTATGGGCTGATATTATTATATAAGTTCCACAGGAGAACACTTTTTGAAAGTCATACATATAAGTTAAAATTAAATGTTACTTCCTATTCTATGTAAATCGCTTCGCAACGTGTTATTGCTGTTAAGGAGAAGAAGCGGCAAGAAACTCCCCAGCAACAAGTCAAGCTAAAAAAAAATTTCTTTGTATTTCTTATTCTATTTATATCTCAAGTTCTTTTTTTATAAGTTTTATACAGAAGTATGTTACAGAATTACTTTTCGATGAATTAATGGAGTCGTAGCAAACAGTGCATGCTTAATAAGACAAAGACACAGTAAGGGGAAATAACAATATTATTATTGTTATAATAATAACCAGACGTACTGAAAGTTACCTTTTTAATAAATAAAATATTCTTCCTTCGTTCCTGCACGAATACCCTCATTTCGCATTTATTTCCATAACAGAAACGTCCAACGGAGCTCGCCCGATGTTTATACATATATAAATAAACATATGTATATTGTTAAAATTTTGTGCGTAAAACATTTTTTCCTTAGGGTCAGCGCAGACAGAGAGGAATAATCCCCGCGCGGTCCCGGGCATTTTCTTTACGGATCGCGTATGCTCGAGCCTGCGCGAGTAAACCGTTCTGGGTTACCACTCTATAGTAAACATGCCAGTTTGTCGCGAAAGTTCGTCAACGATGGTGGACTGGGATATGATTATCCAATTAATGTCTGGATTAATATTATTTGTAGTAATAATGCTTAATAATAATGATTCCTCATGTCACAAAATCAGACTCCTGTATCAGTATTTGGGTCAGAAAGATACTCATGTATTGTGTAATATATTAATAATTGTCTTAATTTTAATTTAAAGCCTTTGATGTTGAGTTCCTTAATTTTCAGTGGTGATTTTGTTGTAAATTTTAGTCGCTATACAGAATAGACTGTTTTGAAACAAAGTGGTTTTTGAAGGAAGTGAAAGCATTTAGTGTATAAATGAATATTATAATAATGTGTATAATAGAATATTTTTAACAAAAAAAGCAACTTCATAAATGTATAATGATGGTTATATTTATTATTCGTTATGTAGGTACTTCGAATTAAAAATCTTAAAAAAATGACGTCTTTCTTTTCTTTCACCATATCCCAATTACTTGGGGTCGGCACAATATGTCTTTTCCTTCCACACTCTTCTATTCTGACATACCTCTTCTGTCACACCGCATATCATCATGTCATCCTTCACACAATCCATCCATCTTTTTTTTGGTCTACCTTTAAATTTGTACCCATCGATCTTGTAGTATACCATTCTTTTTGTCACGTGACTTTCATCCCTCCTCATTATATGTCCATACCAACTTAATCTTCTTCCTCTCAATTTTTCTGTCACAGGTGCAACTTTCAAAGATCCCCTTATGTACTCATTTCTCACCTTATCCATTCTTGTAACACCACACATCCATCTCAACATTCTCATCTCAGCTGAGTGGAGACGTTTGTAGTTTATCACTTTAGTGGCCCAACATTCCGACCCGTATAGCATGACTGGTCGTATGATAGATTTATATATTTGACCTTTTAGTTTCAGTGGCATTAGTTTGTCGCACGTCACACCGGTTACCTCTCTCCACTTCAGACGAAATCCCTCTTTAAACTCAGTGACAACACTGAAAGTATGCGTACGACGCGGGCGCCGATTCCGATTCCCGCGTATCTTCGAGGACGCGTTTCTCAGGTTCAAGCATTTATGCACTTTATTGTAATAATTTTAAAGTTCATTTTCAAGTGCGTTAATAAAATCCTCTCCGCTGCGCTCCGTTCTGTCTGCGCTGACCCTTAGACGACGATAAGGCATCTTCATGAAAAAAGGTTTTCGTAAAACAACACGTTCGGCGAACGTGAAGAGCCTTTGTCATAAAGGGACGCGGCGTATCAAAGGCATCTCGGTGACTACTTATTGGGGGGCTGGTTTGCTTGTCATGATATATTGAGGCTTTTTTGAAATTTATTTTTTATGGATGGTGATATATAACGTGTGAAATATACCGCGGATAATTATATCGCAATGTTTAAATTAGAATAGTTATGTTATGATTATGTTCAGTGCACGAGGTTCGGGAAGTCTGCCTCCGACGCTACTGTAAGCGGCTGCTAGCGTCGGCGGCCGTGATAGACGTGGTAGAAGGTACGAAGTGTCGAATGTTTGATGGGTCGGCCCACTACTGGCCGACCACGTGGGCAAGGGGAAGTTTGCGTTGCCAGCACGTGACTAGAAGGACAAAAAATAATAGTTCTGACTGGGCATGCTTGTGTCGTCCCCGATCTGGGGATCGTGAATTATGCCCCCAAGGTTCTGCCTTTATCGCGGCTTAGGTCCTCAATGGGATTTCCTCTGGTCAAAAAAAAAAAACAAGGGGAATGATTAGCGAGAATACTTTTTAAGAAATCTTTGTTCTTTCGTTTTTCTATCTGAAATTTCATTGACGCTTTCGGGCAGATCGGACGAGAGCAAACGACGGAAGGCGTTTGAGAGTAAGCCTCTAGGCCTCCGGCTACCTCGGTCTCTTCATACGACTGTGTCCTCCATATTATTAATTTGAGTGAACAATAATGTCAAAGGGGAATGATTAGCACGAACACTTTAAGACATCTTTGTTCTTTCATTTTTCTATCTGAAATTTCATTGACGCTTTCGGGCAGATCGGACGAGAGCAAACGACGGAAGGCGTTTGAGAGTAAGCCTCTAGGCCTCCGGCTACCTTGGTCTTCTCATACGACTGTGTCCTTCATATTATTAATTTGAGTGAACAATAATGTCAAGGGGGAATGATTAGCGCGAACACTTTTTAAGAAATCTTTGTTCTTTCGTTTTTCTATCTGAAATTTCATTGACGCTTTCGGGCAGATCGGACGAGAGCAAACGACGGAAGGCGTTTGAGAGTAAGCCTCTAGGCCTCCGGCTACCTCGGTCTCTTCATACGACTGTGTCCTCCATATTATTAATTTGAGTGAACAATAATGTCAAAGGGGAATGATTAGCACGAACACTTTAAGACATCTTTGTTCTTTCATTTTTCTATCTGAAATTTCATTGACGCTTTCGGGCAGATCGGACGAGAGCAAACGACGGAAGGCGTTTGAGAGTAAGCCTCTAGGCCTCCGGCTACCTTGGTCTTCTCATACGACTGTGTCCTTCATATTATTAATTTGAGTGAACAATAATGTCAAGGGGGAATGATTAGCGCGAACACTTTTTAAGAAATCTTTGTTCTTTCGTTTTTCTATCTGAAATTTCATTGACGCTTTCGGGCAGATCGGACGAGAGCAAACGACGGAAGGCGTTTGAGAGTAAGCCTCTAGGCCTCCGGCTACCTCGGTCTTCTCATACGACTGTGTCCTCCATATTATTAATTTGAGTGAACAATAATGTCAAGGGGGAATGATTAGCGCGAACACTTTTTAATAAATCTTTGTTCTTTCGTTTTTCAATCTGAAATTTCATTGACGCTGTCGGGCAGATCGGACGAGAGCAAACGACGGAAGGCGTTTGAGAGTAAGCCTCTAGGCCTCCGGCTACCTCGGTCTCCTCATACGACTGTGTCCTCCATATTATTAATTTGAGTGAACAATAATGTCAAGGGGGAATGATTAGCGCGAACACTTTAAGACATCTTTGTTCTTTCATTTTTCTATCTGAAATTTCATTGACGCTTTCGGGCAGATCGGACGAGAGCAAACGACGGAAGGCGTTTGAGAGTAAGCCTCTAGGCCTCCGGCTACCTTGGTCTTCTCATACGACTGTGTCCTTCATATTATTAATTTGAGTGAACAATAATGTCAAGGGGGAATGATTAGCGCGAACACTTTTTAAGAAATCTTTGTTCTTTCGTTTTTCTATCTGAAATTTCATTGACGCTTTCGGGCAGATCGGACGAGAGCAAACGACGGAAGGCGTTTGAGAGTAAGCCTCTAGGCCTCCGGCTACCTCGGTCTCTTCATACGACTGTGTCCTCCATATTATTAATTTGAGTGAACAATAATGTCAAAGGGGAATGATTAGCACGAACACTTTAAGACATCTTTGTTCTTTCATTTTTCTATCTGAAATTTCATTGACGCTTTCGGGCAGATCGGACGAGAGCAAACGACGGAAGGCGTTTGAGAGTAAGCCTCTAGGCCTCCGGCTACCTTGGTCTTCTCATACGACTGTGTCCTTCATATTATTAATTTGAGTGAACAATAATGTCAAGGGGGAATGATTAGCGCGAACACTTTTTAAGAAATCTTTGTTCTTTCGTTTTTCTATCTGAAATTTCATTGACGCTTTCGGGCAGATCGGACGAGAGCAAACGACGGAAGGCGTTTGAGAGTAAGCCTCTAGGCCTCCGGCTACCTCGGTCTTCTCATACGACTGTGTCCTCCATATTATTAATTTGAGTGAACAATAATGTCAAGGGGGAATGATTAGCGCGAACACTTTTTAATAAATCTTTGTTCTTTCGTTTTTCAATCTGAAATTTCATTGACGCTGTCGGGCAGATCGGACGAGAGCAAACGACGGAAGGCGTTTGAGAGTAAGCCTCTAGGCCTCCGGCTACCTCGGTCTCCTCATACGACTGTGTCCTCCATATTATTAATTTGAGTGAACAATAATGTCAAGGGGGAATGATTAGCGCGAACACTTTAAGACATCTTTGTTCTTTCATTTTTCTATCTGAAATTTCATTGACGCTTTCGGGCAGATCGGACGAGAGCAAACGACGGAAGGCGTTTGAGAGTAAGCCTCTAGGCCTCCGGCTACCTCGGTCTCCTCACACGACTGTGTCCTCCATATTATTAATTTGAGTGAACAATAATGTCAAAGGGGAATGATTAGCACGAACACTTTAAGACATCTTTGTTCTTTCATTTTTCTATCTGAAATTTCATTGACGCTTTCGGGCAGATCGGACGAGAGCAAACGACGGAAGGCGTTTGAGAGTAAGCCTCTAGGGCTCCGGCTACCTCGGTCTCCTCACACGGCTGTCCTCCATATTATTATATCCTAAATGTCGTACAACATTTTGTACTAAATCTGTGAAATTTCTCGATATAAAACTATATAATACTCTTGAGTAGGAATCTAAATGTAGTAACCATGAAACGCCATAATTTAAGAAAAGTTTTGAATAACTTTTTACAGCCATTTTTATATATAAAAACGCTGAAGAGTTGTTACATACCGTTAGTTAATAATCTGTCGACAATTACTTTTCAACTGAAACAAATAGTTTCACGCACGTACTTACAAGCATACACACTCATAACTAGACATCGGGTTATACGCACTATCAAAATGGCAAAATATGCATGCAAATATGCACTAAAAAGGGGCGAAATATGCACAATTTGACAGCCTCTGTGGTTGAGCGTGTTAAGCCTTTGCCGGCGTACCACACTGCAACGCAGAGGTTCCGGGTTCGATTCCTGGTATAGTAAATTTCGGAAACGTATTTTCTCCGTTATGTACTATGGTCTGGGTGTCTGGGATCGGCCCCAGAGTAGTCCGTTGTATATTACCTATAACACAAGCGTAACTTGCTTAATTTGGGGGTATACAATGTGTGTGTTTGTCTGCCGATTATTATTATTATTATTATTACAATCAATAAACCATTTATTATAAGATTATAAGCCGTTGCTACTTGGGAGTCTGGACAACGGCTGCAGGCACACCCATCCTTCAATACAGGCACAATCCTAGACCATTCTACATTTCGATTAGCTTCGAGCCTTCGCTTGGGGGCTCCATGTTGTGTATCCCATCGTTGCCAGTGTGGGAGTATGGTGGACCCGTATGGACGCCACGGATTAGCATGTTAACATAGTGTTGGTCGAAGATCTCGCCATGCCAACCTCAATGACATCATCCGCCGGGCTCTTGTCAGCGTCGGCGTACCGGCCGTATTAGAACCGAATGGCTTGGTACGCGACGATGGCTAGAGGCCGGATGGTATGTCACTTATTCCTTGGAAGATGGGACGGCCGCTTGTTTGGAACGCGATATGTGTAGACACTCTGGCCCCGTCGCATCTTCCAATGACAGAGTTAGAGGCTGGCAACGCTGCTTCAAAAGCTGAAGCTCTCAAACGGCGCAAATATGGAACCTTAGGAAGGGGTTACATATTTGTGCCGTTTGGTGTTGAAACATTAGGTCCGTGGGGTCCGTCGGCAAAGAGTTTCACCCAACAAATAAGCATCGCCATACAGCGCGGCAATGCAGTCAGCCTTCTGGGCACGCTCCCATCTGGCAGCGATTTGTTACACAGTCTATAATCGCTTGTACTGTATATTAAATAATAAGATAGTTTAGTTTATAATTTTATTTTACTTTGAATTATATTTAGGATTATTATAAGATTAATTATAATTTAAGTTTATTTTCACATTATCTAATATATAAAATTCTCGTGTCACAGTTTTCGTTGCCATACTCCTCCGAAACGGCTTGACCGATTTTGATGAAATTTTTTGTGCTTATCCGGTATCTATGAGAATCGGCCAACATCTATTTTTCATCCCCCTAAATATTAGGGGTAGTCCACCCCTAAATTTTTTATTTTATTTTTTAGACAAAATTTTTAATTTCTATTTTTTTATGATACAACATACAAAAATACGTACAACCCTAAATTTTCACCCCTGTACGATCAACCCCTATTTTTTATTTGTTAATACTTTAACTTTTTGGCAAGATTTTTTATCTTATTTTGTCATGACTTAGAATTTTACTCTTTTAGACTCAAAATTAGAACCGGTAGGTGGCGCTGAGATCGGGTTCTGGAATCCTCCTAATTACCTGGAGCGATTTTGGTGATTTTGTTTTTGTGTGTTTGAGTGGGTACCCGGATGGTTTAGATTCGCAATTAGAACCGGTAGGTGGCTCTGGGATCGGGTTCTAGAATTTTGTTTTTTAAAGGCAGAACAACGTCTGCCGGGGCCGCTAGTATTTATATATTAAACATATCTTATTATTAGTTATAAATTATTATTATAATAATTTACTTATTATAATTCTTGTGACAGTAAACAATAACATATTTTTCCAGGTTTTCTGCAGCAAACTTGTGACGCTTGTCACTTAATGTTAATTTGTAGGCTGAAAATGACCTTTCGACGTCAACTCACGTCACCGGACAGAACTTGAAATTTGGCGCCATTTCTGCAGAGACTTCTTCGGGTAGAATTTGTCCGGTGCCGTTGATAAATGCGTCAATTTTCTTTATTCTTTCAAGACCGGGGTTTTTATACAAAACTGCATTTGATTTGCCACAAACCTTTTGCGATAGTGAACTCGGAAGGGCGTTACTCTGTTCAATCATTTTTTCGTCGTGTCGTCGGCATAATACAAGACGCCTACCACGTATAACTACCGAAATAAGCACTGTCAATGAAAAAGTACCAAAATATGCAATAACGCTATAAAAATAGATTTATATGCATTGGCATATGCAAACATGCAAATGCATATAATCCGATGTCTACTCATAACACATACGCACGTATGCACACACACACATATGCTTGTACGCACACACCATCATTAATCTATACTCACTCACCAAAGCATCTAAGCGCGTAGATAGCATCTAAGCATGTAGATTTTATTATTATACATTTTGGATATTTTTTTTCTTCTCTTTTTAATTGTTTTTTAGTTTTAATAATACCAGGCAATGAAAGAAAAGAGTTTTGAAACCGAAGCGAACTCCACTGAGGCCCGCCACAGAGGCTCTGTTGAGACCTAGTGCGGGCACCATTTTTTTTTTTTTTTTAGCCAGGGGAAATCCGCTTGAGGACCATAAGCCGCGACAAGGGCAGAACCTTGGGGGGATATTCGCGACCTGTGTGTGGGATTCGCCAGATCGGGGGTGGCACCAGCATGCCCAGTCAGAACTGGTGTCATGCTGTTGCCACCCCCGGTTAGGGATACCCACTAAAACCCCTGGGTGTTCCGTCCTTCGCCTTATGCCAGGGCTACGGGTATATGACCTAGCCTCTCCGCAGCCCTGGCAGGCGTGGGCCCCCCTCACGAGGCCTCTTCCATTGCCGGGGACTCATCCTCCGGCCTAGTGCGGGCACCAGAGCTAACTTTGGACGCTCCTACAGAATTGTTTTGTTTTTTATGTTTGCGTATAGGCAAACTGGCAGACGGGTCCACTTGATGGCAAGTGGCTACCGTCGCCCATGGACATCTGCAACACTAAGGGAGCCGATGCGTTGCCTACCTCGTTGAGACTTTAAATATCTGTTCACGCCCTATTTGAAGAGCCCCATCTTGTAGAGCTCGTAGAGGGAGCTCATTCCGCAGCTTGCTCACGTACGGCATAAAGGAGCGAGCGCCACGTACAGTGGATAACATCCAGGTGTCGAGTAAGTGTGGATGAACTCCCAGTCGCCGGCGAGCAGTGCAGTGGTAAAATGGTGACTTAGGTACCAAACAGCTCCTCAGAACACTCCCCATCGTATAGACGGTAGAACGCGCTTAGAGCGCCAACGTCTCTTCTGAGACTTAAAGGTTCTAAGCCATCTGTAAGATCGGCCGTCTGTAATTGTCATCATTTTATCCGTGCAGGAACGGAGAAAGAATACATTTTGCTGCGGCCTGGCGGCCTGTCGTAAGAGGCGACTAAACAACCCAAAGCCAGGTGGTAGGGTATTTGCTCGACTGGATGGCGACCACCCCTGGTCTAGAGTATGCCGCCATAACATACATAAACACATGTTCCGGCATTAGTGGCCAGGTTCCAGTCTCCTTTAAGAGAGCAGCAGTGCATTTGTAGCACCTTTGGTGTTGCAAATGTCCAGAGGCGATGGTAACCGCTTTCCATCAAGTGGGCCGTCTGCCTGTCTGCTGAACTCCTGCAATAAAAAAAAATCGTATCGTAATTAGTTTATATTCCCTGTACTCTTTATGTAAATTTCATTTCATTTCATTTCAAATTTCATTAATTTGAGTGAACAATAATGTTATCTATCATACATACATACATACATAACTTCACGCCAGTTCCCTTGCGGGGTAGGCACGAACAACAGAGCGCCATTTAGGCCCATTCTTACACACCTCACTTGCTTCTTTGACATTCATAACTCTTGTCATGCACACTCGTCTGTTCTTAAGGCTCCTGACATCACCCTCCGCTAGTACACGATCAATCAGTATGCTATTAATTTGAGAACACGTTTCCTTAATCTAATGACATGTGTTACTATATTTATTTAATACATGAGACGCATTTCTATCGCTATTTGTGCTGGAAACCTGCCAGCGAGTAGACATGGATATCACTATTAAATCCCAGGGCTGTCGAGACTTACATTTAACACTTTAAAATTTAAACTGAGAGTTGGGTATGGAAGAGAGAGCATGAAAGTAGAGTAAACGCGGTCGAGATGCGAGCACTGCGCAAAATCTGCGGAGCGACGCTCGCGGACCGCGTTCGTAATACCGAAGTAAGAAAGAGAGTTGGTCTGAAAGAGAGTGTCGGGGTGAAGGTAAGGAAAGGAATGCTCCGGTGGTTCGGGCATGTGGAAAGAATGACTAAACAGATATACAATGCAAAAGTGGATGGATGCATAAGTCGTGGAAGGCCACGACAGACCTTCCATGATCAAATTGATCGTGTACTAGCAGAAGGTGATGTCAGGAGCCTTAAGAACAGACGGGCGTGCACGACAAGAGTTATGAATGTCAAAGAAGCAATTGAGGTGTGTAAGAGTAAGCCTAAATGGCGCTCTGTTGTTCGTGCCTACCCCGCAAGGGAACTGGCGTGAAGTTATGTATGTATGTATGTATGTATATATATAAAATTTAAACTAACAATATTTATATTCATAAAAGTTGAATGAAGAAGTTTATAAATAATCTAATACAATCAAAAATAACTATTGATAGTATAACATAAAAATATTTTACCTACTTATATATAGATAACAATTAAAAATAAACTAAGTTCTAAATAAATTAATATAGACTAAAATTAAATCTTAATATATATAAATTACGTGTCACGTTGTTTGTCCGCGATGGACTCCTAAACTACTTGACTGATTCTAATCAAATTTTCACACGGTGTGCAGTTTGATCCGACTTAAAAGATAGCTTACATTTGGACCCGGTAGGTGGCGCTGCAATCGGGTTCTAAATTTTATTTCTTCAGGGCAGAACCACGTCTGCCGGGACAGCTAGTTACAATATACTTACAAATTAACAATCTATGAGTAAAAAATAGACTCCAGGTCGCTGTCGGCGGGGAGCGTGTCCACAATGCTGGCCGCATTTCCACGTTGGATGTCAACACTGATGCGTTGCCCGAGGTGCAAGAAAATGTAATATATTTGTATTGTATTCTACCTCAAGACTATAAGTAGAATACTGAGCCTAGATCACCGTCTTCTATGGGTAAGGTGCCCAGAAGGCTAGCTACGTTTCCTCGCTGGATCGCCATACTGATCCGTTGCCCGAGGTAATCACCAGCCTTCTGATCACCTGAAGAGTCAATCAATCAAACGTTAAATTACATTTGTATTAAAATAACAAAACTTCTACTGTGATTCATATATACTTCTATACTAATATATAAAGCTCAAGAGTTTGTTTGAACGCGTTAATCTCAGGAACTACTGGTCTGATTTCAAAAATTCTTTCAGTGTTAAATAGCCCATTTATCGAGGAAGGCTATAGGTTATGTATCATCGCACTAAGACCAATAGAAGAGGAGTACCAATGTAAAATGTTTCAAAATCAGGGCTTTTTTCCTTTTGATAGCTTCCGCTGCATAAACGGTTAAATTTTCGTAAAAAATCATGTGTGACAGAATTGTTCCCCTTTAAAAGTTCTAAAAAAAAGTCCGCGACAAGCCCAAAGTAACTGTTCCACGCGGACGAAGTCACGGACAGAAGCTAGTCTCTATATACTTATACTAGGATTTTTTTTTTATTTTTTTTTATTGCAGGAGTTCAGCAGACAAGCAGACGGCCCACTTAGTGGAAAGCGGTTACCATCGCCTATGGACATTTGCAACACCAAAGGTGCTACAAATGCGCTGCTGCTCTCTTAAAGGAGACTGGAACCTGGTCACTAATGCCGGAACACAATACAAGATTGTTATGGCGGCATACTCTAGACCAGGGGTGGTCGCCATCCAGTCGAGCAAATACTCTACCACCTGGCTGTGGGTTGTTTAGTCGCCTCTTACGACAGGCCGCTAGGCCGCAGGAAATTGTATTCTTTCTCCGTTCCTGCACGGATAATATGCCCGCGACTTCGTCTACACTTAAAATTCCCGCGGGATTTCCGGGACACAAAGTACCGCAGCATTTAAAAAATAATGTAAGCTACCGTTTAAGTAAGAACTGTGTCGGTTAAGCTAATTTTTATGCATCCGAATAACTATAAACCGCTCCCGGGAAAATTCACGCGGGATACCCGGGATAAAATTTTGCTATCGATTAGTAAAAAAGCACGTTGGGATTCGATTTTTTTTATCTGGCCATTTTAAATTTGACGGCCTCTATGGTTGAGCGGGCTAAGCCTTTGCCGGCCTACCTCACTACAACGCAGAGGCTCCGGGTTCGATTCCTGGTATAGTAAATTTCGGAAACGTATTTTCTCCGCTATTTACTATGGTCTGGGTGTCTGGGATCGGCCCCAGAGTAGTCCGTTGTATATTACCCATAACACAAGCGTAGCTTGCTTAATTTGGGGATATACAATATGTGTGTCTGTCTGTCTGTCCGACTACGACTACAAAAAAATCATAGCCAGAAAATTTCCCGCGCGATTTCGAGGATAAAAATCTAAATGTCTGCTGGAACACATAGTAGAAGTGAAACTTCAACGGGCAAGTAGGAGAACGAATGGCAACGGACAAGTGGCAAAATGAATCGCAACCGACACAAGTGGCAAAACGAATCGCAACAAAAATTTCACTTGAAGTCTTACGGGCAGGTTTTCAAATTGGACAAGTACATTAACATTCTACAACATACTTCTGTACAAAACTTATAAAAAAAAAAGAATTTGAGATATAAATAGAATATGAAATATAAAGAAAAACAATATTTAGCTAGACGTGTTGCTGGGGAGTTTCTTGCCGCTTCTTCCCCTTTACAGCATCAACGCGTTGCGAAGCGGTGTACATAGAATAGGAAGTAAAAAATTAAATTTTGACTTACATGTATGACCTTCAAAAAGTGTTCTCCAGTGGAACTTATTTTGAATGAAAAAAAACTTGAGAGGTGGCAAGGGACACCCGGATGGAACGAAGTTCCTTTCGATTAATTAGTGAAGGAATTGTAATAAAATTTTATTTTTTTTAAGTTATAATAATATTTTTTTTATTATTAACAAATATAATGTTATATAAACTTATTATTAACAAATATAACAAATTAAGTTGTCTCTCTCTCTCTCTTATAGAGAGAGAGAGAGACAGAGAGAGAGACAGACAGACAGACAGAGAAACATGCGACGCCGCACAGCTTACAATAGCTTACTATAGCAAAAAGTGTCGTGACAACTTTTCGTAAGAATTTTTTCCGTCTAGCCCCCTTTCACAACGCGCGATAAGGAACTTCGTTCCAAAACATTTTAATTTGAATTTGAACAATTTGCCCGTAAAACTGCTTATAAAAATTAAGCTATATTGATGACAACCCTATTTAGCAAGACGCGCCTTGCGTCGACATGTCGTGTGTAAATATTTCAAATAAACAGCGTTCCTGACTACTACGTATTGCGTCTGAGAATTCCAGCATGTCGTTGCATAAATATAACTGACAACATTTCAAAACTATCTCTTTTCTTTTATCCTTCTTTCAATAACTTAGGGTCGCTACACTAAGCCTATTCCGTCCATGTTCCTCTATTATCCGTGCAGGAACGGAGAAAGAATACAATTTCCTGCGGCCTGGCGGCCTGTCGTAAGAGGCGACAAAACAACCCACAGCCGGGTGGTAGGGCATTTGCCCGACTGGATGGCTACCACCCCTGGTCTAAAGTATGTCGCCATAACAACCTTGAGTTGTGTTCCGGCATTAGTGACCAGGTTCCAGTTTCCCTTAAGAGAGCAGCAGCGCATTTGTAGCACCTTTGGTGTTGCAAATGTCCATAGGCGATGGTAGCCGCTTTCCATCAAGTGGGCCGTTTGCCTGTCTGCTGAACTCTAACAATAAAAATGAAATAAAAAATATTCTGTTATAATAATGTTACGAGTGCGGGACTCGAATTAAAATGCCGTTGGAATTACTATAGAATTTATTAGAACTATACAAACACGTATAACACAGGTACAAATATAACTGGACGCAGCCAGTACAAACGTAATGCACGATTCAATAACACGCGCAAAGTCCGTCACTATATCGCTTATCGAATCTACACAAGTCTCGGCTTGATCGTGGTTCTCGCTAGACTGACCACTCTCTCCATTCTACCGTCGATGAATACTTCACAAATACAAGTGTGCCCGCCCGTATCGTCGACTTAATTTCCTAGAAGTCGTAATCCGCACACCTGGTTAATTATACTTGCAAACGGCCATAAACGAGTACAAGTTCTCCACAATAACCAATAAATATTATAATATTCTTTAGTCATGGGTGCAGCAGCTCTCGATGACTCGCCTTTATATATATATTTCTCACCTCATTCATTATCGTAATACGTAAAGCCGCAGTTCGTCAAGTCTTCTCATCGACCATTCTGCAATGCTTGAAGACAAAAGTCTTCGAGGAGTGCGTCCTCCCCGTCCTGACCTACGGGGCCGAGACATGGAGACTGACGGCAGAATTGGTCCACAAGGTCCAAGTCGCTTAACGGGCTGTGGAGCGAGCTATGTTGGGCATTTCTCTTATGAATAAAATTAGAAATGAGGATATCCGTAAGAGAACCAAGGTAACCGACATAGCTCGCAAAATCAGCAAGTTGAAGTGGCCGGACGCCCTCCAGCCCGATGACCCGTGCAAGGTCGCTGGATGAGGAAATCAGAGGACTAGGATGAGTTGCGCTGTCTTGGGAAGGCCTACGTCCAGCAATGGGCTGCGAATGGCTGACGACGTAAAGCCGCAGCCACACATTGGATTCAACTATGCGTCCAAGCTTGGCTCCAATTTGGAATGGCCAATATTGAACCAAACTGCTGCAACTACACATTGGCTTGAATAACAACTTTTTACTCAAACACTGGAAATAGACAAGCGCGTTGGACCTGTCCCAATTGCCGACGCAGAGCGAAAGACTAAGGACGATAACTTACTTGCACTAGCGGCTTACATAGTATATGGTTTAGGTATAATGTTTATTATTTGCATCGTACAAGAAAACAACGGAAGAAAAGGCGGTGTGGTGGTTGATTGACAGTAGCCGCAACTTGTGACGAATGACAGACCAATGTGTGTCCTGTCCAAGGTGCCAGTCCAGACTTCCTTTTCACTCCCCTCGTCTTTGAATTTGTTTCAAAAACCGACTCGTTGCGCATTAGTATTGGACATTGGACGGTTATTGGACGCAATGTTCACGTTGTGTCCAAAGACTGATCCACACATGGTCTATTGGCCACAATACGCTACATTGGTGCAAATATGAGAAAGAAGAAAGAAAATCATTTTATTTAGGACAAATTACATTAAACTAGGAGGAGCCTTAAGAACAGACGAGCGTGCATGACAAGAGTTATGAATGTCAAAGAAGCAAGTGACGTGTGTAAGAATGGGCCTAAATGGCGCTCTGTTGTAAGTTATGTATGTACATTAAACTAATTGTTACAAAAAAAACTAAATTAAGAATAAACAAACTTGTCCTAAAAGGGACAACAGTCTCAGCACAATGCTGGTCTGTTAAAAGCAGCGCTGGTCTTCCGCTGAGTCCTTAAGGTGTCGTCACGGCAAACATTACATCATTGCGAAGCATAAAATTAGAATTGAAATCGGAGTTTTTGGCGGGAACTGAAAGGGGACGTTGTGCTGTGCAGTTTTATTTTTTAAAAATGTGTAAAATTACTCTAAAATGAACAACAGTTGTAGGATATTGATAGTTTTTGAGTAGTAATTATGTGTTTTTGTGAGAAATGTGAACTGTATAGTCAAATGTGGCCTTTCGAGTTTTCACAAGAACTCCGTTGAATGGTGTGGATTGTAGCCTACAATACAACTGCGCCTGGCTTAAAGGCCTAGTTGCCAAGCCTTAAACATAAAAAAAAATAGAATTGAAATCAATAATCCATAGCAGTAGTAGTAAAGTCCGTATCCGTGCAGGAACGGAGAAAGAATACAATTTCCTGCGTTGGGGCGGCCTGTCGTAAGAGGCGACTTAACAACCCACAGCCAGGTGATAGGGCATTCGCCCGACTGGATGGCTACCACCTCTGGTCTAAAGTATGTCGCCATAACAACCTTGTGTTGTGTTTCGGCATTAGTGACCAGGTTCCAGTCTCCCTTAAGAGAGCAGCAGCGCATTTGTAGCCACTTTGGTGTTGCAAATGTCCATAGGCGATGGTAACCGCTTTCCGTCAAGTGGGCCGTCTGCCTGTCTGCTGAACTCCTGCAATAAAAAAATAAAAAAAAGTCATGGTAACGTAACGGCTAGCTCACGCGTCCCAAACTCAGAGGGCGCGGGTTCGATCCTGGCTGGAACGTATGCACCACTTGGGCTGTTTTCTGACCTAATGTGCATATTGATACAATTACCACGTGCTAATAATAACGGTGAACGAAAACATCGTGATGCAACCTGCACATCGAGATAACCGATGTGTCAAACCTGCCAAGCCGCCTTGGGCAAGCGTGGCGGGTATACTGTCTGTTCCCCCTATAATGGGAGGCCCGAGCTCAGCAGTGGGACATTAATGGGCTGATATTATTTATTATTATAATGCATAGAAAATAACAGTATATCTATTATACCTATATATATAAAGTCGTGTTAGTTACACTATTTATAATTCAAGAACGGCTGTACCGATTTGGTTGAAAATTGTTGGGGAGGTAGCTTAGCACCAGGAGACGGACATAGGATACTTTTTATCCCGTTGAGACCGGTAGGTGGCGCTGAGATCGGATTCTGGAATCCTCCTAATCACCTGGAGCGATTTTGTTTTTGTGCGTTTGAGTGGGTCCCCGGATGGTTTAAATCCACAATTGGAACCTGTAGATGGCGCTGGGAACGGGTCCTAGATTTTTATTTTTTCAAAGCAGAACAACGTCTGCCGTGGCCGCTAGTATAAGATAAATATAGAT
The DNA here is from genome assembly GCA_019925095.2 of Dendrolimus kikuchii. NCBI lineage: Eukaryota > Metazoa > Arthropoda > Insecta > Lepidoptera > Lasiocampidae > Dendrolimus > Dendrolimus kikuchii. Next base: position 9,850,344 of record CM034415.1, read on the forward strand.
AGGAAAACTAATAACCATGAATAAAAAGTCTATAATAAGTGTTATAATAAATACAAATATTTATAAAATAAAACTAATTATTATTATCACATCAAATACTCTTACTATACATACATACATAGTAATACATACATACATAGCTTCACGCCAGTTCCCTTGCGGGGTAGGCACGAACGACAGAGCGCCATTCAGGCTTGTTCTTAGACACCTCACTCGCTTCTTTGACATTCATAGCTCTTGTCATGCACGCTCGTCTGTGCTTAAGGCTCCTGACATCACCTTTTACTAGCCCATTATAAAAGCTGGCAACGTATCATACATCAGGGCTTTGGCCCTGGTGCTACAAACATCTGTAGAGGATGGTAACCACTTTCCAGTACGTCCAGCACTTATTCCGTGCAGGAACGGAGAAAGAATATTAATTTCTGCGGCCAGGCGGCCTGTCGTAAGAGGCGACAAAACAATACAAGGTGGTAAGGCATTTGTCCGTTTGGATGGCTACCAACCCTGGTCTAGAGCATGACGCCATAACCAGCTTGAGTTGTGTTTCGGGTATTAGTGGCCAGGTTCCAGTCCCATCTACGAGTCCGGCGGCACATTAGTAATACCTCTGGTGTTGTAAATGTCTATAAGCGACATTATCCACTTTCCGTCACGGTTGGGCTGTCAACGTGTCTGCTGTACTCCAACAATAAGAAAAACGGGCCGTCGCCTGTTTCCCAGCTGCGTAATAAAGAAATCTTTGATTTAAAACCATTTCAGGAATTATTGGTGACGCTCTCAACGCTCCTCCGAGGTTCGGTGTACGAGCGTCTCCGCTGGGCGTTCCGTCTCTACGACGTCGACGGGGACGGTGCTATCACCAGGCAGGAGCTGGCTGAAGTGGTTGTGGCCGTACATGAGCTCCTTGGAAGACGAGCACCTCCTGGATCACCCGCTGCGAGGCTCGATGACGCTAAAGCTAATGAACAGGTATAACACCTTATCTTTCTTATTCAAACTCTATCCTAACTAAACTTGGTGTAGTTCAATTTACCGATGGGGTTAGGACTAATTGGACCAACCGTTTTTTCATATACGTATCTTTCATATATGCTACGATCCATAAATATGGATATATAATTTTTAATTTTAATATTTAATTTAAAATTTCTTCGAGGCCGGCAGCGCGTTGGTGACACCTCTGGTGTTGCAAACGGTACGGTACGGGACGGTAACCGCTTTCCATCAGGTGGGCCGTCTGCGCCTGTCTGCTGTACTCCAGCTATAAAAAAAAATATTATCCATATATCCATATTTGAGACTCGTTCACGGACGCCATTATTCCCGTTCTACTTGCTTCCCGGCGTTACAATCGTAAACCCAAGTGGAACAGTTATTCGACCCACCTCTTGATATGAACACGGGTCGTTGTGAGCGTTGTGTGATCGAAAATAATGGCGTCATTAATGACGTTTTCGCCACGACCACAACGACCGCGGTAGCCTTGTGGAACGGCTAACGGAGCATTTTGGGCGTTGTCAGCTGCTAATGGAACGCGCTGATAATAGAGGAGACGGCCAACATCGACTTTCACCCATCTGATAATCAGATGAGACATATTTTTTAACAAATGAGGTATAATGTATAATTTCCTTTTTTACATTTATGTTAAAAAATATTAAAACTAAAATATATCTATATCTACGAGTACTAAAAATATCTATATACAGCTTAATTTACAAAAGATAAAAATTACAAATTGTAAATGAGTCCCAAATCACCGTTACTTGGGAACGCTCCCTAAACGCTGGCTGCGTTACCACGTAAGCGTTGCCCAAAATATAGCCCAGCGTTTTGGTCACCTGAGACATATAAATAGGAATGAATGAATGAATAGGCAACCAATTTTTCATGCTGGTAACATGAGACTTAAATTCTTACCTATGTATACCACATTCAAGAATTTTCATCTCTCCTGTTACATTTCAAAATTATACAAATTCTAGGTGGACCGAGTATTCAGGAAGCTGGACTTGAACCAGGACGGCGTGATCACCATCGAGGAGTTCCTCGAGTCCTGTCTGAAAGATGACGTCATCACCCGCTCGCTCCAGATGTTCGACACGGCGCTATGACGTCAGACGTACTCAGCCCAAGGGCAAACTGTGCCTAGGCAAGTTCACATTTTACGACATTCAAACCTCTTTATGTAGAAACAAAGAAGTTAGACCCATCTGAGTCTTAGGTGTTAGAACGCTGTTATCGTATAGCTGGACACGTTTTTTATAGTTGTCTTTCTCAGTAAAAAAAAAACCTAGGACCCAGCGCTATCTACCGGTTCCAATTGTGAATCTAAACCATCCGGGGACCCACTCAAACACACAAAACAAAACATCAAAACCGGTTTGGGACATTAGGAGGACCCTGGAACCCGATCCCAGCGCCATGTACCGGTTCCAATTGTGAATCTAAACCATCCGGGGACCCACTCAAACATACACAACAAAAATATCAAAATCTGTAAAGTTGTTCTCAAGTTATACGCGTACATTTCTACGATTCATTTTTTATATTGTAGCACCTTTGGTGTTACAAATGTTTATACGCGATGGTAACCGCTTTCCATCAGGTGGGATGTCTGCCTGTGTGACTGCCTGAACTTTTCAATTAAAAAAAAACCACACGACTATGGGTTGTTTTGTCACCTCTTGCAAAAAGCAGCCCGGCTACATGAAATCCTCGTCTCGATCTCGTGATAAATTTATTATTTAGCAATTGAGACTCAACCCGTGATCTTCGGATCTTTAGCTTGGGGAAGGTGTTCTATTTTATGCAATAAATATTATCCTAAGTTTATCTCTAATAAAACTACGTTGTAACGGTTTTAAGCGCAGTAATTTTATTTGATTTTGGTTTTTCCGACGTTTCGGCCACTTTTCAGTGGCCGTGATCACGGAAGACAAAGATGTCAAGTGTCAATGAGTATTGTTAAAGTTTTATTTAGCCTACCGCCAACTTATTCATTTTAATTATTTAATTTTATTATTAATTTTGTTTATGGTTATTATTTACTCTATGGGAGCCTAATCTAATTTACTACCGCTTCGCAACATGTTATGGCTTGAAGAGAAGAAGCGGCGCAAGAAACTCTTCAGCAAACATGCCTAGCTCTAATAATTTTATATAATATTAAATTGGGTGGAAGGAAAATAAAAGTAATTATCAGTCAAGTTGGTTTGTGTTCCGTTGTACGCAGAAAGAGCTCACAGTGTCTTGAGGTCTGGCAGCTGGTTTTTGCTGGGTTTGGGTCTTAATAGTTTTGATAATTGGATCCCAAACAGGTGGTACTTGCCAACCATCTTCTCTATTAAAATTTGGGTGTTTTTTGATTTCAATAGCCTCATGCATCATTCTAGGTATGAAACGATTCTCTTTCGCGAGGATTTGTGGGTTATCGAATCTGATGTAGTGGTTGGGTTTATCCAGCGTGTGTTCACTGATCGCAGACTTCGTAGACCTTGTGTGTTTCATGTCAGCAATGTGTTCTTTTACTCGTGTTTTTATGCTCCTCTTTGTTTGGCCAATGTATGACAATCTAAGTTTATCTCTTTATTATATAAACAGGAGCGTCCTGAAACGCGCCCCGCCGCCATTCCGCCATTGTCACTGCCGGCAAGATGGCGGCTACTTCAACATGGCGGCGGCGTGGCGTCGCGCGCAGACGTACGTGCGTCATTTCGTGCTTATCGAGAACTTCTACAACGGAGTTATCAAGCCGAAGATAAGGAGTGTTATGTTTTTCCATTTTTAGAGCGTCGTATTTTTATAATAGCGTATTTTTAGTTGGATAGGGTTTGCATCGGTCAACTGCTTTTACTTTTCTATGAATTGAAATAACGAAGCTTTCGTTTCTTTAACTTTTACTATCTCTAATACCGATATTACATGATGCACTTCAGTCCTTCAATTTGGGCGAAGCAACCAAAGTGATCTATGTAAACATGAAATGCAATCATTCAAAGTTATCGACTCTCATCGTATTCTTTCAATTCTCTACCTTTCAACCAAATCCATTTCATTCAGGTTAGTTGAACCGTGTGACATCAGCTTAATATAACAGTTGAAGTAAACCAAATTTACAAAATATTGTTATTTTTTTAGATTTATTTCAAAAATGTTTATTATTATGTATGACATAAGAGTATTATATAATAATATAAGGTGTGTTTTCAAGACGCGAGGGGAAAGCAAGCGACACTCAAGAGGCCTAAAGCGGCCGCTTTTCTAGATTCGTACTTTGAACATGGCAAGTAAAAATTCACCCTAAATCTCCTACCGGTATCATTGTTAAAATATATAGTTCTTTTATCATAGTCTTTGTAAAATTTTGTTTTTAAATAACTCTATTAAATTGAATGATGATATTAAATACATCCAAATGTTGTTATTTTAAATTGAATTTTAAAATTTTAATATACCTGATGTTGATGCTATACGAGTCATTTTTGTATTTCAATTCGGATTAAGGAATCAATGGACAAACTATGTGATGGTGCCAAGGGTAAATTTTTGAGACCTTATTCCCACCTCCCCTTTTAAAAAAGTAACTCAATTTTAAGTTGAGAATATATTTTTTGTAATTTTTTTTTTTATACGTGGATTTAATTTTAAAATAAAAAATCGATGCAAACCAAATTCAAAATTATAATTATTATAGGCGTTATATAATATGAAATTTTCCCCAATTTAATAAAAACATAATGTCAACCGCTAATTGTTTATAGTTTTTAAAGGAGTTTTAAAAATTAGACACTAGATGTGTACTACATTTTTGGATGAAACGGGTAGTTTTGTATTTTTTTCTAAGAAAGTCTGCTAACTCCAGAACTGATTTGATAAACTAACAACTGATTTTAGTAGAAGTTAGTTCCAATATATTTTACCTGGTAAAAATGTTTATTTAAAAAGTATCACACATATTTTTTTACATTATGTCATATATCGGGTCATTTTTCCAATTTCATTTCAATCCGTTAAGTAGTTTTTACGTGATGCTTTAACAGCCAGACAGACAAAAATTCTAAAAATTGCATTTTCGATATCTGCGGGTCCGAATGAGTTACCCTGATATTTTTCAAATTTTTACACGCATTGTACAAACTTGAACCATTTACAAGTTCATTATAGTATATAATAAATATATTACCATAGAATTAATACGCTTATAACCCGAATAGATGTCAGTAAAGTGAAGCAGTTTTAAGTAGGACCTAAAAGTCTCGGCGCGTTGGTCCCGTCAGTCTGCAAGAGAAAGTCTTAGTGTACGGCCTGAGTGCAAGAGAAAGTCTTAGTGTCCGGCCTGAGTCCAAGAGAAAGTCTTAGTGTACGGCTTGAGTGCAAGAGAAAGTCTTAGTGTACGGCTTGAGTCCAAGAGAAAGTCTTATTGTACGGCCTGAGTGCAAGATAAAGTCTTAGTGTACGGCCTGAGTCCAAGAGAAAGTCTTATTGTACGTCCTGTGTGCAAGATAAAGTCTTATTGTACGGCCTGAGTGCAAGAAAAAGTCTTATTGTGCGTCCTGTGTCCAAGAGAAAGTCTTATTGTACGTCCTGTGTGCAAGATAAAGTCTTATTGTACGGCCTGAGTGCAAGAAAAAGTCTTATTTTACGGCCCGAGTGCAAGAGAAAGTCTTAGTGTACGGCCTGAGTGCAAGAAAAAGTCTTATTTTACGGCCCGAGTGCAAGAGAAAGTCTTAATGTACGGCCTGAGTGCAAGAGAAAGTCTTAGTGTACGGCCTGAGTGCAAGATAAAGTCTTAGTGTACGGCCTGAGTGCAAGAGAAAGTCTTATTGTACGGCCTGGGTCCAAGAGAAAGTCTTATTGTACAGCCCGGGTGCAAGAGAAAGTCTTAGTGTACGGCCTGAGTCCAAGAGAAAGTCTTAGTGTACGGCCTGAGTGCAAGATAAAGTCTTAGTGTACGGCCTGAGTGCAAGAGAAAGTCTTAGTGTCCGGCCTGAGTCCAAGAGAAAGTCTTAGTGTACGGCCTGAGTGCAAGAGAAAGTCTTAGTGTCCGGCCTGAGTCCAAGAGAAAGTCTTAGTGTACGGCTTGAGTGCAAGAGAAAGTCTTAGTGTACGGCTTGAGTCCAAGAGAAAGTCTTATTGTACGGCCTGAGTGCAAGATAAAGTCTTAGTGTACGGCCTGAGTCCAAGAGAAAGTCTTATTGTACGTCCTGTGTGCAAGATAAAGTCTTATTGTACGGCCTGAGTGCAAGAAAAAGTCTTATTGTGCGTCCTGTGTCCAAGAGAAAGTCTTATTGTACGTCCTGTGTGCAAGATAAAGTCTTATTGTACGGCCTGAGTGCAAGAAAAAGTCTTATTTTACGGCCCGAGTGCAAGAGAAAGTCTTAGTGTACGGCCTGAGTGCAAGAAAAAGTCTTATTTTACGGCCCGAGTGCAAGAGAAAGTCTTAATGTACGGCCTGAGTGCAAGAGAAAGTCTTAGTGTACGGCCTGAGTGCAAGATAAAGTCTTAGTGTACGGCCTGAGTGCAAGAGAAAGTCTTATTGTACGGCCTGGGTCCAAGAGAAAGTCTTATTGTACAGCCTGGGTGCAAGAGAAAGTCTTAGTGTACGGCCTGAGTCCAAGAGAAAGTCTTAGTGTACGGCCTGAGTGCAAGATAAAGTCTTAGTGTACGGCCTGAGTGCAAGAGAAAGTCTTAGTGTCCGGCCTGAGTCCAAGAGAAAGTCTTATTGTACGGCCTGGGTGCAAGAGAAAGTCTTAGTGTACGGCCTGAGTGCAAGAGAAAGTCTTATTGTACGGCCTGGGTCCAAGAGAAAGTCTTATTGTACAGCCTGGGTGCAAGAGAAAGTCTTAGTGTACGGCCTGAGTCCAAGAGAAAGTCTTAGTGTATGGCCTGAGTGCAAGATAAAGTCTTAGTGTACGGCCTGAGTGCAAGAGAAAGTCTTAGTGTCCGGCCTGAGTCCAAGAGAAAGTCTTATTGTACGGCCTGGGTGCAAGAGAAAGTCTTAGTGTACGGCCTGGGTGCAAGAGAAAGTCTTAGTGTACGGCCTGAGTGCAAGGAAAGTCTTATTGTACGACTTGGGTGATCCGGCGGGACGTCCGGCGGGGCGGGCTGCGGGCAATAGAGTGTCCAACCGAGCGACCTCGGTGCACGCTCAGCGTTCATCGTTCACAAACTGGTAAACTTGTACGCGACGCCCGGCTTGCACACCTTCGCTGGCACTAGGGACACTCGTTAGCGTTTAGATACATTTACATTAGTTTATCTACTGTCTTAGTGCACGCTCGAACCGAGCGTGCAGCGTTCCTACACACGACGCGTCGCTCAACGCAAACATGCCCGCAGGAGCCGCCGCGCCAGTCGGCTGCCACTAGGGACACTCGCTAGCGTTTCCATGTGTTTGACAGAAACGCTAAATTCCCTACTTTTTAGAAGGACTCCATTTACTTGCAACATTATTTGTGCCTGTGTGCGGCGTGTCAGCGAAAATAACTATACGGCGGTCACGCAACATCGATTGGTTTTGTGATTCAACTCTGAACGTAATTTTGTAGGAAATTATCTCTCTAATTATTACTCTACGATTATTACCGTTTGCATTTTATATTTATAATTTGACATAAATGTAATAAATTTGACATAAATATTATAATTTGACATAAGAATAAAAATACAGAGTTGCCAGTGACATCCAAAATTAATAATGATAAACACAAGTGAAAAAACAAACATCACAAGAATTATTTTACCATAAGAATAGAAAAGCATCTTTGTCTTTTAAGGGTTTCTCGTGTTTTTGATCACTTGATGAATGCTATTCTATACAGAGTATAGCAGTTTCGATTGAACTTAGTTTTATTTAAGGAGTTACATAGTTGCTCGTGCCTACCCCGCAAGGGAACTGGCGTGAAGTTATATATATATCGAGGGGTGAAAGGCTATTTGTTTTAAGCGACAATTTGTGACAGAATTGACTTGATGGTTTTCTTGCATCCTAATGTCTCAAACTTAAGGAATTATAATGAACCTAGTTTCCAACTAAAAACCAGAGATTGTTTTCTTTTTTAAATATAGTATGTAGTTTACTAATGAAGTCTTTTTGTGGGTCATTGAAACTTCAAACTCCTCTATCGACACAGTTTCGCAAATGTCGCTTAAAACAAATAACCTTGGACCCCTCGATATGTATGTATGAGTTACATATATGGAGTTCGTTAGTATTGTGGAAAGAGAACCATCGTTGTCGCAAAATCGGCCTCAAGACTCGTTTGAGAGTGGTTCGCTATATTGCATAGCTTAGGATTTGACCCTGTAGGACTATTTGAAAAATTCAACCTGTATAAATTAATTCTTCTGAAACAGATTATATTTATATGAAACACTAGCTGACCCCGGCATACTTCGTACCGCCTCAGAATCAATAAATAAAAAACGTTGATTTCTGAACGACGGGACGAACATCAAATGTTTGACAGGTAGGAATAGTTTTTATGGGAAAGCGAAATTGTTGTTTTTACTATATTCCAAGCATTTTTTTTTCATATTTACTCACCTTTTAAACCTTCCCTGGATTTCCACAAATAATTCAAAACCAAAATTAGCCAAATCTGTCTAGGCGTTCTCGAGTTTTAGCGAGACTAACGAACAGCAATTGATTTTTATATATATAATTAAAATGGTTTTTTTGATGTGAAACATTCGTAATATTGTTGAGATTTGTGTAGTACAGATTTCTCGTAAATAATTGTATCAATTTATATCTTTAAATATGAGGTAATGTGCGAGCGCAGTGGCGGACTTTATTTAAGTAACCCCTATCCTTACTTTGACAGCTGTCAAATATAACTATATAACCGGTAACAGTATTGCATTAAAACTTTCGGTAATAACTGGCCGGTTTGATGTATTGCTGTGCATTTTTATACTCAAGTAACATAAAATAGCTCTGGTAAAAAAAAAAAGAAAAAGAATATGGATTGTGTTCAAATGGAAATTGTTTTTTTTTTTATGGCTCGGCAGCTAGCCTTTACGTCAGATGTTAGATTCAATGTAGTTTCTTCATTTTCTTAAACCTATGTGTAGCACAGCTGAACTGTAGGTTATCAGCTAGTGCATTCAATGGAGTTCTTGTGACGACTCAAAAGGCCACATTTGACTTTACAGTTCACATTTCAAACAAAACACATAATTACTACTCAAAAACTATCAATATCCTACGACTATTGTTCATTTTAGGGTAATTTTACACATTTTTAGAAAATAAAACATCTCCTTTCAGTTCCCGCCAAAAACTCCAATGGAAATTGTGTGTTTGTGAAGAAATTATTGTTGTGAAGTTCATGAACTATGTACTATTAGGAACCGGTTCTCTACACTGTACTAATCGTCGTTTATATCACAACACTGCGAATATGTATCCTAACTTTACACGACGAACTAAAAACGATATAATTTTATTTAAAAAAAATCAATAAATTCCAGTTCTTTATTCAGTCGTCATTTATTAAGATTATACGAATCATAAATTTATCTCGGGCAACGCATCAGTATGGCGATCCAGCGAGGAAACGTAGCCAGCCTTCTGGGCACCTTACCCATAGAAGACGGTGATCTAGGCTCAGTATTCTACTTATAGTCTTGAGGGACTATGAGTAGAATACAATACAAATAAGTTAAGTTTTCTTTTATTGTATTCGATTATATGTATTTTTATAATTGTTTTCTATCTAATACTTATTAAAATAAATACATAAGAACAGGTTTTTATCCGTGCAGGAACGGAGAAAGAATACAATTTCCTGCGGCCGGACGGCCTGTCGCAAGAGGCGACAAAACAACCCACAGCCAGGTGGTAGGGCATTTGCCCAACTGGATGGCTACCACCCCTCGTCTAAAGTATGTCGCCATAACAACCTTGAGTTGTGTTCCGGCATTAGTGACCAGGTTCCAGTCCCTTTTAAGAGAGCAGCAGCGCATTTGTAGCACCTTCGGTGTTGCAATTGTCTATAGGCGATGGTAACCGCTTTCAATCAAGTGGGCCGTCTGTCTGTCTGCTGAACGCCTGCAATAAAAAATTTAAAAAAAGGTTTTTAATTATATCGTTTTTTCTTCGTCGTGTAAAGTTAGGAAAATGCATATTCGCCGTGTTGTGATATAAACGACGATATGTTACCAACCGTTCATTTTCTTGCTATGGGTTGAAATTTGACATAAGCTTTGACAGGAAATGTCAAAATTCAACCGATGGTAGAGCAAGTGAATGAAAAGTAAGATAGAGATAGAGATAATAGAAATGTTTCACAATACAATCGTTAATCGGTGTATTAATTCACTCGGACAGTTCTCAGAGCGCCAGTCGGCGATCCGAAAGTCTTGTGTAGTTCATGAACGATGAACTATTAGGAACCGTGATTCGATTGCTAGCAAAAAAGATCGAAAAGTTGTAATGACCGAGTAGGTGAACTAGTTCAATGACCGAATTGAACTAGAATGGAGCGCTCACTTGGATGTAAGTACAACTCTAGTTCTAATCGCAACTCTTCAGCGAAATGTGACACTTCGAAATGTTTATTTCAAAAAGGCAATTATTTAAAGCATTTAACAGTAAAATAATTCTTGTGAAGAAATCAGCTGTAACGTTATATAGTAGTTAGTAAGAATTTTCCTGATTAGAAAATGTAAAGGTAAACGCATTTCAATAATTGAAAAACTGTTTACTAAAATTTCTCCAATTAAATAAGCAAAGGAACTTCATGAATGCGTTTACTATTTAGAGGTTGTATTGTAGTAACAATCATCGCCTCTTTAACCAAGTTTCAAAGCGCTTAGAGTAGAGTCTTTGCTCGTTTCATAATTTTAACCCTGATTGGTCTGTTTTTTATTCGTTAACTACGCTACTACTCGTGCGCAGAAGGTTTGCCGATAGCCTCACGATGTCACGCGTCGATGGTCAGTAGAGTTGACAAAACAGGTTACATAAATAGTTGTTGCAATAAATTTATTATTGTATATACTTTACATAAGTATATAAAATAATAGTAAGTACTCATCGGCAACCTTCTGCGCGCGTCTTATAAGTATTTTTGAAACCAATGTTTCGGTGTGCCTGACAATTATTATTAATTCAGACTTATTCTAGTAGGTATTTATAACATGCAGTGTATAAAAAGCCTCGTGTCAATGCTAAATTTAGCAGCTAAGTTGTGAAGGAGCTAAGAAAAGGTTCCAAAGCGCTTGAATCTTGGCTAATAAGGCTTGACCGTTAGGAATTGTAACCAAATAAAACTATAGACGAAACTTAATAAAATAGTTGGCAAATAGGAATTGACATGAATTTAGTTTTAACGCTTGACGCTTTTTTTGACGTGATACGACGAAATGTCAGCGAAAATCCCTTCTTTAATATGTTGGTCCTTCGTGCCGGATAAACCAGACAGAGTAAATATCAAGATGCTTATTCAATATTATATAATATTTATTCGCTGATGTTTTGTTTGTGTTAGTGAAATATTCGAACCACTCCTAATTATGATTATATTCATTTCTAAAGAAACTTTTAGAGTCTGGCTAGTGAAAATAGAGACTGAAAAAGCGCGGCAAATTTAAAAAGTATCAATATGGCAACTCCAAATTTCTATAGAATGCAATACGGAAACAACGTGTTAGGTTATGTGTTATCTATTTATGTATGTTTACTATGAATTACGAACAGAGGCGGCGTAAAGCGTGGGCGTCGTAGGCTATCGCCTGCGACTTCGTACTCCTAGGGGTTTCGCACCTCAAAGACTAAAACTTTGCCGCATTTATAATTTCGAATACTTTCGTCGTAGAACAATAATCCTTACTCATATATCAAATTCGCGATATTCGTGGTAACTATTACGGGAAACGACCCTCGGCCAGTGCCAGTAGTCAGTTTTAATTGTTTTTCAAATCCATCTTTTGGCGTAACCAGAGGGCCTCGCAAAATGTGTGTTGCCCACATGAAATTTAGGTCTTGTTCCGTCACTGATTTTTTTAATTTTTTATATTGCAGCAGTTCAGCAGATAGGCAGACGGGCCACTTGATGGAAAGCTGTTACCATCGCCTATGGACATTTGCAACACCGAAGGGGCTACAAATGCGCTGCTGCTCTCTTAAGGGTCACTGGAACCTAGTTACTAATGCCGGAACACAACTCAAGGTTGTTATGGCGACATACTTTAGACCACGGGTGGTAGCCATCCAGTCGGGCAAATGCCCTACCACCTGGCAAGAAACTGATTAAGAAACGTGTTTAGTTTACCTACCAGGTCAGTATATATAAATGAAATTAGTTTTGAAAAGTTACAATGATGTAATCAGTCAGCCATTCACATTTGAGAAATCGGTGACGAACATATACACATACATGCATACATACAAACCTTTTACTTTAAATTCAGCGTCTTTCTTCTGTTGTTTTTTCTCAAATTTAGAAATCATGCAAAACCGAGCGTATGCGGCCAGCCTTAAGCTCGTAAATACTAAAACGCAATAAGAGTAAAAATTCTGTTAATTATAACAATGTTTTAGTAAAATGATATTAATATTTTGTAATAGTATTTCCAGGTAAAAAGTTTGTGAATTATTTGAGTGTCTTCTTTCATTCGCCAAACTCTATAACCATTTTTTTTTATTTGATATAAGTTAAATAAAATAAAACAGGGTAAAAAAGCCGCTCCTCTTAAAAATATTGCTTTGAAATTTTTTATCATCGTCTATTATAATAAACAATCTTTTGGAAGTGCTTACTATTGCTATGTATTTTGGGTGACCTTCTAATTAAGTGTTTAGATTCCGTCATACATTTTGGAAAATAGTGTCGGCCGCGTCCAATGGCCGGTTCTTATATCTGTATTCATTCATTTGCCTTACCATCGGTTGAAATTTGACATAACACGTATGGAGCTTATGTTAAATAGTCTTGTATAGTTCATGAACGTTGAACTATTAAGAAACGGTTCTGAACTAAAAGAAACATTTCACATTAGGTGTCATCAATAAATTACGCGTCACACGCTAAGGGGGGAAGTGATCGACGAAGTGTGACATTGTGTGACATGTGATATCACAAGTCAAAATATAATATATTTAAGCTTTTAAAACTCGAAATATGAACTATTAACGAAATTTGAAAAAATTACGGAACTGCTGTTTTAATTCAATAATTCCTTGATGTAAAATTGCAAAATATGTGATGTCGCACTAGAGAGGGAGGAGTATTACGAATGTGACCTGCTGTGACGGACAGTGGAGGGGTCAAAAAATCATGAAATTCGTGTGACAATTTATGGATGGCCCCTTATCAAACGTGAATTAGTTCACGTAGTCAGCGCTCAGCGCGTCATACAGCGATCTGTCAGTCTTGTGTAGTTCATGAACGATGAACTGTTACAAATCGGCGCCCTACAGTGAACTAAATAAACTTTTTACCTTAACAAATGTTCATCGGTGTATTAGTTCACTAAGTTAACGATTAGCGCTCCAAGCAGCGGGCCGACAAGCTTGTGTAGTTGATGATGAACTTTTAGAAACCGCGATTCGATTGCTAACAAAGATGTTCGAAAAGTTCTAATGACTAGTACTATTAAAGCGAACTAGTTCAGTGATCAAATTGTACTAGAAAGAAGCACTCAGTTGGATGACTGACTAAACACAAGACTACTGTCAAATTTTACCAACCGTTCATTTGCCTTACCATTGGTTAAAATATGACATAATCTTCATACCTCTAATGTCAAATTTGTAACGATGTTAAGGCAAGTGAATGAATAAAAAGATATAGGAACCGGCCATAAATTACATCATTTCATGTTATGCTATTTTCAAAGTTTGACGAGAACTATAGCAAGCTATACTTGAATTTATTTTAAACTCAATTTTAAATATTTAATTACAAATACCTGTATACATACACTGTTAATATTTGATTTTTCATAACAAATTTAAATATTCTTGATGGAATTAAAATGTGCACTAGATTTGATCAATTGAGCTATAATTATGTTTAGTTAGGCCAGCGAGTTGTCACATAACGAAATGGCGGGAAATTCAAAATATCTTTAACTGGCAACATTAAGGCTACGTTCCACTTGTGACTCACAATGCCCAAAATGCTCCGTCAGCCGTTCCACATAGCGATCACGATCGTTATGGTCGTGGCGAAAATGTCACTAATGACGTCATAACTTTCGATCACGCAGCGCTCACGACCCATGTCAATAGGTGAGTCGAATAACCGTTCCACTTGAGTTTACAATTGTGACGCCCGCGTTCAAGTGGAATGGGAAAAATCGCGGTTGTAAGCGTGGTCGTTGTGAGCGTCATGTATGTAGCCTCAATATAACATAAAAAACCCGTATATAACATTACCTACGTTCCACACGAGACTCGCAACGACCACGTTCACGACCGCAAATTTTCCCGTTCTACTTGTTCGCGGGCGTTACAATCATAAATTCTAGTGGAACCGATTATGGAGCGTTGATGTCAATAACGACAAAATACACAAATGTCATTGGTTGATTTGAAAATCGCGCCTTTTTAAATATCAATCGATAGAGAGAATTAATGAATGCTCTATGGTCAATGCCCACTTCGACCCACCTCTTGACATGGGTCGTTGTGAGCACTGTGGGTTCGAAAATAATGACGTCATTAGTGACATTTATGACGACCATAACGATCGTGATCGTTATTTGGAACGGCTGACAGAGCAGTTTGGGCGTTGTGAGCTACTAGAATACTAGATGAACGCGCCTTTTGTATTATGTGAAGTACCAAAATTTATATATACTTACTAAGTAAAAACAATATATACTTATATGTATGATTGTTGAACATATAGCTCAATGTTCCAAATCGATTACTATATTGATCTATACACACTTTGTGAGATTTAATTTCTACAATTTAAAATTATAGTAAAAAATACAATATTATTGTGCTTTTAATAACTTAAAGCAATTTGCACCATATCATTTAAGATTGTATTAAAATAGTGATTATTGAATGTGCTCAGAAGTGTAACGCTCATTTGTATAGGTATTTATATAACTTAATTAGTGTATGCATTTTGACTAAAAGTAAAAATTGAGCACATATAAGTATCAGCCCTTATAAATAGTCGGCGTCAGTGCAGGAGCTTATAAATAATTTTTTGAAGTAATAACTTCTTATGGGAGGGTAAACCGCTTCGTTACGCAACGCGTTACGGCGCCAGTCTGTCTGGCTTCCCTTTCTCTCACGCATACGGCAGCGGTAGTCGGGCTAAGTTATCACTTCTGTCAGGCGTCCGGAGACGCACACGATGTATTTTTTTTTTATTATTATTTTTTCGTCAAAATTGTTTTTTTTTTTTTGTTTTATATCGCCAACTACCTCCGTCATTCTGCAAGACAGAGTTTTTCTTTTCTCATGTCTATTTTAAACATGCATTTTTTACTAATTTGGAAAATAAGGGGGGGAAGTCTTTTTTATTTTTGTTTTCTCTTTTTTCTTTAGTTTTCTTTCTTTTTTCTTTCTTTTCAAACTTATTATCTATTACATTTTTTCTTATTATACTAGTTTACAAATTAATTTTTATTTATATTTTTCTGTGATACATTAACTCTTATTTATAGCCTATCTTATGTACTAGTACTGCTCCCATATATATCTATATACATATATATGTGAGACAGTTCTACAATTTACTCTTTATTATTTAATACTATTTCTTAACTACTTCTAATACCGTCAAAATTGTTACATGATAATAGGTTTTTATTTATGAAATTGCCGTTCTTTAATACTGGCCATTTCAAATCAGAATAATTTTTGTTTGGCCGAGAATTCTAATTTCAAATTAATTTTATTTAAAAAACATGGAATTCTTTTTTCAAATTAGTCATTTGTTTATTGATTAGCGTTATGTTTTCATTGCATTTGAATCTTTTTCGTCGTCATGGATAAGTTAAAAATGCGATTAATTAGGGAATATGAGTACCGTCGTGGCAGCAACGCTGCACAAGCGGCGCGCAATATCAACGACGTTTACATCTCCTATTGGTTTGCCCGCTTCCTTTCTGGAAACTTCGACCTGATAAATCAGCCTCGTCGTGGTCGTCCGAAAACTTTGGTCGACAATGACGAATCAAAGGCGATTGTGGAAGCTGATGTGGCGACATTAATGCCAACATCAGAAACAAGCACGTAAGCGCGAAACTAATATTAATCTGTAGCAAGTAAAAGAGCGCGCCGTTTTGTGACAGCGCGGGGCTCGCAATACTCAATCTACGGTTGAATTAGCAACAGTTTTCGACGTTACCTTCAAAACAATACGCGTCAAATTGGCAAGCTTGACAAATGGGAAATCAATGGAATTTTTATTGGCCACTATTTTCTAGATCAGGGGTGGTAGCCATAGAAACTATCCAAAATCCTACCACATGTCAAAAAATTAGAAAAAATATTAAATATCATAATTTTGACCAGTTTACTCACATAAACGTCGAGCATCCTTAACATGAGCGTTGCACTTTTTGAGTTTTGTTATCACTAAAACAGCCATTCTTATTATATGAGTACCTTATTATATATACCCTCGTATTTATATTACTTTAATGCATTTATATTTAATTTTCTTCATAACAAACTTTATGAGGCTAAGAATATCATAATAATCTTATGAATTATTAAAATTTAATGTACTATGGAATTAATGAGATGGAATTAAAATAAGTTGTTATTAAACAAGGGTTAATATGAATGGCCCCTTGGAAGACTTTGTCAGAGCTTTTTTTAGTTGTAAATCAAATTTGATCACTAAGAAGTAGTTGATCATCCAAGAGCAATTGCAATCACTGATCAAACGTCAATCAATTTCGATCGCTGATTAAATGTTGATCAACTTTGATCATTAATAAAAAGCTAATTATCCAATAGCAACTGCAATCACTGCTCAAATTCCAATCAATTTCGATCGCTAGTTTAATGTTGATCAACTTTGATGACTAATAAAAAGTTGATTATCCAAGAGCAACTACAATAACTGATCAAACGTCAATTAATTTCGATCGCTGATCAAATGTTGCTCAACTTTGATCATTAATAAAAAACTAATTATCCAAGAACAACTGCAATAACTGCTCAAATGTCAAACATTTCGATCGCTAGTTTAATGTTGATCAACTTTGATGACTAATAAAAGTTGATTATCTAAGAGCAATTGCAATAACTGATCAAACTTCAGTCAATTTCGATCGCTGATTAAATGTTGATAAACTTTGAACATTAATAGAAAGCTAATTAGCCAAGAGCAACTGCAATCGTTGCTTAAATGTCAATCAATTTCGATCGCTGATTTAATATTGATCAACTTTGATCACTAATAAAAAGCTAATTAGCCAAGAATAATTGCAATCACTGATCAAATTTCAATCAATTTAGATCGCTGATTTAATGTTGATCAACTTTGATTACTAATAAAAAGTTGACCAACTTATGGCGTTAGTCAAATTTTATGATATGGTAACATAATGTCGTTATGTTATACAATATTGGTTATTTCCTGTGTTAAATATACCGTGAAATTAACTTACTTAATTCGCCATATTCATAAATATTTGATAAAATATCTTTATTGTTATTAAAAAAAAACTTTCACTGCGAGATAAATACCTGATACAAGAATACATGAGATGACAATCTATCAATAAAAAATGCATCTTTGATAAGCTTCCAAATTCTATACAACTAGATGGCGCCACTGCTCTCTTCCCTCCTTTTATGATGTGTTATTATTTAAATCAGAAGTCATGGAAGGCCACGACACACCTTCCATGATCAAATTGATCGTGTACTAGCAGAAGGTGATGTCAGGAGCCTTAAGAACAGACGAGCGTGCATGACAAGAGTTATGAATGTCAAAGAAGCAAGTGAGGTGTGTAAGAATAAGCCTAAATGGCGCTCTGTTGTTCTTGCCTACCCCGCAAGGGAACTGGCGTGAAGTTATGTATGTATGTATGTATTATTTAAATATTTTTTTAGACCAACTTATTAAAAAAAATTAGTTTCTCTTCAATATTTATTTATTTAAAGAATACCAAGTCTTTTACAATGATTTGATGTACCGTATAGAGCTTGATTGTATATTTGTCGGATTTGTGCCGACGAGTAGGGAGATGCCCTTAGGCTCGGCGGAAACGGACCACCTACCGTAGCCACCGGTGGCCAGCGACAAACAGTTATACGCTTTTTCGAACATTTTGTACGGAGTCGTCGCATACGTGTTGCTGGTTTTACTCACAGAGTGGCGCCTGGTCGCCAGTGGTGGCTATGGCTGGTGGCATGTTTGTGCGCATCCTTATCCATAACCATCTAGGCGTCATCTAGTAGGGTTTGGAATTTTTTCAATATTACGTTTTTTAGTTATTTATTGATGCTATAGTACAGTATCCTAATGTTGCAATTGTCCACAAATTGTGACGATAGTTCACTGATTTATGGAAGGTACAGGTAGAAGGTGGGCCATACCGGCATGAAAAATAAACATAAATTAACAAAAGTGCTACATTGGGATGTATTTAGAAGAAAGCGCTATAAATACAATAAGGAATAAAAGATAAGGGAACGTACCCATTGGTGGGGTCTTAGGGTTTCAACATTTAGCCAATGTCCTCTATACTCTGAATTTTTTATTACCTGACTAAAATGACAGCGGCGTTCGACCGTTTTTTGATTGAGTTGTGAGTGAGAGTGCGAGTTGAATGAACCACTCACCACTGTGAATGAATCCTACAGAATTTCTAGAGGATTCAACAAGCTTGCAACAAAGCTGTTGAGGGATATGTGATGATGGATGACGGTTGGTTGTGGCCGTTGAGCGGTGTACGGGTCAATGAAAGAGAACTTTGCGGACTGCGCCAGTGCGGCGCGCCCGACACTTAGTCGAGTGCACCGCATCGCTACACACTCATTCGCTTTTATAATACAGACAGTTCAGAAGGCATTTTTGGTGAAGGCAAGCAGCGCGCAAGCGCGAGCACACTGCATCCTGTATAACGCAGAATAGCACACACGTGAATCGTGCGCGAGCAACAATACCCACTAAAAACCCCCTCCTCCCTGACGTTGAAGGCGTGAATCGAACTGTCAGTCGAAATATCCCCAACTGAACTTCATTTCCCGTTAAATGTTGTTTACGCGCCAAGAGGATTGGCGCGAACGCTGAGAGGCGCGCGGTGTCACGAAACGGCGCGCTGTTTTGCTTGCCACAGATTAATATTGGTTTCGCGCTTACGTGCTTGATGTTGGCACTAATGTCGCCGCACTGTCATTTTAGTCCAGGAAATTAAAAATCAGTTTAAGAAAATCTCGCGCTTTTTCGAGCTATATTACTATATTCTAATATAGCGCGCAGCGTGTAACGCTTTTTGAACGGCTAATGGACCAATTTATTTTTTTAACTTTCAGATGGCAAAAATGTTTTAAAACCATATTTATGAATTACTACGTGAAAACTAGAAGGGGAGCATGGGGTCCTTGACGTATACTATGTAGTATGGGTACATACCGTAAACTACATTATTATAAATACTTCTTTCCGTCGATTGCATTCCGATACACGTCGATATTTCGGTGAAGAGTAATAATGTAACCGCTATTTAGTTTTTGGGCGTATTCAGAAGCAAAAAGCATTGTCACATCTAGCGCCAAAAGCGTAAAGTTAACAATGGTCTTTGTATAAACTAGCGCGATTGCAGTGAATTTTTGAATAATTATTTGTACTCACTGGACACTTTAAGTTTTATAAGACTGTCCTGCTTACCTCTTCCCTCCATAAACATATAGTCTACCTCTAATATAGTTATCAATGCTTTGTGGGATTAAAACATATAACACATGGAATTTTACATAAATATTTATGATTAAGGCATTTAAAATGTAATTTAATTGAATTAAAGTAATAATGTAATTTATTGTATATAGTTATTTGCCGTGTCAATACGTCCGCAATCTTAGATTAAACGATGATTCTTCATGTTTTTTGTGTGTTTTAATTGGAACCGTGGAAGAAAATATAGTACCTTTCTCCATGTTTGAAGTTTGAACCTATTATTCAGGAGTAACAGTCGAATGACACTAGATGGCGCTTAATAACCAATGCACCAAACACACCGAAGAAGAATACTGTTAGGAACCTGAACGACAACTGCCAAACAATTTCAAATAAATAACATCACTGGAAAGTTGGTAAATTCTACATAACTAGATAGATCAATCTATCGTTTTCTGATTTTATTAATAAAATATTTTCTAGGTTAATTTATTTTTTGATTATTTTAAAAATATGTTTTGAAGTAACAAAACGTTGAAAACGAATAATAATTGTTTAAAGCAAGAATAGTAAGTTTAAAACAAGTGTTTAGTGGCTGAGGTTGCTGCTTCATAAATGCTTCTCACCTGGTATTCTGTGAATAATATTTCATAATTTTAAAATTGGTAGGATCATTGACATTGGTAAGATATAAAAAATAGCGTAGCCAGATTAAAAAAAGAAGCAAATAAGTTCTATGACAACTGACACATCAATAACAAAGAAATTAGGAGATAAAATTTTGTTTACCTACAAATTTCTAAATAGGTGTCTAATTAAAATATCAATAAATAAGCAATTGATGAACGTTCTCTGTGATAATACCTAAATAAAATGTTGAATACTGCACACGTTGTTGATGGCGAAGCCTCAGAATCCGATTCAGAAGTGGAAATTGGTAAATCACCCGTAAGTATTAACTGCAGGAAGAAAACAGTGTAAACTTTAGCTAACAATATCCTTATTAGCTTATATATATATATATATATATATATATATATATATATTTATATATATATATTATTAGCTGAATAGAAATTAACTAAATATTGCCACCTCTATAGGACTTATCAGATCGTATAATCATTCTCTGTGATCTTCTCAACCTTCAATTTTTATAGGAGTTTTTGGCGGAAACTGAAAGGAGATGTTGTGCAGTGCAGTTTTATTTTCTAAAAATGTGTAAAATTACTCTAAAATGAACAATAGTTGTAGGATATTAATAGTTTTTGAGTAGTAATTATGTGTTTTGTGAGAAATGTGAACTGTATAGTCAGATGTGGCCTTTTGAGTTGTCACAAGAACTTCGATGAATGGCACTAGCTGATTTCCTACAGTTCAGTTGTGCCACATATAGGCTTAAGAAAATGAATAAATTATATTGTAAACTAAGATCTGGCTTAAAGTCTTAGCTGCCAAGCCACAAACCTAAATAAATAATCAATCTTTTCAGTGCAGAATACATCTACAGTTGTTTAATGTTAAAAGGCTCGTGTATTAAAACACTAGTTTAATATGATTATAAAATTAGTGTAGCTCCAAATAGTGTTGAGTGGGACATGGTTATAAACTGAGTTTGTAAGAGTAACATTTTGTACTGAACCTGTTCAATGTACCACTTCAGATGAGGCAAGGAGGTTCTTATGGTCTGTACCAGGCTAGTATATTAGAAGCGATGAGGTCAGTGAGACGGTGAGAGTCATTCCCTAATTTGTTCCGTTCCTCAGTTTTTTTATTTTTTATTTTTTTATATTGCAGGAGATCAGCAGACAGGCAAATGGCCCATTTGATGAAAAGCGGTTACCATCGCCTATGGACATTTGCAACACCAAAGGTGCTACAAATGCGCTGCTGCTCTCTTAAGGGAAACTGGAACCTGGTCACTAATGCCGGAACACAACTCGAAGGTTGTTATGGCGACATACTTTAGACCAGGGGTGGTAGCCATCCAGCCGGGTAAATGCCCTACCACCTGGCTGTGGGTTGTTAAGTCACCTCTTACGACAGGCCACCCGGCCGCAGGAAATTGTATTCTTTCTCCGTTCCTGCACGGATGAAAATATATTTTTTATGTTTATACCTACGAATGGTACAAACAGGACTTCTAGTTCGGAAATGTTAATAATTGGAGGTGATCGGCCTCAATCGCCTCATTATACTTGCAGTCTATTCTATTTTTGTTCTAAGTGGCGCCAACGCATGGGCATTGATTTTGCCAATGATACATAGAGAGTAAAGTGACAGGTGAAAGAAAATTTATAGAAAAAAGGCTTTAATCGGCATTCAATAGCAAAGGCCTTCTGTCATCCTGTGGACAAAACAAACATATATTACGTTAGACTATCTACACTATAAATAAATGTTATTAAGCATTAAAAATTTATATAAAATATAAACATAAAAATTATCATTTAAAGTTAACATAGAGTTTAGACTGACAGGGTGGGGGAAATCTCTGGTAAGATATCATAGAGCGGGGTTTTAATTTTATTGCAATGGAAGAAAATATGCTCCAACGTCCCTAATTACTTGCAGTCATACTATGACATATCATGTCTTCCCTCTTTGTCATGTGAGTATCCATAGAGACAGTATTGTACTGTTATAGCATAAACCTCGTCCCATCCTCCTCTTGTCTTAGTAGGTGAGTAATAAAGCGAAAGTCTACATTTTCAAATTTTGAGTTGTATCAGTACAAAAGTATTTTGTATGGGACAAATGTACTGGCTTGTATGTGTCCTACCCAACACTGGTTTTATATTAGAAGTATTAGTAAAAACATTTTGTAACATCTAGCTAATAATATGTGAAAACTGTTGTTTGATTATATATATAAATAGAAAATTTCAAAATTACATTTAAATATTTACAGGATTTAAGTGAGTCCCCAAATTCACAATTATTTGTGATATCTGGAGAAGCACCAGAATCCGATGATGGTAAGTATTTAGACAACATAGATTACACATGTGTGCCACACTGGAAAATGGTGTACTGTATTTAAATTTACTCCATTCATAGTCATGATTCAGACTCGAGTGCCTTTTTTTTTCTTTTTTATTGGAGGAGCTCAGCAGACAAACAGACAGCCCAGTTGTTGGAAAGTGGTTACCATCGGCTATAGACATTTGCAACACCGAAGGTGCTACAAATGCGCTGCTGCTCTCTTAAGGGTCACTGGAACCTGCTCACTAATGCCGGAACACAACTCATGGTTGTTATGGCGGCATACTTTAGACCAGGGGTGGTAGCCATCCAGTCGGGTAAATGCCCTTACACCTGGCTGTTGGTTGTTTTGTCGCCTCTCACATTAGGCCGCCCTGCCACAGGAAATTGTATTCTTTCTCCGTTCCTGCATGGATAAAAAAGATATCGTATTTTTGTTTTTAAGCAGTAAAAATATAGTACTTTTGTGAAATTTAGGGGAAAAATAGTACACATTTATTTTTCATTATTTATTATATTATTTATATACTACGTTTCACTTTGGCCAGAAAGATCTATTATTTTAAAATAATCACATCTGATTAAAAAGCTTAACAATTAAAATACATCTTTTACTGTATGAAATATACTATATTTTCATGTAATTATTATAGAAAAATAATATACTTAATGTTTTTTTATAATATATAGTACAAATTGCTAAAATATAGTATAGTACTATATATTATAGTACGAGTGGCAACTCTAGCTATGTGATCGAAAATTTACGTCGTTAGAGACATTTTCGCGGCGACTATAACGACCGTAGTCGCTATGTAGAACGGATCAAGGAGCATTTTGAGAGTAATGAGCTACAAGATTTTATCTGTGCAGGAACGGAGAAAGAATACAATTTCCTGCGGCCGGGCGGCCTGTCGTAAGAGGCGACTTAACAACCCACAGCCAGGTGGTAGGGCACTTGCCCGACTGGATGGCTACCACCCCTGGTCTAAAGTATGTCGCCATAACAACCTTCGAGTTGTGTTCCGGCATTAGTGACCAGGTTCCAGTTTCCCTTAAGAGAGCAGCAGCGCATTTGTAGTACCTTTGGTGTTGCAAATGTTCATAGGCGATGGTAACCGCTTTCCATCAAGTGGGCCATTTGCCTGTCTGCTGATCTCCTGCAATAAAAAAAAAAAAAAAAAACAAGAGGAACGCGCCCCATATAATTTTAACTTAAGATTTTCTTTTCATCATGACTTCTTTTTTAATCTTGCATTTTGTTTTTAAGAAACTAAAATCCAACCGCCATGTTTGGACGAGCCAGACCTGCCTCTCCACAAAGCGTTAGAGACCCCGAAGTTGCCAGCTAATGTGTACAATTCATTGCTACACCAAAAGTTGTGTAAGTATAGTCCTTCATCATCATCATCATCCGGGTGTTAAATACCGGTTGCGTTAAAAAGGACAAAAAGTACAAAGATGACCCAAATGACAGAAATTGCCAAAATGACGAAAATGGTAAATCACAAAAGACATATCCTACTTTTTGGGATTTCCTTTACATAAATCTATCCCATTATCTGGGATAAAAAGTATCCCTTGTCCACCCTCGGTTTAAAATTACATATATACGGAATTTCAGATCGGTCCAGTAGTTTTCTCTCGTAAAAGCATAACAAACAGAGAGACAAATATATTTTTATCTCTGAAACTATCCCATTTTTCGGGACAAAATGTATCCTATGTTCATCCTAGGCATGGAATAAAAAAATATATATACTTGCTGGAAAAAATCTAAAGTAATGCACTAGTAAATTAAAAAAAAAACAGCAATCTTTTAGAATTCAAATTTTGAACTTGAACTTTGAGAAACGTATTATTTTTTGGTCTATAAAATTATACCGTAACGAGAATTTTTTTTTTATAAAAATATATCAGTTTTTGGCGATTTTTGAAATCTTAAAAAATTTGGAGCGACCTCTTAATTTTTATTTTGAGCTGTCCTTTGGAGGGAATTCTTAAAACATCAAAAACTAACATTTTTTTCACTCGAGACTCAAGTTTTTTGCTCCACCCTAATATGTATGATGTAATATAGAAAGGTCTGACTTGCAAAAGAACACCTAATATTAAAATAGCTGTTTAAAGGCCCTATGTTAGGGGTGAAGTCGGGTCTGAAAGGCCTGCCGTTATGAAAAAAATATAAAAAAAGTTTTTTGTTTTTAGGGGAATGCAATATCTCTTTGAGAGCGACCATCGAAGGGCTGGTGAAGCACACCACGGACATATCAGTGGAGAAGTTGACGAGAGCCGATAAGACACTGCTAAATGTGCAGGTCTGTATGAATGTTAAAAGTGTGTTGTTTGCAGAATATCCGGAAATAGGACCAAATTTAAGAGCACATCCTTTCCAAGCGTGTTGTTGTTCAACAATGTAGATCTATAAGCGTACAAAAGCAACAACAAGTATCTATATATATATTTTTTTTTTATTGCATGAGATCAGCAGACAGGCAGACGGCCCACTTGATGGAAAGTGGTTACCATCGCCTATGGACATTTGCAACACCAAAGTTGCTATAAATGCGCTGCTGCTCTCTTAAGGGAGACTAGAACCTGGTCACTAATGCCGGAACACAACTCAAGGCTGTTATGGCGACATACTTTAGACCAGGGGTGGTAGCCATCCAGTCGGGCAAATGCCCTACCACCTGGCAATTATTGTCGAAAGAAACTTGAACTGTTATAACCATAAAAAATTTATACCACTAATGAATTTAATTTCAATATCTCCAATAAAATATTGATCTAAGCAATTAGGTCTACGAGACTTTTTTGTAGGAAATTAAATTCCCAACAAATTTGCTATTGAATTTTTTTTCTAAAGTCCAAAGCTGCTTTTTTAATTTTAGGTGAAAATCAAATTCAGTGACGTGTAACCAACACACCAGCATAAGTGTACATTATTTAAATCAGAGTAAATCGCGACCAAGCCCCGATGTGATAGCATAAAATGCGGCCGAGTTATAGAAATTTAAAAATAAATTATTCTTATTTACGTGTATTTTATATGGAAAAATCTTTTCACGCTCAGAGAAAGTACTTAAAATTAATATAAAGGTCTGTAACTTTCAGGGTATTTTGTTCCGACATATACAAATAAATTTCAGGTTTAAATTAACCGGGAAAACAAAAAAATCGCTCATATATATATATATATATATATATATATATATATATATATATATATATATATATATATATACTAGCTGTCCCGGCAGACGTTGTTCTGCCCTGAAGAAATGAAATTTAGAACCCGATTCCAGCGCCAGCTACCGGGTCCAAATGTAAGCTATCCTACCTTTCAAGTCGGATCAAACTGCACACGGTGTGCAAATTTAATTAAAATCAGTCAAGTAGTTTAGGAGACCATCGCGGACAAACAACGTGACACGTAATTTATATATATTAATATATATAAGAAACGAAACAAAAAAGCAATAAGCCCGGACAAAACGAAAAAACAGTTTGCCCGAAGAGAGCAATAAAAAAAAGGGCGCGTGTTTGAATCCCGACTGGAAAATATGTACCACTTGGGCAGTTTTCTGAGCTAATGTGCATATTGCCACAATTACCACGTGCTATTGGTGATGGAAAACATCGTGGTGAAACCTGCACAGCGAGATAACCGATATATCAAACTTGCCAATCCGCCTTGGACAAGCGGAATGTAGTGTCCATTTATCTATAAAAATTATAGGCCCGAGCCCAGCAGTGGGATTATAGAGGCCTTTATATATATATATATATATATATATATATATATATATATATATATATATAGCAGAATGGACACAGGATATTTTATACGGGAAAATGAGGGTAGTGCTACGGCATATGTAGGTAGATTAAAATTTTAACTTTTGTTCTAGGAAAGCATGCGTGCGACGAACGCGCACTTGACACTCGCTCGTGCACGCTTGAAGCAGATGCACGCGGAATTGGAGCGCGCTAATTGCAGCTCCGCGCTACCTACCGTCAAAATCAAATAAAATTATTTTAAGCATTGATTTGTTTTTATTTGCTTAATTGGTTCTTTATAAACTTCTCTTTATTGAAGTCTGGATATACAAAAATTGGTCCAAGTGCATGACAGTCCAGGATCTACGAATATATCATACTAGCGGTCCGGCGCGGTTTCACCCGCATTCTGTCCCTCTCCTAGCGTCATGTTATATATGATATGCCTATGACACTCTCTGTTAACGTAGCTTTCTAATAGTAAAAGAATTTTTAAAATCGGTTTAGTAGATCCAGAGATTACCCTCTACAACGTCACAAACTACCTGTTTATAATATTAAGTATAGATTCATATCATAATCATAGGCTTAAGAAAATGAATAAATTATATTGTAATCTCAGATCTGGCTTAAAGGCCTAGCTGCCAAGCCATAAACCTAAATAAATAACAGCATTATGTCTTACGGTCGGTCTTAGTCGTGGTAGCGTAATGGCTAACGCACGCGTCCCAGACCCAAAGGGCGCGGGTTCGATCCTGGCCGGAACGCATGCACCACTTAGGCAGTTTTCTGACCTAATGTGCATATTGTTACAATTACCACGTGCTAACAACGGTGAAGGAAAACATCGTGATGCAACCTGCACATCGAGATAACCGATGTGTCAAACCTGCCAAGCCGCCTTGGACAAGCGTGGTGGGTATACTGTCCGTGCCCCAGTAATGGGAGGCCCTAGCCCAGCAGTGGGACATTCATGGGCTGTTATTACTACATTACATGTCTTACGGTATTCCATAACGGGGTATAATACATCTGACATAAATGCTATTTTTGTCCTGCAGAAGCGTGCTATTCACTCAATTTACAACATGGCTTCATTGTATATACCGGAAAATGTAATATATGTTAAGAAAAATATCCGCGCCACTGATATACACTAATGTGGCTATACCTTAACGGCGTTATGTTTAGCGCTTTAAATAAGACGCATTCGGTCACACTACCGCAGGTGTGGCCGCTTCATCACAATAAAACAACAAAATAAATCACATTCTCTGTATTTGAAATACAATTTTGATATGAATATATTAAAATGATTTTATTTTACACAGTTTAATTTTTTTTAATACACAATATTTTCTGTATTTATTTTATTTTTAGAAAAATGATTAGTAAAATACCTACTCCATAATATATAGACAAACAAACATGACGTTTGTACGAGTTTCGTTTTTGCCAAAATTTTAAAAACTTAAAAAACTATCTTATCACATTGCACTCAACTTTATATCATAATTATCAAAAGTAAAAAAAAAACAACCAATAATTCATTATAATCTACGAAAATACGGTAACAAAAATATATCACATACATAAGCCTTTGCCGGCCTACCTCACTGCAACGCAGAGGCTCCGGGTTCGATTCCTGGTATAGTAAATTTCGGAAACGTATTTTCTCCGTTATTTACTATGGTCTGGGTGTCTGGGATCGGCCCCAGACTGGTCCGTTGTATATTACCCATAACACAAGCGTAACAAGAACAGACGAGCGGGCATGACAAGTGTTATGAATGTCAAAGAAGCAAGTGAGGTGTGTAAGAATAAGCCTAAATGGCGCTCTGTTGTTCGTGCCTACCCCGCAAGGGAACTGGCGTGAAGTTATGTATGTATGTACAAGCGTAGCTTGCTTAATTTGGGGATATACAATATGTGTGTTT
Organism: Dendrolimus kikuchii; assembly: GCA_019925095.2. Lineage (NCBI taxonomy): Eukaryota > Metazoa > Arthropoda > Insecta > Lepidoptera > Lasiocampidae > Dendrolimus > Dendrolimus kikuchii. Next base: position 9,878,887 of record CM034415.1, read on the forward strand.
GTCTGTCGATTATTATATTATTATTACATTCACATAAAATACTAAATTATTAAACTATATAGGGGAAACTGTGCCATTTTTGGCACAGCACCCAATTATTGGCACCCGGTTAATTCATTCAGGATATGAAGAAATCTTCATATTTTCTATGGAGGGTAGAGGTGAAGAAGCATCCATTGAAATGCATTAAATTAGGGTGGCGCCACTTTCGCATCAGGGTGAATTTTGAAGAAAGCGCCAAAATTTATTAGAGTAGTATTATAGCGTTTTAGTTTTATAAATTAAATATTTTTTAAATTTTTATTGCATCAGTTCAGCAGACAGGCAGACGGTCCACTTGATGGAAAGCGGTTACCATCGCCTATAGACATTTGCAACACCAAAGGTACTACAAATGCGCTGCTGCTCTCTTAAGCGAGACTGGAACCTGGCCACTAATGCCGGAACACAACTCAAGGTTGTTATAGCGGCATACTCCAGTCGGGCAAATACCCTATCACCTGGCTATGGGTTGTTTTGTCGCCTCTTACGACAGGCCACCGGAAGGCGGGAAATTGTATTCTTTCTCCGAATATTACAAAATCACTAAGCGTATTATTCAAAATTCACGAAATAAAATCACTATTCACATTTGCACATAACAATTCTTTGAGGTTATATTTAGTAAATTACTTTGTACTACGTATAGGGCGTTCCACTAGTAGTTCACAACGCCCAAAACGCTCAGTTAGCCGTACCACAAGGCGACCGCGATCGTTGTGGTCGTGGCGAAAACGTCACTAATGACGTCATCATTTTCGATCACACGACGCCCACAACGACCCATTTCAATAGGTGGGTCGAATAGCCGTTCCACTTGGGTTTACGATTGTTACGCCAAGAAGCAAGGGGAACGAGAAAACTCGCGGTCGTGGACGTGGTCGTTGCGAGTCTCTAGTGGAACGTAGCCGTAACTAGTTGACGTTTTATAACAGTGTAGTGTCACCAACTACGCTACTCGCCAAAGATATAATTTTTTTAAACTCGGCATACTTCGATTCGTCTACAACAGCTATATTCATACCGTACCCTTTGTCTACACCAGCGCCATCGTGGACGATTTTTGAACTGTTATTTACAGCTTACAACTGGACGCTTCAACTATTTTCCTACATGAGATGATTCTCTTTACCTCTACGCTCCATAATATTGTCTATTATGCAGGCATAGAATACTATTATTATTGCCATTTTATGACTAAAAAATAAGTTATTTAATTTTTTGGATAAATTAATAGGGTGCCAACATATCGTTGCCAAGAATGGTATACTTTAACCTAAATCAGATTCATTTGTCGATTCGATAGTAAGTATATGGAGATACGTAATAATAAATTGTAATATAAAAAAAAATATATAATAATAATTAAACAAATACATTATATATCCCCAAGCTTAGTAAATTACGCTTGTGTTGTGAGTGATATACAACGTTCCACTTTGGAGCCGCGATCCCTAACACCCAGACCATAGTAAATAACGAAAAGTTCGTTTACGTAATTAACCATGCCAGGAATCGAACCCGGAGCCTCTGCGTTGCAGTAAGGTACACTGACAAAAGCTTAGCCTGCAACTACAGAGCTCACACAATAAAATCGATACATTTCTAAAACAATTCAACTTACCGTAAAAATAAATGCCGCGCTTAAAACCGTTAAAATGCAATTTTAATCACCGCAAAATATAAAAAAATTGACCTATTAAATTAAGTACCTTAGGAACACAAAAAGAAACATTTTAAAAATGCTTTTTTTTTAAATCACACTTCAGTCACTTAAAACTAACGTCAGTTAACTCTATGAGTAGGGAATGTTTGATGGTGGTATAACCACAGTCACATGATACTAATACAAATATGGAAGAACTATTTTGGTAATGTTATAGTAATAAAACGAATCATAACTTACATGTCACTGGAATATTGCAGAAGCTGAAGTTTACGATATAACTAGTCAGATTACAAACCTTCGTTAAGAATATATTACAATATTATTTAAAAGCGTTACAATAACATCACATAATTTTAATTTAATAAATATAACTATATATTATGAGTATGAAGGAGACAGTTGACTCATTCTGCTTGACAACCAAAGAGACCTAAATACTGAATTTATGCACACGGCGAGATCACACTCCACGCATTAGTCAAGGTAGCTTGGTCAAGAACTGCGTGTCACGGAGATGAATATGCTGCGATGGATGTGTGGAGTGACGCGGAAAGACCGGGTCAGGAACTACCGCATCCGCGGCAGTCTTCATGTCCGTGACATGGCCACGTTTTTTTTTTTTTTTGTAGCTGGAGTTCAGCAGACAGGCAGACGGCCCACTCGATGGAAAGCGGTTACCATCGCCTATGGACATTTGCAACACCAAAGGTGCTACAAATGCGCTGCTGCTCTCTTAAGGGAAACTGAAACCTGGTCACTAATGCCGGAACACAACTCAAGGTTGTTATGGCGGCATACTCTAGACCAGGGTTGGTAACCATCCAGTCGGGCAAATGCCCTACCACCTGGCAGTTTTACGGAGAACGGCTAATTATTTTATTTTATTTGGGAGGTTAACAGCTGTGATCTTACAAACTAGCGTTACAGAGATAGCTAAAGAACAGCTAATTATAAGCCTCCACAGATGACAGGGAAATAAAAATAAAGTATAAAATACAATAATTTAGAAATAAAGAACAATAATAAGAACATTTTGTGACGGGGAAAACTAGCCATTATTAAAATAGGCTTTGATTAAATTCTCATTTACAGATGCTAGACTATCGACAAACAAGTCAATGTCAAGTAATTATGTGGGGAACAAATATCTAGCCATGCCGCCTCCGCCAGGTCCCGGTCGAAGGGGAAGACCCAAGAAATGTTGACTTGACGCTGTGAAGGATGGCTGAAGACCACGCGGAGTAGAGTAGAAAAAGTTGAAAATTGGACCCTGGGCGTCAGAATGAACGCAACCGGGATTTAACGCTCGGATGATGATGATGATGAGTCAAGGTAGCTTGGTCGAGTAGTAATGTCAAAATCAAACCAATGCTATGGTAAGGCAATTGAAAGTACGATATACGAACCGGCCATAAATGTATCTCAGCTGATTTCACTGTCCGCTACCCTATTGTGAAATAAGTTTTAATTTTACGATGTCAACTCATAGTCATAAGTTTATAGATGACAAATGTCAAAGTATTTTGAATTTTTTTGATTCATTTATAAACACGGCAACACTCACTAGTTGTATTATAAAATTACATTTTTTACAAAATTCCGGTTACTTACACATTCTACATAAAATACTAATAGCTTTAATAAATAATATATAGCTTTTTAATATCCATTTAAATTCATTTTTTTAAATTTCTTTCAGTGTGATATATCGTCAATTTTAATACATTTTAAATCCATATAATAATATGTTTTTAATTCCTTATGGATGAAAATATGATGTTTTACTTCTATTTACATAATTTTATCCAATTTTGTTCCATTTAGACAAATTTATCATCCGTTTTATTTCATTTAGATAACTTATCATTTGATTTAGCTCCATTTAGATAAGCTTATCATCCGCTTTTGTTCCATTTAGACAAATTTATCATTCGTTTTAGTTCCATTCAGTTAAACTTATCATCCATTTTAGTTCCATTTTTATTAACTTATCATCCATTTTAGTTGCATTTCTATTAACTTATCATCCACTTTAGTTCCATTGACTTAAACTTATCGTCCATTTTAGTTCCATTTAGATAAACTTATCATCCGATCTACTTCCATTTAAACAAATTTATACTTCAGTTTATTCCATTTATATAAACTTATCATTCGATTAAGTTCCATTTAGTTAACTTTATCATCCTTTTCAGTTCCATTTAGATCCACTTATCATCCTTTTTAGTTCCATTTAACAACGGTGTGGATTCTATTTCCTTTTCTTTCGCAGGACTGTCTGGTTTTCCATTGAAATACTTGGACATTACATTTGATACTATATATGGAACTCCAGCGAGATCTGACGATAGTGGGTTGTAATACTGCCTATAGCAGAACAGGGCCGTTGTGAAACCTAACAGTGACCCGATAAGTATGTCTGAAAGAGAAATACAAATAAATAGAGTCTATAAAATCGAAATATATGCATGAAAGATCTATGTAATAAAAAAACTTGTGTGCGTGCAGATCATACGCAGTAGTAGTGAAACAAAGTGTGACAAGGGGTGGGAAGATTCTAAATTTCGTGATGTTACATTTCATATATTATATATTTATAATATATTTAAGCTTTAAAACGGGAAATTTGAAGTATTAACGAAAAAACTTAAAAACATTTCAAACTGCTTTCTGTATGAGCATACTGTTCAAATGATTAAATATAATGTATTCTATCTCATTCTCTTGCAGGATTAGCCATATGGATTTATATGTTCATCTCTTTTATGTGTCGCTTTTTTGTTTAATCGAGTTTTAAGCCACAAGGATTCTAAAGTTTCACTTCAAAAAATCTCATTTTTTTATTGCCTGAAGCAGGCATACCAGTAGACCGCCCCCTGATGGAAAGTGGTTACGTTACGTGTGTGCAAGTGCCTTTGAGTACGTACGTGTGTGTAAGTGCTTTTGAGTACGTACGTGTGTGTAAGTGCTTTTGAGTACGTACGTGTGTGTAAGTGCTTTTGAGTACGTACGTGTGTGTAAGTGCTTTTGAGTACGTACGTGTGCGTAAGTGCTTTTGAGTACGTACGTGTGTGTAAGTGCTTTTGAGTACGTACGTGTGTGTGTAAGTGCCTTTGAGTACGTACGTGTGTGTAAGTGCTTTTGAGTACGTACGTGTGTGTAAGTACTTTTGAGTACTTACGTATGTGCCTTTGAGTACGTACGTGTGTGTAAGTGCTTTTGAGTACGTACGTGTGTGTAAGTGCCTTTGAGTACTTACGTGTGTGCCTTTGAGTACGTACGTGTGTGTAAGTGCTTTTGAGTACGTACGTGTGTGTAAGTGCTTTTGAGTACGTACGTGTGTGTAAGTGCATTTGAGTACGTACGTGTGTGTGTGTAAGTGCCTTTGAGTACGTACGTGTGTGTAAGTCCTTTTGATTACATACGTGTGTGTAAGTGCATTTGAGTACGTACGTGCATGTAAGTGCTTTTGAGTATGTACGTGTGTGTAAGTGCTTTTGAGTACGTACGTGTGTGTAAGTGCATTTGAGTACGTACGTGTGTGTGTGTAAGTGCTTTTGAGTACGTACGTGTGTGTGTGTAAGTGCTTTTGAGTACGTACGTGCGTAAGTGCCTTTGAGTACGTACGTGTGTGTAAGTCCTTTTGATTACGTACGTGTGTGTAAGTGCATTTGAGTACGTACGTGTATGTAAGTGCTTTTGAGTATGTACGTGTGTGTGTAAGTGCTTTTGAGTACGTACGTGTGTGTGTAAGTGCTTTTGAGTACGTACGTGCGTGTGTAAGTGCCTTTGAGTACGTACGTGTGTGTTAGTGCTTTTGAGTACGTACGTGTGTGTTAGTGCTTTTGAGTACGTACGTGTGTGTTAGTGCTTTTGAGTACGTACGTGTGTTAGTGCTTTTGAGTACGTACGTGTGTGTTAGTGCTTTTGAGTACGTACGTGTATTAAGTGCTTTTGAGTACGTAAATGTGTGTTAGTGCTTTTGAGTACGTACGTGTGTGTTAGTGCTTTTGAGTACGTACGTGTGTGTTAGTGCTTTTGAGTACGTACGTGTGTGTTAGTGTTTTTGAGTACGAACGTGTGTTAAGTGCTTTTGAGTACGTACGTGTATTAAGTGCTTTTGAGTGCGTAAATGTGTGTTAGTGCTTTTGAGTACGTACGTGTGTGTTAGTGCTTTTGAGTACGTACGTGTGTGTTAGTGCTTTTGAGTACGTACGTGTGTGTTAGTGCTTTTGAGG